>JACXIX010000064.1:5115-618408 GCA_014737535.1 Bombus cullumanus | reverse complement strand
TTGACGCGCGTTTTCTTTTTCTCCCGAAGAACTTGCTTCTTGGCACCTACAGCGTTTTCTACCAGTACTCTTGGACTAAGATCGAAAGAATGAAAAATGTACGTAATTTGAAGAAGAAAAAAAAATACATGCGGCACGCTCAGTTGTAACGATATAAATATTTCGTAAAAATCTGATTTAGACGGGCGAAATCCGCCAGATATAAACTCATGAATCCAGTTTCAACGACATTATCTAAATTACGATCTCTGGTCGCAATATAAGGGTCCCGGACGAGGTACAAAGGCGCCAGAAAATGACAGAAATAATAATAATTCAAGGTTCGTGAATTGTTTTTAGAGGTATATTTCCTAAAGAAAATTTGCAAATAAAGGCGAGTCCCCGTTTCTCACCCTATTAGTCTGATATTTCTCCCTCGTTTCTCTAATTTGAAAACGAGCATTTTCTTTGGAATATCAATCACAATCTACGAAATAAACGTTAGGAGACGTTACACGAGTCTTGAAAATGCCGCGGAATACAAAATAATAAAGATAATAACTCCCATAATTAGAAGAAATATTCGCATATGCGATCGCAGGATTAGTACAAAATATCTTTTGGCTAATGTACATAATTGTAGGAAGATAAATGATCGTTCGCTCGATAAATATTGTCCGAACTAAGCTGAAACAGATTGTGTATATTATATAATAAATGTGAAATAAAATGATATTAGATAACTATGCTTGTCTGAAAGTTTGTAAAAGAGAAAGGATATAGAATAAAGTTTTCATATGTTGCATTCACAGTTAAATAAATTACATTATTCTCACTGCTGTGTACATTTCAAGATTAATTTCGAATTTGACGCAGTTGTGACAGTCACACGACTGCCGGCGCTAAGTCACACGACGCTAATGCAGCTTCAATGTAACACACACGCACAATATGAACATAAGATCAGGTGTATGAAAATTTAATAATATCGTTTTAATATTCCAAATGGCATTCTCAAGTAAATTGTTCCTCGAGCAAATACGAAGCAACTCGATAAAGTTTAGATTCCGGTTACTTTATCAAAATTTTATTAAAGCAACATTTGCACTACCTTATCTCCGGCTAATGAGATTCCCTCGATTGCTTCATTTCCTAGAAAGCATTTCGTTCGATGAAAGTGATCGGTGGTCTTTGCCCGTGTAAAGAAACAAGAGGTTAAAAATAAAACGTTAGCGTCGATTAGAATTAGATATCATGGGAGAACAGTCATCTGCAAACGATTCGATTCGAAATGGGTTCGCGCCTTATCAAATAAAATATGTTTAACAAAGCGATTACGGCAGAATCTCGGCCTAAGACTGCGATAATTTCACAAAGTTTTCGAAGGAAGAAAGAAAGTACGAAAGTTGGACGGAAGGAAACCAAAGTGTTGAAACCGACAAAATCGAAAGTTTCTTATGTGTAAAAATTTTGTCACGATTGTATTTAATATTTAATATTCGATATGGTATTGTGAAAACTGGCTACTTTTTGTAAAGTTGACAAACCAAAGTCGAAAGGCAAAAATTAAATAAAAGAAAAAGAGAGAGAAGAAATATGGAATGTTTAATAGCAGGAAAAAATTTAAGTTCGAAGAAAGAAATTTATTACAAAATCAAGGATTTCTCTCTGCGATTTAATGCAACATTTAAAATAGTACTTTACAGCGTCTAGTCAGATTACAGATTAAAAGATCTTTGTCGAATAAAAATACGTCATTTTAGAAATCCTAATTTCATGAAAGTCCATTTTATTATTTAATCCAACAAATTTTCACAACTATTTCCTAAATTGAACGCAATATCATGATAAAGAAAAAGAGAGAAGGGAAAAAGACGTCCGCGCTGGCCTAGCGTTTCGTAACGGAACTAACGCATTTCATCGATTTACGCAGTAGAAAATGTGAATCAATTAGAGCAGAAAGTTAATCGTGGAAGTCAATGAAACTCGCGCCTTTCCAATTATTGGAATCACTATTTCGGCCATTCTCTGCCGTCTTTCAGATTCGTCGATGTCACTCAAAACGGATTCCTGAATGTTGTTCGTTTAATCTTCCTGAAATCGAACTCTTATCGACCTGTGAGAAACAATTCTTCTATCAATCGTTTACAGTAGGAACATATGTTTTTTACGTTTTTGTAAAGAAGATACGATCCAACGAAATTGAAGATTTAACAAAGACCAATACATTTACAGCTTAATCAGTCAGTGGCCCATTAAAGCATTTGCTCGTACGTAATGATTGAAAAGTAAATACGTACGGGGAAGAATTTATCTATTCACAAATTCCTGCATTACATTTGTGCACCAAATTCGACGCAGTTGTCCATCGTCCGCGATGCAAGATATTCCCGAATTGTTTAACAAATTTTCCAACCAAGGTGGACGGAAAGAATTACTAATTACGCTTCAACAACAATTCGCGGAAAAGGTTATTAAGTATTTAAATATCCAAGCATATTTTTTCCTCGTTGTACGATCAATGCAAATTTCAGTCACCACGCAAACACAGTTATTATTGTTCGAGGTGAACGACGGCAAAAATTTGTACGCGAATGTTCGAAGAAGCTCGAATTAGCCGCGTTTCCACCATCGAAGTAGAACGCAGGACGCGAATTATCGATATACGGTCAAGGCGCGATAATTAAACGGATTGTTGTATATTTTTAAAGCTAGACGCGAATTAAGGATACGCAAAAATGGAGAAACTTTGGATATTTCGAAACGGTTTAATCGAAAATTGCTTCGACAAGAAAAGGAAGAGGCAAGTGTGGAGCAATGATTTTGATTTCACGAGTTTGGCATCTGTATCTACGCTCTGATTGTCATTTCAAGAAAGCCAGACAAGGTCGACGAAGGTGATTGCAAAATGACGCTTGCCACGGTTCCCGAGTTCGGTTATCGAATCGGCACGACTACGATCTCGGCCTTGCACGCGAAACGAGAAAAAGACGAAACAGGAGACTTTCTTCTGTCTAACGTCTTTTTTCACTTGCTTCTTTTCTCGTCGTGTCTCGTCAACATTGACCAAGTTCTTTTTTAGTCGACGTTTCAGAAAACATGTTTAACTGGCGTTTTAATAGAAACATTCTTGGAAATGAATTTGATGAATTTAAAATTCGTGATTAAGACTTGTGAGAGTTGTTAGTCCTGTTTAATACAAATAACTTTAAACCGCTCGAAAATTTCGACTTTAACGTCCCATCGAAGAAACTATGGACTTGTATCCTTGTCGTTTGCAACTCTAAAATCAACCAGTACGATATTATATACGTATAAAAATATACGTACAATATAAATGTCCAATTCTTGGCTTTCAGGCCGAATAAACATATATATATATATATATACACATAACGATAAATAGTATTACATAATACCGAAGAAATCGCGGTGAGAAGTGTATTTAAAAAAAGCATAATTTAACAAGATGTAAAAAGAAGAAAAAAGTCTCTGCGACAAATTGCGACTCGCTCTGATAGTTTTGTTTAAGAATTTCAAAAACACGAATTAACTTCGATCTGCGCCTAACAATATCATATCGACTGTACGTCGACTCGATTTCCTTCGCCAGAAGCACTTGTTACTCGCGAGTAAAGCAGTTCGTAGTAAAACAATTTGCAGTGGGAACAATCCGATTCGGAGGAAGCAAGACGCAAAGATTTGTCATTGGTCTCGGTGTGGCCAGATCGTGAAATATCGTGCGCACAGTGGTCCGTACAAGATGCGGTGTGCAGAGTTGTACGCACCTGCGGCGCGGCTAATATCGGCAGGTGTGCGGGTAGGCATGTACACAAGCATACGTAAATACTGGTCCGCTAGAATGCAGCTGTGTGTTTTTAAAACGAGTCCGCGTAAGGACGAACACACGCGGAGCAAAGCGCAGCCCGGAAGCGTTAGATCGGTATTCCGTTTAAATTACTTCGAATCATGGCCGATCTCGAACGAACCGTGACTCGGTTCCAATCGAACCGTGAAATATGAAACAGCCTATTGGTACCGCCGCCTTTCCTTTGGCTCCCCATGGATAAACCGTTTCTGCCATGTCGCTACCTTTCCTCTCCTCTTTTCTCTTAATCGGTGTTTTTCATTTGCCCGTGATTCGCGTTACGTAAATCGGTTCGTTGTCTAAATATCACTGAAGACTTCTATCGATCGAATTTCACGCGCGTGACCGTGATTTGTTTATGCGAGTGAGAGTTAAAAGTATCAGAGCGAAAGTGAAGAAAATTGTTCGAGACGAAAATTTGAAACGACCTTTTCTTTCGCTATCCATAATCCGAAAACTAAGCTACGCGAGACACATGTATTTATACGACGTTTTTTCATTGTTTTCGCGCGCAGATCTACATTCTGAAGCAGTGATATGCATTTATAAATAACTCTGTATGATATAATGCTGGGAAAACAGTTAAAGTAAAAAAATATACATAGATATAGAGATAATAAAAATGAATATGTACAAAGGTCAAAGAGGCATGAAAAGTGATCCTCTATTTGTTTTAAGCTGTGTGTGATGGTGAAATAACAAGAAAATGAAATATGGACGTTTTTCTCATTCGTGTAATTATTAACGTAATTTTGTCATACTACGAATCACGTACAGCTGTTGAAAGGTTAAGTATTCCCTTTTTCTTTAAACCTCTCGCTTTGTAACATTAGGTTGTCTGAAAAGTTTCTTTCGTTTTACGAGGAAGTGATAGAGGCACAGCACTTTTTCCTCTTATATTATTTTATTGAATCGTATACGACCCACTTTGTTCTATTGCTACAAAATGGATCATACGTAATTCAATAAAATAATATAAAACAAAACATGTTGGCCACCTACTAATTCCGTATAGAAAGAGAAAAAACTTTTGGGACAACCTAATAAAAGAGAATTTAGTTCGAAGTCTAACTTCAATCTCAATTTTTCAAATTGGCAAGTATAAGAATACTATGGTATTATGTACTTTAACATTATGCCACGTGGCACGATGTTAAATTACCGAACAGCTGCTAATTATCTAAACAGCTATTAAAGAAATCATTGTGTAATGAGTTAATAAGTTTTAACGTCGTCATACGTATACACTTATAACATATAAATGCACGAATCAAATTCAATCAAAGAATCAAAGAAATCGATGACTGGTGAGATATTTTACATTAAAAAGCGAGATACATCGTACAAAAATCTGAAATATCTCGCGAATTATCGATCTTGTTGGTATTTCACTGCTTCGTTAGACAGAATGTTTCGAAGAATCGATTTATTAAAGAAAACAACAGATGTTTCGCACAAATGAAGATGTGCATTTGTTCAGACGACAGAAGCGCAGTTTCTGTTCTTTTTTTTTTTTTTTTTTCTTACGAGAGCCTGCATAATTACATGGAAGAGTAAGAACGTCAAAATCTCGAAAATCAACGAAAAGTGAAATTTACTGCCCTTGAAGCCTCGAAATCGAGTTAAGATCCGCTATCTGTTCGCGGAACGAACGTCACCGGTGATGCTTTCACTTCAGCGCCTTTCGCGCAACGATCCTTCCTTCTTTCCTCGTCTTCTTTCTCTTTTTCCTCGTTTTCTCGATTACGTGAACGCAGTGAAATTTCGTCGAACGTAACAACGGTCCAAAGTCGCGGTGACAATATCCGCGACAATATCCTCTCCGCTTCTCACCTTCGAGTGAAAAATAACGCAACTTCAACGCGGAACGCGGACAGAGGTACAGAGTGCGGGTTTCGTCAATTCCGCGTAACAAATATATTACGTATCGCTTTGCTGTACGAGCTTGTTCAAATACCTCGTGAAATTTTCGTTGCGAAACGTGTAAGAAAGTCAGTCGAGGGAAGAAATTGAATTTTTAATTTTTCAGGAATTGTTAAAAACTTTTCGAGAGTTTTTAAAGTCTCGCAGGAATCGTTAGAAAACTTGTTTTCGTATTTTTTTCTTTTTTCCTTTTTTTTTTTTTTTTTTGATAGAAGAAGTTTGGTTGACTTTTTGCTCTTAAGGAGGTAGTCATTAGATATTTGCTTAGTAAGTATAAGCGTCGTTGTAGAGTATGCAATTGTATATCTATTTATAAGTTGGTTACAAAACTACTTAACCGGTGGCTTGAATATTCTGTGCAGGCTAAAAATATTATCTCGAAATGTACAATCTTTGTTTTTCAATTGCTAGTGCAACATCGTAGAATGAAGGAAGAAACGTTTATTAAAAGTAGATTTTGACTAATTTTCTATTCTTTATTAATATACAAGAGTATTACATAATATATACGAGTATCTAACTCGGCTGAAATAATAATTAATTAATTACAATTTGAGGATGTAATAGAATAAACGGAAACATGAGTAAAGATTCCTTGAAAAAAGTTTTATTCTACGTTTTCTGCTTCTTCTCGCGCGTAAAATCATCCCCTAGACTCTAGACGATGCTACTGTGTTATGTAGATTAATCTACACATTATGATATACTGGCGATAATAAAATAATAAAATAAATTGACGTTCGAAGAATGTAAATAAGCGCAAAAGACTGCGAGAGGTCCTTCATTTTTCGCCACTACAAAGCATTGAGTCTATTAGAATTAGGTTAGAAGAGTTTGAGGTGGAATTTTTACTCAGTGTGGCTCGTCGTGTAGCAACAGGTGTTTGCTGGGGCTGTTTAAATAAAAAAGAGTTCAAGATTCTACGATAAAACGTGCAAACATTGTTCGCCAATAAGAGCCACATTTTTTCCTCTCTTTCTTAATACGATTTTACGGTAAATGAATATTTATTAACTGCTCGTTTCGCTATTCAAGGAGTTATCCATATAAATACCTTTCAATTTCGTTCGACCCTCGCACGCACGCACGTACATACGTGCATGCGTGTGTATGTATGTATGTGTACGCTAAACTAAATAGTTTCAACCGGTAAATATTATAACAAACGCTCTGCTTCTGAAGTTTAACCATATTTTACTACATTTATGTACTACGTGAATTTCGCAAATTTTTGGCGGTTTAAATCCACCCTATTAGATTCATAAACATCCGCAGTCTGTTAATCGACCATCGGTCGATGAAAGTTCTTGCACGTACGAACGTCGTGTTTTCCAAGAATTTTAAAGCTCGTCTGCGTCGTAACAAGCGAAAATCGTGTCGCGATTCGAGGACGAAAACGACGATCGAATTTTCGCCTCGTAGCTAAAAGGGTTTTCGCGTGAAATTAACACGTGGGGGTCCTTCGCGAGCGTCCCCGGCCCTGACTGCCAGCCGAGAATCCATGTCAAGGTAGTAAAAGCGACCACGAGCAAGCTCGAGCACCGTCGACAAGCCTCTAACCTCCCTCTATCCGGATTACGCAAGCCTATTCGTGAATTCGAACGTGTTGCGAACCATTTACCCCTTTGCTTATCCCTTGTTTTCCACGCTTCCCTCGAAACATAATTTTACGGCAACGATCGTTACAAGTATAAGAGCGCTTGTTTCTGCGTCTGAAGATGCAAAAATGCATAGAATACATATATAACGTGGAAAAACACGCAAAACATTCGAAATACGATACTCATTATTACATGTAATAAGTATTTAGCAGGTGGGAGAAATCTCGTTTCTATTTCTTTAGTTATCTTCATGATATAACACACATGTTTATTCGAACTTACAGCCAAGAATTGGTTTACAAATACCTATATTTACGAAGCTATCTTATCCACGCGCGCTTCGTATCAGTCATTCTCTCTCTCTCTCTCTCTCTTTCTCTCTCTGTTTCTCCCAGTCACACTGCGATTTCACGTTCTGCCTGATAATTGAAAACCTTGATGCAAAAATCGGGCGAGCCTACCTTTTAGAAAAATCGTACTCGTTCAAGTTTCATGCGTGCAACGCGTTCGTAACAATTTCTCGACTAACCCAATGCGATCTTTGAGAAGAAAACTTGACCGTGTCTACTAGCACTTGCTCGACATTCGTTTCAAATGTTTGGTAAACTTGGGCTGTTAGTCAGTTGCGTGCCTTTTTTATTTTATTATAATTGTTATCCTCGAAAATCGAAATTGAGTTTGAAAATTTATCAACTATACGTGTACCAAAAACTAATTGACTCGACGGAACACGTCCAAACCTTTTTTCTGTAAAAGGAGGCCTTTAAACGAAACAGCTTTATTTCGATGATACATTATGCAAATTCATGTTTTCGCGAATACCTTGTAACACATATTTCCCCAAATAATTGAAGCGACGCAACACATGCGTCGGTAGCGGTGAATGAGTTAAACGCGAGATTGCCGCTCTGAAAGTTAAAACCCGAAATACCCGTTTGCGCGTGAAAAGTAGACTTCTTTGCAGTTCAGCGCTTCACCTTTTACTTTTCTGAAAGTCTCTTTCTCTCGCTCTCTCTCTCATTCTTTGTTCGCGATTGTGTGTCTGCTATGTTCCGAAAAATCCTTTCAAATCGCGGGCGGGCGAGAATCTTTTCGATGAAAAGAAAAGAGAGAGAGAGAGAGAGAGAGAACATATTCGCCATTTTTTCCGACGATAAAAGACGAGATTCTCGCGTTTGATCCTCGATGGATGAAAGAGAGAAAGAGGAACGCACTTTCCAGACTGTGTTAATATCCGGCCGAGTAAACATCTCGATTTAGAAGTTTAGCAGGCGACCGCGAGTTCCTGACATTGTGAAACGATATTCCGAAATTAAAATCGAGACGCGGTTAAATATAGAAGAGACCGAGAAGTCTCGTTCCTCCCAACGGCCGGTTGAAATTTTTCCGATGCGCTGAATCTTAATTGGGCAACGCTCTTTTGTCGGGAATATGACACAATATGCTTCGAAGAATTTTAAGGATAAGGATTCTTGCCACATCGCTGATATTGAAATTTTCTTTGTGATAGCGTAAATATATTTTTCCGTAGAAATGTAAGCAATTTCGATAGGAAGAACTTTCTCATTAGGAAAATATTTTTATCCAATTGAATCTTATCACGAAAAGAAAAAGTTGGTGTAATTGCAACAAATTTTGCGCGATTGAGAATTTTGTTGGAAGATACTTATGGATTTAATCTCGTAGATGTTTGTCAACGGTAATTGATATAAATTTTGGAAAATAAGTATTTTACTGAACCTGTCGTAAAATTCGTAAACAGTCAATTTTATTTAATTGCATTAGGAAAATTATTAATTATGTACAAAAAAAAAATATATATATCTCCGCTGAAAACGAAGAAAATGAGAAAAATGTTTTCGGTTAAACCACAGAAAAATTTGTAATAAAGGGAGTACAAACAGTGGTAAAAGATTCATGAAAGCTATAGATGCGGGAAACCAACAGCACGTTGCACTTACAAAGGGTGCATGCAAGTTGAAGGTGAAGGGTAGTCGGCCAACGCAGACCCAACGCCATTACAACACTTTCACAAAGGTGATTTATGATTCCTTACAAAGTCTGTTCACCCTGTCTGAACACAAAACGGAAAGTACCATTCACCGGTAATATATGGTACACGTATGTATCATAGTTCTTTGACCACGCACATTTTCCTCAACAAATTGAAGAGCCTGCAGGAAATTTATACCACTGTCATTGGATATCTTGATAAGTACACGAGCTGACAAATTGAAATTTGAAATGTCTAACAATATTCCTGGAAAACTAAAGAAATTTTACCATTGCGACATCTTAAATGACTTTTGTCGAATGTAAGTTCATCGAATTGTAACGACACTAAAGATTCAATCTATTTAGGAATTATAAACATTTAAACTAGATTGAAATTGAAATTCTTAAAAGAACTCTTACGCAATTTATCGAACTCGAATATTCTTATAACATCGTCGATTGTACGTATTTTCAAATTGAATAAATTAGAGAATTAGTACAGATAAATATCCTGGAATAGATGATAAGCGCGAAGGGAATAATTTTCACGGAGAAACGTGTAAAAATGAAAGGAACCAATTCTAGATCGAACTAACAAAAAATTGACACGACTAAACTAAACACTAAATTCAAAGCTAAAAATTAGAAACTTGGAAGAAACTAAAAGCGATTTAATTTATTTTGAAAACAAAAACTACCTTTCTCTCTCTCACCCCCTACCCTCTTATTCTTAAAAGAGAAGGAAAGAGCACGAGTAAATCGAAATAATAAAAAGAGAAATTCTAAGGAATATGACAAAAGCATAAAAAATAATTTACATAAAAAAGCAAATAAAGTTGAACAAACACTCTATCTCCAACTGGCCAAATATTCCACATCTATTCTTCGAAATCCAAATAAATTACCATTACGAATCTTCGATATTTATTCTCCAGCTTAGTAACAACCCCATCTACCTTAGAAGTTAGGGCTCTCTCTTGTTTCCCTATTCTTAAAAAACGAAAAGAAGAAAGTACGCGTAAATTGCAATAATAAAAACGAGAACTCTAAAGTACATATATATGACAAAAGCATAGGGGGCTAATTTGCGTAAAAATTGAACTAATGTTCCAGGTTAAACGGTTCGGCAACCCTCGAGTATAGTCGCGGAAGTTCCGCTTTTGTCTGACCCAGATAGTCGGCATTCACTCGCTATTTCGTAACGGGACCGACTACTTTCTTTCGCCAGACGAAAGGCAACTACACGTGCACTTAATATCACGCGATATATTCCCTTCTAAGATTTATTTCAAACACAATGGGATGTCCATTGTACAGGAACAACTGGACGATATAGTCCTTCTAAACAGATATTAGAACAGATATCAGGCCTTTCTGTTACAAAGGAGAAATGGAAATTTATTTACTTGTTTAATTTCTCTAGGTATATTACGTCTCTCCACGTGTATTCATTTCTTTCTTTCAGTCTTCCTTTCGAAGCTTTTGTAACTTTCAGTTAGATTTTAGAGGTAGAATACTTTAGGTATTTTAAACAATTTTATATTATTGATTTAATAGACATAATTATTATATACAAGTAATGTTATAAATATAAATATATATGGAAAGAGTGTTTACGTTTCCTTGAAAATTTTTTTAAATATTTTTTCTTAAGAAGGTGAATCGAAATGGTAATAGAATACTGTAGTCTACGTGATGTATCGTATTAATAAGAAGAATGGAAGGCTTTAAGTATCTCTTAGTTTATTTCTTTGCTAAATATGTTTGTCTGTTTCTTTTTATCACATTTTTTTTATGTCTACGTGAAGCGTGATAGGATGTTGAGACTGTAGTATTATATGAAAAGGATACAACTTTTTAGATATTTCGAATTTTCTGTTCTTTTTCTTCAAGTTCGTGCCTCAACTATCTAAGCGGATTAAAATTTGAATAAAAAAAAATAGAACTCTTTAGAAGTTATCTTTTTCCGAGTACGACAAATTTGTCTCTAATTTTACGTTTACGAGGAAAGTGGAATTGTTTAGATATTTTAAAGTCCATAACACTTCTAACGACATTTTGAAGTTTCTACGTCAATCGTATCGCTCTGCTGGTTATCGTCTCTGATTGGAAAGTTATACAGCGATTAACCGATGACCAAACCTTTCCCTCCCAACGAACGAAAGAAAGAAAGAAAGAGAAGAAAAGAAATAAAATTTCCAATACGAGAGAATTTCTATTCCCAAACTATCTGACAACTACGAACGCAACAGATACAAATTAATACAAATATTTTAATACTTAGAAACATTTTGGAGATTATTTTATACTGGATCATCCTATCATCAACTTCGGATGAGAATAACATTTTACTTCATAATTCTTCGCAAACACACGTATTCAAACCTAAGATTGTTTTATCTTCGATGATACATCTACACTTCAGAAGTTGCACCGTGAATACTAGACATGTTAAAACGTCTAAAATTGAACGCAGCTACTTCAATACGTACGCAACATGAAAATTAAATTTGAAAGAAGAAAAATGATTATCACTTCCGGCATAAGTGGTTCAGTGATATAGTAAATTTAGAAAAAGATATTTGTCATTTTTCTGAGATCTTGAAGAGATATTCGTTCCTCTAAACTGTACCTTGAACTAATGTTTATTCGTGTAATATTATTTCACTATACTTTGAATTAAAAATAATCTCTAAAGCTACACATCTGTGCTAATATCACTCAGAAGGTTGACTTACTTTTAACGATATTTCAGAAGTTTCACCGCGAAAATTCGTTATAGAACAAAGTCGTTATCGGTTCCCTTTTGCATATTTAAAATTCTACGCCGGCTATTTGTAAATACAAGACACGATAATAACTACGAATTCGCGTGAAGTAGTTACTAAACGACAGGTAAAACAAGCAATAAGCGATATCGTTTATTTAGCGACTGACGTTAACCCGAAGAAAGGAAAAGGAAAAATCGTTCGTACTTTAAACCAGCTTGATGTTTCTTTTCGTCAAACCTAAAGGAAGATCTATCTTCCTATCTTCTTTGTTTCCGCGCAAAGAAAAAGTCGTAACCAATTACGCTCATTTTTCATATTTTATTCCTATCGCAACTTTTAT
Organism: Bombus cullumanus; assembly: GCA_014737535.1. Taxonomy (NCBI): domain Eukaryota; kingdom Metazoa; phylum Arthropoda; class Insecta; order Hymenoptera; family Apidae; genus Bombus; species Bombus cullumanus. The sequence goes on along the minus strand of JACXIX010000064.1, from coordinate 605,931 downwards.
TTCTTAATCGCTTTTTCGTTCCGATAAACACAGAAGCCATTAACGTTTCAACGAAACGTTTAGCATAAAATTCAAACGGATAATAATTCTTTTATGGTTTCTTCAAACTTAACGAACTTTTTTAATAATAGAAAATACAATTCGATCGAAAGTAGAATTTCATCCAAAGTATAATTTGAAAGAATGAAACATCTATTTAGCTGAATGATGAAATGCGCGCTTAAGACCAGACTTGCTTATGATTATCGGCGAAGACTGCTATTACGATCGTTCGATTTTTTTATTGAACTGAATTTATGCGTGATAAGAGGCATATAGCAAATATCACAAAGACGCCACATTGTCCATATTTCAAAGATAAAGATATAAAATGACAACGCTTAGTATCGTTTATTTATTTGTGTTAATCAAGCAAAAACAGGAGTATTTTTCAAGATTCTACAGTCTATAAGGATATCGCATGGTAAGCATGCAAGTACACGAAACGAGATAATCGAATCACATTATCAGGAAAATGTTTAGTAGATAACGATTTTACGTTATAACGATTCAAAGGAAACTGAAATTTTCTATTTCAGCCAGAAGAGATTTTCGATGCTTGAGGAAAAACATTGGCATTTAAAATAACGACGCAAACAACGCGACACACTCGATTTTATAATATTTACGTATTTAAACGCGCCCTTCTATGCGTTAAGCAAAGTACGAATCGTTAAATTGGACATTTTGCATATTATTGTACTTGTACGTAATGTAGAATCCCTGTAGAATGCAAAAGACCAATTAACCCTTTGGAAACAATTATCGCGGAAACACCGTATTGTTCGATCGTTAGCCTGCGCCTGACAAGGCTTTTACGAAACAATTTCCAATTGGATCGAATAGCGATACGCCCTTCGTGAAAACGGCGAAAATGTCTGTACACGGTCGGCTTACCGTGGCACAACCGTTATTTGATACGGTACTGTGCCTTACGTTACACGCTATACGCATTCCTCCGTTTGCCTCGTCGTCGCCAGGTAAATCGTGCACGTGTACCCCCACACGTGCCCACCAGACGTTACCCACAGCAGTTTCACCATACGCACGCAACCACCTATGTATTCTTTCGCTTAATTAAAGCGAGATAATGAAGATGTAAGTTGGATCTAAATACGCCGATGAAACAGCGGAAATGGCTTTGGAGGTGGTGTCGAGCATTACAGTTTGGAGATTAGAAGAAGAAATTTGCATAAATTTCATGGTGCCAGTCGCGACATTTTTTAGTACTTGTTGCGAACAGAGGCGTTAATAGACATGTCATAAAAAAGTCTTGGTGATCGTTTAGAAATCGCAGGAAGAAATTTGTACAAGTTTCGTAATATCGATCGTAATGATTTTTAAATAGAGATCGTTTCTAGCAACTTTTTTCAATTCATCAGTTACTATGATAACAGATTTTGAGATCATAAAAAGAAAATGTAAATTCCACGATATTAATCGCGATGAGTTTCGAACGTGGACTTGGGTTTGACCATGCTCGATTTGAACAGACGTGCTGACGAAACGATAGAAATAGTCCCAAATTATTTTTTAATCCGTTAGCTACCACGGTATCGTTCATTCGGAGATGACAAAATTCTTTTCAAATGAGAAAGATATACAGAATGAAGTAAGGAATGTCACGTGTCGCGCGAAGTTTGTAAAATAGTCCATGAGAATACAGCGCTTAATCATTGAACGGGAAAGTGATGAATCGTAAATAATGCACACAAAGGTATTGCGATATTGTAATTTTGTAATACGATATTATACTGAATAAAAATCTGATCTAAACGAAAATCCTTTAAGTAGGTCTCATACCCACGTGGCACTAAACGTACCAGTAATATTATGAAATATTATCTGATAGTAACGGGATCCATCGTGAGTCACCAATGTCCTACGCAATAAAAACATTTATCTCGAACAATATTTACAATTAACTAACTCTGAAACATGTTCCAATAATGATAATAGAATTACCAAAAATAACAATATATAATAACACTAAAAACAAACCGCACAGCAAAGATACATCCGTTTCTCATATGCTCTCATATGCAATTTCGAATGCTCTTATGTGATTTTATATTTTATATTCTTGCCAACAACTATAACGCAAATATCTAATAAAATAGTTAAAAAATGCATATTTTACCTTTCGGTAAAACAATCTTACCAGTCTCGAATTGCTGATACGAATTGAGTTACTTTTATTCGTATTCTGCTTCTCAACGTTGATAACGTAAATAATTGAAAGAAATAACGAAGAAATTTATATTTCACCTTCCAGGAAAACACCGAACCTTTCATCTCGAATTGCAAGTAACAATCGCGTTTTCATCGTGCATCGACAGGATCTGTTTGCCGAAGAAAAAAAGAAAAGGAAGAAACGTGGAAAACGTTATAGAGTCGGAATGAACGGGCGACGTCTGATATTTTACAGAGGCCGAACGCGAGCCATCGATGAATAAACGGCACGGGCACAACTGGTACGATATGATAAAGAAGCTTTTCGACGTGTAATTCCCCGTAAGCGAGCACGCTCTCAACAGGAAAACACCGAAGGATAAATAACTCGTTCCAAGGCAAGTTCGCGTCGAGTCTAAATATAAATTCGCAACAAATCAATATCAACGCACAACGACGCCACCGTGGATTCGATGGGCATTTATCGGATATGCAGACGTTCCTCAAATGCACGTTCGGTGAACGTGATCGCCGACAACCTTTTCCGCAACCATAAGCGCGCGACTTCTATCGAACGCTTTTTACGAAACCGCTTGCGTTATAATTAAGTGCGTTTTCTGTCCTTATCTTTTACGGGAAATATTAGTTTGCAAGACGGTGGTAGGCGAACATGACGTAAACCGGAGTGCATCCTGTGCCGAAAGGCGACAATTGCGATAAACAATACTAATAAAAACAATAAGTACAGGGATATTTCGAATAACAATAATGCGCAAATTTATTTCAAGTGTCTCTCGTTTCCACAGACATTTTGTTTCCCTTTCTTAATTTTTTTCCCCTCGATCCTTTGAAATAACAGCAAAGTATTAATACCAAATATTTGAACAGCAGTGTAAATACCGTCGCTAGTTGCGAAAACACAAAGGTACATAATACACCAAAGTATATAACGTGTTCTTAAACGCGAGTCGCTAAACCGATACGGGCAAAATGATCGAAACAGAGAGTGTAACGTAAACCATAAAGAGTTAAAAGCGAAAAGTAAAGTAGCTCGCCGATATCGGCCATTAATTCTTGCGCACGAAGAATCAAGAAGCAAATATAAGAGAATAAAAAAGAAACAACAACAACAAAACAGACCAATCGTGTAACCGTTTATAACAATCGTCCTCGATGGTCGTTTACTATCGCCGCGTAAACATTCATGCAGATTCGCTTACGCAAAAACGAGATTACGCAACATCGGTTGCATTAAAGAATTTATTGTTGTTCGTTTCACGCGGATGAATCGAATCGCAGTTCCGAGAACGATCGATCGCAAGGAAGTTTTTTCCATATCCTTTTTCGCGCTAATCGTCAAACGTACTCGTTAACTATTAGCAAAAATCTTTGTGTTATTTATTTTTACTAACGCTATCGCCGGTACAATTTGATCGAGTTTCTGATTTTGATGTTATTTAACGATGAAAAGGATGCACTTTGATATAACATAATCGAAAAGAGGAACAACCGATTCGATCCTAAGCAATAAATGAGAAATCCATGAAGTTTACGAAAGAGTCTAAAATATAATAATCCATGCTCTTGCGATCAAGTGCGGAGAACCAAACTGTTGTTGATAATAACGGTAGATATTTGTAGTAACAAGCTGCGTGCGATATTGAAAAGTTTACAAAATTCGTGATCCAAATCCTATTTCAAGGCTGTCAGGCTAAAATAAAACTATCTATCTATCTATCTATCTCTAATCTGTCTTTGAAATCGATATTTTTCGGAAAAATTAAAATCAATATTTTGGGAAATTGCTTGGCAGCTCGGGAGAGAAATTATTTACCAAACACGTGACGTTGACAAAAAGGATATATCGTAAGAAACAATCGTCGGATATTATTTTTGTAATTTTCTAACCAAGGACTAAAGTATTCCAAGTTGTAACACTTTTCAGATATGTCAAACATTAATGATTCTTAATACAAATACAAAATGCCGAATACTAATGATCTCTAATACAAATAAACACGAAGAATGCATTATAAGATTAAATAAGCCATTATGGTCGTAACGAGTTAAAGTAAAGTAAAAGTTAAATAGTCAAAGACCATAACCATCGATATTACGCTTAGCGAGCTGAACCGATTAATATTACCCGAGACTTCCGTCTTGTCCTTTTGGAAATATTCCAACGTTGCGCCAGCATTGCAGCTAAAGTTCATCGTAGATTTAAAGGAAGCATTGATACCGAACACTACGCGCTGGTATACCCTTACAAGCATACTCGATCCACCTGCAATGCTGGTGAAACGTTACAACACTTTTGTAACGTCGATCTTTTTTCACAACTGACAAAGCTTGAAGAGACTTGAATAAGATATAAAACGCAGAAGCAATTAGTAACTCTAGAACAGATTCAGTATGAAAATTTATCATAGATTTTCAGAGGACACGTCACAGGATATCTAAAATCCCATAAAAATTTCCAAATTTCAACGAAACCAATGACGATAGAATCGAAACTACACTCTTAACTGTAACCTTCCTAGCACAATCTAATCGAAGTAGCACAGATCACAGCTATACTCTTTCGCCTATTAATTCCCGACCAGCCTATAAAATCGCGTAAAAAAGCCTGAAAACTCGACAATGCATTCCTAAAAACTATAATAACGGTAAAACATCTGACGGAATATAAAAAGGAGAGAATGTTTTAGATTTTCATAGAATAGCAAAGTGCACAGGTCATAGTGACCTTAAAATGATCTTGAAGAGCCCTATAACGCAAACTTATCAACTCAGAATTTTTACGTCTTCTCGTTCCTCCCCCCCCCCTCTCTCTCTCTCTCTCTGTCTACTTCAAACGAAGTACGAGAAACACAACGACGGACATATACACCTGTTAAGCAATGCACGCGAGCATTATGTCACAGCATGTCTCCTAGTTGTAATTATACTTGGTAAATTATTAGTCGTTGCTCGTTTCATTGAATATGTACGTATAAAAAAAAACGAAAGACAGACGCAGGAAACGCAAGTACATATGTATATGAAAACGACTGATCGTGGAGATTGTGTAACATCGACTAACCTTCGGCGAAAGCCGTTTTCGGTTCGATACTTTTCCATCCCCGTGGAAGGAAATTCTACTTCGACGATATCGATCGCGTGAGACCGAATATCAAGGCTGACTCCGTGTCTAGCTCTCAGATATATTTAATGAAGATCCTAGTTCTCGTTGAACGATATCTCTCTTAGAGACTTCGGCGACCCAGTTTTATCTGGATAGAGCCGACTGCTTCGTGATTTCTGACGAAAGTCGTGGTTCTTTTCGCGGGGCTCTTACATCGAAATTGTCGCGGCTTAATTATGGGGTCTGTGCGTAGGAAGGCGGTTAATACAGTGGTTACGAAAGATACTTTTAGATGCCTCTGTTTTCCACCGCGACATTTTTTGTCTCTCCGCTAGCTGAGTATTAAAGAGTAGTAAAGTACTACCGAATAATGATATGGAACTTAATATACTTGGATCTAATTTGTTGGTACATAAATGCTGTAACAAAAATACAATGGTGTACAAATACTTTCTGTATTCGATATTGGTGGAAGAACACACATATTTGTATATATGAAACATCGCGTAGTAGCGTCAGTTTGGTGACATTGATTTGTTCGATTTTCGTCTTACCGATAAACAGTGAGAAGAGCAAGAATATTGATCAACATAAATAAATTCGGTGATATTTAGAATCATTTTCCTTTCAGAACGTAGCTCCTTTAGTTTCTGAAATATCTGTATAAGACGGATCGATTACGCTCCAAATGCAAAAAATTAATATTTCTAACGAGACTGTGGATTTTTATGCATTTGCGACCGAAGATTTAAAAATACACGTAATATACAGAAGTATATAAATTATCCAAAATGCGACACCTTCTATCTACTATACCTCCAATTATATTTAGAAGAATATAAATTTGTACGAATAACCTACTTATAATAAACTTAACGATACTTAGAAACAGATAAATATACAGGTATTACAAAAAATATCTTGTTTCGTATCTGACAAACCAAATAGTAAATTCCGGACGATATACAATATTTATAAAACTAATACGATTACGATATTTATAGAAACGAAAAAGAAACGTATAAAATAAGCGTTACGAGTAGTATCATCGTCTATCTCGTCAAAATTAAAAATAGACGAAGAGAAGGAGAGAAAGAAACGAGAAGATGTAGAAAACGCGGAGTCGACAGATTCGCGATCGCTATTTCATCTTTCGAGACTCGACCATTCGATACGTTACACGTTCCAGCCCGTGGCCCGATATATTTCCACCGCAAAACAGCGGCATTGTCAGCCAGCATTACCCGGAAATATCTATAAATTTATTACGAGACCCGTGGAAATGCATCTGTGCCGGCAACGTTTGCCGAACAAAGCAGAGAGTTATTTATCACTCTCGACTCTCGATTCCAGAGAATAATGCTCGATGCTCCCTGAATTCACTTGCCACCTTTCTAACGATCGTACGATACGCGTGTTTCGATTTTATAAGACGAATAATAATATAAGACGCGCAGAAGGACAAAGCAGTATTTGTTTGCAACAATAGAACGAGGAAAACGAACGAGGAAATTCATTTCCTTAACGCTTGATACAAATAAGGTATGAACAGAATACGTTCTTAGTCCAATTAAGGAATTAAGATCGCCGAAATAATTATCTGAGGTAGATGGCTTTTAAGAGGGATAAACATACACGTGTACTATTATCTAAGATATTAAATAAACGAGCATTAAAACAAGATTATTGTCCGAGGCACTAAACGATAAATATAGAATGTCAAATATAATTCGGTATGGCTGGTATTAAGATTTGGAAAAGTAAATCAAGCCAGATAATCTGAAAGTATATCATCGACGAGAAGCTTGAAAGCACTTTTGCCTTCCACGTTTCCTTCTTACGATATAAATTATATCTGCTACAAATTAATTCAGAAATTCGTTCGATCGGTTTAAGTGCTTTCAGAATGTCCTCTTCTTTACGATAATTGTTCACTGTCAGTGTTATACTTCTAATCTATGCGGTGGGAGGTTATAGATAGTCAAGGACGCTATCTTCTTAAGAAAAAATGTAGCACATTTTTTTTTAACGTAATCCTTTTAGCCCAGGATACTTTCCATCGTAAAATCTATATCTCTTTGCTTCTTTTTTGTTTTATTTTCTGGATTCTAATTCAAATGAAAATGTTTTAATATTATTATTAATAATTAAGACGATTGTAGATTAGTAAAGTGAACGAACCTCTACATCGACCTGATGAATCCACGTTTCGCGAGAAACGATGTCATAGACATCGTCGCAGACGAGTGCCGATCGATTTAATTCTTAACGAGATTTTAATCGAAGAAACGTTCGAAGAAAACGCAAGTGGGAGAGAGAAAAAAGATAATTCAAGGTCACGGTCTACATTTCGCGAGCGGCTTGCATTTTGGAACTGGAGTAATTAATACGTTATAATTAAGAATATAACTAAGGTTCGTTTTATCGTATTATGATTAATTAAAATACCACAGATATAATTACACTAGTCGTATCGTAGCTAAGAGATTTTTACTTGATTAACTATTTTAATGATAGGTTGTCCTGATTTCACTTTAGAAATAAACATAACTTCAAAATGCTACTTAACGCGACCTTGGCATAAATCACGTTTTAACGATAGCATTCGCGTATTTTTAACTACCTTTTTGTCACTAAAAAAAGAGCGCAACTATTTTAAGTTCAATGAGCCACTCTTCGTATAAAATACAAATACGTTATTGTTAAGCATGGACTTTGAGACGCGGTGAACGATTTTGAACGACCTTGGGGACAGCCCACGTAGTAAGACCAATGAACTTCCGAAGTGTGTTGGGTGCTTTAAAAAAAGGAAAAGAAATACTATTCCGTTTGAGAACATACGAAGGACAGAACAAAAAAGATAAGATAATAACAACCTGTACTTGAAATATTTTCCCGTGTAACGAATGTTATACGTAATTTTAAACACAATCCAATAGAAAAAACTATAATTTTATACGTATGTAGGTGTGATAATAAATATCGTTTCGTGATAAAACGTTTCAATAGGTAACTGTATCTTACATCGAAAAGAAATATGTCTATCGTGCTATGAAATCTCTACTATCGTAACATATATATTCTTTACATCGGCATAAAAGCCATGAAGACTATTTGTTAGTCGATGCTTCCGTTGTTGTGCTTTGGAAATAGCGAAACGTTGTTGCTTGACGAAATAAAATCGAACCGCGGAACGTTATCTATTATGAAGTGGAACCATTTGCGCGAAACGATAGACAAACGAAAAAATTAGCCGCTGAATGTTTGATGGACTCAAAATAACTGGGACAAGACCACGCGAGAAAGCGGTATTTATTATGCAACAGACTAATAGAATTTTTGAGCAGCTTAGACTTTTTAAGGTCTTAACCTTTCTAAGATATAAAATTCCTGTAGAATAGTTTCAATTCTCCTGAAATCTTGATGACTTTTCGGAACGTTTCGAATATTTATTCTAATCGTAGCATAATTTTAATTCACTGTAAAGGTAATCGCTGAAGAATAATTTATAATTATTTGAAACGAATAAACAAAAGCAGATAATACTTATCTTTCCTTTAAAGTCAAGAGCTTGGAAGTAATTCCTACTTGACAGTGAAAATAATAATTTTAATATTTTTATAGTCCGTTCGACGAGCAAGTCATCAGCTGTAAACGGAAGTCTCCTGTACTGTAGCACGTGAGATAGGCTAGATATATTGCCTTTATTTACTTCTTATCTTCTATCTTTGTTTACTTCTTATTTTCTTGATTTATTTATATTTCTTATGTTTTTATATTAGTTCCCTTGTTGCATATTTAAGTAAGTCCTCTGCCTTTATTCTTTCCTTATTTTTCCTTGTCCATTTTTCTTTTATAGAACGTGTAAAAGGAACAAAAATCTTTCGCGGCGTAGACAGTCGTCTTATCGCCATGCTGCCCGTTTGCATGCGTCCCTGCCGGCGCCACGTGCATTTGTTTACAGCTGACGATCCGACTCGTTGAACGGACTTTATTTCTTTGAGGTAAAACTCCTTTGTAAATTAGCTGAATATTTAATGTCGTTTCGACTTGACAATCATTAAGGAATATTTGTGCGTTATAATAATAAAAAAAATATTTCAACCATTTTATTGGAAACAAAATTTCCCATCAAAATGTAATTAAGGAATTTCCTAAAACAGGTAACTGTAAGTGTGTGATAAATATATAGATGCCGAAAAGTGTATTCGTATAAAATTTTTGTTTATTTCGTAGGCAGAGGAAGAACAAAGTTCTTTAAATGCCACAATAATTATCAATTTCAACGCAATTAATACCAGAAAACTAGAACTAAAATTTTCAAAGCAATTTATACAATTTGCTATTATCTCGTCTTACGAACCAATTTTCGACAGACTATGTAGATTCTAACGAAACATTATACGAAACAGTTCGAAGCTTTTTTTATCGTCATAATCAACGAATGTTCTTCGATCATTCCTAAGTTAACACGAGATTAAATCGAGAACAAGAAAAACTTGGTTTTCCGTAATTTCCTCGGATCTGGAAAACCTCTAATTATTTCCAGCAATGTAACTTTAGAATTCATAGCGGGGAACGTAACGAAGGAGCCCGTCGATTACGCGAGAAACGGAACACTTTCAAAGCGAAACGTTTCACAACTGACCGCAAATAAAACCCGTGTCATCGTGGCTGTTTTTTGAATCTATAATCAAATACCAAAGTACAATCTTTTGAACTTTACACGATGATGTGTTCACTTTTCAAAGTTCTCAGAATCGAATATTTCAGTTTCAACTAACTAAGTAACTAGTACGAAACGCGCACGTATCAAACCAGATTAAATCGTGGAATGTGAAAAGTTCGATTTTCTTTCGTATTCAACGATATCGGACGAATTATCGACGATCACCTAACGTCATCCTATAGTGCGACCCCCTCAACGTTGCCGCGGAAGCCTCGAAAGATCGCGAACAACGCGATTACATATTGTATAACCAAGTTTCAGTTTGACGATGCTTGTTATTGGTGTGAAAAATTTTAAACATCGATCGTACGGTGCACAAATATTTCCAGATAGATAAATAACAAAAAAAATGGCTAATTAACTTTCCAGTATTTGGGTATCGAATCGTTTGCGTATATTCAAGCTCGTATTCTTACGGACACGATTAAAAAAGTAAGACTTAGACAGGAACCTGGGCTGCCTACTAAATATCACGGAGAGTATCTTTAAACGTATTTTGTGTTTCTAAATTTCACTTTTAAATCGTCATTAAATCATAAAAATCATATTAAAAACACGACCTATCAGACATCACACAGAGTACTACATTCCGTATCTTTAAATTCTCATAATTGCATAAAAATCCCATTGAATATCACCCATTAAATATTATAAAGGATATTATACTTCGTACGTTTGAACGCATTTTTGTATCTTTAATGTCACAGTTGCATAAAAGTCCGCGGTCTAATCATCGACGTACGGATGTCAGTCGCTGCACGGGTGTCCTTCGAGAACACGATGCAGCCGCGACTGACCCGCAAGCTGGACCCAATTGCATGCATCGCCTTCTCTCTCGTCGTCTCTTTCACCGGAGCAAAACCGTTCGGAGAAGAATGCGGATGAGAAAGTGTGTAAGTACGTGCGTCGGTCACGCGTTAGCCGGATCGATGTCCAGTGTGTACGCGTGCAAACCGCGAGAGAAAGAAGGCAAAATGACAGAGGAAAAAGAAACACGAACGAGGCGAAGAGAGAGAAAAAGAAAAAACGGAAGATGAACGTACACACATGGTCGAGATAGGACGGAAAACCGCATCATGCGGTTAAGAGTGTCGGCCGTCGAATTTCTTCGAGCAGTCGGGATAGAAGTTCACTGTGTGTTTCGCTCTTCGCCTTTAGCGACGAATCTTTCACGACGAATATTAGTTTTTCTAGTTGGTGAGAAAATGTGTTTGTAAAGCGGAATATTAAGATTTCGATGAAGACCAAGAGGGAGATGCGTCGTTTGGCTTCGTCGCGTGGTAATCTACCAATTAATAATTAAACTACGACCATAGTCGGTTACATGGCAAGAGGATTATTGAACTTTTACTAAATAATGAAACAACGACAACCGTAATATTTGGAAAGATTGCTCGATTCTATGAAAATCTTATAAAAATACATTGGCTTGAAATTTTTCTCAAGTTTCGTTAGGAACGTTCCGAGCCATAATTTGAGGACACAATTATTGTTATTGTGTTGGAACCAGGGTCCCATGAGTATCCCAAGCTATACGAGTATATCTCAAAGAATAGAGCTCTGCTGCCGAGCTTGCAATTACGAGAGGGTGACAAGCAGGATAAATTGCACCATCGCCTTCTAATCGGTTCACTCGACTAAGGTACTAAAGGCACCATCTTGACTTTTCTCACCGTAAGAAAGTTTATTCTTAGGTTCTTTATTACGCCGAAATAGGTTACTTTCGACCCAAAGAAAAATTAAATTTAAAACAAAACTTGACCCAAGCCTATAACACCCACGTCCATCCAATAGAACTCTCTCTCTCTCTCTCGGCCATAAGGAGATTTATTTGCGAAACTTCTTTTACGCCAATAGTATAATTATTAATTTTCTTTATTTTCGAACCAAACCTAATCTTAAACATAATACGATTCAACCGATTTCAAATCTAGCCGATTTAGCGTGTACATAATTTGTAAATAAACTTTACCAGAAACATTTATACAAAATAATCACAAAATTTCTTCCGAAAATATATTTTAATCGACGAGTTAAACTTCTAACGCTCTGAAATCTTTGCTCGCGTTAGTCAAGGAAAAGTACACGTCAGTCGTGGTGTCATAGTATCGTTTCTTGGCCATATATTTACTCTTTGAGGTATTCGATATCTCGAAAATCCTGTACGTTAAACGTATGTCTGGTCAAATTGTTCGAAATAGGAGTATTGAATTCGCTTAGGGGTATGTATTTTTTCGAGATCCGGTTTTAGCTGGGAATATTCTTTACGAGGTAATTTGAGGTGTCTACGGCATGCAACTGTACCAAAGCATTTTTGCTACGCCCTTCGGACGTTCCAGGATGCTTGGAACATGGTGTTGAGGAGTTGTAACAGGTGTTCGAATATCGTGAGAGGTTTAAGAGAGCTTAAGATATTCATCTTCGATCGATATAACGTTCACGTACATTTAAAATTCATGAAAGATCGTCGTTCAACTCGTTCTTGCGTAACTACACTTTTACTCTGTCGCGCTATTAAATCGTTAACTCGTTTGACACGGTTAGTATCTATGGCAATTAGACTTATAATTTGTTTTATATAAAATAACGATCTATAATTCGAGGGACGAACGTAATTGATCGAGCGAATACGCGTGGACACGATAGCAAATTGTAGAATGTTCGATTGAAAATTGATTTACAAAGACCCGAATAACAACGAATCGTTGTTGTTTTTTATCTCGTCGTCGCGATCAGATAACATTTCGGATAATAGTGTTTCGAGTGCTCTCAGTTAGCATTGTTGCAACTAATTTCAAGTACGATTGCACTTGGAACGAGCGTCACGCGATATAGCGGATTCTGTCTTTGAACAGTCGCAATAATAGAAGCGTTTGGCCCGCGATCAAATCTGGCAATTTCTTTCGTCTTCACCCTGCCGCATTTTTGCTAATAGAAAATTAATATTTACCCTCCTACCGTTAGAGAGAAATAGATAAGGAAAGTTCCCATTACGAGGAAACGGATTTTGCATAGATAAACAAAACATCGTCTAAAATTAAGAGAAGGAAAAGGTAAGTGACTTAGAGGATGAATCATCGGGGATCATTGATAATTCCTCTTTTACGAGTGCCTTAAAATCGTAACGGTGCCCACACGTGATCGTTTTACTTTCTAAGTACTAGAAGAGGGTTAAACGTGATGTTACACACGCTTACAGCGTGACTCATTGCCTCTGTGAGATAGCACGATGCTCACGAAAACGCGACACAACCTTTGGAACGAAGCTCTATACGTTCAACGGGACATTCGGAACTCGTCCCAACCTAAAAGTACAGTTCGAGAAAACGATCTAACGAGGCCGTAGATTAAAATATTAAGTGGTAACGCTGATTTATATAGCCACTTACATAGCGTCTTGTAGAAGCGTCTTCTTGAATCTCGAGATGTAAATGTCATTTATAAATTAACATTTCTCGATAACATGATTTTTTTTACTAAGATATATTACATTCTCCTTTTCTTTCCTATTTTTTATTCTTTATAACGATTAATAGTTGACACCGTACAATCCCGAACTCGTCTCTTCCCCAACAATGGAAAAAAATTTATCAAACGACTATCATACAATTTGTAATAATTTAAACTAGCGTTACAACGTACTACGTTCGCTGTATTATTTTATATTATTTTATTTTATTCCAAAGTAAAAATATATTATATTTGAAGGCAAAATGTTTACCATAATTTCCAAGAACAATCTATTCCAAGAAAGAATCTATTATTCTACATTTCTCTGTAATTACAACTTTTTCCTGCAATTACGTCCGAGATATTTACCATAATCGAGTCTCGATTCGTTTAATCAACGCGAATTAATCACAGTGATTGAAAAATACAAAATACCTTATTTTACGCCTTTTACCTAACTACTATCTTGCTTTACGATCATGATATGCAAATATTTTATTTTACATTTCCGAAATTACTGTTTCAAGCACTGAAAGCTCGGAGACTTCAACGCTTGGCAAATCCTATGACCTCATCGTACATCGATTCCACTAACTGTACACCATCGGTCTAGTGGCTAATTGGGTCTACCTAATGCGAACACCGTACGCTAAGTTTATTTACTAGCATCGTTACCAGAGTAAAGAAAGATAGCCTTTCGCGGACGCGAACGAGCCTTTCGATAGAACGATTTTCGATCTTTAGGAGATTCGTTCGCGGATAATTTTGGAGATCGCTTTTTGCGAGTCGTGTAATAATACTCGTAACGATAAGAATAGCACAGACCGATGATCGTTTTGCTAACATTTCCGACCAAGAATAGACTTGCTTCTTGGGTAGCGTTATTTCTTCCGTGGTCACGCGTTTATGGCAACAAGGGTACGTACGCGTTTATAGCTTTATTTAATTCAGCGAACCGCTATGGGGATGAGAAAAGAGAGCGAAAGTTTGCGTCGACGTTTCTCGAATAACAAGAAGTTGGATTACCTAAATGTCGCGCCAAGCAAATTATCGACGAGTGCGTGACTGTGTACAAATGTTCGTTGTGATCGAGACACGGTTATACGCCACGCTGACCGTATAAAGTCATCTAGTCTATCTATTAGACAAAATTTGATACAGAATTTGAAGATACATTTCTTACGCTTTGAAACACTATAAGCATAGAGCAACTTTCAAATATTTTATCTCAGATAATAATCATAAGTTGAATCAAATCGAATCTTTATAATACTACGTTAAAAGAAACGCATGAAATATTGATAATTCTAATGTAAAAGATGTTCCTATAATACGACAGTGTTATTCCATTTACCTTCGTCAAACTACGTTAAAAAGATGCGCTCAAAAAATGTTCGATTCCAACATGAAGAATTTTTTCTAGAATATAATAACGATCGATACTCTGGTCTCTTATTAATACGTTGACTGTCATTCCTTACTCTATTATCTTTATACACGATAAATCGTACATCAGATTAAATCGATAAAACCATCGATAAATATGGTGGATATACTTTTCTTTGGAAAAGATCACGCCTTACCTTTGTCCGATTTGTCGTCCTCGTAATTGTCAGGAACCGGCTCGTCCAAGTTACTGACGTCGAGCTCGTCAATGGGCTTGGTGGACCCGTCACTGGTCTCCGTGTACTCGACGACAATCTCCTCCTGGACGTCAATCGTCTCCTCCTCGACGGTTATCTCTATGTCGCTTCCGTCTTCGAAATAGCCACTTTCGTGCTCCGGATTCTTCATGACGGTCGTCGATGGTTCACTGATCTTCGACATAACTCTTCACACTTTTACACACAACTTGGCACAATTTTTCACTCGTACTACTCGCGACGTCACTGCACAAAGCAAACGCGAAAACACACGACCAGGAACGGGTCAGCAAAGAAATCGTTGCATGATCCGCTTCGATGAATCTCTTCTTGTCCAGATTCTTCTTCTTCCGAAGACGATTTTCTTGCCACTGAATCGTAGATTCTCTTCGGCGTAATATTACGCGCCGCTGTCAGGCTGTCAAAAGTTGGCTTCTTCGGTTCAGATCGAACGAAACTCCTTTTTCTTTCCTTCAACGAGGGTAAAAGCTCGAATGCTTTTCTCCTTACGCGTACTTCTAATAAGCTTGGAAGCAAAATTCCAGTGACTACTAGATGCAAAGAGACTTAGACTGCTCGTACAACTTGCTCGCTCTGCTGTCTGACGAAGACTGAATCCTCCCCAAGCGGTTCGTTCAATCGTTTCCTATGATTCTATTGTGCGTAGGTATACCTGCGAGGTAAACAAAGTACGGTTAACACAACTTTGTTTGCGGATTATCCTTTACCGATGATGAGTCACTAGCACAGGATACCGAAGATGGACCGTCTTAATGAGGGTCAAGGTACAAAACCTAAATTACTATTTTGTATTAACCATCGGTCAAATCGCCAATTTTCGAATTTTTACAACCTTGTCCTAGGGTCGTATAGGGCAATAAAACTCCTAAGCAGAATATTTCCTTCATACAGAAATAGGATAATTACGGTTAAGGTGTTCAGGTAAATAGGTACCTGCTTCCTTTACCTAAAAATTTTACTTTCAGCGTTCTTTTTCTTATTTTTTAAAGATTTTACGATCAGAGTCCATTTTTATTAAAACAACGTTAAATGAAAAAGTTTACAAGTTTGCAATAACAAATTTCATTTGTAAAAAATTTATATATACAGGGTGATTGGTAACTGGTGGTACAAGCGGAAAGGGGGTGATTCTACGCGAAAAAAGAAGTCGAAAATATAGAATAAAAATTAAATTTTCTCTTTTTTTTTCGTTTTTTCACAGTGAGATCCGTTACAACAAGACGTGATAAAGTGCACGCGTACCGAGCGAAAATTCAAAGTCGATTTTCTCGAAAACAAAGCCTCAAACGAAAAATTTTTATTCTATTATATATTTTCGACTTCCTTTTTCGCGTACAATCACCCCCTTTCCGCTTGTAACACCAGTTACCAACCACCCTGTATACTGTGCTACGTACGATGAATAATGTTTAACAAAAGAATAACTACTTTTCTTTTTATTTCCAAGTATTTTTCCTCGTGGAGGAAGCTCTTGCAAGAATAATCGAATTCCAACGGAACAATCCATCTTCGGATCAATTCTATATATAACGCACGAGTGATGGTCGAGATAGACACGCGACTAGATTGCACCAGGTCGGCGAATAATGCACTTTATCTAAGATAAAATTATTTTCAATGCGTCATACCGAGTGTCGCTACGATTTCGCACTTTTCGAATACGCCGAAATTCGTGGTGAATAGTTTGCCCCCCAAAGGTCGAACTGCGAGGCACGATACATCGTTACTTAATTGCGAAAACGACGTAATTAGCAAAAATAAAAATGTACTTCCTTAACGCGCTAAACTAAATCCTGTGAAAATTATTGCTAATTCTATTCTAATTATCCACGAACGAGAAGACGAGTCTATCTATAAAGGAAACAAGTATTATCTCAAATATATCAAACTATAATTTCTTCATATCTTCATATGTATGCTAAATTATCATTCGTTGGATTTTTAATTATTGGATAAATTTTTATTTTTACGTTTAATATCCTCTCCCTTTTCGATGCTAATAATATACATATCTAATTTTCCCTCGTATCGATTTCTATATAGCAGTACACTCAATTTTTCTTCTCTATTTAATACTAACAACTAGCCAGATATCACATACTACAACGTATATACTTTATTTCGAATGTTTCATACACTTTTGCGTATATACTCTGTATTTTCCAGTATTTAAATTTCTGCAAAATACTCGCTAATAATTGGATGTTTATACAGTTACTAAAAGCGTTAATATGCAAAAATGTGCAAAGATGGAAAAATATGTAAAACATCGGAAACAAAGTACATATCGCTACCTCCTTTTATTCGAGTTCCAATTCTTTATCTCAATCTCTAAGAATAAGAATTTGCACAAATTCACAGCTTACTAATAAGACGTTCCTCCCATTTACCTAAACGATTCTCATTTTAATCATACTCCTATGGTTAACGCAACATTGCCAAAAAATCGAACATTTCGTACATTTGGAGAAGAAAGTTTCCGTTTGCTCGACATCGAAACTCGTACAACCTATCGCGTGTTTTTCACGTGTCGTCCGTTCAACGTAAGGTAAGAAATCGGTGTCGATAGCGTTTTCTCGGAGATCCTTCGGTATCAGCCAGAAACGACCGGATACCCCAGTAAGAAATCGAACGCTCGACATCCGGATGCACGGATGTAATACGGTCATCGTTATCGTAATCGTACGTTTAATCGATGAGACACGACCGATCGATCGACACGTCCCGTGTTGCGAATTGAGAGTTTGAAAGCGAGATTGAAATTGAAACGAACGTTTAAGATCGCAAGAGAGAAAAACGGTTTGTTATATAAAAAAGAATAGTAAGATGGCTTGCTTGATCAATGACTAGTAGATTTTCTTCGAAGTGAAATTGTAGCAAGATGTTGAAAGCAAGTGTAAGAGAAAGTAATCTTGAAATATATATTTAACCGTGGAAGATAGTTTGATAGCATAAAATTCATTTATACTTTAACATTCGTTGGAACAGCAAATTGTAGAACGCTGATTAAGATATGTAGATATTTACGATCTGTATAACGTACAAGAACTGAAAGTTTGAAAGCGAAATTAAAATCAAATCTAAGGAGAGCCAATGTTAAAAAATAATTATCGAAAAACAGTTATTCTTGTTCGTTAAAGTGACGAGTCATAGAACATTGTTTAACGTAGCGTACCTTCATTTCTAATTTACAATAGGAAAACTGCCTGAGTGTACAGATTTTAAAAGCTTGTAAAATTTTCAAAATTTAACATACCAAGGATCAACCGTTAGGGTAACTAAAAGTATAGTATAATATAAATTAAAAGCTACATAATGAAAATTCCGTTTATTGCCGTATTAAGAAATTTAAATGCCTTTACCTGGAATTTTCAATAGTGTTTATTTTCTGTAGTACTTTCGCTAATACTTTCCATAAACGCAGCACTGACATAGTACCTTTCCTTTGTTCAACAAAATGCTACGCCCCATTATAAAATTGGATAATGAATAAATGAAAGCAACTACCCCCGAGGCACTAAACGCGGCAATAAAAATCTGGGAAATTCCTTTCCTAGCGATTGTACCGAGTATCCGATTTGAACTACCTGCGACAATACCATTTATTGTTATATATTTAGCTGGGTGGAAAAACATATTCGCAACATATGTCTACTCGCGCATTTTTTAAATATTTATCGTATCGACGATAACGCTGACGATATTTGGTGCTAGAATATTAAAAGAAAAATACGTAGAATGAAATATCGAAAAATATATAAAAAAGAGACGAACGTACAGAATTGTTGCCATGAAAGCTTTTAACATGCCGATAAAACTACTCCTAAGGATAAAATAAACAATTCACGTATATATGGAAAGAACAAAAATATCTGACGCGATTGTACCAATATTATAAAGTAAATATTTAAAATTATTGCTATGGAATCTCCTTAATATAGAACTACTGATATTAATAAATAACATTTTAACTTTTTATTCTGTTGATTGATGCTAATGGTCATTAGTGGTATCACAGTGTGTAAGATTTCTGCAGTTTCCTGCAATATGAAAACTCTGGTGTTCATCTATCAAAAACCGGATTTAATGAGACAAACAGAATGACAGACTCTACTTCGAAACATCGTTCACTTGTCCTGATAATGATTCCGCGTAATTTACTTAAATTACCGTTTTATTAACAGCTATTACACTGCTACAATTAAAATGAAATTTCTCGCTGGATACATTGCTTAACCGTGTAAAATCACGATTCAATCTACCATCGAGAACCTAATAACTCTGTCTGTTAATCATAATTTCCTTCGTAGCTGTTTCATTGTCTTATTAAACCGTATTTCATACGTGTAGTGAACTACTTATTACACTAATGGATTCAAGAAAGTTTAGTACGATATAAGAGTTGGAATTAAATTTTTCCGATCACTAATTGTGAAAACTCTAATTTCACTGCTATTCAGTTTCTTCTTGTAAGAATGTTCAACTTGCAAGCATTCTATTTCATCGTATACTATATATATTTCAATATGGTTATTGCATTACCAAAATTTTATAGACTAAAATATATTTTATAGAATAAATTGAAAGAGTGAAAGCTAGGCAAAAATTTGTTTCGCATACTCGGTATTGCAACGAGTGCTATATTTTATATATTTGCATCGTACGTGTATATCTTTAAATTTCTCATAAATTAATAAAAATTCACAAACGAATCATCGATATTACGTATTCTACGATTGTTAACAATACTTTTCGAGAAACAGTGATTCTCAAACGTGAAACTATCATAAAATAATGACTAGAAAAAAATGTCCTATCTGACTTATCATCGACGCCGGTTACATCACACCACAAAATACATATTCCTCGAAATCCACGTGTCACCTTATCTTTTGCTCTACCTTGACACGCTAGCTAAACGTGACTTAATCTTTCCGAGTTTTCTCTCACAAATGAGATCTCTTAAATAGAAATTATTATCCAAGTAATAACAATCGTTTATATCAAACATTTTGAGGCAAAGTTTCAGTAAATTTATTACATACTGTGTATAACACTGTTTGCTAAAAACAAGGCTTGTTACGCGAAATATCACACTCTGTGCAACGGGCTCGAATCGAGGAAAATAAGTAAAAATACTTGGACAAAGCAGGTAGGAAAGACAAAGTCCATTCCTAATGCTAAGATATTGCAAAACAGGTATTAGGTTTATCAGGTCAGATTGACACGTTCACGCCGGCGCGTACCACCGGTGACTCACTCTTGAACGTTCCATCAGACGGTGCGCACCACCAAAAACGTAGTTCGTTTAGTAACTAGGAAAAATTGCCATACAGTTGAAAATTTAAGTAATGGAAATTTAACGTATATTAATTAAAAAAAAAAAAAAGAAAGAAAGAAAAAAAAAGATTTATTTTGTTTCGTCTCAATATTATAAACATAACTTGCAAAACAAAAATTCGATAGTAAAAGCATAACGATTCGATATTATAAAGTTATTGTAAACATGAATACGAGAGTGGCCCCCACGGCGAGAAACACACATAGCAGCGCCGGCGTGAACGTGTTAAATATTTTCTACATAATGATAGAAAGCCATCCGTGAGCATCGTAATTCGCTAATAGCTGAAGTTACACGTGGCCAATTGTGTTTACATCTACTGGGCAAAACATTTGTGTGTGTGTGTGGGAGGGGGGGGGGTGAATTTGATGTGTGTGCGTATATATATATATATAGGTTATGCCATACAATTTTATATAATCATCTAATAAAAAAATTGACGCAATAAAGATATCATTGATCAACTGGTGGTCTCTTACTAAACGTCAAATAAATACACTTGAACAAACAGAATTGCCAATAAAACATTAACGAAAGATATAAAAAAAAATACATTCACATGCAGTAAAGTAATTCGGCAACATTTATTTACGAAACACGTACACTTCTAACGAAAAATTTTTATCAACACGTTGCTTTATGCGAAACTTTCTTTTAACTAGATTTATATTTACAATAAATGTCTTGTTACGTCTATATAAGTTCTCAGATTCGTTTCAAATCTTACAAATAGAACGACCGCAAGTAATCGCGTCTCGTTACTAACGCTAATGAAATTTCAACATATTTCGTACAACTTATATAATTGTACTCGTAAAAAGTTTCTAGAAATGTTCAAATACATACGCGGACCATTCGTACATAGCGATAGCAAACGTTGAAAACTACTGGTCAGAGCGAACGTCAAAAACAAGCTTCCTATCGGTGAACATTATGAAGTACTATACACAGCGTGCGCTAATTACACGCAAAGTTTAAACCTAACCCGAACCAGTGACCCCGATACACGTATCACGTGTTCCCTGTTCGAACCAGACACCCTGTAACAACGTATTAATATAACTGCCATTGCTCGGTTGAACAGTGTATCACGCGAGTATTGGGTTAACCGTAACCGTATTATTCGCGTAGTCGGATACCACGGCCAAACAATCGGTAACTAACCTGCTTACGCGCTCGGATGTACCGCCGTATCCGCTGAAAACCGGTGTACGTCGACTCAATTTTCGCCACTCGGTACAACTTCTTCTCTTCTTTCATTTTTTTCTCTTCCTACCGTCATCGTCATCTCCATAGCCTCCCCTCGCTCTCCCGATGACGCAACACGATTCGTCAATGAGGAAAGGAAGGGGGCAAGGCATGTCAAATCCGAACGAAAGTAGCGTTTCTTCGCAACGAGGCGCGAAAATCGTATACTACAGTAATTTCGCTACATGGCTACGAATCGAGATATTATCGAAGTTGTTGTCGAGAGAAATGAAATGTTGTATTGAAATTTGTTCATTAAGGGATAAAGGCATACAGCGGTATGCGAGAAGTAACTATGATTCTAAAAAAATTCAGATTTAGTAACAATTTTGGTTTTTTAAAGAGATCAGATAATATCTTACGAAAATTCATTGTAACAGTAAACGAATCGAAAGACAACAATGCGAACGAGTCCGAGAACAAAAGGATTGTTACCACGTGCTATAATGAAACTTCCTCTTTGTATTTCTGAACGTTAATACTATATTTTATAGCACCTTGGAGATCCATTTAGATATCCTAACCTTGTTTAAACATACTTGGTTTTTAGCAGTATTTTAATATAAATACTATTGTAAATTATGATCAAAATACTATCTTGATACGAAATAAACAAATGAGTATAGTATCTATATCTTAAAGAGGCAAAGAGATACGCGGAGTTTCCTAGAGATATATATCTTGCTCGATAATCGACGAAAGGTCTCATCCAATAGCCAGTTGTCGACTTTTGAACAGTCACTAAACATGAGTGATATACGGATACTTAAACATTTGTTTAGTTTAAATAGATACGTAACACGAAAGGTTTACTGCAAGAAATCAGTACTAAGAAACGTGACATAAATAAATTATGTTTCATAATAGTCGCAAAGATTATTATTATAAAGAAAAAGGCCCGATATATAAAATATTGCAATACAAATCTTTTCCTTTATATAACCTTCACGTACCATAAATTATTCGATTATTCTATTTGATGAAAAATTATAACATCTTATAGAGGGAAAGTTCATAGTCTGTAACCTATAATTTGTCGACTTACTAACACTATTAACTGGTAAATTATTGTGCAAGAGGATCCAAGAAATATTTCACGATACTGTTTCTTTTTATAGACAAAATATCAAATGGCATGAATGAAAGTTCCAGCGTGGGCCACATAACCCACGCAGCATATTCATGACATTTACCTAATAATCTGTATTCCATAATATTACAAAATCGAAAAGATTATTATTTTAAATAAAAAAAACCCTAACGTATAAAATATAGCAATACACCAGAATTAATGACAGATGATATCAGGAAGTACTCTACGATTTAGTATTCGCATTATATTCACGCGTTATATAGTATACAAAGTATTACGATATAAATAATAATTAATAGACCGATTGACGTTATGATTAAGTACCTCACGGGTCACCAACGATCCATGCAATATATTATACGAAATATTTTGATACGGGTCATCGGTGAACCATAGGTTACAACATGAAACGAAGCAAGATAAAAAAAAATTCCGGCCAGTTAACGCGGTTAACTACCGTGTATTCGAAAAAGTTCCGACCGACCATGGCGCAATCCCTTTCTCTAGTTATGCAGTCGTGTTCCAATTCCTAAGAGTCGAGTCAGGCAAAAGTGTCAGGCCGAACGAAACGGATCGGCCGTCGTTATCCTACTGACACACTTTAAGTCGCGTACCTTGTACGGAGAGCAGGCCTCGGCCTTGGCCACCTTCGCGAATATCTGCGCGATCTGCTTGAACGTAACGTTGATTCAGGAAGAGACAGCGTGTGGAAAAGTAGATAGATTGATTAGCCGTGACCACTGCTGCCACGTGTTCCGTTGCTCCAATGTTTTCGATAGGCACACTACACACACACTCACACACCGTGACACTATCGAGCCTCGCCCGTGTATACAGGGCACACGGGGCTTCGCGTTGGTATTTATTTTTAAATATTTACTGCGCTTCCAAGGCACGTCACAGTGTTCCCCTTCATCGATACATGGAAGTTTCCACTAGGTGCAGTACCCGGGTACGTAACACCACAAGAGCATATGGTTTCACGAGGCGACTGCTGCTTGTCTGGCCAATGTATCGTACGACGTAAAAAGGAACGTTGTACTTGGCGCAGCGTGTCTTTCTCGCGTGTCACGTTCGATACGCGGCCCCGCAATCATGTAACACGCAGACCTCTTGACGTTTTACACCACGCAGTCGATCGCGCGAACCAACAACTGATAGTGTAACTACTATACAGCGTAGAGGTCGTAAGCGTGTAATACGAATACGGTTTTGCTCTTCAAAAAGCTTCCAGTCCATATATCTCGTTTCACTTTCACTTGACCGATATGTTACAAGTACGATGGAAAAACGATATTTGACGTACACGAGGTTACGTAGACTACGTACACGTAGATACCGTCGAATCGTGATGCGCGGTAAACAAAACACGATACGCACCGGCCCAAGTCTGAAAGCCGACTGACGGGCCCCCCACTACGAGACTCGCGAGTCACCCTTCACCGGCGACTAACAGCTGATTTGGAAAACACCGAGATCCGCCCAGTAACGGACCAACCGAACCCGGTTCCCTGCGCAGTTGCGTAATACCAGTTAATCCTATTTCTCCATTTCAACGAAATCGAATTATCCGATTCGTCTCGTACGCACAGAAATAATGAAATATAAACTAGAGATTCAGATTTTTAACCCTTGCATATGCTACGTAAATTGAAGTCGCTCGTATGGACAATGTGAGAATATGTTCTTATTTTCAGAGCGTAGAAAACAAGAAATTGAATTTAAGCGAATTTTAATACAACAAATACTTATTTTATACGAATGCTAGAAAAGAAAGAAGGGTTAAATGTTCTATTTTGTTATAAAGTTTCTCGGAAAAGTAAGGTTAAAGAAGGAGGATCGCCTATTGACTTTATTACCAGTTTCTCTTAGTAATTTATTGCTCAAATCGTTGACAGGCTGTTTATTGCAGTAATATTTTTACCGATCAACGTTCCATTCGCGTCGCGATCGTACCAGAATTTTACATGTGAAAATGCGACTTCGTCGAAATTTCGCGTATCGAGGAGAAAATTATACGCCATGAATCGTAAATATCGTATCCCCACCACGACGCGTCTACCCCTGCCACGCGGTTGTTTAAGCGGCTAGATAATGTTGGTTTTCGTATAACGAAGATAAGGAAGGAGCATGGTTGAGGAATATACTAAAAAGAGTTGGAAACATCATGGTAGAGGCATGCGCCTTCAAGGAACACGACATTTATGATTCACGATATGTATATATATATATATGGTATATGTATATATATTATATCGTTAGGAAACATACCGCTCAAGTCCAACTGTGTAATATTTATGATTATATTAATAAACAGATAAACGTATAGCTCGTAATATGTAAGAATATAATTGACACAAATTGTCGTGCAGTTTAAATGCCCGACCTGCATCCAAAGATAAATATCGATCGTCGATAAACAAAACGTCTATCCGATCGATAAAATTATGTTGTGTGTACATCTATTGAAATCTAGACACAAGTATAACTTCCTTTTATGTATTAACTTATTATTAAATACATCCGTATGACTGGTACTTTTATATTGTTACTTCATTACGAGATGCGGATAAAACTAGATGAAACTTAATTAACAAATTCTCGTAAAGTAGATAAGATTTTAGTTTTTGATTAAAATTGCTGTTACGAAATATCTTTTATTGTATTGAGCGTGTAGATATGATGACCTTGAACTACTGTGAATATGACTATGATGCAACATCATTGCGTGCTGCTTTCTTCAAATTTACTTTGCATGAATTATTTGGCTATGCAATTTCTTCCTGGCTTCGTTTAAATCTGTCTAATTCTCTTGAAAAATTGAAAGATTAAGATATTATTTCGTAACGACGGAGAAATGTTTCACTAATTTGTGTAAATGTATATGTGTATTCTTTCATGAAAAATTTAAAATCAAAAAAATTAAATATAAAGAATCATACTTGTTTCTTGATCATTTTCAAAAAATTTCTTTTGAAAAGTCCAGAACAGCTAATGTGCTTATTTTATACAAAAAATGGTCAGAAAGTACTTTTTGATTAAAAGTTACTGTTAATCGATAAAATACAAAGCAGCCCACAACTAATATGGATTGTCCAATTTAATTAGTTATATAATAAAGTGTAATATGCATTGCAGAAAACTAATTAAGAAAGGTCAACAGGTTTATTTTAAAATCTACCATATATGTCAACAAAGGCCAATAAACATTTCACTACCACGACTACATTGTTCTGTTTCATCAACCAACAAAGAACATCCAATATTGCTCGCTTAAAAGGCTACCACCTTCTGGCTGGCAAGCCACTAAATTTAGAAGTTCACATATGTATATGTGTCATTTCTGTTCTTTGGGAATCTTGCATGCAAATGCTTCCTTTATTCTCAGAAAGAAGAGAGAATGATGGCCAGTGTGTTAATATCACAAATTTCAGAATCAATGTAGCATTCTTAGAACCTTCAAATAATATTAAGTCTATATGCTACAGTTTACAGATTATTTAAAAGAAGAAAAAATGAGACGGGAAAGGCAAGGATAAGCTACATGTATAATGGCAATTTTAAACTAACCATAAAACACTTTAGATCAAATTATCTAATGTTACTTTGTTTTGTAGAAAGAAATTATAGTTCATCTGAATGCATACTTTGATCTTTTTGTAATTAACTTTATATCTTTCATATTCTTTAAATCAGACAATCTTTTTGTATCAAACAACATACTGTTATACGACAAGTAGTTTTAAACTTTACACTTTTGATTATAAATTCAATTCAATCTTTTCTGTACACTGACTAACTGAGGCTTAATACAGATAAAAGAAATCCCTCGTATCATAATTTTCAAAGAAAACTCAAATCTGTCATATATATGCATCTTTTTACCTTCTTGTTATTAATTTTATCAGTCTCAATATACAGGAACCAAATATTAAATAATTAATATTTATGAGACATCAACAAACGCTTCATATTTTGTAAATCAGAGAGTATACTTTGTATCGAACAATAAACTGTAACATGACAAGTAACTTCAAACCTGATACTTTCAACTACAAATTTCATTCAATATTTTCTACAGATTATCTAACTGACATTTAAAACAGATAAAAATTTCGAATAAACCACTTTTAAAACTACCATACAATCCCCAAAAATATGAAGGACTATCATTCCTATGGTAGTAAAAAGCACAACGTTTCTTTAAATATATTTACGTCAAGTGACATCAGAGGAAGTTACTCGACGCAGACGAGTACGTCGTAAGAACGTTATCAACAATTAGTAATCAATTGCACGTTATCAAAACTGAAAGATAGGTGAGATTATAATTATACGGCACCGTGTTGAGACATAAGAGAAAACAAAAATGTTACGTACCAAATGTCAAGACGTGGGTGACCGTGTGCTCTGTGCTGGTATTCTCAAGAATTTCCGAGGGTGGGGGTGGCGGTGGTGGCTGCATGGCGTTCTCCATGTCCCTGTTGCTCGATAAAATTTCGATGTCACTCACGATACAACTCTCGATCTTCTTCAGCGAGAACACATTTCGCGAAACGATGCGGGTCGATGATCTTCTGGTTCGTCGCAAAAACGTACGTGGTCTATGTCTACGCGTGACACAAGATCTTTCTCTCTTTCTCTAATGTACTTACGATCGTCAAGATGGAATCGTTTTTCTGTATTGCGTTACAATACCGATCGTTCTGATTGTCACGAAGAATAAATGAATCGATCCGAGAAATGACGCATTGACACCGGGTTTTTACATGATTGCCACAATTCTCTCGCGTCCGTGTTGACGGACAACGAAGACACGCACGTTTCAATATACTGCGCATCCACAACGCGCAATGTACAACACTGAACTGGTTTCGGTTGGTGCGTCAGTACTGTCGACAGATTACCGACCGTGTGCGATATTAAATGAAAACCACGAGAGAATAGAAAAATATGATAAGTTCATTATTGATTTTTTAACTTTTGCGTCGCTTGATAGTTGAAAAAAAATACTAGGGTAAACTATGTTTTGAAGGATTTAAAATTTCTTATCTCATTTTTTATCTTTTGATAATAAGCAATAGAATACAAAATACACAATTGTTAAGTTTAGAGGATCATATGAAGTGTTTTTTAACATGTTTCACATTTCGTTTGCAGAGTATCATTTTTTGTGGTCACATGAAAGTACTTGCATACTACTAATCATACGAAATTAAATATCCATAGGCCTGATTAATTAATAAGTAAATGCTACAATAATAAATAAATGCTGTGCAAACACTTTTTGTAACCACTGTAATTGAGAAAGGGAATAACTTGATATGTAAATTCAAAGATATAAGTCTTTTGAAAATAAGTAATAAATCCACGATGTTTTGTAAGAAACGAATAATACTAGTTTGATTTTTATGTTAGTTTAACTTAATTAGTATTAAACTGCGTAACTAATGTTACCAACATTTTTTTAATGTTCAAGAGAATGAGAAAAACATATTTAATTCTAAATTAAACGGGAAGACAATTTTGATGGGGGATTGACTAACAATATATTGAATTTTAAAATTGCTTCTCTACAGCAAACAAGCAGTATAACTTATGTTTCTGTGATTATCAAATGATCTTATCGATTCCAGCTGAGAAGTCATCCCGATCAATTTTCATTAATAGACCGTTTTTTTTTTTATCCTTCTCTAGCACATTTTTGGACCGAATTACATATGAATGTAATAAAGGATTCTTAAGCATTTCTTAAGTTTTCATGCAGGATACTCTAATGTTTCAAACAGGAATAATATGTTAATAATAAGACGCAATTTTGTAAGATTCATTAACATTAGAACTACATACATAAAATGGTATAAGATTGATTACAATTTTAAAAAGATGCGTTTTTTTAAATATTGATATTTACTTTTATTGAAAAAAATATGATTACATATACTTATTTATTTTCTTATTCACCATATATTCATCATATTGTTTTAATTCTAATTATGTATGTATAATATATTTAAGTATATATTAAAGTAGTTCAATAGTTCTAACGATAATGGATATAATTTCAAAAGTTTTATAATGTATATAATATGATTTCTTCGTGGTTTTATAATTGTATAATTTTTTGTCCCTATACAATTTTTGTAATTTTATATTTGTAATTTTTCAGTTTGTCCGTAATTTTATAATTTTCGTATATTTAGAATAAAACTACAGTGATAGTTTTTGAATAAAATTCATAACTATAATTTCTTGTCTTTCTATTCATATATAATAATAAAGTTACTTTAAAAAATATCCTATCTGTATTATACTTAGGTCAGAAATTACCAGTCATCGCTGTTTACGGACTGCCATCCAAGGATTAAAATTGAAAGAAGGAAAATGTGAATACTTTACTCGATATACAACCCTTAGCAAGAAGTTTACGAAACGTAATAAAATATGGAGGCGAAACGATGTATCACGATGTTGATCGAAATGAATAAGAGTTATTAAAAGTAAACAGTGACTTTATTTATAATAACAAGTCTTTAACAATAGTAGGATGTTAATAAAAGTCATTGTCTAAGCCAGCGTCTCGATGGATTTATTTTTTAAATAGCCTGAGTCTCTTTTACGCTGAATAATTAAATCGTTTCCATGTATTGCTTAAAGATGTAATTAGATGCCTCAGTAGATAATACTTTTTTTTTCTCTAGACGATAGAAGGTGCAAAAGACAATTTTAAAATTTTTTAAATAATCGCTAATCGTATATAGTAAGAGTTATAATTACTCTCCGTTACACTTGGAAAATTAGAAACTTACTAAGCATAATATGTATACTTTTTTAAGACACAAATACTTGAATACTTCGTTGTATAGTAAATGATAGACGAAAAATTAATTGTTAATTAAATCTACTTTGTATCATTAGTTGTGGGATACATAGTCGGTTTAAAAGCGATAACTTAGTTATTGTAGGTCACACGTATCTCTTCACTCGTTTCAACGCAATATCTTTTTATATATATATACATATATATATATATATTGTTACGTTGTTAGCCTTCAGTATATTGTAATTGAAACCGTTGAGTAGTATACTCAATCTTTTAGTTCTTGAAATAAATTTAAAATTTTTATTCAAAATGTTTACTGAACTTTTACCATTTTGGACGAAATACCGGTACCATATACTGATTGGTATCATACTTTACATTTTTTTTAAATTATCTTACGAAATGTTAAAAAAGGGCACTATTTTTATTCAAAACAAAAGATATAATTTTAACACTTTGGATAATACCATGGAGCAATTAAAAGGTAATAATACTATAATATTATTACTACCAGGTTTAAAATTTTTAAAATAATAATTATAAAAAAGTATACCATTTAAACTATGAAATTCATTTGTATTTTTATGTAATAGTAAATAATAATTACTGATTAGTCATGTATTTTTTTAATAAAATAAAAAATTATGATATTCTAGACATTAATCAGGAAACACTAGAAAATGGTGATGAACCTGTACTAACAACAGATTTAAAACATATCCCTTATGTATATAAGAGACCCTCTGAAGAAGAGGTACTCTGTCGAGCTTCTGAGTTTTATAAAATAGTAGCTGCTAGGAGAAGTATAAGATTTTTCAGTCCTGACCCTGTACCAAAAGAAGTCATACATGAGATAATAAAAGCTGCAGGTACAATATCATGTTGTTACATTCACAAAACTTTTATACATCTGAATCGGTTTTAGGCACTACGCCTAGTGGTGCACATACAGAACCATGGACATTCGTAGCGGTATCAAATCAGAAGGTGAAAGAACAAATACGTCTTATCGTTGAAAGTGAAGAAGAAATAAACTATAAAAAAAGAATGGGAGTAAAATGGACAACTGATTTACTTCCATTAAGAACAAATTGGATTAAAGAATACCTGACTACCGCTCCTTATTTAATATTTGTGTTTAAGCAAATTTATGGAATTTTACCAAATGGAAATAAGAAAATTCATTACTATAATGAAATGAGCACATCTATTGCTTGTGGTATTCTCATCACTGCTATACAAGTAATATTGTTATAATACTATAATCTCTTATACTGTATACCTATGAATAATATGAATTAATAATATATGAACTTTAAAACTAGTATGCAGGTTTGGTAACTCTGACTTCTACTCCTTTAAACTGTGGACCTGCCATCCGCAACCTTCTTGGACGTCCTCCTAATGAAAGGCTTGTTGTACTACTGCCAGTTGGTTATCCAGCAAAGGATGCTACAGTGCCTGACCTTCAGCGAAAACCTCTATCTGATATTTTAGTAGAAATTGATTGACACATATGTAATGAAAAATTATGGGAAACAAAGTACCTCTGTTTAATACTTTGTCAGAATATTTGCTTACTTATGGGATGATACAAAAATGAGTACACATAATCACAGATTTATATATATAAATCCTGTTTTTATAAAAAAACTTATATTTGTTTTGAGTATTGTTTGTTACTTATGAATATCTTACATTACACTTTCGCAAATATATATATATATTATTCATTATAATCATAGAATATAATTTTCCTTGGTCAAAGACATGACTTTCAATCTTATAAAGTTATCCTAAAATGTTCAAAAGGGACCTAATCCCTGAAATATAGCACCCAAAGAAGTTCTATCATTATGTATTATATTCCTGCATTCAGAAAATATTCATGGCACACAATAAGACTGTCTAAAGTTAGTGATTCAGTTGTATACTAATGTTTATTGAAATTTGCATACAGTTTGTTAAAAATAAGCAATATAAAATGTAAATTCACCATTGACTGGTTCAAACTCAAAAATCTTTATATACTCATTTCCATGACATCTAATACACACAATTCCATGTCGTTAAGCGACCTTAAAATTACTCGAATAAAAAAAGAAACGAAGAGTTACAACAATGAGTACCAAATATCACCATGGTATCTTAAATTAAGTACATTCAATATATAAAATATAAAAATACTGAGCTAACAATAAAGGGCATATAGAATATAATTTTCTGCTGTACCGTGAGTTTTTTATGTCATAGCTATACCACTACTAATGGCTGTGTCATTAAGTTTAAAAGCTTTAATATCATGATACATACAGATAAACAGATAGTGTTCTATTTATCACTATTTATGAAACAGATGCTATTAATATCATGTTCTTCCTAGAATATCAATCTTTTTTTCCTTACGTTTGCTTCTTTCATTCATCTTGGATTGAACCAAGTTAATAGCAAGGAGCTAAAGATATTATGAAAACTTGAGATCTGCAAAAGTCGTTTAAAGTGTAAGCAGATTTTTGAAATCCTAAAAGCAACCGAACTTCGAATGTCAATGGCTAAAAATATATTGGCCAGGAGAACTAGGAGAGTATTTATCGGTGTTCGCAATTGTCGAACCAACTTATTTCAATGAAAAACGCAACGACGTTTAACGACAATCTGATGGTCCTTGGCCATTAAGGTTATGCCCACTAAACCCATTAACTTTAATGTCAAGCTTAAAGCAGCTATTCATCTGTTCTCGATAGAAACATTAAGACAGCCCTTTACCTTCGTACATCTACTGATAAACGCTAGTTCGTTAGAGAATATAAATACATAATTATGATACTTTTCATTTTCTGAGATCACCAGTGCCTGAGATAATATAACGTAGCATTCATACATTACGTATACTTTGCGATATTTCATCTTATTCGATAGAAACTTAAATCGAAAAGAAAAACAAAAAGCGGAATAGTTAATGCTGCCAACGTTGTTAATTAATAGTCCCTCTTACAAAGGAAAGAAGAGTTCACTTGAAAGTACATTTGCGTTTATCGTAATACTAGAAAGAAGAATGAGCTTATAGAATACTCTCCTAATTCGAGAACGGCCACTGCACCACAGCAAATAGATAAAATCCGTCACTTCTTTACGAGACAAAAGACTCTTAATCACGGCGATGAAACTCTGCTATGCACAGACGGCAAGACCAGGAGCCCTCGGGAGGAGACGCAAGAGGTGGAGACAGACAATACATATGGTATCCACGATCACAGTCGTCACAGAACAGCAGCTGATCCTAGTTTGGTTCGCGAAACAATTAATTAGCTTCCAACGATGCCTAACTAACTGGGTGTAGTGATTCGCGATCGTTGCTTTATACAGTTTACTATCGCTTCCTCTTTACGATTACCCTACTACGGTATTCACTTATTCAGACGTAGTCTGATCCATTGTTAATTTTCGATAATCGCAAACTTTTTCTTTTCTTTTTTTCTTGATAAAAGATATTAGTAACGCGTTGTAATAGTTCAAACAATTTGATAAGATTTAGAATCGTCAATGTATTTCCGTACATCTTCCTCCAACTATTTTGATTTAAAACCAACAATTTTTTCAAATAAATGATAATTGTAAGAGATACCTAATCATACGGTGACTGATCTATTTTGTTTCAATAGTCTTGATAGATTAAAATGTTTCAATATAATATACTATAATATTAATTTTGTAAAATATTATCTTGTAATACAAATAATTAATTCTTGAATACATTTTTCATATTACAATATCAATCAACTATTTTAAATTTATTCGATCAATAAGTAAATTCATATTATTTTAATCATTCTAGAAAAATAAACATTTTTTTCCTCTGATGATCACACAATGATAGTTAACGTATTAATAGCAACAAAAGAATCAACGTAAAGTTATCGACAAAGTAAGCTCTAAACGAAGATAACGTCAATGTATATAAAGAATAAAGGGTATTCGAACAACATTGTCCTCTCGTGACAGAGGAGGAAAATCAAAATAGTTGAAGTAGCTGCACGTGGATTGTTCTTTGTTTCGGTCACGTAAAGCGTAAGGGAAACCCGAAAAATGGTAATGAATACTCACATCGTTGTCAGAAGTACCACAAATGGAACAGCATTTGCATTCGATACACTGCCACCTGTACTTGCGAACAGAAACGATCATGTTCGCTGTGAATTGCAAACAAGTCGGATGCCCTATAACAAGAACGTAAACTAGGTCATGGAACACGCATTTGGGACGGAAGAGGATAGCTTTTGGACGAGTAGAAAGGTGCTAGGACATTTATCTTGTGCCGAAGAACAGTGAACTCCAAGCTATCATCTCGTTTCTAATATCTTTTTACTCCGTATTCAGAAAGATAAACGTTCATTTAAGAACTCGAACGGAAGCATTTTGTCGAAATTCCAAATTAAGTTCGATAGTTACATTCTTTTTTTTTTCGATTGCTCAAGAAACGCGTGCGATAAGATTTCTATGATTTATCACAAAGAATCATGACTTTCACCCTTCCTCAGCACTAAAAACGTCCGGAATAATGATACGTTCTGTTATGTTTCCGCACAGAATGTTTTATTTCATGATATCTGCGATTGTATTCTTTTTTTTTATTTTTTTTTTTTTGTTTTGATGTTGCCTCTTGAACATATTGTTATTTTATTTGGAATAGTAAGGTGGTAAGTAATAGCGGTGCGTACCTTGGAATAGTTCACGTTCTTTCTTGCGCAGCACAATATAAACGTCGCGGACCAGCACACTCTCTCCTCTCATTAGTTTACACACACTTTTTTTTCAAATCTTCGTACTCTTTTTCACCTCTTTCACGCTATTTTTCGTTTCTTTTTCTCTCTCTCACTCACGCTTTCTCTCCTTTAGTGCGCGCGGGTGTGTGTGTGTGTGCGTATGCTATATTTTTTTCTTGACACCCATATACTCACACTCGCGCGCACATAAAATGTACACAGACACACACGCGCACACACGTAACTCATATAACGTATCACATTTGATATATATAATATATATATAATATATATATTTATATATAACTAGCGTTACTTAAATACTAGATTTGTAAGCCTCATGGGTATTGCTTAATTAAAATTGCCTAATAACAAGTCTTCGATCTTTTTTTTCTTTTATATAACAAGGAGGAACTATCTCTGCATGCTTTCATACTCGTAATTACTTTTTTTTTTTAATCTTTCATCCTCTCTCTTATACTAGGTGTGTGAGTCTCTCTTAATACGATAAACAGAAGGGTTCATCAAGATACGATAGTGATTCACCTTCAGATTTATTTCTCTCTCGACGCACGAGCGCTACTAAGCTATAAAGTAAACCTAAAGGATCTCGTGTTATTAACCCCTTAACCTACAATATCGTGTGAGAGACGTGGTACCTCGATGTTATTGATTTATTATTGACTTCAAGATAATCAATCTTTCTTGTTAAATGATCTATTGGTAGTGATTATTGATCAAACATCTTGCAAAATAAAATTAGTTGTACCTTACACATGCATTTACATATCAAAAAACATGTGCGATTTGCACAGCTTCGAACGCTCAACGAAACGATGAAATGGCTCGACGTGTCCGACCTTATTGTTGTTTATGGCACGCACTACTGGAATTTAAATCGTAAGATAAGGGGTTAAACACATCTCATCTTCCCTCGTCCTTTTTTTTCCCTCTCTATATATATTCTTCTTTCCACTATTTTATTCCTATCTTCACTTATTTTTTTTCATTTCTTTTCTCTCATTTTTTTTTTTTTTTTTTTGGTAAGACTCGAGAAACTGGCGTCGACGACGTTTTTCAGCAGAAAGACACAAAAGAACTTGCGTGTAACACTTAAAGACGATATAAACCCTAGGTAATTCCTCTGCGTGTGTTTCTGCGCTGTGCAATTCCGGTCGGTTAATCAGACGCACCGTAGAAATTAACCATCTACCCACTGCGCTTGTTTACACGTCGGATGTAAAGGTGATAACAAGGGAAAATGTCGAGTATACGTACGTACGTTACAACTCGCTTGCATCGGTTATTCGTAAATCTATGATAATGATATAACGTTAGCGTTGGAAACCAGCTACTAATAATGGAAAACGAACGCGCGGATTGCAGTACCGTTCGGGAGCGATGAGTGAAGAGTTGATTAATTAAATACGAATGGTGACGGCGACGACCTCTCCGCTACGACGAGAGAAACTCGTGGAATATTGTACAAACAATAAAATGACGAATTTTTTCTGTTTCTTTTTTTTCTTTTTCTTTCCTCCTTTCTTGTATTCTTTTCTTCTCGTTAATTCTAGCGTTCGAACGATATTTTCTTGTACGAATATCAAAGCTTGTATAAAACTAAGCTATTATCGAGTTTCTAAGATTACATGATATATCTTTATCTCTTTTTTCTTCATTTTCTTTTTTCATATCGTTAAAACACGACGTATGGTCGAAATCCTGCCTAAAGACTGGAGAAATTCGTTTGGAAAGAAAAGAAAGAATTATCGTTAGTTTTTACAACCTTTCTCTCTCTCTCTCACTCTATATACGCATGTTTCGCTTGCATATGTCGTCGCTTCACTTGTTCTTTCTCCCTCTATGTATGCAATAAATATACTCGTCATTTGATGACGATTACGAATGGTAAAAAGGCGATTACTATATTATGTATTACATTTGCAACGTGAGACGGAAACGATTAATGCCCAGAACGAAACGGAAGGTTTTAAGAGCAGCAGATTTATAAATATGTGGAATGTTTACGCGAAAAAAAAAGTGAAATTGAAAAACAAGAAATTATTTTTTTTTTTTATTTAACCCGCGATTTTTTCGTTACGATTCTCGAAAATGCTGTAAATCGATTATTTAAAACGCATGCCATCTATGATTATTGCATTAAAAAAATGACGGATAATCACTTATGAATTCATTGACACAACTGTTTACTAAACATTGCTACGTTCGTACGAAAAATCATCTTTCCTCTTTATTGTACTTTCCAAGAAAAATGCAACGTACCGGTAGCAAAGATATTAAAAAAGAAAATAATATGACAATGAATCATGGTCGAATCGCGAAAATGAATATTCTTTTTGTGACTTTTTTAAATTGAGTATTTTGAACGACAGTACTTGTTTACTAGCGTTATATGTGCTGCGCTCTTATGGTGTGGTATTCTATGGTAATATATTCTGTAAATAGAAACATTCGAAAAAACGTAAAATAAAAAAGGATATTTACAAATTTGAAAAAGTGTAGAAGTATCGAAAAAACATGGTCGATCCTGTTATTTCTTTTGTTTCGTCTTACTATATATAAATATTGTTGCTCTCGTTAAACGATTCACGACTGTGCTGGATAATATCAATAATATAAAGTATATATATATATAATATATGTATATTGTATATCGTATCGTTTTGTTCTTTAAGCTCTCTTAAAACTTCGTGATCATATAGAACGAACAATTCTCGCGGCAAGCTTCGTTCTCTTATTGATCCTTTTTTTATTTTTTGATTTTTGAACGAAACAACGATAAAAAAAACCACACGATTACACTGTAGTCAAACAGAGAACACAAACACATCTTCTTCAATATGTGCTCTAGTGATACTGTGCAACAGGAATTTTGTTATTTTTCTTCTGTTTTGTTCCTCTTTCTTTTTGTTTTCTTTGTTTCTTTAAAAAACTTTCAAACACGTCGATTTCGCGATCTACAATCTTTTTTCTCTCTTTTCATGAAAAATTTTCGCGTAAATTGTACGATTAATCTTATCGATGATTTATCTCTCTCGCTTTCTCAATATTTTTTTGTTCATTCGCATTTCTTTCTTTTCCTTCTTAAATATCCAGAGCGAGATTCATGTATCTTCAACTTCAATTGATTTTTGTACATAGTTAACCTTCCTCGTTTTCTATTTGTTTATCATTTTTCTTTTTGTCCCTTTTTCCTCCGTAAAATTTTTTTATCCCTTAAAAACTAATCATTGAATTACACAATAAATCACAGTTGATCCGTGCAGTAAAGGAATTTCGCGGAAAATTCCTATTACTCAGATGCGACAAGTTGCACCATTGACAAAGTGATGTTTTTGCTTTTCGTGCCTTGACTAGTGTACGTAAAGCTCGTAACCATTCATATTCCTTTCTCTCCCTTTCTCTCTCTCTCTCTCTCTATCTCTCTCTCTCTCTCTCTCTCTCTTTCTCTCTCTACCTTTTTATTTTTGTCCGCCTAGAAAACCGTGCAGATAATCGATATCCCTTAATTATTGCACATGAACTACGTTTTAACGATGGTTCCGAACGTATGTCACACAGCAACTAGTTTGTCAACCTAACCTCAATCCGAAAAATAGTATATTATTCTTTTACTTTTTTTTCAGCACTTTTCTCCATTTTTTAAATTCCCTTTTTTTTTTCTTTCATTACGATTCTCTCGCGGACAAATCGAATTATTCTTAACGGTATGAAAAATAGCGATCGAATCGGTATGATAACCTCCGAGTCGACGATGGACAATAACAATGATTCGTCTACGAAATTCGTCTACAACGAACAGAAAAGAAAAAAACGATCCTTACGATACGGATACAAAAATCTAGTTCAACAAAAAAACAGTTCAACTACAAACGATTGTTAATTAATCGACCATGATCAATACGGATGATCGAATGAACAATGAAGAAACGCGATAATTCCTCGGCTCTTATGCCTCGTATGAACACAAGTCGCGGATCGTAAGGGGACACAAGAGATGAAAACGCGCGCTGTTGACCGTGTTTTATGGGGCGATAAAACTTTAAACTTTATATCACTTCCTATTGATGGACTTGACAAATGTTAATCTTACTGTTCATTATCGATTTTTCGTGAGAAGAGGAGGCAACAAGAAGACTGCAACAAGAAGACTGCAAAAAGGAGACACGTAAAAGTGGACTATAAAGGAGTAAGGAATATTAAATATTTTGTATATGATAATTTGTTAAGGAAAGAGGTAGACGAAACTAATTTCATACTTCCGGAAGACAATGGTCTAAATAGGCAATTGAAAAAGGAGAGAGCACCAAGGTGTGGCTCCCTCCATAACAATAACATTTATCCTCAATATATCTTCTCCAGAAAGAGATGAACAGAAGTCCATTTAAGTCCATCGAAAGGAATGACCGAGCACTATATAAAACACAACGTCCATAAAATATCTTTTTAGCCTTGTCTCGACCTCGTTTTAACGAATAGAGAGACATATAACGTTTTAAAATAATCTTTAGCGTAAGATCCTTCCATATCTCCCTTAAACTGGTGTTTGCTATAAACAGTTCCTTAGTATTTTTATCACATTGATATTTGACATAAACAATTCTTTTATATTCTTTTTAAACTTAAGAAAATATAAACTAAAGAAAATAAATATTAAAAAATTGTTAAGGATCAAAAATACGAACAACCTAGAGAACGCTATAAGGCTAATAAATACTCGATTCAACCAACAAAAATTAACTCTCAATTCAACGAACAACGGAAAGGATGAATAAAATGTAACTTTAAATACGTATTCCTTTCACAAATATGCCGATTTCAATCATGCCGAAGAAAATACTCATCCCCATATACACAGCCGATAGCGCGGGGACTGATTATCGAAAAACGGGAAGAGCCACATCCCCGGCTGCGAATGTTCAATCGACGAATACGATACACGACGATTATCGTTCCCGGAAAACGCTATAGATATCGTTGCTTAAACGCAACAGACCAGGGGGCAACGGTGGCTTAATTGTGATTCGTTCTCCGCGTATACTTGCGCTTGATCTTTTCCTCTGGCTTACCTGAGCGACCGCAATCACTGCAAGAGACCAACTCTTCGGAGCCGCCGGTCTTTTTATTTTCCCTAGCATCGCCCAGACAGAAGTCGCAGTATGGGGACGGTTGCGCGGACTTGCCAGCTTTTTTTTCGTTCGTCCCTGGGGTTGGTGGGCCTTCCGTCCTCACCGAGGAAGGCGAAGGGACAGCTGTACCTGGCGACGGCACCGCCGGCAGATGTTCTTCCTTCACGGCTGGTATCGTAGGCGATGCTGGCGCTACCGTTGGCGGTACCGCGGGCAATTGTTGCTGCTGCTGAGGCGGCTGCTGTTGCTGAGACGGTTGCTGTGGTTGTTGCTGCTGCGACTGTTGCGGCTGAGGCTGGGCCGGCTGAGACTGCGGTTGTGGCTGCGCCGATGCTCCCGCAGCGGACGCGGACGGCGCTGCGGGAGAGGGACTCGAAGTACTCGACGAAGTTGCATTCTGACGACCCCGACGTGTACCACCTGATCACAAACCGACCACATACCCAGTTGCGCTTTGCGTCTCAAGCTAATGACCATGCACACTGGCTTAGAAACAATGATTTAGAGTCAATTTCTGTGATGACGAATAGCGATAATCGATTCGGTTACAAGCCTCCCGGTTGTCGGATGTCGGGTCGACAGCAATATAACATTTGATAAGCATTGAGGATTCGTGGCTTTGCTTGGCGAGCGATTGCCGGTTCTGAAATAATTATGACGATCCAGGACAAGGAAATTGCGGAACAGAATCTATTTATAATCAGTGACTTTTGGATATTTTGGCAGAGTGGTGAAAATTACTATTTTTTTAGGTGAAAAGAAATATAGAAATTTGATGAGGAATCAGCTGTACAATTTTAGTTGGCTAAATGTAATATTTATCACAAAATTTTAGCCGTTGTAATTAACTTGTAATTTTTTAAAGAAATATAAGGATAAAAAAATTAGACACTGTACGATGGGATAGACTACTCCTCAATGACCTTGAACAGTGAACAGATTTGAAGCGAAAGAGATTAGTAAAATAATCTTACGTTTCTGTGAAATTCAGAGAATCTTCACGACAGGCAATCACTTACCACACAAACGACGAAAATTGTTATTTCGAATAACCAGAATCGATCATTCGATGCATCACAAATGTTTTAATGAAAAGAAACTGGCACAACAATAAGGAAACAAATGAAATAATACGTATATAGATACATATAATATATGTGTGTTTGTGTATATATATAAATATATATATACATATACATATGTATATATACACACACACACACAAATATAATAATCGTAACAGGGTGCACATATTATGTCAATCCGATATGCATTCCATCACCAAAAAAGAGCAATTCCAAGATTTTATATAAAGAAGTCGGGATAATTCGAAAGTGTTCCAAAGATCAGACAAAACAGCACTACACAAACGTGAAAAACAAACTACTTTGGCAACTCATGTAGAGAGTTAGACAGAGAGAAAGAGAAGGATATAAGACAAACGTATCTCCGTGCGGTTTTTGTTTTCTTTAGTTTGAAGCTCTGCAGGCGCTCATCAAGAGGAAAACTCGAAGCCAAAATCGCTCTAAGAAAGTAAAGCAGTAATAGAAACAACAAGCAAACAGAAAAATTAAAAATTAAAACAAACTGTAAGAAAAGAAATACTATACAGTAACTATTAGAGATTAGAAATTAATAAATGCGAACGCATGCTATAGAGAATTACAGAAGAGACGACTATCTCGTCGGGTGAAATAATAAGACGCACACACATACCAAACATTCAAAAATGACCGCGTCAAGGAGCACTACCGATTTCATTAAAATGACGTCGCCTCTCTTTATTTTCCGGTTTTTACTCTTCCAACATACGAGAACATTTTTTGGAAGGAAAAAGATGAGAATTGCAGAAGCATGCTATTGCAAAACATTCGCAACGATCGCTGCATTTCTCTTTTTATAATTTCGTTTGAATCAGCCCATCTTAAATATATATAATATAGTTAAATATATATATATATCGACGAAACAGAGAGAAATCTGAAAAATTTTCAGCACAATAAAGGCAGACATAATTTTTGGTATACATATAAACAGTATACGTATATATATATATATATATGTGTGTATCAAATATATATAAATATATTAAAAAGAAAAAAAAAATCGTCGTTATCATACTGACTTAGGCATATTCTTCTCCGTATGATATTTACGCGACACGTAAATTATCCGAAAAGAGATAATAAAAATGAAAAAAGATTATTGTGCATAAGAGATTCCATATGCATGAAAAACGCTATGGAAAAAAGTGGAAACACAAAAATCAATTACGGCTACGGTTATTTGCAATACATGCATTTGCAATACATGTAATTAAGAAGAGAGTAAAAACAACAGAAGAATATAAGAACAAGAAGAAGATATTATATTTAATTCCATCAAGTTAGGTAAATATTGTTCAGGGTTATATGAACAAGTAAGTAGTTGCAAAAATCGGGATCCAGAGATCAAAGATCATATAAGGCATCAGGTAAAAAAAGACATCAGGAGACCAGGAACAAGTTGACATTTGTTTCTTTGTTTCTTTCTGGGTTGGTATTTTTTTTTTCTTTAAAGGAAAGTGAGAAAATTGAGCTGATTTTGGCTCCAACCTGGCTGGTTCGAAGCAGCGGTGTCTGCAACGCTCCTAGGTTCAACTTCGGCAGGACTGGGACTTAGTTCCTTAGCAGGATCACCGGAGGAAGTAGAGTGGGAATGACCGTAATGGTAGACCAGACCAGGTCTGGTTTTATACCGTGCGCTGCATACTGCAAAAGTGCAAATACTGTTTTCCCACAAACCATCCAATGCAACGTCCATGATAAGAGAAATCTTGGTCGACGAGTTGGTTGGACGATATGGGAGGATGTACTTATTTAACCGCCGCGTTAGAAATGTATTTTTAAACCTTTTATAATAACAATGAACATCAAAAAGATTAAACTATGGAAGACAGGAAAGGATAAAATCATTGTGAATTTCAAGAAACGAGGCGGTTAAAGTAAATCTAGGATAGAAGCTTACAGGTTAGGGACAGCATTTGCACACCTTCCGCACCAGTACATATCCCTATCCACCTACGAATCTATATGTGGACAAGCAGTGAAGGAGTTCCAGCCCAAGAAGCAAAACTAATACGATGCAAGGCTTGATGCTTGTATACTCCTACAGAATGAGCTCGCTACAGTGTGAGCCAGTACATTCTTGCTCTGTTATTGGCAGGTAGTATAGAAGTCCGAAGATATTTGGCCAATTTCGTAAGCTCGACGTGATCGAGATATAAGATTTCGAATATCGTGAGGTTTCTTCTATCGTTGCGTGATCGAAGCTTACTAGTCGAGACCAAATGTCTTTAGATTTATTTTCTGCTAATCTAACAGGAGTGGTTTCAAGAAGTAAACAGATTGCAGGCACATTCGAGTTAATTCATAGACTTCGTGTCTGGAAAAAGTTCGATCAAATTAGTAATGACTATTATACTCCTTCAAGGTTTGGACAAGCGCGACGTTACACGTTCATGAAAATTATGCTTCAGCTAACTTCGATACCTCGTCTCAACGCTACTGTCATAAACACATAATCTTACGTGTTATAATAAATAAAAAAAAAAAATAAAAAAATTGCATTAACCATTACACAACAAATATATAATGAATAGCATTTATCAAATTCGTGACCGTGATTGATAAATCTTCGAATGAATGTGAATTTACGAAACGCGAGTTACGTGATAAACTATAGTATAATTTTAGGGGGTAATTGTCTTTGTACAGAATGATACAATGTACTATTATCATAGAAATTTCACACAACCTGGATTAATATATCGTAGATTCTTCTATATAAAAACTTCAATTCTTTTTTATGTGCATAATCAAACTTTGCCTTTCATCCATGAATCATACCATGTCTCTTCATACTTCAACAAATAGGAAAAGAGAAATGGAGTACAAGGTTTTTGATACAAACAGAAATTATACAGTAAGGACTGGAATATGCTAAGTAATATACTGCAATTCATAAACTTGAAGGAAAACAGCAGTCAATACAATACTGATCAATTCCACTGAATGAAAGAGCACTAAAAGTCAACTGTGGAATTAATTTTACGACTAGAAGGGAACCTTCCCACGTTACACAATCAGATTATACTTAGTTCAATCACCATCCCCAAATGTAAAATTATGCGGCAACCAAGACTAAATCTTTAATAATTTATTTTGAGTTTCCAATCATCATCTTATATTAATATAGTAACCTCTGCGTATCTTGTAAAATAATACGTAGGCATCGTAAAAATATAGTTATTTAATAAAATTAACAAATCTTCTAATGCAATGCATTTCTTTTCTCTTATTTCAAAATTAACAACTGATAAAACTAATAATAATTATATTTTTAATGAAACTAGTAACAGGAAGTGGTCATTTGTAGTTGTATCTGTGATTAAACTTACGGTCACAAACGAATGGCTTATCAGTGTCAACGGCATCATAGTTGGTTTTTTTGCGCCCGCGTCCCCCACCCTATATTTAATAAAATATATGCATGACAAATTTAATATCTGCCATATGTAAAGAAACTAAATTAAGAATTTAAATGGAAAACAAATTAAATATTTTTCTTTTTCTTTTAACTTCTTCGGTACGGCGACAGTTCGACGTATAGTGTTATTGCCGAGAGTAACGTAGCGCAAGTATATCGTATATCTTCTATTACTAATTATATATATTATTAATCTATAAACAAATAGGCA
Organism: Bombus cullumanus; assembly: GCA_014737535.1. NCBI lineage: Eukaryota > Metazoa > Arthropoda > Insecta > Hymenoptera > Apidae > Bombus > Bombus cullumanus. Next base: position 561,597 of record JACXIX010000064.1, on the reverse strand, counting down.
GATTAAAACGATTAAATAATTAAACAAAAACATTAAACGTAGCAACCGTATCAAAGGTTATAAGCATAAACAATTGACTGTGTATTTCGTATCTGTTGATTATAACTCACGCTTATACCGAAAAAATTAAATTAATAAAATAAAATGTTTGCATAACTATGTAGCACCAACCAAATTTACCTTAGTACGTTTGCCCCCAGGACTATCTGTAGAAGATGGGTGATTTCGTGCAGGATGATGGCCACCTCCACGTGGTTTTCTTCGTTTCCTTTTACTACTATAACTTTCCTCATAATCATAATCACTTTCAGCATCAGGTTCTTCATACGTGTCCATATCCAACATGTCTTGCTCATCATAGTACCACGCATCTTTACTATGTTCATCTACATCAAATTATTACAAGTCACATTATAACAAATGAAATTTATTTTTAACTTTATTTCACTAATAATGTAATATTATTATTACCTTTAAGGGCCACTGAATCTTTGCTATCATCATTTACATGTGTTACTGTTTCTACACCTTCATTACCATCTTCAGTGTCACCTCTTGGTCCTCTTTTTGGATGTAAATAATGCATCAAATATTGTCGCCGTTTTTTCCTCCATCGTTTACTAGGATATGTATATATCTGACCATGTAACAAACCAGGTAGTCTTTCTCTCGAAGACATAAATAGCGCAGAGTGATTCTGTGCTACACCTGTAATTTTATATAGTCAAATAACAACAGTAACAATTTTCATCTGTAAATAACTATGCTACATAATTGTATATTTGTAATACTAATACCTATCATTTTTAATTGAATAGGTATGGAGTGCAATTGCTCCAAATATCTTCTCTCAATTATATCAAAACTTTTTCAATAAAAAATAACAAATTCAACGACAAAGTCTAAATGTTTAAATCATTTTTAACAATCGTTCGAGCGAGGAAGCCTTAAGGATACGAACGAATCATCAATACATTATAGGTACATCATGAAAAACAGATATAAAAATTTTATAGAAAAATTATGATAACTAATACCTGTTTGAGAATCGAGGAAAGGCATACGTAAACGTCGTTCTCTGCATAGTCGGCTATTATAATTTGAGGAATTTTCAATGGCTTCCCTATATGCTGTGTCATTGAGGAAGCTGTGAAGAAATCAATAGTAGCCATGTAAAGTCCTACATCCTACCAAGAATAAATTTATATTTTACAGTTAAAGGAACACATACCCTTCGATTTTACACAAATTGCTTTCATTTACAACTTGAATAATTCCTTGCGCAGCCGGCGAGATTGTAATGGCTGTCATTTTATAATAACCAAACAATACGCTCCCAGGCTTCTACTCGCCACTTACTGTTCTTGCCGGAAGCAGAGCTCCATATTTTCAGGCATGCGCGTTCGTTTCACTCAGAAATCAGAAATGCGTACTTAACATACCATAGACAACATATAATCAGAGAGGAAATGAAAATGCTCACGCGTATGACCCTGGTTGTTCCCGGACTAGTGCTGTATCATGCGGCGAAATGCTGAGTTTAATTGACATTAGCATATACAAGAACATAAATTGAACGAATTAAACGATCTTACATATGAGATCATTTATTGTTGTAAAATGTTAAGAATGCTTTTTTCGGATTTTCTGATAGTACTCATATGAATAGAGAAGTATAGAGACGACATATAGAAGTTTCTAATCTAAAAATCCATTGATTCAAAAGTTCTACGTTTTCAAAGTTTGATACTTTTAGCCTACTGCATAACTTACTTTAACCTGATAGCCATTTAAACGATAAATTTCTTATTTATTTAAACACATATTATATTCAGAATAAAGGAATCTCGCTTTATTATCAATATATAAATCAATTTGTCAAATAACATTTTGAATAAATGTTATGTACGTGGTCCAACCAATATTACTTATATTTTTCTATCTCCATAAGACAATATTCAGTTACGTTCATAGTATAAACAAAAATAAACAATGCATAAGACAAAAAGAGTCATGGGGAATAAGTCAATTAATTTAATAAGAAATACCAAACTTCAAGAATACACAATTTTTGAACCAGTGCAATGGATTCCTGGACTTCAAACCGTAATTCCTAGATTCAAAATCGTTATATCTTGCTTCCATTTATCGAATCCAAGAAATACTCGATAATTGTACAAAACAAGATCCTTTGCATAATTGCACACTCGTGCTCGTCCCCACTAAGGAGAAAAGGTTCCCTGACGCACAGAGAAGCTCGACGGCCCGCCGCGATCGAGTGGTGTAACATGATCTATCGTTAAGACAATGTATGTAGATACTAATTTAAAAGTGAAATATTTTCTATTTTTGACTTTCTTAAAATTAAACTTTTACTAACATATTTGTGAAATCTTTCCGACCAAAATAATTAAGCAAGTATGCTGTAAATTATATCGTGTTATTTTAATTACAAAAATGTTAGAAACATATTAGTAAAAGTTTCATTGGCAAAATTTTGAGTTCAAATTCTCATCTTATCATATAGTCTGTCTAACTAGACGAGGCACTGACACTCGAGTTTCACTAATCGGCAGCCAATAGTTGCAGTCACAACAATCAAATTTTATCTACGTTTACTGCCTCGTCTCATTGGATAAACTATAGCAATTTGTAGCTTGCAACATGTGAAGTTTTATTAATAACATCATTTCGATTATGTATAAGAGTTATGCAGCAACATTTTTTTATGCTCTTTTCAATGAATTTACAAAAGATATTGAAGCTAAGAAAACTGATACCACGATTACATAAACTTACATATATGTATATATATAAGCTGATACACGATCTTATATGACTGTGGCTGATATACATCTAATTAAGCGATAATACTCAATCTAATAAATACATCTACTATTCCTAGTTAAAAGTTATTTTTTATTCAAACAGTACTTCGATTATTAGTGAAATAAGAACAACTTTAGCCGAAGATGCTACTTTATTGTGAAAGATATTATGAGAGATTTTAATGACAACTTTTCAATTTGTGTCGATGTGATTTATAATTTACAACAATAATTTATTCTCAAAAGATATTAGCGCAGTTACAGCAATATGCATATATTGACAATATCTGCAATAAATTATGGAGCACAGCCGTTGAGATGAACATTTCGTTAGTTACAATGTACACTCAATGTTTCTGCTATAATTGCGAAAAATGAAAAATTATTTGTAGCTTCCGAATAAAATTATTTATCGTAATAGCATTTTCAAGTCATCGAATAAAAAATAGTTTGGAGAAAATTAAATAAATTAACTATATATTTCGTTGTCTAATTTATCTCTATGAATAAAATATATTCATGTTTTTGCGTAAAAAAATCTATTTAATAAGAAGGAAGATTTTTATAATAAAATTACAAATTACTTCACAAGCATAAATACATAGATTGATAAGCTGAAATTTGTTGCAAATTTCTGTATATTTTCTATTTCTACCTTGATATTATACCAAAGTTTGAATACTAAATGAAATTAATTAAATGCAAAATAATCATCTTATGCTTTTATATGGTTATCTTATTAACAAGACTCTTTTTATAATAATATTCTCTTTCAATAAGTTTCTATCCATTATTCAATATATTTAAAAAATGTGATTTTAGATCCTGTCGACCTATATTACACCTGATTCTGTCAGAAATATAGTCTGGAAATAAATAAATATTCTGTCTGTATATAAAGGTTATTTAAAACTTCTCTTCGCAGTTTCTATCCTTTTTCTCCTTGAATACTTTGAATTTTGCAATTAGGTCATCTACAAGAATTTCCCCATGCACCACATTGTCCCTAGTTCGTACATTTACCGTGCCAGCATTAAGTTCTTTTTCTCCAACAACTAAAAATATGTTTATATATATATTAAATACATTAATATTTTACTACATGATACATATAAAGCATTACTATACAGGACATTTCTTTACCGAGAATAAAGTTAAACTGTGCGAGTTGAGCATTTCGAATTTTTTTGTTCAGAGTATCACTTGAATCTGTATCAATCTCTACCATAATTCCACTATTCCAAAGTTTATCTTTTACTTGCTCTGCATACTCATCAAATTGAGAGCTTACTGGAATAACCATTACTTGTCGCGGGGACAACCAAAACGGCCATTTACCAGCGTATGATTCTGTTAGAATTGCAATCATTCTTTCTACAGAACCCAAAATGGCTCTGTGAATAATTACTGGCCTCGTTTTTTCCCCAGATTCGCTAAAATTTTTAATTCAAATTTGCATTTAAAATTAAAATTCAAAATTTCAATTTATATCACAAAATTAGTTTAAAATCGTTCTACTTACTTAATATAAGACAAATTAAATCTAATTGGTAGTTGGAAGTCCAGTTGAATAGTAGCACACTGATGATGTCTCTTAAGTGCATCCATAATGGTTATGTCAATTTTTGGACCATAAAATGCACCATCCTCTGGATTCATTTTCCATGGTTCTCCAAATGCATCTAAACTCTCTGCTAATGCTTTTTCAGCTTGATCCCACATTTCTATATCTCCCATGTACTTTTCGGGTCTCGTGGATAAACATAAATTAAATGTGAAACCGAACACGGAATACACGTGTCTCAAAAAGTCAAGCGCACCAATCATTTCATCTTTAATTTGATCAACCGAACAGAATATATGCGCGTCATCTTGTTGAAAGCGCCTGACTCTAGTTAGTCCAGTTAATGCACCAGATAACTCATTTCTGTGTAATACTCCGAAATCTGCCATCCTTAATGGCAATTCGCGCCAGGACCTGATACGAACGTCGAAGATCATACAATGACCAGGACAATTCATTGGTTTAAGTGCAAAAGTTTCCTTTTCAACATCAAAGGAAAACATATTTTCCGCGTAATGCTGCCAGTGACCAGACGTTTGCCATAATTTACTGTTATAAATATTAGGTGTAACTACTTCTTGGAAACCCCGTTTTCTATATTCAGAACGAATAAATTCAACTAAAGTATTATAAATATAGGCTCCGCGTGGTTGAAAGAAACATGATCCTGGAGAAAGTTCATGGAAAAAGAATAACTCTTGTTCCTTTCCTATTTTCCTGTGATCTCGTTTTGCTGCTTCTTCTTGAAACTTTTCCCATTCTTTCAATTGTTTGGTATCTGGAAAACTGATGCCATAAATCCTCTGTAAAGATTCTGCATTGACATTTCCTTCCCAATAAGTAGATGAACCTTTTGTGATTTTAATGGCCTTAACTTTTCCAGTATGTCTAACATGTGGTCCTCTGCATAAATCAATTAATGGACCACATCTATATACTGTGGTAGTTGGAGTATGTATTTTCTCATTAATAATCCGAACTTTAAATTCGTTGTATTTAAACATCTCCAAGAGGTCTTCCTTAGTCATTTCTAATCTCTCAAATGGTTGTTTATCTTTAGCTATCTTTTTGTAAAGAGTCTCTAAGAATGGGAAGTCTAAATTGGAAATTCCTGTTTCACCTACGTACATATCATAATAAAATCCATTTTCTATTGGTGGACCATAACATAAGCAACCACCATATACTCTCTCCATAGCTTCTCCTAAAATATGTGCACTAGAGTGCCAAAAGACTTGTTGGCCATCTGGATGATCAAATTTAAGGAGTTCAAGTTTGCAATCAGATTCCAAGGGTCTGTCAAGGTCCCACAGTTCATTATTAACTTTTGCAATAACAGTACTGTCCGCTAAACCTTGACTGATGTTTTTGGCAATCTCATATGGCGTTGTACGCCAAGATTGAGCTACAACTTCCTTTCCATCAGGTAGTGTTACTTTTATGTCAGTAACCGTTTTCAAAGCTAATGATGTTTCATACTCTGCTTTAAGCTTATCCCATAATGCAATACGATCCTGAAAAAATAATTATTCAGGAACATAATTAAATAATAAATATATTCAAAAATTGATTTCAATTAATTAAATCTATTTGTTTCAGTTGTCAGTTATTTAAACATGCAATTTTCAAATGTTAGCAAAATAACATACCTGAATATAACTTGGCCAAGGATTTAATTCAGAAACATTCCTTTCTTCGGTGGCAGCAGCTTTTTTCTTTGGTTTCATTTTCTAATATTGAGTAAAATAAAATATTTAATATCACCGCAAATACTAATCATTATCTTTTAAATTAAAAAGACATAAGGCTAATGCATTCGCGGACAATGCAGCAATCGTTAAAAGGTATAAGGTTGGATTGCATCAGATTATCGATTTCAATGATATGGGTGGTCATTCTTAACATAGTACAAATTATATCAATGAATAGTTTAAGAACCGAAAGAAAAAAAAGAAAATTCAAAACGTGATATTATAACATAATGTTGTAATGATAGTATATCTTATAACCAACCCAAGCATGTGTCCGCTTAGAAACATTGTAAATGTTTCTATAACTGCAAATACGCAAAGTCGTCAACATATTTTACCGCTAAAAATGAAAATGAAAAAATTTATCAAAAAGAATCAGTATTCATGCCTTGTCTTCCTTTATATTCAGGTTTTCCATGTTATTCACCACGTCTTCACACATGTTGTCGACCATATTGAAGCTAGACTTGCTGAGTATATATGTAATAATGTAACTGATTCGTTAAACTGGCTCCAATGTATTTCTACTTTCTATACGTCCATGATGACGTAAGGAATAGGAATAAAAATTTATTTCATTAAATATTCAATTTATATTTATATCTTAATAATGCCAATTTATATTTATAATTTAATAATATAATTTAATTGATATTTATACTTTAATCATAATATTATAAAGAGGAAATGAAGAAATAAAACATTAATATCTTTTCTTTTATTAAAAAATAATCGTCTACAAAACCTGTTTTAAATGCCTTATAACATGTATCGATACATATTACAATGTAAATCACGTAAACATAACAGAACATCATTGTCGTTAATTTTTATTCGATAAAATAATTATATCTATTTTATAACTTTTTTACAATTTGTTCCCTACGCCCTTAAACAAATAACTTAAACTTATCCATTCCTAAAAGTGTATGCGTTCGTGACGAACAATGTGACTTCGATGATGAAATCTTTTTCCGCAAGCGCGGCAAACATATGGCCGTTCATCAGTATGAATTCTATTATGCATTTTCAAATCGTATTTTTTAAAAAATGATTTACCGCATTGAGAACAGACATGATTCCGTTGTTTTAAATGATCTCGTTTTACATGCTCCTATATCAAAATAGTCATTGTTATGTCATTTAGTATATGGTTTAATAATTAGAGAAATATCCCCCAAAAAATACTCACATTTACTTGTGAAGAAGTATTATAAATTTTATTACATATATCACATGCAAACTTCTGTGGACCATCTGGTCTATGATTGTTTGCAATGTGTTTATTTAACGTTGATTTCCAAGCAAATGACATTTTACAGTCTTTGCAATGAAACTTTTGCTGGTCTGCGAAATGGGTACCGATGTGTTGCTTGTAATTGTAACTAGTCGAAAATGACTTTTCACATATTGTACATTGAAACTTTATTAAAAACGTTTTCGACTTCTTTGAGTCTTGTTCATCCTCTAATTTTTCATTACTATTTGTCACATCTTCATTTTGCTCGTGTTTTTCATCTGTTTCAACAATTTGATTATTACTATTATTGTCATCGATAATATCATCTTTTACATTCGATTCCACAGTGTCAATTTCACTAAAATTTTGAAATTGTAAGAATTCATCACTATCTTTGTTACAATCTGAAATTTTCGAGTTTTGATTTTCAAGTCCTGATTCCACAAATTCAAGAAATCGCTCGGGACTGTCGTCGTAATTTAATCTTTCGAATACTTCGAAATTTGTTTCAACATATTTATCGAATTCACTTTGTGTGTCTAATAGAATCTGATTTGTAAAATTCTTTTCTTCGCCTTGTAATTCATATTGTGAATAATTTAAATCGTTATGTATATCATCTCGTATACTCTGCTCTGCATGATTTTCTTCATTCATATTTGTACTGTTATCTTTATTCTCGGAGCATTTTGTGGACTCAACAATTTGCGGATTCGGCAATTTTTCAACTAAATTATTAATTAGAAATTCATAAAATTGTTCCCCTGTTTCTGTTTGTACTAAACGCAACATTGGTTCATCATGATTTACAATATTATTTATGTCGTTCAAATCATCGGATATTTTTTCGTTTTGTACTAAATTTATTTCTTCATTTTTATGTATATTTGAATCGGAATTAAGATGTTCATTGTTACTAGATTCCGAGAGATCTATCCTTTGAAACATATCGGTAACATTCAGAGGAGTATTTATTAGGGTGTTATAATTTGATATTGTTTCGGATTTTTGTAAATCCGATTCGTACGTTTGAATACATAATTTATTTTTAAGAATATTTTCATCTAATGGACCAGCATATGCTACATTTTCTCTTTCTGTAGAATTATTGGATTTACATAATAAAAGCGGACTATCATGAACAAGTTGTGTTTGTTCATTGTTAAATGCTACCTCCTCAGAAACACTTAATTCTTCAGCCCCCAAAATTTTTGTTTCACACAGATCTTCTTGTGAAATATGATTTCTACTATCTTCAATGTTCTCCAGATTGATTTTCTTTAACTTTTTCCATGTAAAAAAGTAACTATATATAGGAATAGTTCTGAATTGTATGATTATAAATAATAAAATATTTACCTGTTCTGATGTGATATAAATAATTGCATCCAATGGTGAAGCTTTTTTCATATTTGTTTCATTTTCAAGAAAGTCAAAATTATTAGTACATTGTGTTTGTTCTTTCAGTTCTGTAGCTTTCTGAAAACTCTAAATGGAAGATATAGGTCAAAAACATGTAGTTCTTGAATGTTACTTTCAGAATTCTTACCACCTCATTGTTTTTGCACTCCAAAGTTTGCGAATGGGTTTTTTCGTGCTCCCTTAAGAGAAAAATAAAATTGAAACTTTCACCACAAATCTTACAGTAATGTTGTCTCTTAACAATCTTTTGCTGACTAGGTGCATTACCTTCAACAAACTGTACATTGACAGTAAGATATACTTATATTCAAAGGATATTACATAATATCACATTTGCTCATCACCTTATTTTTGTACATTGCATGATCTTTTTTCTGTAAATTGATATTGTTGAAATTAGTTTGCGAATGATGTTTAACATCATCCTTTATCCTTTCATGAATACGTTTGTGTCTTGCAAGGGAACTAATTTGAGTAAAGCGTTTTCCACAAATGGAACATGGATATAATTTTTCCCCTAAAAATTCATATCACATTTAAATTTTTATTCATTAGTTGTATTTCATTTTGTGGAAAATTTGATATACAATATAACTACCGGCGTGCATTCTGCAGTGTCTGATTAAATTAGATATGTGATTAAATTTTCTCCCACAAACTTCACAAATACAAACATTTGTTCCTAAATGTATGTTTAAATGTGTTTTTAAATCTGCCTTGCGAAAGAAACCTTTGCCACAAATTTCACAGAGCTGTGACTTTTCACCTAAATGTATACTTCGATGATGATAATCATATTGAGAAGCTCTGTCAAAAGTTAAACTGCATTGATGACATTTGAAAGGCCTCAATGCAGTTTCATAAGGATTATCATCAATTTTTTTTGAAATATGGTGTTTCGACACTATTTCTAATTCATTATTTGTATTTTTTAACCATTGCACATGCTTTAATAATACATCTCCAGCATGGATACGTAAATGATCATAGAATTCTTTTTTATTTATGTATCCAACATCACACACTGGACAAACAAGATTGATAGACTGCATTTGAACCATATCATTCTTACAATTCTCTTCTGGATTTAAAGTGAATGACATGCTTGCATATTCAGACATGAGAATTTTTTTTACAGAGAAACTTTATTTATTTTAAATACAACAATCAAAATAGTGTTAACAATTCTAGCACTTAGGCGTTTGTCTTATTAGATCAACAACCTAAAAGATGTAGCATCATTAGCTTACTACATATTTCTGTTATTTATTCCCTCATTATACATGATTTAAAACTAATTGCTCCAATTTGATATTTACGATGTGTTTAAAGTTTTAGTTCAGTGAACGATATAGATTCCATTGAATTATAATACGTACGCGTCAAGCCATAGACGTACTTATTGGTTTATGATGATTATAACAAACTAAATGAAATTCGCACGTTATTTGAAATTCTGTGTCATTATTTCAAATTTATTTAAGGAAAATATAACGTATTATTTTGCTTGTTATTTTCAGATACATGTTATTTATGTCTGTTCAAGTATACATATACATATAATCAGATAATAAACATACAAAGATATAAAGTTTGTGTATTGGTACCCTTGTTTAAAGCCACATGTTGGTAGGACTTCGTCATTCGGTTAATTTAATTTTCAAAAGGTAAGTACGATTTACCATGTTTGAGTTTGAAGCAGTGGCTCGTTAAGAATTTTACTGTGTTTCGTATACATTTTTGAAGAGTTTGATTTATATTTATAAAGTAAGTTCACGCACAATTTTTAAGTTTCATACAATATTAAATGTACCTAAAATTACCAGTAAATACTTTTAAAATGCTAAACAAAATATGCTACTGTTTGTTATGTATCCAAACAAATGATTTAAGTGTCGTTTATTTATGAAAGTACACTCTAATTATATTCATAATTTATTTATTGAATTGCTAGGTGAAAACGTAATAATGGGAAATTATGTTAATAAGTTTTTTCCTCATAATACTGAGGCTTATAACAATAAAATGGAAAAAGAAGAAATAAGATGTCCATCATCTACTGATGAAGTAACTTCTGAGAAAGACATTATGGAAACTCCGCCAATGGTTCGTAAAACATTAATTGATCCTAGATCAATAACAAGTGGAATAGATCGTACACCGATAGAGGTAATTTAAACACAAGTTAACATATATTTTCATAAGTTGTGTAATAATACACAATATATAAAATTTGTAATATTTATAGGTGAATTGTACACCACTTGGAACAAATAAAAAAATGATATCAGCAATTCCAAAACATTTACAAACTAAACGATATTTGGAAACAGATATGGATAAAATAATGCTATGTTTAACTCCAATAAAAAGTTTTATGCCAAAAGTAATAGATATTCCAAAAGTACAACTGCCAACAATGGTAAATTATGTATATTATAACATAGCTTAGAAATTGTATTATTATCAATAATCTATAAGGCTTACTTAACTATTTTAGGAAGATAAAGGTGCAGATATTCCTTTAACGCCAACAACTAGTAATTTAAATAATGAAAAGGTAATTACTGATATAGAAAAGGAACGTTTTAATATCTTGGGACTTGATCCTCGATCTCCAGCTGCGGATTTTGACAGAACGCCAATTTTAATGCCAAAATCTATAAAACGTTTAAGAGAAAGGTCTCAAGAATTTTTACACAGAGCTGGTAGTTACGATACAGATATATTTTATCCAAAATTTTCATATTGTGAAACATCATCGCAATTCAATGTTACTGAAGTACAGGCTTTACCTAGTTTAGCCACAACTGGTGTAGAATCTTTGAATTCAGTCATTAATGATTGCGATAACAAATCCAAATCACCTGAATCACTATATTCTAGTCATTCATCTGGAAATGAATCTACTTCAGCGATTGGTGAGAAATTATTCTTAATAATTCAAAGTTAATTTATATTACAATATGTAGAAAACTTATTTCACAAATTTATTATATCTAATAAAGAAATATTTGCATCAGCAAAGGAAGAATTGGAAGATCAGAATGAATCTCAAAGGATCTCAAAGGAAAACAAGTTCAATGATGTATGTGTGAAGAAGGATATAGAAGAAAAGAAAACATGCGTTACTAGTGATGATATAATTAAAGTATGGAGAGATTCATTGATATTGGATGAGCCTCAAGAATTAAAAACAAGTGAATTAGACAATGTACAAATTATTGAAAAAAAAATGGCACAAGTATCTAAAGAAGAAGTAATTATAACATTTGACGATGATAATACAGCAAAACTAGTTAATTCACTAGAAAGTGAAAAAACTAAAACAGATACAATTAGAAAAAAGAAAAAAAATCTAAAATCAGAAGTGAAAATTCCAATAGACGAAAAGAAATTTTCTAATTCTATTAATAAAGATGGAAGTGAATCTACAAAGGTACTTAATAAATTATTTCACAGACATGGTAGTTGCAGTATAGATACATTTTTTCTAAAATTTTCATATTGTGAAACACCACAATTCAATGTTATTGAAGTACAGTTTTTAACAACCAAGTTTTTAAAATTCAGTTATTAATGTTTATTATCACAAATCCAGTAAATCTGAATCACCAAGATTTATTCGTTCATTTGAAAATGAGTTGGTGCTTTTTAACCAGCAGAAACCGCGCTGAAATAAGCACAATACAACTATGATTTATAATCGAGTTGTAAAGGTGCCGGCCGAGAGTCGACCGAGATTCGAAACCTGATCATACAGCCACGAGTTTGAGTCCCGGTCAATCGAGTCAGCGCGGCTCTAAAATGTAAATGTTTATGCTTTATTAGAAAGTTTTTCATATTTTATTTTCAGATTCGAACTCCTCTCGGAAATCGTTCAAATAATGGACAAGTACAAACATTATTAATAAAATCACCACAACAGGTATTTAGGAACAAAGGTATTGCCTCAAAAATATTGCAAGAAAACACACCACCACACAAGAAACATATTACAAAATCGAAATTAGGTGGTATACAGTGGGATCCAGATTCAACGGTCATCATTTAGGGTTTTATTAATTTTTTATAATAGGAAAAATTTAGACATAATTTATATTTTTTTAACAAATTCAAATAATTGTAAAAATTAATTATAAACATAAGTGTAAATCGATTGGAATAGTGCGTATCTACTTGATATAAAATAAATAATCCTTTGAATAAACTTTTTACTATTTGTCTTGATATAAAATCATGGATTTTCCTTGTTGTTCATTTGCATCGCTGCTCGTACCTGAGATTTGGCTTTTTCAATTGACAACTGCAGATTTTTACTTGGTTGTACTAACTGGGTAACACTAAACAATATGATAATAATAATTTATTATGAAAGTACATTTAATACAAAATGCAATATGTAATATACCTTGGATCTTTTATTACAATCCTTTTTTTCTCATTTTCACTTTTTGGTATTAATTTGATAATTATATTATTCTGAGGCTTCTTTGGATTAGAAAATATATTCTTATTTGAAGTATCCCATTTTGCTATAGCACTTGTATTGACAATTTGTGGCTTGACAACTTTAACTTTGAGATTATTATTAATAGACTGTCCCTTGTAATTTTTTCTTTTGTTTCTTACACAATCCAATTTTGATGTAGTTTCTTTAAATTCACTTGCTTGAACAATAATAGCTTCAGTCGGATAATAGGGACTTTGCAATGAATTAGATGCAGTATCCCCTTGATATTCAGATGATGTTGATGGTAGACTGGTTTCATATATTGGCCTTGGATCTAGACTTTGTGGTATACCATCATAAATAGAAGATAATGTTTCTCCAGGATATTGTTGCCAGAGGCGCTCTTCAGTCAGTGGTAAAGCAGGTGTTCTTTTTCTTCTATTATACTGTTCTCTAAAAGTTGTTATTCCATTATAATAACAAGGCAAGTCTTTTATGCTATTGCATAATTTGTTTACATACTTTGGAACAAATTTATCAGTATTTGGATTCAATACATCTTGTTGATTTTTTCTTATACGTATAGCTACTTCTCTTCGACGTTGAAGGAGCTTAGCTCTAGTTTCCGAGACACTTTCAAGTTCAGGTGCATAAAAAACATGTAGTGAACCTCCATAAAAATTTTTGCCGTCAATGAATCGTTTTGCTATTCTATATAATGTATAATATAAGACACAATGACATGGATTATTTTATTACCAAATTACAAAAATTCAATTATATAAAAGGTATTAGTGAAATATGAAAAGGTATGAACCTTGCATTTTGTATACGATCATATTGTACATAATATGCTTCTGTAAATTCCTCTGTGGGATAATCAGACACTACATGTATCTTTCTAATATTACCATAAGGTTCAACAAGCTTTCTCACTTCATCACCTAATTGGAGTTTTGGTACTCCACATATCATTAAGTGTTTTGATTCATCATTTATCGTATAAACCTGTTACATAGAGCTAGAGTGTCAAGGAAATATTACAAACAACCAAAAATGATAGCAAATTATAAAATAAACTACGTATTTAAAATAAAATTATTTATAAACTTAAATTTGTTATTATTTAAAGAAATTCATCATGTGATTTATGAAAAGCGTATTCAATTTTATAATAAATGATACATACAATATAAGAAAGTAACTTATAAAACATTACTTATTACTAAGCATAATTTTATATATGATAGGATACAAGTTCATAATGCTACCTTCACAGACGTCAATCTTTTCCCTTGTCTATAAGGAGGTCGTGTATGACACAATTTTTGTTGTACGTGATGAGGAAGCTTTGTTATGACGCATTTATCATCCATGATTTATATTTTTTTTTTACTATATCTTTTTACAAAATTTCATATATTTAATATTTATATTTATTATTGTTGTTGCACCACTTTACATTTCTGTACGCAAGAATGTTAATTGTGCCAAAGATGCTAACTTGGCAACTTATAACAGGTGGCTCTTTTTATGATAGTAATGAAACATAAATTTTTATTCTTGTGGAATTAAATAAAATTAAATAGATATAGCAATGATAATAAAAATTTTATTTTTAATAAGTATCTTAAAAATAGAGAAATCAGATAACTCAAAAAGGTAACATTCAGGTATATTAGATATGATGTATGATATTTATTAATTTCCTAGAATCTCCAAAATATCTTAAAAATCCCTATCAATTTTAAGATTTTTTAAATTTTCATTATAAAAGTGAAACATTAGGTTAATGCGAATATATTTTTATCTATTCTATATATGAAACGCTACTAGTTAATAAAATTCTATCATAATATACACATTACAGTAATTTATCAAAACCACTATCGGAAGTGGATACGAATGAAACGGATGTGATCATCCAAATGAGTAATGGCGTCCATAGTATATAGGGGACATATAATTTTCTCATTGTTTGCTCGTGTGTGTTTAAATCTACATCAATATAAAGCGTGAAACCAAAAATTGTTTCGGGAATAATATAGTTATTTCAATTCATATATTTCATCATATTACTTGGAAAACATTTTTTATACAAACGGTGGAAATAACAAGTGATACTGTGTATAATATATATCAAAAACGTGTTAACGTTCGGATTCGGTAGTGAATCTAAGAACGTAAAGAAGTATTAAGTTTTTAGCTTCTGACTTGTTCCCCCACCTGCGGAGTTGTAAGCCATAAAAGACACAACATTAAAGCGCGTGTCGCATACAGAAGAACAAAAGAGAAGGATGGAACGAAAAAGAAAGGTGCGTTTCGTCTCGGAACCACCCAATCAGACTCATCAGTAGGCCTTCTGCTGGCAACCCCTGCCTTAATTGCACGGGATATTAGAACATACAGAGAAGAAAACCGGATTGAGGGAAAGTTACTAGACATCTAACGGCGGCGGGTTGAATTATCGCCACTCGCTCGATCCACACACGTTCGGGAGATGTGACAAGCGTTTTACAGTGCAACAGCATCAAAGAAAATTTGTTCGCAATTAATGAGCAGGTTGTTTATCAGTTTCTGTAAACAAGCTTCACTTTGCATTAGAGAAACGTAGAATTTTTAATAAAGTTTGTCGAATTGGTTAGCTTCTCTCGAAAAATAATTCGTATAACCTTTAGTAACATTCCGATTCCGATAGGTTTTGTATTCGTTCTTAATTATTATATATTTCACTGCTATACTATATGATTAAAGGAAACTTGAAATTTACAATAATAAAGATGAATAATGCATGAAGTATGTTTCTACCGATAGAAATCGGTATTACATTTTCACATATTGTGAAAGTACAGTTTCTGTTCGTTTATATTTGAACGTTATAGATCTATAGCTCATCAGAAAATTTGTTAAAACAACCATAGTATTATTGCTACTTTATTGAAATTTAAATAGTCTTTTTAAACGTAATCAATAGCGCAAATAGTTAGGTCAGACTTCTAAGTTTTTCTATTTATTGGATAACCCAATAGAGTATCACATACCATATGTGAATTGAATAAAAATAATTTGAAGAATATATTAAATGTAACATTAATAAAGATTAGATAATGTTAAACTTATTTTATAGAATAATAATAAGAAACATATTTTGTGTTTATTTACAGAATTAACAACTGCTGTTATGTCTGCAAATACTCAATTTGCAAATCCTCCACCAGCTATAAGTTTACCTAATATGTCTGTTCCACCTCCTGCCACTCCAAATTTATCAGCTCCACCTCCTAATTTGACTACAATAAACACATCTGGAAGTTATCAGCACAGATACACTAATCATAGAGATGGAGCAAGGGGTTTCTTTAAACCATTCAGACCTTATCATGCACCTAAAATTGTTGCGGCTGGTCAAGATACGTTACAAGATGAATTTGATGGCAAAAGACTTAGGAAATCTGTTATGCGTAAAACTGTGGATTATAATTCTGCCATTATAAAAAGCTTAGAGGTAGGATTCTTAATTTGGTTTGGAAAGTTTTGTGATATCAGTAATGAATAGCATTGTTACATATTTTATATGTAGAATCGAGTGTGGCAGAGGGATTACAGAGACAGACGTGCCCTACAGCCAGATGTGATGTATTACCCTGATCTGCTTCCACCACCTAGCTATGTTGACAATCCTATAAATGCAGTTACCACAAGATTTGTGAAGACTGCAACAAATAAAATGCGTTGCCCTATTTTTTGTATGGCTTGGACACCAGAGGGAAGACGCCTTGTTACTGGTGCATCTAGTGGAGAATTTACCTTGTGGAATGGTCTTACCTTTAATTTTGAAACTATTTTACAGGTATTTTATGCCCCTTATTATAGTTTAACAGTAATTAAATATTTCTGTATATTATTAATATTGTTTTGTAATTTATTATCATCATTTGTAACTTTGTGATTTAAATAATAGACTATATGTATAAATAGGGAGCTTTGGACATTTCCAAAACTTTAAAGCTTGAATACATTGTATTACTTTCTGTGTAGAATGTATACTAGTTTTAGATGCATTAATCAAATATTTGTTTTTGTCTGTTTAGGCACATGATAGTCCAGTGAGAACAATGGTATGGTCGCACAATGAGAGCTGGATGGTCACAGGAGATCATGCAGGCTACGTGAAGTATTGGCAGAGCAATATGAACAACGTCAAGATGTTTCAGGCGCACAAAGAAGCGATTAGAGGACTCAGGTATACCATCCACCACACTAGTCCTTACGTCTCTTGCGCCACTGTTATCGATGATCCGTCCATCCTTGCTGTAGTTAAGATATTGGACATGACTCTCATTCTCTTCCTCTTCTGGTTTTACAATATTTTTGTTTTAAAAACATTAATTCTTGTATGGGTACACAGGTGATTTCTAAAATTTTTCATAAATTGTATTTGAAAGATTTCCTGATATATTAGATGTATGGTGAAGATATTCTCAAGTTCTGAAAAATTTCTGTGATATAAAGTCTGTGATGAAAATACATTCCCTATACTACATGATAACATCCGTATTATTACAAATTGATTTTCTTACTTTTTTTATTAAGGTTTCCTATATATATATATATATATATATATATATGCATTTAATTTTAATATTTAATTGTGATATAAACTATGAGGCTCTATATTTAAAAAAAACTTAATGTGCTATAATACTATTATAAATGTTGTTACAAGTAATTCCAGTTATTTTTGCTTAGTTTCCCAAAATTAATAACTTTTTGAAACATTTTTACATCTTCATGTATCTTAATAATATTTAAAGTTGATCAGCAAGGATAGTGTAAATTTTTCTGCCAAATATATTGTACGTTTATTAATATGAAATTTATCAACTGTATCCATAGAGTCTTAGGGACCTAAATAAATTTACATGGTCCACTAGATTACAGTAGTATGAATTTATTATTTTTATATAGAAAGGTCTGAGACAAAAACAAAATAAATTGTAGGAAAAAAGAAATTAGGTCCTTATGGCTCATAGTTTATGGAATTTATATGGTCAGGTTATTAGGTAAAATGTGTGTATTTAGAATGAAGAATAAACAAACAAGAAATATACAGCAATACCTAGTCGAGATTCCCATGGAATTAAATAAAAATAAATATCCTGTGTCCTTCTTTACATCATCCAAGTTTTCAATAAAGTTAAATAAAGGCAGTTACAGTATCATATGTCTCTGAAAATAAAAATAAAGTATTTTCTCTTTAGTCTGTGTCACTTGTGCCCTTTTGCAGATAAGAGAGAGAGTAACAAAGAGATATAACGAACTTCATGTACACTTCGGACATTTTTTTTGTGCAATAAATGTTGAACTTTTGAAAAAATATCAATCTTGGTATATCACTCGGTGGTCATGTGGCATCAAAAAGAGATTCTACTTTCATGATAATGGAACAGTTTGTTGCTTGATCAGCAGTGAATTTTGTTTGAGTGCCAGATATGACTGTCGAAGATGGTTTTTTGTTTATTTACAATATTTACACATAGATCTTCCTTTTATTACTGATGTTTGTCTATACCTCGAGACGAATTCAGAGTAAAAGCCCACTACGCGCATTCTTAGACCACATATATTATCGCTACGTGAATAATTTTTTAAATTGTCCCGAAAATGAATTTCATTCGTGTATTTTTACGCGTTCCTATACACGTTTTTCGCACACATATAGCATATATTTAACTCAAAAAATTTCATACACATGAAGAATTTTAGCAACCATATAATAGTAGCTTGTTATGTATCTGATTTAAGTAATTTTTTGAAAATTATAATCCTTTATAGGTTTGTCGGTTGATCCTAACTAACTTCTACATGATATGTTTAGGATTCATCAAGGATGCATGTGTAGATATACAAATACATAATTTATTTAGCAAATGGTACCATAAAAAAAAAGAAAAATATTTATAGTATTCTTTGCTTGTTTCTTTGCATGTGTAGTATTTATTTAATAACCAATGACAAATCAGTAATAAATGTAAGCTATTATATGCTTTAACTTCAATTTCTAATGATCATATTTTGACGTCATATCATAATAATGTCCGTAAGGTGTACCATATGCCTGAAATGTTCTATTGAATATTAATAAACTTTTCATATTCTGTCTCCTTCCACTTTGAATATATTGCAGTTGTATAAGGATAGAACTTCAATAAAAGTTAATAAAGCTCAACGTGTAATCAATCTTTCATCATACTATTCTATTATCTAATATTTTATACATGTGCCTACATGGGATAATAATTACCAAATATGTATTATACATTCCATAATGTTGTAATACTTGTTTCATTGAGAAAGTTCTCGTTGTGAGCATTTGCAAATAAAGAATCGCTCTATAAGTACATAACAGCGTATTGTTTGAATATAACATTTCTTTTTGGGTGGGTAGTTTCAGTCCAACGGATCACAAATTGGCAACATGCAGTGATGATGGAACAGTCAGAATTTGGGACTTTCTTCGGTGTCATGAAGAACGAATACTCAGGGGTATATATTATATTATATTTTCTTTTATTATATTATATTTATTCTTTAACATTAGAAAAAGATATTTTTATTTACATTTTATTTATTAATTAATTGTGGTTTCAACAAACAGCTCAATCATTAATACAAACTTCAGTGAATTCAATATTCATATAATTATTGTTTAGGTCATGGTGCCGATGTGAAATGTGTGCACTGGCATCCACAAAAAAGTCTAGTCATCTCTGGAAGCAAAGATAATCAGCAACCGGTTAAATTATGGGATCCAAAGACTGGCCAGTCACTTGCAACATTACATGCACACAAGTCGACAGTAATGGATGTTAAATGGAATGAAAATGGAAATTGGCTGGTAACCGCGTCGCGGGACCATTTGCTCAAGTTGTTTGATCTTCGAAATTTAAGTCAAGAAGTTCAAACATTTCGTGGTCACAAAAAAGAAGCTTCTAGCGTCGCGTGGCACCCGAGTCACGAGGGTCTATTTTGTAGCGGTGGTAGCGATGGGGCTATCTTATTCTGGCACGTTGGGTACGCTTTCTGCAGTTCTTAATCTTATTTTTTAATCTTATTTGTTACACATTATCCATACTATGATTAATTTTTAGAGCTGACAAAGAGGTAGGTGCGATAGAACAAGCTCACGACAGTATAGTTTGGACGTTAGCTTGGCATCCGCTGGGACACATCCTGTGTTCCGGTAGTAATGATCACACTTCAAAGTTTTGGACAAGAAACAGGCCTGGTGATTTAATGAGAGACAAGTATAATCTCAACACTTTACCTGCAGGATCGGCTGGCGTTGATGATCATGAAATTGGTACACAATATATTATACGAATAATAACAACAATATTGTTATTAGTATTAAGTTACTGCACAAATTATGCCCGCTAGAGTGAATCCTCTACAAATTAGATTTACCACATCAATTTATGCGAATGCTACTTTTATAGAAGTCTTCAGATTTATCATTAAAAAAAAAACTTGTTACGTTTTTTACCATTGGTTTGTAATGCTTTGAAAAGATGCAAATCTAATGAAAAATTCCGGACAAAATTTATGTAATAATTTCACATTTAAAAAAAAGGTAATTTTGAAGTTTTTTACTATTGTTTCGATTATTTCACAGCTGATGAAGCAGCTGTAATACCTGGTATGGGGCCAGAAGATAGAATCAATGCCGATGGCGAACCAGAAGACAAAAGCGGTGGTATCCCTGGCTTGGATTTGGATCATGCAGTCGACGAAGGAAAGAAATTCGCTAACAAGAAAGTTCCATATAGCAAACCAATTCCAAGGAATTTCCAAGCTCAATGGAATGAGATGGAGGCTGAGGATATGGAGCAGGTAGAAGCTCTAAACGCATTTGTGAATCAGTTGATCGAAACCACACCAGGAGCGGTACCATTGAATGAAGTGACACCTAATGGTATTATATTGTACGGAAAAATGATTCCTGTCGAACGTAAGCATTATTTATTGTTAATGAAAACATTCAGTACTGTAATATTAAATGAAATTTTGAGATTATTAAAATCGTTGCTAATATTGCAGCCGGTTCTAAGTTAGCAGAAGCAATTAGCAAAGGAAATGATGCCATAAATAAACTAGTATTTTCCGGAGAAATAGAAGAGCTACGAGACGTTGTGGGTCC
This sequence comes from Bombus cullumanus, assembly GCA_014737535.1. Taxonomy (NCBI): domain Eukaryota; kingdom Metazoa; phylum Arthropoda; class Insecta; order Hymenoptera; family Apidae; genus Bombus; species Bombus cullumanus. The sequence continues at coordinate 540,139 of JACXIX010000064.1, read as the reverse complement.
ACCAGATAACATGGACGATTCCGAAGAATATTTGCAAGACGACAGCGAAATAGATTATTCCAAAGTTCCCGATATCGAACTTCCTCCACCTTTACCCAGTTCCAAATTTGCACAGAATCCTGAATTGCTGAAAGCGCTGAATCGCGGTGGAAAGCGGAAATTCGATCAACTAATCGGTTGGAGCGACGGTGGAGCCAGCGACAGAACATCGAAGATTCATCAACCGGTCTTTGGCGGAGTGATGACGGAAGACTCACAATCCAGTGACACCGACTTAAGGTACACGGGGACGAAATCGAATCAGCACTCCAACGAGACTAACTCTTTCCACAGTGGACAGGACGAGGATCTCAGGAAACTTCCTCATGGTGAAAACGCTCGAAGTGCGAATCGCGATGAAGACTTACGGTTTAACATCTCCAGCGGACCTGGAAGGCCCAGTTCACGTTCCGATTACGATGTAAGGAGTAATTACGCGGATAAGGACTTTAGAAGTTCGCATGGATTCCCCTTGAAGAAGTCTTTGGATAACGACATTTACGATGACAGAGATCGGGACGGTAATTCGCGGTGGGACGATGAGAAGTCGATGAATGATGGTCCCAGAAAAGGGGATGGTGGTTTTTCAGGGAACTTTGATAAACGTGATAACATGCCGCTAGCTATAGGCTCCGGCATAAGTAACAGCATACCTCATTTAGGCAACAGTATATCTCACATGTCGAGTCACCATAATATGCAAAATATTAATCCCAATATGACCCCTCCGATCCAAAGTTTAGTACCACATCCAAATATGTCTCAACATCCTATGCAGAATAAACCGCTGCATCCTGGTATGCAAGGAATTGACGGTCCAATGCACATGATGCACCATCCTAACATGCATCCCGGTTTTGGTCCTAACGGACCACCACCCGGAAACTTTGGCCCTAACTTTAGACCGCCAAACGGTAATTTCGGGCCCAATCAACACTTTAGGCCGAGCCCGTTGCCTCCATTCGGACCAAACCAAGGACCGTTCGGTAATAACTTTCAAGGTTTGCCGAATTTCCGAGGGCCGAACTCAGGCCCGCCAAATTTTGACCGGCCGGGTTTTGGTCCTGGTTTCCGCGGTCAAAACCCCGGGCAGAATCCGCCAAATAATTTTAATTCGAATTTTGGTAATTTTGGAAATAAACTGGGACCTAATCGTGGTATGAACCGAGGCCCCAACGACAATAACATGGGAAGAATGGGAAGGAGCGGTTATAGTAATCGTGGTAGAGGACGTGACGGCGATCAACCACGAGGGATTCGAGGAAGAGATAATTATTGAAAGATAATTAATTATTCGGGACGGAAGTATCTGTATGTTATGTGTACGTTAACATACTGCCGTTCGTTCTGCACGAATTATCCAATTGTTCAGTGCTGGGTTGTACAGTTGATCAATAATGAATTCTAGATCGTAGAACGGCGGTATCCTATAAAAGTATAGCGGGTGTAAAATAACGGCCCATATCAGACACGTTGCGAGCCACTTTATACTCAGTGCTAAAAAAGGAAACTCAAAAGTAGGCGTTCGAATACAGCGTGCTTGGATGAAAGTATATTTTCTTTTTCCGATGGGACTTTATTTGAAGAGAACAATGTCCTTTTTCCAGAAAAAGCGACTGATTATCCATATTATAGATGGCTAGATTTCTAAATAATGCGAGAGATGAATTCGTGTTGGATGCATGTGAAACTTCGCATCTCCTCGACTTGTGATACTTGCGAGTAGTGTACAAGCGTGGTGAATCTATACGAAGTCACAGAAATTGTAATATATAAAATATAATCAATGACACACTGGTATAATTCTGATTTAAAAAAAAAAGAGAAAAAATGGATTAAAAAAAGAAAAAAACAACTGTTCACAAGCTGCCTTGCGAAAGAATTTTTCTTGTTCCGATTTTGAGAATTAATGAGCGCGCGGGAGTAGGGTAGAGAAGCATGTGAAGCATGTTGAACGTTTCATAATTGTTGCTGGTCGTCGAGAAAACTGTGAACCAGAACAGTCTACCTATCAATTATTAATAAAAATGAACTAAGATGCAGAAATTATTCCATGAAAGCTCTATCCCAGATTTAATTTATAGATATTAGACATAGATCTAGCTTAACTATATATACGAATATAGAAACATAGCTCAAATGTATGATGCATAAATATATATATATTTTTAAATTCTATCTGTAATATTTCACCGTGCATGGAATTATATTTGAAATATCTTTTTGCAATGATTCTTATAATTATAACTTAATTAGTAATTAATATACGTTATGTTTATTTCTTTAATATTCCGCTTGTGCTGCCATCACGTTACTTCTAACGTTCGATGGCTGTGATTTGGCTGTGATTTGGCTGTGGTTTCTTGAGATCGTATAAAATCGAACACAATGGGTAAAAAAGGAAAAGCAGAAGGCAACTATTTAGGAAAGACTTTGATTAGGGACCGTTTCGGTTCATCGGGAAATAAAAAAAATGTTGATTTATCTATGGTAACGTAATACCTTTCTTCATAACCTATTTGTTTTGGTACATACGAAAATGAATTAAACTATAAATAATTTTCGATATTTTGACATTGCATTTTTAATTAGCTCCACACTGCCAAATTAAACGATGGCTACGACTGGGGACGTCTCAATCTTCAATCCGTCACGGAAGAAAATTCTTTCCAAGAATTTCTCTCTACTGCAGAGTTAGCAGGAACCGAGTTCCACGCAGAAAAATTAAACATTAAATTCGTTAATCCAAAGAGTAGAATCGGATTACTCTCGAACGATGAAAAAGCAAAGATACTGGAGAGGCAAAAAAAGAACAAAACCCTTCTGAAAATACCAAGAAGGCCAAAATGGAATAGGTCAACTAAAGCTCACGAATTGCAAAGCAAAGAAAGAGAAGAATTTTTAGAATGGAGACGTTCTCTTGCTATGTTGCAAGAAGTAGAAGAATTGATGTTAACTCCTTATGAAAAGAATTTGGAATTTTGGAGACAATTGTGGAGAGTAGTTGAGCGTAGTGATGTTATTGTACAGATAGTTGATGCAAGAAATCCACTGCTCTTTCGTTGTGAGGACCTAGAAGCATATGTTAAAGAAGTAGATTCTAGGAAAATGAATCTGATACTAATTAATAAAGCAGACTTTTTAACAGAGGAACAAAGACAAGCATGGGCGAAATATTTTACAGATATTAATTTGAAAGTCGCATTCTTTTCTGCGACATTGGCAGCTGAGAAACAAGAGATAAAAGATATAATTGAGGAAGAAGATTGTGAAGATGAAGAAGGTAGTGAAGTGGAGGATGATGATAGTGATGAATCTTTGTATACTTCAGAATTTGCTTCAGAAAGCGAATATGAAAGTGCAGATGATGGTAGTAATAATACCATAACTGAAGATGAAGAAGTAAGTTCTAAGGGATCTAATGAATGTAATTTAAATGAATTGAATGATTCAATAGAGAAGTTAAGTGAAAAAGATATAGAAGACAATACAAAGGTGGAGAATTCATCAGAATTATTAAACAGAGATCAATTAGTATCATTTTTCAAAATGATTTATAAGGGTGAGACATATACAAAAGGAATCACAACAATTGGTTTAGTAGGTTATCCAAATGTAGGTAAAAGTTCCACAATAAATGCCTTATTAATGGATAAAAAGGTATCCGTGTCTGCAACACCAGGTAAAACAAAGCATTTTCAAACACTATTCTTGGATAAGGATCTACTTCTTTGTGATTGCCCTGGATTAGTAATGCCTAGTTTTGTTTGTACAAAATCAGAAATGATATTAAATGGTATATTGCCAATTGATCAAATGAGGGATCATGTACCTCCAATTACATTATTAGGTACTTTAATACCAAGGCACATTATAGAAGATCTTTATGGAATTATGATACCTCCACCACTAGAAGGAGAAGATCCTGATCGTCCTCCAACTGCAGAAGAAATTTTAAATGCTTATGCCTGTATGTAATTATGTATTCTTCATGTAAAAATGCATGATAATTAGTATAAGTTTAATAATTTATTTTATACTTTTATTTAGATAATAGAGGTTTTATGACACAGAATGGACAACCGGATAATCCACGCGCGGCGCGATATCTTCTGAAAGACTTTGTAAACGGTAAATTGTTGTATTGCGTTGCACCCACTACAGCAGAACAAGAAAAGTTTCATACATTTCCTCCGCGAAGAAGAATAATTTCGAAAAATAAGCATTTCCCACCTAGAACAGTACGTGTGAATAAAGGAAGTAAAACTACGTCTGAAGATATAGATAAAGTATTTTTCCAAAATAATACTTCGAATGTACATGTAAAAGGAGTAATTGGAAAAATGCACGGTTTACATAGAATTAATTCAAAGTATGTAACATTATTGTATATTTATTAATCGATAAAGTCATTTTTGTATAATTATTGACAATAACTGTTCATATATAATAATAAGTAATGGAGCGTGTATACGAATTTCGTTTCGAATACTTTGATAATTATTGTAATTATTTTTTTAGGGATGCAGGATCGGTGACAGGTTCTACACAGAGTTTGTTGCTTGGAGAGAAACCGTGGAAAAAGATTAATAAACATTCAAATAAAAAGAAACGCGAAAAAACAAGAAGATTGTACGCTCATCTTGATCAACATTGATTTTACGAATATTTATATTGTATTATGAGAATTGAAGGCCTTTTCGCTATATAACAGCGAATCATATTTTGTAATATACAAATCTCTGAATTTACAAGCATATCAGAGACTCATATTGATTCTATGTACTACAAATACATTCTAATAACGGCATATATACACATATAAGAATAGTTCGCTGTTGTACTTATATGCGTATATATTATAAAATTAAAATATTTTATAATTTATATTCTTTGCTTTTTAATCTTTTCTAATCGTTCTGATACTAGCGTTTCGAAACCTGAACGAATCCAATAATCTTGCTTTTACATATTTTGCCACGGATTACAGATACAGTATGAATGTAACAGCAGATTTCTAGAATGATTTCCGTGGAAAGCAATATCTCATTAAACAGCAGGCACGAATCGAATTCTTACTTGTTGCGCAAAAACGGAATTCGCTTCACATAATCTGATTCAGATAATGTGGTGATACATTTATAGTATATATAATTTAGTCTGTTTTTATAAGTTAAGTCGTTGATGAACACCAAGTTGTTGATATACAACAGGCTTCTTAATAAAAAAGTACCGTGTGTAAGATCGTTCTTGCAAACTTTGATTCAAATTCGTGAAGTAGTTCATCTATATCGTTATCTAAATCTTCACTATTGGCCAGCTGGAAAAAAACAATTCTTTAGTTAGAGAAATAATTACAGGAGGACTTAAATATATACAAATGTATAAATTTTAATGAATTCTGAAATTACCACAGTGACTAATTCACAAATGAGGAACGATCCAACTGTAGCTTCTTCATGATTATCCTGAATATCAATATTAATTAAATGTACTGGTTGACTATCTTCTTGAGTTCTAGATTCCATACATTCAATTACTTGATCATAAACACGCTCTTCGCATGTGATTAAAATATCAAATTTGTCCTTGGATAGCTGAAATCGTTCTGGTTTCGGTTTTATTCTACGGTTTCTATCTAACATGTGCAATAAACCATTTTGTGTATAGCTAATGTTATAGTTAAGGAATTTTAATTTCAGTTATTTCATAAACTTTATGGTACTTATGAGAGATAATAATGCGAAAGAAATAAAAATAAAAAGATATCTATTTTGCCTTAAAGCCAATGGACTTCTCGTGCAGATTTTGCAAAAAGAAGGAAAAGAATTTATTCATTTATTTGATAGAAAGGATACTATTGCTTGTCTTTTGATAAAAGGTCATTGTAGATTTCATCGTATGAAGTTCCAAAGTCGTAAATGTTTGGACGATCAGGTGCATTTCCAGGAAGCTTAACTTTATCGCCAGTTCCAAAGGATTTAACATTGAAACCCTTTTTACTGAAAAAGAACAACAAAGTAAGAATTCGTTTATTCAATATTTTATATAATTCATAGTTTGATTGCAATTAAGACTAATTACCTCAAGAAGGCATGAGCTTCCATGCTTCTATTCATATTGCTAGAACATATTACAGCTACGCTGATAGAGTTTGGCGTTGGCATTGTTTCGAATAGTTTAGCGATTTAAAAAAAAAGTCGGGATATAAAAAAAAGCGTAATGTCACTTAACCTTAAAGATCGTTACGCTGCCTGTCACATCCGGTATATCTGTTAACGTGCATAAAATTCTAGTATAGAATTGGTAGAAGTGGTTTTTTGCAACGTTAAGATTACAAAAATAATTTGAGTCAGTGGTCGCGGAAAATTCTGGAGAATTATACGACTAAAATGATTCTCAAGCGTTTTCTATTTATCGCCTGCTCATAATAAAATGTGTAATGAAAGCCCTATGTACACTTTCTCACGTTTAGTAGGTTCATCGTTAAACAGCGACATCTGCGTTTATACGAGAAGCTCAGCCGTTGTAAGCATCGACAGTCAGTAATGCGACAGAGGGTGCTGTTTGTGGTAAATGTTGAATTTTTATCGACCAATGCTCGATGACGTCATAAATAAGCTTCGAACCCGCCAGTTTGATGTGCTTCAAGGAAGTCGGCGCAAATTGAAGGCAGAATTAATCACGAAATATTCGGGTTATACGATGTTTGAAAGTTTTGCATAGTGAATTGTATACGCAGTACTTTTTTGTTCATTCTAACCTAATTTGTATACATATATTGGTGTAAAGTATACAGAACGTGGTGACATTCAAGCAATTCAAGTTAGTTAACCAGTGTTTACACGTGTGTAGCAGATACATTCATGCAATTTGTATACATATGAGCAACATACACGATGCTAGAAATAAATGCATACTGCGAAATGTGGAAACGTAAGATTTAGGTTAGTAATAGTTCAATATGTGTTTGCTAATTCAAGTCATTTCATGGGATTCAATTGCTATTTATTATATAAATTTGGGGAATATTTGTAGGATTTGTGTAACATTTTATTTATCGTAGAAATTTAAATATTTATATTCGTTCCGAGTGCCTTATTATAACTTCACTTCTTTCGGTATTTTACTACAGGTATATTAAGAAAATGTATCATTTTTTGTCTGTTTTCTTTTCTGTGTATTGTATCTAATATCTAATAACATCTAATATATATAATGTTAATTGTCAATATTATTCTAATTATCGATTACATATGGACGGGGAATATCTTTCAAAGAGCGAGTTTTAAAGACATGTAATATTATTTTTTTGAAAATAGGCTTACGAAATGTGAGGCGTCACTTGTAAGCAGCCTATCGAGAAGGAAGTGTACATGCGCGCGCGCGCGCGCCTGTGTGTGTGTATGCGCGTGTAAAGAAGAAACGAGCCTCTTTTGGACATTTTTTACTATGAAACCTGTCAGAGCAGTTTCAAGACGACGATGCGGTGAGTTCAAAATCAATAAATAAAACAGTAATTCGCCGGATAAAAACGTTATCGTGTGATATATTATAATTTTATACATACACATATGTATAAACATATTGTATAGCCTCTGTGTATTTCATTTTGATGCGTGTGCAATCGCTCTTGCTTAATATTAACTTTTACATCGATATTTCTCGAAAGCGAAATTTTTATAATTTGGAATGGAACATTTGTTTTAAATCTTAAAGTCTTTTATTGAACAGGAATAATGCGAATTTTATTGCGTATTTTAATATTTTAATAGTCTATTGTTTATTCCATCTTTTAAATTTACGGCATGATAGTAATATAAGTAATAAAGAGATAAAAATCCATGGAAAACAATATCGAATGAATTCGTGGTTAAATCACGTAATGTTGTACGTCCGCAAATTTGTTTGCAAAATCGTAAAATAACAAGCGTCGTCGGCGATGAAAATCGTGGGTTCCGGGATGGAATTACTTTAATTTTGCGATCGACTAATCCTTCGATACTTTTTCATTTCTAAACTCTTCTTCTAGTGATTTTTTTTTTTCTATTTACCAATCACTTACAATTAGAGGCTTCGTTTTCGTTTACTTGCCTGCGGACAAATAAATTTACAAACCAAACATTGCAAATCAAAGTTCGTTTCGTGGCTTCATAGAAAACTAAATTGTACTTTCTGTTGAAACCTAAACCTAAGTTTAAATATTTCAATATCTAGCCTATTTCAAGTGTTTGAAAATTTAGGATGCTGCAAAGCTAGAAAGTTCAAGTATTTGAGAATTCGAAAAACTCGGATATCGAGGAATTCAGTTCTAAAAAATTGGAGAATTGGCAGATTCGAAAAGTTGATAGCTCGAAAGTCTGAAAATTTAGAAATTTAGAGATCCAAGAACTTTGAAATTAGAAAGATCTCAAGTTTATAGGTAAAGCAATCGAGTATCGAAAAATTCTAAAATTAAAAAGCTTCGATACTCTAAAATACAAATATGTCTACAAGTTTAAAGAATCAAAAATTCGAGTATTTAAATAAAAAATTTCGAGGATTCTGAATCTTTCAAACGTTTAAGCGTCGAAACGTTGCATGCACTTGTTGAATGTTCAAATCGTCGTATTTTAAGCTATTCAATGACGATTTGATTGAGAAATTGTCGTTTGAAAAGCGTCAATTGTTGCGACACAGAAACGATCTTCAATCTGCATTCGTCTTTAAGTTCGTTTCTTCACCGGTTAGCTCTGTTCATCCCGGCTGGTTGCTGCAACTCTTTTCGTCGTCTCGTCGTTGAGCAAACTGGTCGACGATTGTCGAAACCAATTTAGATCCGCGACTCGTCTTTTTCTATTGTCCTCAATGGATCTCGTTACCAGCATACTTCGTGCTTTTACCATGAAAGGGAATGTGTTTCTTGATCGTTCAACGTGTGGCTCGAATAAAACAAATTTCGAAGAGAGACGATTACATTTGTATTACTAGTATTATCACACCTATAAAAACGATCGATTTAATATTTCTTTTTCTTTGCAAATAGAATAGAAGGTTGAACGCTACATAGAGGACCCTTGTGTCCTTGTCTAATGACGCATGCACATTCGTACAGTAAATATGTAAGCGTAACACCGATCAATGAACGGCGTCAGTGTGCATGCGTTAGTGGATTAGACGAGAATAGAAGGGATCTCTATGCAGCGTTCTCTTTCTATGCCCATATCGCATTCAGTTACACGGTAACATATGACTCGCGTACTCCATCTTTGTATCTCTATGACCGAAATCGAACTGAAACTAAACCGAACCGAAACCGAAACCGAACGTGGGTAGAATATAAAATATCGTTTCTAAATAACATAAAATCGGTTATTTTAAAGTTATAAAAAATATTGAATTTATGCTTTAACCGTTGTTTTCTGTTATTTGTTTTTATTCGGAGTCATCCATCGTACTAGGGTTTTGAACGTCGATATGTAATTTTTACATGTTACACGGTGAATTTCCTGAGACGTCTGTCGATACCAAGATCTTTAAAACGTTTCGTTAAAACGAATTAATACCTCTTTATCCCCAACGGATGGTAAAAACCATCGTTAATGGATGTCGGACGAGGTACAAGATGTCCGCGTATATTGTACCTACATACTAGAAATATTATAAAGATGCCAGTCACGAATCTAAATTGAAAGAACCGCGCTATCGGGATGAAGGAATCTTGCGACGCGTGTTTAACGAGTCTGAACAGTTTCAAACGGCTATCTTTTTGCTTTAATAAAATCGCAATAAAAGGACACGAACTACTTTCGTTTCCTTAAATTCACGCGAAAAGGAGAAATTCATTTTTCAATCTTGAAATACGAACGTTTCTAATTTCTACTAAAATTTAGCAGTCTCATTCGTGGCAAATCTATGTTACTAATTATTAGACGAATAACACGTCAAACTATCAACTAAAGATACAAAAAAAAAAAAAAAAAATACAATATTGTAGCATAAAAATAAAAATTTAAGACAGGTCGTAAATTTTACGCAATTTTTATTCCGCGATTAGATAGTTGGATGGATAAAAAATTTCTATTTGCAACAGGAACTATTTATTCTTTCCATTTTCCATTATGATCCGATCATATTTTACCGCTCCATAAACTAGCATCGTAGATTAAGATGGCATTAATGTGCAACAAAGTGTTGGACTAACTGTTGTTACGTACGCTCATCTTTTAACTCAAGGTTGATGTAGAAGTAAAAAATTCGTAACTGAAGGTTGTACGATTGCGTGCGTGACACGAGAGTGATGTAACTAAAACAAAAAAAGAAAACAGGAAAAAGCAAATGCTTCGAGAGAGGAATTTTAACTTTGCTTAATTGTAGGTGAAATACCATCTTTCTTCTAATAGCCTCAACTCGCGTTGTTTTGCTTCAATCTTCTCAAATCCGCATTTATTTCGCTCCAATCCTCTTCAATCTTCGTTATTTCGCCCTATTTTCTATCAATTATATCTGAGTACACTGTCGACCATAAATGACGGGACTTTGTTAATTCTAAACCTAAGCTTCGATAAAATTATACTAAATCTGTATAAAAATTTTCAAAACGCTAAGTATCAAGTATATTCGGTAATTAGAAAATAAAGGAGCGGATAGTGGAAGTAGGTATCGATGAAGTTTGATCGAGCTAAAATATGTAGCAAACAAATTGAAATTAATACTTACTCTTTTATGTAGTTAAGCCGTTAAGTCGTAGTTAACGAAACTTCAACCACACTTATTTCTACTACCTTTCCACTTATTTTTGTCCTCGACAGCATATGCCATCGATTACTTATCCGAATACTACCTTGTCATTTTTCGTATCCCTACTTTTTCGTACATTTTCTTTCTCTAATTCTCATTTTTTCTATTCTAGTAGTGTACGCTACCGTGCAATCCATTAATAAATACAACGCAGCCTTCGTTGCGCCTTATTATCGGTTCATCGAAAGGAAACAGCGTCATCTCATTCCCGTGCATTATTACCTCGCGCACGTTGTCCGGCAACGATTCCTTCGGCTGGTTATCACGGATCCTTGTAAATTATTCCGCGTGTGTACGCAAAGACGGATGTCCTTTGACTTATGGATATTGATGAGGGACGTTCCACCGGCGTGAGCCATCTTGTCGACGTTTGACGCATGTCGTCTGCATAAAATGGTTGGCCGATCGTCATCCGCGCGTTGCAGGCACCCGTTAAATTATAATCTAAATTATGGGCCAGCTCACCACTCGAATAACAATCGTTCAACAACCTTGTGCCTCTTCTTTCGTTTTTCTTCTCTTCACTTTCCTCTCTTCTTCTTTTTCTTCCTCTTCTTCTTCTTCTTCTCCTTGCAATCTAAATTATGGACCATTCCATATTTATTCTTCCCTTTTCTCTTTGTATCTTGCCTTCGTCTTCTTATAATTTAAATTACGGGGGAGCTCGGTAAACGAATGTCAATCGTTCAATAACTTCGTGTTCCCTCGTTCTTCTTTTTCCTATTTCCTTCTGGATTTTCATCGTCTTCTTCCTAGAATATAAATTATGCTCGGTAACAGCATGTCAATCTTTCAACAGCTTCGCGTCTTCCCTTTCCTTTTCGTTTTTTCTCCTTTTCTTTCTACGATCTTCATCCTCGTCTTCTCCCTCGTATAGGTACAAATCACGGGTCAATCAGTATCAATAGCTCCGTATCTTTTTTCTTTTCTCTTTTCCTTCTTCTCCTTCGTCCTTCTCCTTTCATCGTTCTTCTCTTTCTTATCGTTCGAATCGTGGATCAGTTTGTTAAACGAATGTCGATCGTTCAATAACTACCCATCATTTCCTCCCTTATTGTTCTCTTCCTTCTTTCCTCGTCTTTCCTCTTCTCTTTTTCTTAGTTTCCTAAAGCGTATATTTGAGCATAAATAAGTAGGATTTGCGAAACGGCTGTCACGCGACTCGAGCCCGCCTCGAGTTGCAGAAAAATCCTTCGCACGAGCTAGTCGAATTAATGGCCATTCGCAATGAGACTTTTCGAGCGGCCAGTTGGTCGATTGCCAACATTTGGAGGCACTCGCCTCGAAACGACGGAATAATTCTCATGCTATTAAGATAGATTGGCAGTGCAGGTTGTTAGCTATGGTGTTCAACTGGTACTTTGTGTTAGAATCCGTTCGTCTATCAGTATGAATCCATCTTTATGCGCATCTATCGATATAGCTATCATCAGTATAGTTCTATTATCTCTATAATGGGTCTCCTCCATGTCTATAATATGGAATTCACAGCTTTATAAAGAGCGGAGTTGATCAATTTGGCTCTTGAGGGCTCTTGAGAATTGAAAATCAACCACGCATCTGTATAATGAAATTGAGACGCAATTGTAAAAGGTAGGTTCGACCGGAATTTGTGTTTCGAGATACGAAAAACTGATCCTTTGCGTCGACGGATCAAAGATTCGATGTTTTTCGTAATTCACGTTCACGCGATGAAAGTCGCGATAATCGCGTTGATCAGTTTGGCTTTTTAGCGACTCAAATTTGATCCTCCGCTTCCTCTTCGAGAGACCAAAAATCCGATCTCATTCTCGGAAATTCGCACAACCAAATACACGATAATTCGCAACGAAGCGGAAAACACGGGAGGGTAGAGATTATCTTCAGATCGAATTTGTTTTCAGCGTATGATTCGTTTTCGATATCGAAGTATCGAGCCTGATCTTCGGCGCTCGCATACCGATCGAGGACAGATCGTGCCGCGAATCAAACAGCACGTTTAACGACATTTACTGGCTGGTTTCACGCTTTCACGGTATACAGCCTGGCATCCTCGATCGATCGGAGAACGTAGCGCGGTTCTTGCCGCGGAAACTCGCGAAAACGCGCCATCCGCGTCCGTGACTTCCGTCACTTTCATCGCGCGTGCCGGATGAACGCGTGGATATCGTCGACCTTCGAGTTATGTAAATGAATTTTTATCACGTTCGCTAGCGTACTTGTAGCGGTATAATTTTGTCATTTCGTACTACTTGATGAATTTAATATTCATAAACGCAGACCACACAAGACACTTGCAATAAAACTAACTTTGATGTACCTGAAAAGGAGGAACGATTAGTTAGATTCGAAGTTAGCATTCAAAGAATGGACGATACAGAGGCTACGAAAAGTATCGGCACAACGTTGTATTTATCATAGCATTTACATAGTAATCGATCAAGTTCAAGCGTGTTAATCCTACCGGCATCGTCGAATCTTTATATTTCAATCTTTTTCTGATCGTAGCAAAGAAAAAGAATTTGTAACGTTTTAAGTCGATGTCTGTTTGTCATATTCTGTTCAAATCGAAGATATCTTTCTTAGAAGAACGATAATTGGGTGAAAAATAAAATTTCATATTGTTTAGTTACTACTTTCGCGTGACTTATACTTGAAATTTCAATCGAAACGAATAAAGTGACGATTTGCTAAAATTTATAAATTTCATTCGAATCCTCAAGTTTAAATATGGGCATATCTATTGTGCAATTAGCGCAACGACGTTTGATCTCGTTCGACTGCACGTAACAACGTTATGATCTATTTATAATGTAAACGGAACTGTCCCACTCTCGCTGGAACGTAACAGAACGGGTTTATAAAGCAACCTTAACGAAGGGAAACGCCGTGAACAAAAATGACGGTCGTGGGTTAAGGAAGTTCGTCGATACGCGCGAACATTCACAACCTTGGCAGGGCATTGCCCCAGCATCTCGCGGAGACAGACGAGAACGTTGTACGTGCTCCGTTGGGATCTCCAGGAGTCACGAGAATCCTCGTTCGAACACGGCCTAGAAAGTGGAAAAATATCGTTTACAACGCGATACGCGCTTCACGGTAAACGTCTTACGAGTTGTCTGCATCAAAATTTTCATCGACATTCTCGTCGGTTTGTTGATCGTGTCGAAGAACCCGTGTTTCTCTTCTTGCGGCCAGAGGATAATAAAGATGCGCGTGACGATAGCACCGCCGAGAAATTACACAACATCGCACACTCTTACGTTCTTAATTGAAAACGAAGCTTTTCCTTCATATTCTAGTGCCTGGGATGAGAATGATTTTATTAAGGGAAGATCTTGGTGTAACAACAGTTAAAAGCAAGCGATTTTTACGAATCATTCAAATTCATAAAAATTGCTCTTATTGTTGTTACACGAAAATTCTTCCTTAAGAATAATTTTGGAATTTAAATCGGTGTTCACACTCGTGGATCGTCGATTCTTGACGTTATTTCGCGTATTCACCAGGAGGACGTATAGCGATAAGTAAAGGTATTGACACAGACCAGCTGAAATAACTTTTTATTCGATTCTTTACTGAATTCTTAAGTGGAATAAGAGTACATAAAGATACAGTGTCGCAAGTACTTTGGAATTGGACTTTGGATTGTTGATCTCGTTACAATTTGCGACAGTTACAGATTAAACGTTATTTAAGAAAATAAACGACTAAAAGAATATTTTTGTTTCATCAGATAGGAAACGATACTTTATCGAAGATCGGTAATGAAAAAACGATAAAATGAAAAGAATCCACCACTTATGAAGATACATTTACAGGTGTACGATAAGAATAATAAATTTGTCGAATACCCACTAATAAACCACCGATACCAGATATATCGTTCTTCTGAAATCGCATCCACGATAAAATTTGACAATCGTCACTTTGGCACCTCGGAAAAGCTCTAACCCAAATTTAATATGTCGATCGAACGATTCTGTATTCAATTTCGATTTCGATTACTTCCATCCACCAACCTCTTCTGCTTTACTCGATCCATAATAGAAATATGGTATTTCTTGCTATCGTGTCGACGTCAGATCTCGATGATCGGAATCGAGAGAGGCGAGAGAGGATTCGTAAGGGCAGTCGTCGCTTTCACGCGTCGAGGAAAGGTCTTTCGGAGAAAGCAACGCGGTACGACGTTTCCTGGCTGTACATCTTCGCAGCAACCGTACTCCTTCTAATATTTTTAGACTCTATTTCTTGTTCTTCCAGCTAGCGGTTGTTTAGCGATATACTTAGATCGGAAAAATAACGAATAAGAAAGATAACGCTAATGCGGAACATCAGATTGCAATACAATTGTGCTGTCGTTAAATAAACAACGCGGAAACACGCATGTTCAGATTGCTATTGCTAAACGAATAATTTTTCAAAATGTGATTTCTCGGAAATTCTTTTAGATATTTTTCGCACCTTTCTGTCACAGAATATTTTTATAATGTCGCCGATATTCTTTTACAAAGAATGAAATTCTATCATTTTCCAGTTGTATTCAAAAGCTCTGAATTTGCCAAATATCCACAATCTAATTGTTACTTAGGAAAGGAAGTTTGGCTAATTTCGCTTCTCGAAGACCGAGATGGTAATTTCGTGCAATTTCGAAGATTTCCAAACAGATGATATAATTGACCCTCCTGAACCGCAAGCTGAAATTAGACGTTAAATCAATTTTCATGACGCTACACAGAGAAACAGAGGCAATTAATTTCATATATGAAGAAACATCGATTATCCTGAACATAACGTAGAAAAATGGCACCTCTGGTTAATTACCTGCGCGTCTCTCTAAAGCATTCGAGTTTCGCTCCACCGTTCTTTATTCTTTCGCGTCTTGTCTACGACAAAAGGGGCAACGAAATGTTCTGTTGTTGGTGGAACACGTTGTATAAACGTGCATTTAGATCAAACGGGCAAGAAATACGGGGAACAGCAAGGCCAAACTCATTTACGCTAAAAGAGTTTCTTCGTGAAACGGAAGCGAGCGAACGTTCGTAGAGATTGACGATTTTCAACATTTCTTTGTCCCAGGACACGTGTAAATTAATTACTAAAACTACCATAAGGGAGAATATATTCTGCCGACGACTTATCTATTGCACAAACATATATTGTACGTTCACTTTTGGCGTTTTCGACAAAAGAGCTTTACAAATTTCAAACAATGAAATAAATACCTTTTGCGTTGTATTTATATTTGTCAATGCTATTATAAAATTAGTTGCGAATTGTGCCTTTTTAGAAGTTTAACAGGACGATAGTTTTACAGATGGCGATAGAAAGGTTCTGAAAATACTTTCTTCTTTTTAACGTAGATAGGTAATATAAGATAAAAACATATATATGACGTAAATAGAACGATACGTTTTATCAGATTATAGGGGAACTTACGACCGATTCGGAAAGCATATTACATAATCCTTTTATCAACTCGGTGCCAGCTTTACGATACATTTTTTCCTAACACTTGTTTAAACTTTGTATCGCCTTCCGCGATGTGACATTCTGTTCTTTCGCAGAAGATTGGTTAAATTACTGTTATCAGAGTAGCTGAATATACATACAATTGCACACGCCGTAGTAATTCTCTCTTTTCGAAATGTCAGCAATTCTGAAATATATCGAGTGATGAGATGTTATTATTTCCGCTGCTGTAAATCTATTATCGAGTTCAAGTCCTCTACGATCTCATGGAAAGGGCAGCACGTGGTCTTATTTATGTTAATCAAGCTGATCTTGATTTCGCTATAAAAACAAAGTATTTTTGGAATACCCTTTTATCGTCGTTTGCAAAACATTTTTTGTCGCACGATCGCAAATGGCAGAAAAGTAACGAGTCGCGTCACGCGAGACACCCTGTACAATACACTAAACAGATACGACAATATTATTTTGAAAAAATTGATAAAGTAGATATAAATGTGATTTTTGTACCACATGGAGGAACAGTAAAGAATTATTTGTTGCATATAAAAACTCAAATTTCACAAAAGGTGGACTTTCGATATTTGTACATCGATGTTCTGTTCAAGACAAGGCATTCACACTGGACAGTTTTTGTCGTGTTATGTTGCGTAATTTTACTAAACGTGCAGGCAGGAGCATTCGCTTGGTCTAAACGCACCTCAATGGGCCACGCGAAGAACAGAGAACTCGAAACGTGCCGGTGCATTTCAATGTCTTTCGTCTTTGTATTCTTCGTTGTTGTTAAAGTTAAAAGATCGCTCGTTCGAGTGATTTTGCCATTCACCGAAAGCTATTCACTAACCAGCCTGTATTCTGATAACCTTTTACAAAGCTCCTTTGTAATCTTTGTCTAACGTTTCGTTATTATCTTCTGGAACAATTTACGTACGCTTTTGCGTCGTAGAATTCTTAGATTTTCCATCGTCGTAGAAAAGTGCAACGAGTTTTGATTTTTTATTATCAAAGTTTTTGATATATAATTTTGTTTCAACTATGCAGTGACCGATAACAGAAAGTTAAACATTTGTTCTTGTTTATACGGATGTTAGCAACAATTATTTCTTCTGAAATATACCATGGCTCGCAGAAGTATCCCAACACTTTTCAGAAAATTTGTTTTATAAATATATTAAAATAAAAAAGCAAATCAATACGATACAGCGTAAAAAGTTAGAAATAAGAACCCAAGAAACTTCTCGCAATAGGCTATGGGTCTAATGTACAAATAAATAAATTATTATTGTACGTAACAAAATTAAATTAACCCCGATACCTCCTCAAGCAGTATATTCTACTATCAGAATATCCCAAACAATCAATTCGCTCTGAAAATGGGAATTCTTTCGTAGAAGGAAGTCCAAGTCATTGCTCGCAGGTGTTTCTCAGCTCCAACGAGGTGCTGGAAAGACAAATCGACTCGTTCGTCGTACAACCATTTCTCGCGCAATTTTTTCTTCCCATTTTCAATCGATTCGATCAGAGAAACTCATGCACGATCGTTAGTATTCACCAAAATTAGGTGGCCATCCGTCTTCGTGACACCGTAAACGTCTTTGAAACGTCTTTGATGATCATTCGTTGCGAAAGCAGAAGATGAGTAAGATTGTTCTGCGAAGCTTTTTACGGCGTTCGTCGCGAATATCAGGACGAGTTGCGTAACACGATCGTTCAGAGATGCTCTGGCAAAGCAACGAGAAATCCGTCTGGCCAGCTGCCTTCGACGAGTCCAAGAATCGCGCGTGATTCGACTTTGGAACAGCTTGAAGACTCGTCCTAGACATCGTTCGTGACTAAGTAGCGATGGGATCAAGTCCAATACGGGGTGTAACGTGAAAGTTTCAAGTAAACCGAACAAATTCTTCTTTAGAAATTAATCCTACGTCGAGACAACGTTCTAATGTTGCATGCTAATGATAAATCGTATTATAAAGGCTCACGAAAGTATTCGAACATTTGCAAACACCTCTTATGTATTTTTTGTTACAACGAGACGCATTTTGCACAATTATTCTGATTTATAGAATCGAGGAATTTATTCTATATCATAGAATTATTATTTATTTTTTCATGGTCTTTCTTCTCTGGGTTAGGACAAATTATGTTCCGCTTCTAATTGCCGAGCTTAACATCTTTCGTACCTAATATTTAAGAGCTGAAACCTAATTTAAACTTTACTTATTAATTGTATGTACATAGAAGGACATGGAACATCAAATCGCGGATATTTGATATGAATTTTGAAGAGAGTCCAGTTTAGTTTTATTTCACGAGAGTTCGTAAACAGCAATTTCAGAGATTGCATCATTCTGTAGTGATTAACATAACGAATGCAAAGAAGTTTAAAGGGGTTTCAATTAAACAGCAATTATCAATTTCCGGCGATTGTAACGAGATAAATCAACAGATGATCGTGCACATGAAATTTCTGTCGTTACGAGGCTCACGAAGGATGCAGAATTATATAACGGAACAACGTTATTGACTGCAATTATCGCATTACGTTGCATAACCTTGCTACTCCATTTTAAAGTAATCTTCGTGCTCGCACGCTCAGCTGATCTTCATAAATCGTTTCTGTATGCAAAAACAGCACAGTTTCCTTTTTTTCCTTTTCAAATTACTCGTAAGATCCTGGAATTCTTAAGCATTTTCTTGGAATTTCAGCTGCAATCGAGTTGCAATAATTCGAGCTGTAACGTTTGCTAAAAATTGGATACTTAAGGACAGGTCCAAAGACACGATTGAATTTTATAGAGTCGTACAATGACAGGAGAGTTAAGTATACCGATGAACAGAAGTTTTGTCACACTTGTAACGCGTGTATATAAAGTTGGAAAATTATAAAATTTAGAAGATACGAAGATACGAGGATACGAAGATTTGAAAGTGTAGAAGCTCAAAGCCTTGGAAACCGGTATCTTGAAGGAAGAAATCTTTCTTTGAGACACAACGTTGGGCCTTAATAGGTCAATCAGGTAGGTAAAATCCGCTATCTGTATATGAAAATTTCGCGGAAGCGTAATCGAGTTAGATGGGACAGGATGCGCCGAGTCATCCATGCGTGCACCGCGTTACCGGTTCTCGCGTTTGCTCCGGGATTTCGCGTACCAATGTTCGAGCCGCGTTTCCGTGGGTTTTCATACGTCTTACGGTATATCGCATGGAAATCAAAAACGTCGCCGACGATCGTCACATCCTCCCCGATACGATGCGGTGCGACGTTGCATAACGGAATTGCACCGGTCTGCGATACGATTACCAGAAACAAGTAGAACATCCGGCGACGTTTTTGCCCCGTTTTGTCCTCACCGCCGTGTCCGTATCGCGGCATCTAATCTTTATTAACCCGTTATTATCGTTGACCAGTCCACGTCGAAGAATCACGCGGAACACCATCATTCTGTTATCTAATATTCGACGTTATGTTGTGGACGCGATACGCGTTAACGAGCTGGCTATATGTACTGTACATGGAACCGTTAGGAACTCGAAGGAATTTTTCGATCTTCCTCGATGTGTGGATACGTGGATACCTACCTGCTGCTAGCCGTTTCGTAATATCTTCGCTTCTGGCGATAAACGCCGATGAACACGGCGAAAACGCACGGGCAATAACGAAGGGATCGCGATTCGAAGATTCGCTAGAGATCGTCTGTTGGTTTACGAAGTTGTTGGACTTGAATTTTTTAATCAGTTTTGGATATCCTCGATCGGGATTTCAGATAACCTTCGTTAGAGCGTTTTGATTATGGGCTTGCGAGGTTAAGCTTGTAGATATCAGACCAATAGAAGATCATAAAAGTGATGGATTTTGGTGACCGAAAGTGGAAATGATATTCGCGACGTTGAAGAATGTTTGTTGTTTCAAAGTATCAACAAATACAGACTTATCATCTTTTCTTTTATAAGATGTTCTTATCATAGTGTTATCACGGTGTCCATATGATCTGTATAGACAAGTTTTATTACACCTAATTAATAATATCTAATGCACCTAATTCATTACATCGCCTTAGCGTTTTATTGCTCGTCATCCATTCCGTAAGGCAATATTTTTTCCCATCTTCGTGCGACACTGTAGTTCGTTATTCGTTATTTCGAGTGTAAAAAAGGGTAATAAAAAAAGTCCAGTTACGCTCATAGCGACGCGATGCTATCATTGACTCGTCGTTAAGTGATTTCGATTAGGATTCGAATTCCAGGACGTGTGTTAAGCGTGAGACGAAGCGTTACGTGGCAGAAGAATCGAATTTAAGTAATTACGAGAAAATTGCGAAGAAAAAGAGGCTTCGTGTTTCGCAAGTTAAACGATATAGCGGAATCGGTATCGGCGTTGGTCTAATGCCTAACCTGCTAGGACTAAGCGTTTCGTAACGACGAAAGGTCACTATGCTGATGCACCGTGAAGAGAGACGTCGACTGCCACTCGTTCTGCTATACATCCTTTCCCATAGCCTTTCTCTTTCACCACGAGACATACTCCCCCTTGGTCTACCGTACTTTCCAGTCGTCCTCCACGGTATCGTTGTCATTCGTCCAGACCCTGTCCACATTTTTTCATTTTTTCTATGTATTAAGTTTATCACTAAAGCTTTATGTTAAGTTTAGTAGAAGTTGTTGATGAAAATGTTTCTTATCGTAATTCCCTCTCTTAGTACATGTACGATATATACCGTTCACGATCTTTCCCATTTTTAGGACTTTCGTCCTCTATCTTTTCTTGGAATATTTCGCTCATTTTGTACATCGTGTCCTTCCTTCATCTGCAGTCTTTTCCGTTCACCGTTCGATTGTCCTGCTCAAAACAATACGAATTCGTTGTACAATTCAAATCAGCCACTGACAGAATTCTAAAATATTTTCCGAATTCTTGGGTTCGTAGCGCCTTGTACGAGGCTCTTTGAATTTCATAGAAACGTATTCTCGATAGATCTTGATTTGACCTCGAGATTTCGCCACTGGTCAAGGACTCCATGACGACGATCGATTAAGAAAATCAGCACACGGTCTTTCTCGGAAGAGTTTTGTCACATTCGATAAACCTGTCAAAATATTTCTAACCGTCAAAATGTTACAAACTCGAACCTAAAAGGAAGCTAAACATCCTCTAAAGCAGCGCTTCTTAAACTTTCTCCTTTTGCGATCTCATTTTATCTGTGGAAATTTTACGCGGTCCTAGTTATATCGATACGTAAGAAGGTACATAAAATAAATATACGAACAAAACATTAATCGATAGTAAATGTAATTACGGACAATTGACGAGGTAAATGTGCTTTTGTTTATCTTTGCATAAAGAATTAAATCTTGGCTGAATATTTAGTATAACAAAGCACCTTTGAGATTTCACAGAGTCAATGGATATTTTGATTTTACAATCCTCGATGATGAAGACGTCGTTTTGCAATAGATATGTAGTAATAATATTTATTCCTTTCCCTACGGGATTACAATGTTCCGCTTCTTTCACGCTCCATACATCATCCACACAGACACTACACGTAATACAGTATTACAAAAATATAGCCAAATCCATACACATACATATATGTCAACAGATATGTAGCTAAAAATGTTAAAAGCGTGTTCAAGGCCATTTTAGAAATCTATGGAGATTCTGTCTTAATCCGTAGCAAAAATCCATTTAAACGATTTTCTTAGAAAAATCACTCGTACTAATTGTCTTCGTCCAAAACTATAACCATTCCTAGTTTCCATATCAATTTGTCACGCTGTTGCAGCCTGCTTTCTCACTCTTGCTCTTCCGATCTCTCCGAAGCGATTACCATTTCACATCCTCGAAGGTCATTGCCCTCCAAACCAATAACCAGATTCGTCAAACCGTCATCCTCGTCATGACCGTTCGATTCTCACAGGCAACGACACCGATCGGTCGATTCCGCCGGTAAATCTCGATTCTTCGGTAAAAATTCGAGAGCCAGTGTTTTCCTTCGGCCGGTCAGAACGTTTCGCCAAGGGTATACATTTCCATTTTGATGGGCGATTCGGTGCAATTGTCTGCGTACGCCACACGGAATCCGTTAGATCGTTACGTAAACGAGATCGTTCCGGACGATCGAGACTCTCGAGAGAGTTGAACGGAATTCCGAGACGGACTTCGACTTCGTAATGAACTTCACGTAAGAACGAGGATGGATGAGAGCGAATAGAATGAGATTCGTTCGTGTTTTACTGTCGCACGTTCGATTATATGTATAGCAAAGACAGAGAAAGCTTGAATTTTTCTGATATTTTTCAAATATACATTCTCGTCCCCCTTTATTTTTCTTCTTAATCACAAACAATTCTTTGTACAAGCGTGACACGCGAAGAGAAGTAACGAATGTCTGATTTGTCGACATTTTTTCATCGAATTTTTGAGATTTTTATCGTAGGAAGATCGTCCGATCTTCTGGTGGTCGAGGTATCCATAAACTTACGCTTTCTAGAGTGAAATTTCCGTATACTACTTTCGTTTCCAATCTTTTCTTACATGGCACTCGCAATAATCTATTAGTCGTTGATAAAAAAGGGAAACAAATATTACTTGCAGTTTATATCGTCTGTAAAAGATCGCGCAAAATATAAAATTACAGATTATAAACTAAATATCTGACTAAAGTAGTTTCTTAATTCTATGCAAATTTTTTTTTACTTAGGTATTATTTATTTAATAAACTTTATAATTATCTGATAGGTCTTGTAAACAATTTTAATTCCCAATACTACAATATAATCTTCTGAGTATTATCTTTTACGTTAATTACATAACTTTCAACGAATCCTACAAATTCAAAAGTTCTGTAATGATTGTGTATATATCTAGTTTTATTTTTGTATAAATTTTACAAAATTCAATAAAATTGACTAAAAGTTAATCGATCCTCGTCCAATTGTAGACAGATCTGTAGACATTATATATCTATTATTTTACTTAACGATGCTGAAAACCAAGAATCTTTCACAAAACAGAATTTCACGAAGTAACTCTTCCTCTTTGCCTCGTAATTTGCATTCTGCACATCGTCAGACCGAACGCGACGCCGCCGACATCAGCATTATTTTGCGAAGGTATTTTACGTTCACCTTCTGCTGCTCACGTGTGGATTTATTTATAGTAACGAAACACCGTTATTAACATTCGAATCGGTCTTGGGCTTACCCAGACGGATGATTAACGAAACGTCGATGGATTCGACAATTAATTACATAATTCGGGTTATTCCTCTTTTTTCTGACTTTTTATGGTAATCCTCGATCTTATCGAAAATGTGGAGGCTGTGCTTATATTCGAGCTGCTACATCGTTGCAACTATTATCAAAAAAGAAAGAAATTCGTCTCGATAGAAGATAGAGTAACGTAATCTAAATCGTTCTGTCCACCTACGATCGAACCATACCGTTCGAGGGTTAAAAATTCTTCGAAGATGAATGGAGAAAGCGTCACTTTCTATGCCCCGATGCACGAACATTTACAACAGAACGAGAAATGATCGCTTCTAGATCAACAGATTGCACAGCACGCTTGTTACGTGCTCAATGATAAATCAACGATTTCCTTGTTCCAGCGGCATCCTCGTTTGCAAATTTGGTTTTGCAAATTGTAAAGCAATACCATAAATTGCGAATGAAATATGGAAGGTTCGGACACTAAAGTAAATAAAGGTCGAAGATGATGCGTTTGTGATGTCTGTTTGGGAAAAAATTCAGGCTTTTGATAAAACCGTGAAAGTAAGAATAGTTTAGTTGTGGATTGAAATAGTGGCGGGGAGAGCGGCCTTGAGCGGTCATATTTAATTCTTATTCTAGCTATAGTTGATCGGTGAATATGCGAAGATGTTGGTAAAAGTTGATTTACGAGCAATCGGCTGTGCTAAGAGGACGAATAAAGTGGAAGCAGACTCTGGTAAAAGGTTAACCGGTAAAATTGTTCGTGCTAAATGTTGTCTAACTTTCCTAGAACGAACTTTTTCTCTTTGTAAACATCTGTTGATGAAAATTATTTGCAATGAAAATTATCGGTACCTACTTAATTTACTTCTCCAATACCTGGAATATTATTGGAATAATATACATTGCAAATAGCTGTTATTTTATCGGTCTTTTAGTGGGAATTTAAGAGACGATGTTAAAATTTCGTGTTAAATGTATTTTGATTCTATGGATATAGGAACAACTGCTCGACGAAAGTAATATTCACCGAAGTGTGTCAATGTTTGATTCTTTTTAAAAATATACGTATGTATGTATCTGAAAGATTCATCAGACTTAATAATTTATTATTTAATAGTTTAGTAGACAGTTCATTAAAATTACGTTCGACGTACTTTTCGATTTCGTAGACATTTTTCGATGGAAATAATTTTCGATATTGGCACTTAATTTCTTTCGCATAGGCAAAATATTTATAAAATCTGATAATTGACAAACGATTAATTAATATTTTAATCGCGCGATAAACTTTCGTTTTAGATGGATTCTAATTTTACAGATAACTTTATATCGCAGATGTTCGAACGAACGATGGTGAATCGAAAGTGTGTGATAAATTATCGATCTGCAAGTGGTAACCATAGCGCCAATCTTTCGACGAGAATTCAACAGGCACATGTTAAAAATACATGCTAAATTTTTGGTCGAATAAAATCCACGAAAGAAAATGTAATTAAACGATCAGGAACACGGTTTAGGACACGTTTTAAAGGCAGGTTTACGGGAAAATCAGGGCGTTCAGGCGTCTAGGTCTCTTCATCGGCCCATGAAATCAACGGGTAGCTTAAACAAGCAATCAACAGCCTGGAAAACCCGTCGTTCCGGCGTCCTAACGAGTAGAATTTTTTATCTACTACAAACAGATACGGTCGGTTACCTGATCGTCGTTTAAAACATACGAAACAATCGAATCGAATTTGTCATGGTCGACTTACGGTCGTGTTATCGATTTCCCCAGCGTTTCAAAACGTTAAATTCATTGGGACGAGAGACAGTGATACCTCGAAGCATCAACGCGGATGATAGCTACGCCTGTCGACAATGCCGATGTTATCGGTGATGAAACAGATCTCGGTGACATATGCTTTTGTATTCTTAATTCTTTCTTCGTTATGGTTATTCGGCACGAGGATGTTTAAATGTGGTACTTGGTGTTTTTCGTATAAGGTCGGTTATTTTTTCGTGAAATTTAGTTTTTAATGAAATAAAATCTTTTATCGAAGTATTTATTTATAAAAATATGAATTCCTTTATTCTTAATTATTTTATCATTGTGATTATTTGTATATTAATGCGAGATCGATCATACCGTGACTGTATTTTAGGAATCTTTTGTAGACGATTTACATTTACATTTAAATTTACATTTCTTTACACGGATTTCAAATTGTCAATCAGGATTTACGTTCTCAAGGATTTCACAGTGTATTCAAGTATAAGTTAATGATTTTATTTGCAAGTTCCATTCTGTACACCTCAAACCACTTAAAATCTGGAGTAAGTTTTACATAACTCAAGTATCGTTAACCGGTATACTGAAAACCCCATTGTTTATATCCTTGACCATCGAACGTTCGAAATATCCATTAGTATCTCGTGGATCCCAACTTTAACACAATTTACCGGATGGTCCACTTTAACGACGTACAATTCCATTAAAGCAGACTGAACATATTTACAGACCCTTTGCCGTAGGCTGATTAGCAGCGATAGGCTCAAGTGCGTCACAAATAGGTTCGAACATCGGTCTACTAGATTCCAATCCTTGTTTGTGTTCGTAAAAATATGAAGTTGCGTAAACATTCGCAGTCTAGTTACGAGTAGTACTCGAACGCCATGAAACGAACATCGCGGCAGTGGATTTGATTCAGATTTACGAATATACATACATCGAACTTGGTCCCATCGCTATTGATTAGAGATTGTTTGAAAGGAACTCGATTATTCCAGCGAAACGGAAACGATAATATTTCCAGGCTTACCGCAGCAAAATCACCGGTGAACGACGTCATCGAATGGTTAAATGGCTCTGTGTCAGGTGAGAGACCAACTTTCCACAGAGATAGTTTCTACCCAGCGATACTCTGTATACCGAAAAGCGGTTCTCGGACGTAGAACGACCTTGGCTCGCGTTACCTTCGACGGAGTGCACGGTTTCCTGCTCCGCCACTCGTTTCAGCACGGCTTCCGTTCGAGAGTACGGGGTGTTATTCCGTGTTATTCGCCTTGAGAACGATCGCGATACCTCGATTTCAGAGGTAATTCACCTCGATCCTGGAACGAGTTTCTTTGGTCGTGGAACACGGCAATTTCTCGCGAGACTCACGTTTCTTTGGAATCTGGTAGTTATTTCTGATACACTCGGTGACTGAGTAAATACGAGGTTGCCAGTGTTTGATCTTTTTCAGATCGAAGAACTCTAAATTTACATTTGAGGACCAGGTACATAGTTATTTCTGATACGCTGATTACACTGTACGTAAGCGGAGTGTGCAGCGTTCGGACATCTTGAGATTCTGGAGCTCTAAATTTAAATTCGAGCATTACGTAGTTATTCCTGGTACACCTAGTGTGTGTAGCGAATATGCGAAATTCAGGACCCCCAGTTTTATTCAGATTTGGGAACTCCAAATTAACATTTTAGGATTAAGTACCTATTTCATTATTTCTGATACACTTGGTGGGTCTAAAGTTTGAAGCGTACAAATTCTTAAATTTAAATTTGGCGATTTTAATACCAATTGCTTGATTTAATACTAAATATAAAAATTTATTTTTGACTTATTATGAACCCAAATCTCTATAAAAAGAGTTTCAAGAATCTTTTCCTATTTTATAATCTCTTAACCGCGTTATATTATGTTCAATTTTCTCTTCTCGAATGATCCGTACAAGATCTGGTATATAGTTTTGCGACACTAAAATCGAATAAACCGTGTTGAATAGCAGATCGTATCGAGTACATGTCACTGCGATTATACGACTTAAATGCGAGCGTGGACGTGTAAAACGAGCTGTTCGAACACACGCAATGGCTGTCGGGGACGTGAAACGTTAATAGAAAACAATCAATGGCCGCACGTGCACCGACTTGTATCGATGCACTCGAATAGCTCTGTGTCTGCAATTTTATGCAATGACAATGGAGCCTTTACTTTCTGTATTTTATGCGCGGTTTCGTTTGATTTCGAGAAAGCTTCGTTATTGCAAGACAAATTTTTTTAATGTTTCATTTGTGTTTCATTCGTATGAAATGGAAAGTTTGATGGAAAGTTCGATAACATAGTTTATCGAAGCATTTGTAGTCGTTTTGAGAATTTACTCGCGTGAAAAAACGAATAAAGAGACGAACGAAGAAGAAAAATCCTCCTGTAGGTAAAAATTCTTCTTACGTTATTTCCTTTTTACACAAAAAGATTGTTGCTTATTAAAAAAATCGGTATATAAAAGTTATTTATACCGTTGTACAATTACAGTCAGATCTCTTCACTGACAAAAATTTTAACGCCATTTAAATTACACTTCTTCGCTGAACAGGCGTACTTTGGCCCGTTCTCGCAATCCTCCTTAATTGCCTTCTGCTAACTATAACTTAATTGATGTTACTCAAACGGCATAAATACGTACACGAGCGCCGATCTTTTTTATTCGTTGCACGATCATCACGATCCACGAACTTTTTCCATCATCCGAAAGGAAAGAACTTGTACAAAATTCTTTCCGCTATTCTAGACATCAACGGATAATTTAGAAGTTCAGAGGAAGAATGACGAAAAAGAATAAATCCTTTTATATCAGAACTATTTAAACTAATTTCTCATAGAAATTTTATCATCGTTATAAATCAAAGTTTGATTTTCTATCTTTTCCCCTTATCTCTTTCACGATTAACGTCTTGTTAAGTAAAACATATAATCGCAACGTCGTACCGATGTACTTTTCGAGATTGGAACGAGTGTTTGTGAAATACGTGGAGAACGTTTTGTTTTTTATCGTTTTAGACGTTATCCATATAATCATGACAGTCGAGTCTTATAACAATGCTAATGAAATTTTAAAATCTTTCGTACAATACGTTTTGCACATAATATATTCATAAAATGTGTCTACGAGCGTTAGAACATTATTATATTGTAAATGTAGTTTTCTATATTTATTTTGATTCTGGAAAAAAGATTCCCTTGGACTACTTTTCTAGCGTGTCGCAATTGTCGTAAAACTTCTTTCCTTCAATTTTTCTGCACATCCGTTTGCTTGGATTACGGTCTTTGACCGGCTGCCAGATTAATGACAGAGAATATTGTCGAGCCGTGTCAATCAACGTCCACGATAATGGCGTACAATCACGGACATTGATTCCTCTGAATGGTTAAAATTAACTGTGGTTAATCTTTGAGCCGTGAAAGTTTTTTTTAAATTTCCCCGGATTGTTTTTAATCTCGTCGTGGAGGTATAAATTTCTTCTGCTTGCAGGAAATACGTCTGCAGGCTATGGGTAATCTTTTTATTAGTAAAAAGAGAGCAATATCTTATACAAACTCGTGTAATAACTTTCGTGATGCAAGAAAGTTTCTGTAATAACTTTTTATTCGACCGATATAGTGGAAGATTCTAGAGGACGTTTGAAACGCAGAGGCCCAAATTCTGAAAGAATATTTTATTTATTAAATTGAAAAGAGTGTTCTAGGAATTTTCAAACGAGCGATATTTTTTATCCAAACGCTTTTTATCGAATTTGTGCCTTAATTTCTTAACGGTTCTTGCTGCGCGTTTAATTATTGTTTCCATTTAAAAATTCATATAATGGCCAGACATTCTGCTACGCTATCTCTGTATCGTTCTGAACCCGACTATATATCTGTCAATATATTTTAAATTGGAAAATAAAGCAATTATCCTTCTCTTAATCTAAATAAATTCGTTGTTGAAGATCTTAAAATTTGAGCACGACGAAAAACGTGTATAAAGATACAATTATCGTATTACGTATATTTATAAACATTTTTCGATACGATTTCGTTCGATATTCATAAAAATATTCGCAAGATACAAGCGTACAGACTTCATGTATTATTCTTTACGCCTATCAAAAGATAATTTTCAGCTGAAAAATGATTTTTATCGTGTAGATACGTTTTCCGTGTCTACGTCTATAAAACGACTTTCATATTTATTTAGAAAAAATTCGCGTGTTACGTAGGAAGAATTTCAGTTTGCGATATTTTCTCCCATAATTGTGAAACATCCTGCAGATGTTACCAGAATATGCAAATGCGCCGCAGATTATAATAATGCAAATACAGGCGAGCGTTCTCCAGCGTTCGTACTATCTAATCTGCCTTCGAAACTCGCCAATATTCTACAGCTCGAAATATCTCGAAACAGTGACTCAACATTTAACGTGCATGTGAGAACAATTATCGATCGTCTGACTCTCACACAAAGAATTCACTGCTGTCAAAGGAAAACGACGAGTCTTCCTTTGAAAAATGTTTCATCTTTCACTGTGAAAGCGAGTTTAGCCGAGGAAGAAACGAACGATGCTTGTTCTCCTCTTTCTACAAGAGCGCTCTCGTCTTTTTACATCGTTGAACAAAATTAACGTGGCAATTTACGTAAAGACGATGGCACACGATGGAGCTTGAAAAGAAGCGACTTTCGCTTTGCGCAATACATATGTACTCTTCGATCTAAGAGTTTAAAACGAAAATCTAATTGTTCCGATCTTTGGCCTTAATTTTGTCCGACGAATGATCGCGTGTCGTTGGAATTTCTTGCTTGTAATTGTTCAATGATTAATCGTGGTTAAATGACGGTAATGGCGACTCGAATTGGTAAAATTCAACAACAATTTTTATTTACTTCATTCAGGATTCGTTTATTAATCGTTTCGTTATAATTTGTAGAAGATTTATAACGAAGGAATTATGAGCATAATTGCAACCTTTGAGAAGAATAAATCGAGATATATAACTAGGATTCACGAAAAACACATAGAATTATTTACACTTTCCCTCTAACGGGATAATCGATTAGCAAGCATTAACTTCGTTTCACAATTACGACATAAACTGCCCTCGTTTTAAATCCATCGTTCTAACTAATCTGCTAATTTATACTGTCGAGAATATAAATTATACTTTCTAAATTAAAAATTAAACATATCGATTCGTAGGAAAGAGGAAAGGAAAATTTAAGCACACATTCTGCGTGTTTCGACAGATTTTTTCCTCAACTTCCATTTAAATTTTAAGTCGTCGAAAGATTTTTTTAAGAAAATCCGCAAATTCTCAGAACTTTTATAACGGTCCCCCGTTTCTTGACTTTGCTCGATCGAATCATTCAGATTGCTCACGAGACCTCGGCGTCTCCCAAGACCACAACAGAGCTAACAAGATAATCGTATCACCCTATATGAGAGCTAGTAACGAGTCATTTAAGCTCGTTAAGGTATCTGTACCGTGGATCAACTTTCTTACAATTTCTTTGAAATTTTGACGATTCGTCATCTGTAGTAAATTATTTATAGTGAAAGTTTTAACGCGTAATCCCTGTAATAAGCCGTTGAAAAAAATGACTTCTTTACTACCTACAAAAAACCGTTCTTACAAAGCTGTTAAACGACTAATACGTCGTATAAAATGGTTAGAAGAATTCTTTTTCGAGAGAAACTCGTCCCCCGCCTGCACCGTCTTCGGATAAAAGTAACGTGAAACGCGCCGTGTCGGTAATTTCGGTGTCGAAAATGCGATATTTCACAATGTGAATTTGCTGTTACGTCTATAATTGAATTGGAATTGAATTGGAAGTAGAATTAGTAGAAAGTACAGACAACCAAGAAATCTCTCGAGGGAGAACCTCAGACATGCGCGAAGAATACGACTTTCGAGTCTCGGCGTATTTTACTTTTGAGGAATATTATCGCGTTACAAATACCTTAAACCTTTGTCACTGACGGAAGAAAGTTTCTAAACGATACGCGCCTTGCATCTAAATAGAAAACCGTACCAGACGAAGCTTCATACTCGTCGTTCGATCAGATTTTTTCCAAGTCCCAATAACAATTACACGCTATCGTTACGCCACTATTTTCAATTTAAGATCGTGTAAATTCGCGAGAGAAATGGTTCCGTGATTCCGTGGCTCGTTCGATTGGCAATCGCCGTGAATCATGGAACAATCGCGAGTCGTTAATTCTGTTTCACGCTTGGTTCGTGACTCGTTTATTATTTATACGGACGCCAAGTCTAAGATAATATGTAAATTCGACGTTGACGTCTGTTTTTGTGCTGCTAAACGGACCGATACACGGCTGAGATCACGCGGTTCGGAGATTTATGCGTGGCCACGCTCAAACTCGACCGGAAGCCATAGCACGAAGCCATTCGGGTTCTCGGCCCGTATACGAATCCAGCATCTATCAACTCGGTTTCTTCGAATCCTACGATTTATCGGATCAA
The DNA here is from genome assembly GCA_014737535.1 of Bombus cullumanus. Classification (NCBI taxonomy): domain Eukaryota; kingdom Metazoa; phylum Arthropoda; class Insecta; order Hymenoptera; family Apidae; genus Bombus; species Bombus cullumanus. The sequence goes on along the minus strand of JACXIX010000064.1, from coordinate 508,376 downwards.
CAGGTACTGACGATGATAAGGTCGATCGTTTCTCAAGTTAAAAGTTCTCGGTAGAATTTTCAGAAAATTTTATATCGCTATATTTTGGGTACTTATAAGATCAATATACATCGCTTCCATTAACGCAATTCCCTTCAATCTCGCGATTTATCGGATCAGCGGACGCTGTGATCTTCTCAATATTTATAAAAATCAGTATCATTGATCGCTGCTTGAATTAATTGAGAAGGAAAGATTTAAGATTTCATCGATATAATATAAAATATCTAATGGTGGAAATTTGGCGGAAAAAATAAATAAATGGTAGAACAGAATTGCTATTGAGCCTACTACTTTCTTCCGTATACAAGACAGATCATTTTTTAAGTCGGAAAGTTTTAGTAATTTTTTAGCTTTCCTGATATCTCCGAGTGTGCGAAATCCCATTACGAGCAGTTCGATCCAACGCTTGATACTCACGTATTTCTCAAAAGAGTAAAAAACAACTACGTATCTCTTCTTCCGGACACGATGATTTCCTCTCGCGAGAGATTCTCACGTTAAGCGAATACATATTCTACCGGCAAGTATCGCAACAAGGATCTATTCTATTAATAAGTATCGTAAGGTAAACAAAGAATAAATCTGGCTTATAAATCTGTCGATTAAAATTCCGTCGAAATAAATAGATCTGTAACGTGGAATACACATTGAGCTTGACTGCGTCGCTTATAGTTACTCGCAACCAATGTAATTATCCGAACCGGTTGGAGACGATCACCAGCGATTTACCGAAAATGGCGGGTTCTAGTCGTTACGGGAAAGTGTCCGGCCACGTAGCACGCTCTGAATCGGTTCGAACGAGTCGGGAGAGGGCTCCTCCGGTTGCAACGAAAGTGAACCAATTTCTGATCGACCGCACGTTCCGGCGTGCACGCTCGAGAAGCTGAAACGCATCTCGTATCACGGTTCATGGATCGTGCACGACGAACGAACGAAGAAAGAAAGCAAGAGGAGAGCAGGCAAGTGGAAGAATCGGTGGCTTGCACAATGACCCTAAGTGTACGCCGGAGAGCATACTGATCGGGGATCGTTTATTTTTTATACGGCTTGATATTTTTCTCGCCCTTTTTCTTTCTCTTCTTTTGCTTCGCTTTGCTACAAGCTGTCTTAAATTACGCGTAAAAATCAAAAGAGTTTGAATTATAGCGATTTCGTAGCTTGTCAATTTTCCATAAATCGATTAAAATAATGTGCCTATGCCTATGAGAGAAGAACCCCAGTTGGGGTTTCGCGAGTGATTATTTGATTCGAGTAATTTAATGTATTCGTTGACGATCGATGATCTTTCGCAATTCATCCAAAATATTTTCCTTTGCTTATGAGGCAACAAATTCATGACTACTTATGAAAGAACCAACTGTTTTTCTTCCTTTCTAAATATACATGCAGTTCGTATAATTTGCCATCTGGGCATTTCGCGTATCTTTTAATTTGTTTGACTGATGAAACGATAGCAGCCCTTTGAATTAACGATCCAGCGAGTGCTACTGTGTTCCTCGTAGTTTAGTTTCTTATTTTTCTTTTATTTTAGAGCGACGTGTGTGTCGTCGATTGGATGTTTTCTGCGTTTGAGTCGTCTTGCTATATCTGTGGTATTTAACGTTTTTTACTAGCTTGTTTGCGACTGCTTGTGCGTAATTTGACATTTCCTTGCCGTATCTCGCGGTGAATTCTTCTACTTATTCAATAACGGTTCGGATTTTCAGATCGTTTCTTAACTGTTCATTTCTGATATAGCAGTTAGCGTCGACTAGTTCTTAACGCGTTGTGTCGCAAAGCATCTAATTTAACGATTGATTTGGCAGCTAGAACAAACTCAGCTTCCATTCATTTACTTGATAAAAATATCAATTTATATAAACATCCTATTCGTTACGCAAACAAATCAGTCCACTGATTAAGCCGGTTAAGTACTTGTTGAAGTAGCCGAGTTGTAAAAATAAATTCGATTTTTGTTCCGTTCCAAGGCACACGGAACGGAGGAAAATGGCGATCTCGATGAAAGAATCTCGCGCTTTCGTTCGCGTTTCTATAGTATCGCAACGCGTAATGAACACGGAGTAGTCGATTATGCTACATTGTCGCCCATTAACGTGCATCGTGGCAAGCAAAGTAAGAGATCCAATCGAGGTCTACCGGATCGGCGTTCGATCGAGGCCTGTCAGAATCAAGTAGGTTAATGAAAACCGTGTATGTATATAGTTTGCCTTCTGAACCGTGAATTTTTCTCAGCTTTCCACCGATCATGTACCTACTTTCTTTCGAAAATTTCCCAAGAGATGAAAAAGACACGAAGATTTGAAAATTAGAAGACACGAAAATTATTCCACTTAAAAATAATCGTCTTTCGCTAATGTTAATATTATGTAACATTACGTAATGTAATATTATTCTACACATGGGATGGCGTACTCCTTTTAGCGTTATGAATTCACACGAGGAAATTATGGTCATCGTAAAACCAAATATAAAACAATCAGAAATTCATAAAAACGATGAAAATAATTTTTTAAACCTTTTGGCTTGCAGCGTTTAAAAGATTCATCCAACAAATTGAGATTTTTAATAGCTTAAGTATCGCTATAAAAGATGGCCTTTTACTATGAGTAATACTTATTCGTTATAAAGCTACCTCCATAAAAGTAGCAAAAGCTTCTCTTAGTACAAGTTATAAAAAGCAAAATACGACTTTGCTCGTATATTTTCTTGCAGGATAACGTACGATCGGAATAGTAAGTGTGTCTGAAAGAAGGATCATCGTCGGAAATTTCGGCAAAAATCGATAATTAAAGCTGAATTGTAGACAGTTACTGCGTTATCTCGATCGTAAAATAGAGTTTTAACGTTCGGGCTTCGATCGCATCTTCGGATAAGAATTTCCTCGCGATTCACGTAACCGACGAGTATTTCTAAATCGCTTCGAACTGCGGAGAAAGATTCGAGATAACGGTAGAAGTGGTATTGTATCTGCGATAATTCGCGAAGTTGGAGATTAAGAGCGAGACTCTGGCTGTCTCTACGCGATTTCGCGAACAAGTTTCTTCTGTCTCTTTCCACGATTGAAGACTAGAGACGTATAAAAGAACGGCGTTGAACGCTGTTAATTTAATAACTTGAAAATTTCAAAGAATATATTAAGAATAGAATGATATTTCTATAAATAAAATTTTAAGTGGATTTAAATTAGACGAGCGTGGAAATCGATGAATCTACACTGTCTGTCATGAATGCTACGACGCTTATTAACGTTTTGCGAATTTCCTAAATTGCATGCTTTCCACTGCTTTTGATTTCTAGTTACTTTATTGCAAGACTGCTCTTTTATTAGCATGATACGTACCTTGCGATCCGAAGTATCAATGAAATTGTTATGTCCAATGGAACGATCTAGTTAACAGGCTACAAAGTCTAGAGAATTATGAAATCCTATAAAGAGAATTTCTAATTCGATAGAATTATTAAGTAATCGTTACGAAATTCTTAGTCCATTCTCGTTAATACAATTAGAGTCGAATCGCGTTTTTCAGCAGAATTCCAAAGAAAGGAGTCTCATAACCGATCGAAATTCCCGATATGTATATGGACGAAACGAGATCCTATCTAGGGATCCATCGTTTTCCAAGCAAGAACGTATCCTCAGCTCGGGGAGACGCGATTACGTAGCCGGCTGTATAACCGCGGAAGTTCAATTAATTCAAATCATGCTATTCTGAAATGCTAAACAACGGCGACGTAAAAATGAGAGCGTAATAAGCGAAAGTCTCGCTTTATTCGGGTGAAAATTACAACCGTCTGAATTAATATTTCGCATCTCCAAACCCGCGACTCGATCCACCACGTCACATAGTAATCGTTAATTAATACAGGAAAAAATCGTTGTCCGTGTTTCAAAGACATTGGACTGTACCGATTGTTTCAAAAAGATTTCGCATCGCCTCTGTCCAAACGTTTTAAGACAATTATCGTATTAACCTTAGAATTGGAAAGCATTAAGTATACAGTAAACACATTACGAAGAAGTGGTATTTACACTGAAAGAATTGGAATAGCTACGATACGAAGCTTATCATAGAAATCCTTAAAAATCCTGCTGATAACAGTGCTAATGGAATCTGAAAATGTCTAGAAGTGTTTGCAAGTGTTCGAATAAATACTTTCCTGAGCCTGTGTACTAATACGATATTAACGTAATATAAGAAAAATATCTGTACCCACCGATAATAAATAAAATAAATAAGTTCGCAATAGGCGATAGCCGACTCTACAGAAAAGTATTAACCTATTTATGTCGAAAAGTCATTAGTTTCAACATATGAAACGCGAAGACAACGTAATAAACGCAATAATACCGTCTCGCGTCTTTCCTTATCTTCCATACGTTAAATTTTTCCACGTTAAGGTATCTTTTAAATTATATCGACGTAAATCTTCGTATGAGTTATATCTCCACCTTCAAAAAGATTAATTACACGATATTACGTGTCCTTCGATACCATACAACTTTTGTCAGCAACATTTTCTCGTATTTTTGATACTCGGACAAACTAATCGCGTGTATGCTCTTGAAACGGATATACCGTATAAATTTATTATTGAATATTAATTATTGCAAGATGTCCATGATATGATACAATAGCGCCTACTATTACTTTACGTTATATCAATATACAAATTTATAATAATAAAATATCTGATATAATAGAAGTCATAGGTAATAATATCACGCTAAATCAGTTACGTGCTTTTGCCAAAATGCCAACCGGAAGCCAAAGAACTGAAGTTAGTGGTTACGATACTAATAGAACGCAGAAACTCTCTGGAATAAATTTGCGTTAGAATGGCAGCTTACGGAAGTGCATACATATATGTATATAGAGACCGACGGAACTCGATCCTCAGAAAACGTGCACGAGAATCATCGTGAAAACAAACTCTATGCTCCTCGATGCCTGGGAACTGGGACAGAATGACGTTTCCAAGGTATAATATCGGCTAGATCGATTATAAAAGGCAGACCGAAAGATTTCGTAGATCGGAAAGAGTCGAATAATACGGTAGAACTTTATTTATCTGAATTTCTTTCATTGATCGCAACGAAACTTTAGTTGATACCATGGTCTACGGTTAAAGAATTATCGAAGCATATCTTATGGATAATTAATCGCGATTTTGGAGAAAGGAGAGTATCTTAATCTGTCTCAAAGCGATACGACAGCGTGAGTGCAAATTAAACGATAATTATCCGAGATTGTAAAGAAAGAAGAACATCTTTGTCTCAAAGCGATACAATGCGAATGCAACTTTTCGATTTCTTGCCAACTCTGACGTTTTGCGTTAGAAACCTTTTTTTAGCTAAGACAGTGTCGAAGATTATACCGACAATGAGCGTATAGCAGTATGGTAAATCGTCAAAGTTTTCAGTGATTTATACGAATCTATATTTTTGCGTAATTCGTGTCTTACGACAGAGGAATCGCGATAGCCATTAGAAAAGGAATGATTGCGTTCAGAAAGAACGAAAGGTAAACGTAATTACATTGTTTCGCGACAGGATGGATCGCGTGACATTTCTACGGCGATGACAGGATGAAAATGAACGTAGGAAGACGATTAGTCCGTGTTTAATCTGCTGGATTAGCGGGACGAGTCCCTCTGTGGCGTTAGATAACAATTTGGCTCGATTGATGCACCCTCGTCCTCTTTTCGGATCGTTATTTATAGAGAGAAACTCTTAAAACGACACGATGGTCCTACTTTTCCTAGTTCTTTGTTGCTTTGAGCCATCGAGAAGCTTCTATTATAGACGAAACGAGTAATTTAACAGAAACGTGACACGTATAAACAATGAATTTTCCACAAGACACTGGCACGGTGTTCGTTTCGGAGCAACGAGAGAAGGTTCTGTTGCACGAGATTTGCCAGAAATCATGGTAAAATCGACAAACGCCAAACTCGCTTGTTTATTCATCGATCGTGGTAAAAGTAATCCATCTGCGAATCATCAAATGTGTAGTATAAGATTGTAAACAACGTGTATAGAGTACAGAATCGTGGGCACTTCCGTTAAAGTTAAATAGACAGCACAAAAGTTGCAAACGCTGTTAAAAAAAGGAAGAAACCACGGGACAAAACAATTTATAAACTTGTAGTTGACCGGAGACTTGGTAAGAAGAAGAGACGATAGGGACTCTTTATTTTCTTTGTACCGTTACCGTGGATCCATCCAGGAAGCGACATTTATCAAACGTATACGTATACAGCGAGGAGAAATCGTTACGGGCTAAATAATATATTCCAGGCATGTATTATCATCTTTTCTTAAAGCGTGCATCGCGCAGCATCAGCCGGATGGCGGATAATTGGCGGCGGTTACTCGAATATCGTTATCGATGACATAATCCCACGATGAATCGTACCTACGCCTGTGTACACTATCGTTCAGGTATCGTATTCGTTATCTATTTGTTATTAAATATTGTTTATTTATTTATATATATATAGTAGTAGAGCGTATATCTCCACTTCAATTCACAGCTAAGCTCTCAGCCAAGTCTTCACCCAACATTAACGTTAAGGTGAAAATTATTACGTGTTCACTTGGCTGTTTAAAGAATTATCTTAAAAATTATTTATTATATTATATTATATTAGTTATCTTGAAATTATTTTATCAAAATTATAAAAATTTATAGATCAAATATAAATATATTACTATATTTGACCTATGATTTATTTTTCGAAGTATTAAGTAGTTGCTCGGTTTTCAACATTATCGAATTATAACTGGCTACGACGTTTCAAGTTGGATTTATGTTAAGCTACGTAATTTTATGACGTTTGATTTTCATTTGTATTCTGTCTCTTATGTAATAAATGATATTTCTCATTTTTATACGTGAAGCACAGAATTAAAACGAAGCAAACTCTAAACTGAAGTAATTTAACTTGTAGGTCCCTAAAAAAGTATAGGGGCTCAAAAGATTAGTAAAACAGGGCTTCATTTTTTCTACGCGTTCTAAATTATTAGCTTAAAATTATTAGCTATACATCAATATCACTAAATTAGTACCAGTAATATATTAGTTGCAGTCGTGTACCGTTAACAGAAATATGAATACGATCGACCAAAGTGTCCATATACTTACGAACGACAGTGTACATACGTTCGCGAAATACTTTGTAATTTCCGGTTTTGCCAATAACAGTGAGCATCGTTGCGATTTTCCTGTGTCGCCATAATCGCGAAACACGACTGGTGATGTTTGTTGAAATTAATTTTGATTTGTTGAAATTATTTGCTGCAACCCTGTGATGTTCTGTAGAGTGGCTATCAAGGAAATCCGTTGAAATGATTACGATTTGCAATTGCGACCAGCGACAACCGTGTCCTGGTTTCGAAGAACGAAAAGTTTCGTTTGGAATATTTCAATGGCTCAAACGGATAGTTAAAATTATTTGCTTGCTTTCGATGAATCCGAACGTCGTTGCAAACAATAAAACGCAATTATTTAATGCAATTTTTTTCACGAACGCGTAGAAGGATAAAAGATCAAAATATAATTTATCAATTACTATTGGCCCAACCGTTTCGTGACTCGCAGTCTTTAAAGCGCAACCCTTGAATCATCGTATCTAAGAAGGAAGCAGTAGACGTAGAAATAATTTCTTTTTTAAATTACGCGTTAAATAGAAAATAAAACCCGGATACTATACCAGAGTCACGAAGAATAGCAAAAAGTGCAAATTATGGAATTTCTAGCGTTAACATGATATAGTTTCCTCGTTTTAATTCCTGGACGTGTAAACTTCATTGAAACAAATGGAAGGAAGATAGATTCTCGGAAGAACTAAACTTAGACTCAACTAATGGAGATCTAGATTCAAGTCAGGCAGAAGCTAGACTCGACACAGACCCAATTCTAGTTAGGCTAAATCGTAATTCAGCCGTTTAACCCGGCCAAACCAGACGTAATCCAAAGTGATCCAGTCTTGAACTGAACGTGACCTAGACCTAACAATCAACCTACTTCTAAGACCTGTTAGGCCTAACCCAGACCTAGGCTAGCCAAAGTACGAGGGATCGTGGTACACCATTCGCATACTGTACCGTTCGTACAACGTTACCATCTGTTCAAAAAGTGTTACTCGCGTTTTGCGCGACAGCTGACGTGTGCCTCCTTTCGCGGCCTTAATTTTCTTTGCTCTAGCCATCGGCATTGACACAAATTTTCTGCGGTCTTCCATCTCTGCCATCGTGGTCCCGTCTGTTCTCCAACGATTCGTTCGCGAACCAATTTTTTTTTCAATGAACCAATTTCCTTCATTTTTCGTTCGTTTCTGACGTTTGCGTCGTGTGGTTGAAGCGGTTGAAGTGGTTTTAAGAAAATCTGTAAGATAGAATCGGGATGAGAAGTTATAGATATTATCAGTAGCGGTTCTTTCACGTGTCTCTTAAATTAGGAAAATTTGTTAACGATAAAAAAGTATGATCGAGTAAAAAATAGTTCAAAGAATGTTGACAGTGTGAACGTTAATTTTTTTTAGAAAACAATTGAGATTGTTACATAATCCTTAATTATGTTAGAGTCTTCGAATTTTTATATTCCAACTTTACTTGTACACTAACGAATAAAGAGATTTTTCAATGTTTCGAGAAAACAAAATTCGAGTGAGAGATTATACGTATTAATAACGACTTCTTTGTACTTTTCCTCGATTTGATAAATTGCTTAACGATAGGAAAATACCGTTGGATCGAAACTGATTTAAAGGATACAGCGGGGTAACTAACAGAATGGACCGAGTAAAAGGGAAAAGGAAATTCTACGCTGATTAATAGTGGAGGGAAACGCGACCTTGAACAACGAAATCATCGATTCGAACTCTAGCGTCTACGCGTCCGTAGAAGCATTAAGCGAAGAGAAATCTATTTGAAATCTATCCGAAGATCGAATCGCTCATTAAATTGCAGATACGTAGATCTAACGAAGCTAATCAACCTTGTTTCCTGGCCGATCCCATAATTTCTTTCAATAGATCATTGTACAAACCAGCCGTGGACAATTTTCTCCACGTAAATTGGTTAATTGAATACTTTTATATTCGTACTTGCACATACTGCCTTCTCTCCCGTATCAAACTACGTTAAGACGTTCGTTAAATAATTATAATAATTAGTTGATTAATTAATCAATGTAACCAGAATGTATCCGCTTTTTTTTCGAAAGCGTGTATTGTAACGTGGGACTGGATGCAAGATGATTCACGACGATAAGCGAAATATATTAATCGTCCCGTTTTCGTCCTTCTTTCCCTCGAATGGCTATCGATAAGCGTAATAATTCGTTTTAGGAAGTGAAAGTATATATACGTTTTTCGTGATTGAATTGTCCCTAGTTTTTTCAGTATAATGGGAACGAATAAATTATGTTAATTTTATTGTAATAAGTTCGCGTGAAAATTTATTTACGAAGAATATATTCTTTGTAACATGTAAAGAATATTACTCGAACGTTTCCCAACGATTTAATGTGGAATTCAAATATAAATCTGAGGATCTTCACTGGCATATTTATTCCTACATTCGTCATGAGATACCAGCGAGTTTTCCAGGGCGTGCAATATTCCCTTTCTACATTCTAAATGAGCAAAGAGGTAGCCAAGGTGATGCTGCTTCTTTCTGAGATTCTGCCTCTTATCAAGCTGAATATCTATTACCTTTTTATATTCTATTCTTTTATGTACGTATTTCTGTAGAATAGTTACAAAGTCATTTGCGTTATCTACAGAGTTTCTTTGGTCCCGAGGCGCTTTGTGTTTTATCTTATAATTTTGATTTGTATTATTAAATAGTTCCTGATTTTTTTATTTTAAAACAAGTACCTTCTTCTTCTCTTCAAAAGGATATTTTTTACATTCTTTCAATGTCACGATAAAAATACCAAACGTGACTTCCACTCTTTATCGTTCCTCAACGTACGTCGTACGTAACAAATAGCACAATAAAAAATATCAAAATTTCATCCATTAAATTTTAACCGAAGTAACAAGATCAAAGTTGACTATATTTCTGTGAAAGGATGTCAATGTCCTTTATTCTTCAACCATTCGCTTATCGAAAATCCGTTCCTCTATTAAATTCCAAGCTAGAGAAAAATATAAAAGACGACTCTCTTTCTTTCTCAAACGCCAATTTCCGCTACTCTTCGACGTTATATAACGCATAGAGTACTAAAAATTTGAAAGTTTATAACCTTTAAGTTCGAAGCGAACTAAAGATAGCAAATAGGATCCTGTTTCTTTTCAAAATGCTAATATCTTGCAGTCTTCGCTTATCGACCACGACATCAAGCATTCCATGTCTACGCGAAAAAAGCATATCGTCCGGTAAAACGTTATACTTGTGAAACCATTTGCATAATCTACGAGCGTTTCGGGAAATAAAGAAAAAATACGAGTGGCGTGCATGCGAAGTCGCGAATCGTTTAGCCGGTATAGTTGTTGCAGACGAAACAGACCGAGTCCGCGACTCGTTATATGAATTTTTAATATTCCGCGATCTCTTATGCCGGCGAAACGCTTCCTGTTTCGAAAGTCTCTGTCAGATAAAAAGCGCGGCAGATTCGAGTTTTATGGTGCACGACGTAATGGCGGCACGGCTGGCAAGCGTCTGCGGCTCGAAAGTGTTCCGAGAAAGGCCGATTCACGCGAAAACCGAGCGCATAACGATCCATTGAGCCGCGAAAGAGGCTTCTAAGATCATCGGAAGAAACGGATGTAATACGCGGTGTAATAGGATCGTTATCTTCTGCGAAACCAACTGTTCTGTTCTCCTCGAATTCTTTTTACGGACCGTTTCTTCGACGACGGAGGAATTATTGGAAGATTCGAAGAAAAAAGAGAAGATATTATAACGCGAAAAAGTATCTCTGAGGCAAAGATGACCGCTTTCAGAATGTCCCGCTCCGATTTTCAAAATTCGCATACGTTTGTTTCGTGAAAATCGTCTTTTCGTCGATAAGAAACTTGGATTTCTTGAAAATTTCTATTTTTCATTCCAACTTTGACCTATCGTTTGTATCAGACGGGAGCGTACCTTTTAACGATTTCTAACACAATGGAACGATTTCTGGCATTTGTCGCGAAGTTACGACGATCGAAAGTCGATGAGGAAGTCTTCGATATCTCTTACGAGCTTCCATTCTTAATCGTCAAACAGCGATATGGAAACCTGAAACGATCGAAATCTTGTGCTCAAACTCTACGGAATCAATCTAACTGCACTTTGGTTGTCCAGGATACATTTATAACTGAAGGAACAGGGTTAGAATAACAACGAGTCATGCAACAGGGCTTGTAGCGTCGCGTGTACCGCAGGACCGTTCCGTTAAGCAAAGAAACCGGCGAAATATGGCTTCTGGCGGAAAAATCGCGCTGCTATCTGCTCCGTTGGTCAATATTTGTCGTGCACCAACGTCGATACTGGCTCAAGGCAGTTTCGATGCAAGGTAGACACATCCGGGAACAACGTTCTCTCTCTCGCTTTGCACGCGAACCAAATATTTCCGAATCGATGGTGAACGAAGAGATTATAATTACTAGATTGCGGATATTTACTATATTATTAATTTGCGGAAATTCGGATCTTTCCGATCCCATCTACAAGAATGCAACCTAAACAGAGATTTATTTTACCCATTAAACATCACCATATGTACTCTACTTTAAATATTTTATATTTTATTGTTTTATATTTTCGCGTATAATACGCGTATGTATCTTTGCATATTTTATCTTTCGTATTTACTATATTTGTTCACTATATAATTATAACGCAGTTACTTTTTGTTAATTATTCGTCGTCGTTATCGATACACCCATTCGCTTAACCATTCAATCGTGTTCATTTGGCTCGTCTGAATCCTCTCTAGATTGCACAATCAACACCACAATAAAAATTCTATCGCATCGTAAACACTTTCGCAACTCTGAACGTTCCTTATTGATTAATTTTAAAGAATCACAAAAAATATTCTGCATTTACGATAAAGTTACGCTTAAACCCAGTTACGATAAAGACGGTGTTAATTCTAAGAAAATACGACCACTTTCGTAATCCTAAACGTTTTATTGCAATACTTCTCATCGATAAAATTTCTATAAAAAATATTTGTTTTGCAAAGATCGTTTTGTATCAACTATCATTTTTGTATCTATAAACGTTTTACCGCGATATCCTTTATTGATACAACTTAAAGAAACATAGAAAAGGTTTTACAATCGCGATAAAAATGGCAACAGTTCTAAGAAAATGACAAACGTTTATGAAGGACGCAAAGATACGTTCCTTGGCTCGGAACCCAGCTATTCGACCGATCGAAATAAAAAAAGAGAGAGAAAATGGAGAAAGAGAGGAAGAAATGTTAATCACTGGAATAGAAAATGAATTCGTAGGATCGTTGAACGCGGCAACGCGAAACGAGATAAATTTTATTTGGCGGATTCCTTCTGGTAAACACCCGTTACTATTTCCTTCTAACTGTTCATCTCGATCCGTCTGTATTCTTTTGATCGGCGCTGCTTTCGCCGATATCCGAAGAAAACTGGCGTTATTAATATTAATTATTTGCGTTTATCTATCGCCACACGAACGGTACTTTATCGACGTCGATTAATCGAAGGATGAATGTGTCGTCTCTATTATCCACGACGTGGATAGTGATAATTCATTACCGTTTCTTTTATCTAGTTAATAACAGAACGACAGATTATGGGGATTAACAATATATTTTATTTATTTATCGAATTTACAGCCCGCGAAAAAAGATTCGACTTACGTATTATAAATAAATTCATTTCAAACGAAAATACACAAATTTATTTCAGTTTATTTCCGACTAATAGTAGGTAGTCGCTCATCTACCTTCAGGGAAATTGCTCCAAGTGTGCAGGTTTGGCCTGAATGGAACTGAAATTCGAATAGCACCATATATTATCGAGCCCGTTCGAACAGCTTACACGAATTTGTCGGCAATTTTGGTTGTCGCGTTGACGAAAAGCTTCGATACTGTCAACTGACGTTCCATGAACAACAGATTTTAAATACCATTATAACTAACAATTGGGACTAGCGTCAGAAGATATGCTACGACTCAATAACGACGCCATCCGTTTATACGAACTTTTATTTTTATTTCACCGAATCATCCCCTGCCGTACTTTCCACGTGTTTTAGCTCAGTCTGCAGACTCAGAAGCTTTATTGAAAACCTGGAATCGTCCGTCAGACGACCTCCCTTTTGCTCCATCAGTTCATTCTATCCATTTTACATCCACCCTTTCTTTTTCATATCCCGCTTTAACTTCTCTATTATTTTCCCCCGCTTCTCTCGCAACTTCTAATCTTACTCCGTATTTCTCTCTCGGCTTTCGTCAGATCGTGGTTACTACGGGGATTAATATGTATGCGATAATACGTATTTAATTTATACAACGATGAGCTGCATATTTAATTTCGATGTATTTTAAATTTCTATATGTGCAATCTGTTGATTCCGTAAGAGGACAATAAATAATCCTCTAGTCATTACTTTACACATGTTACGATGTTTTACGATTTAACGATAATTTATACATATTCGTAATATTCACGTGTTGTTGATACAACGTATAGATACTTATAGGCTGGTTAGCATTATGGAAAATTATAATAAGTCCTTTAACAGCCGATATGGCAATACCAAGAACAACGTTGCTGTATTCTTCTAATTTGTTTGATAGAAATCTTCGGAGGAGTAAAGATACGAAAGGAAAGAATTTCACATAATTCTAATTATTAAGATATTATAAATTTAAATTAAACGTGGTCGATTACACGTAGTGACCGCTGCAGATGTTAATTAACCCAGGAAATCACGACCGATCTGCCAGATATAATACAAGTAAAATATTTTTATTTATTTTTTTGCTTTTATTATAAATAGAAGATCGTCGGAAAAGTTAAAGCGATCCTCTTTTTACGAATTTAAAATATCACTTCCAGTTAAAACCCTATGGGCTGTACAAATATTTTTCAACTTCATTAAATGGAATTAATTACATCTGTTACCATTAATGACGTTAACGAAGCCTAGTACGTCAAAACATTATCTCATAGTGGTATATTTTCCTCGATATGTACATCTTCGTCTTCATAGTGTTTGGATAGCTGGTGACTTTAATTATTGCGGCAACGCGTATACGCGTAACGTTTAATTTCGTGTATGCTTATTACGCCTTCGAGTTAATAAGCAGGGAAACAGTGGTAGGATTATAGTTATCGAAAACCTCTTCTTTATGCGAGTGTCTACTTGTGAAATTTTAATAAACCTGACTGATCTTTCGATCGATGAATCTTAACCTTCCCACGTGTTATAACCTTAAAGGTTATTTACTAATTACGTACCTACGTAATTGTGATTCCTATGGTGGAAATGTGCGAAATCTGCAATTCATGAGACGCCTTAAGTAGATTTAGAAGTGCGACGGAATTAGCTGTTGAATTTATTTAACTGCTGTTATTACGAGATTAAAATAGAACCAGTTTGACGCGTTTCTTGAGATCGTGGTCGAGTTCGTTACGGTACTTTTCTAGATTTTTCAGAGTATTTAGAAGAAGATATTAATTTATGGGATATTAATTCTATGATACACTGTGTCGTATAAAATTAATACGTTTCCTTGCTATTTCGAGCAAACGTAAGAGAACGTTTTATAATGGCAACACGTATTACGCGTTAAAATACTGTTTAATAGTCTGAAATATTAAGTGGACAAACTTCACTCGGTGTCTTAAACTTGACTTCAAAGCTAAAACAATACTTTCTTTGTGAGCCAAAATATGGGTCGAAGCAAAGTATAACTAAGACACTATATAACTTAGTTTTAACACTGTGCACCTGATCCAATGTATATAAGAAAACCTACTCTACATATATAAATTTCGTTCAGTTCATCGACGCCGATCGATTTTCAGCCGACTGTGGCGCAAGAATTTTTAAAACGCGCGATATCTGACAATTCAGTCAGGTGCGCCGATTATGCTCTGCCCTTTTAAATAATAAACTAACTCCTTCTAACTTCTCAGGGAGAACGAGAAAATGAAGTCGTTTGGTTCAATTTTTGAAAAGTTATTCCTGCGTTTGAGAGCGTTTGGTCGCTTATGCGAATAATGTGTGCCATGCGAAGATTCAAAGTAACAGGTATTTTGAACGTTTTTGGGGAAAAAGTCAATGAAAAAGAGTTAATTTTTATTCAAATGGAAGCTAGTTATCGATAAATCTCAAAGAAATTTCCCCGAATATTAGACGATTAAAAAATATTAATTTTTAATTGTTTCGGCTTTTTTTCGCTACCAGTAACCATTATTGACCACTGGAATTTCATTTTGGCTACCGATACTCATTATCCATAGCGAAAAATTTGTTTGGCTACGACATCGGCGACAATATTTTTTCTGCTTGTATTCGATTATCGTCAATCGTTATACACGTTTTTTTGTACTCCATAATGCTTATCGGTGACCAGAATAAAATTCGGATCACCGATAATAATCGCTGATATTAAAAAAAATCCAATAATTTATATCGATTACTGGTAATCAAAATTAAATTTCCGCCATCGATAATGATTATCGGTAATCGAATAAATTTGTAATAACGCTTATACGTCATGAAAGTCTTTCGATTAAACCTATTAGTTCCTATATCGTAACTTTGAAAATTTGTCTCGTAAGAATTACGATATCTGATGTGCCATGAGATGAAAAAGGTCGGACGATTGCTGCGTTAGTTTATCCGAAACTCTATCTCTACAGCACCAAGTCAAAGTGACTCACCCTATATGACGTATGTTCCCTGCGGGTATGTTCCCATCTGTTGCCAATGTCCATGGGGTCCCGCAGGCATCTCCCACCCCGTAGCCACGTAAGTCGACCGATCGTTCCCTCCCTCTTTTCGTCTCCCCGCTGTTCCCGCGCGACGACCCTCCAACGGCCCCTATTCAAAGTCTTCGTCCGGCGTCTGTCGGCAGTTAGTCGCGGCACTTCCATCGTGAAACGCGTGTCTCCGCTTCGTTCCTAATTTCTCGTCAGCCACAGTGTCGTTAAACAACCCTCGTTGTCAAGCCTGCGGTTAACACTGGTTAAGCTATTTTTATTCTTTATTCCTTGTATCAAGGTCTCGAGTGTTGATCGTGTTCGACTAATCAGTTTGGAGCATCGAAAAACTGTGCAACAGGTTTATTTCCAGTTGTTTCGCATCTTGTTGTATTTATTCGTGCTTTCTGGAGAATTCGTTCGAAGTTTTTTTGGGGCGGGGCACGGAGAAATTATTTATTTTGTTCGTAGAATCGACTGAAGTTTTTCGAAGAAAGTGAATTTCTATCGCGCGATCGACTGTGCGGAATTTCGTTGATTCTTTTTGGTGAAGACGGATTGTTTTTGAGAGAAGATTACCACGAAGATTCTTGAGTTCTCAAGCTCTGCGTCGAATACAGGAATCTAAGATCCTGGAATTACGTTCTATTCCAAGTTTGATCAAGTTTCTGGTTCAACTACTCTGACAGATCGGACCAAGAGTCTAAAATCCTGACAGTTTATCATTTTAAAAGTTTAACATCGAACTAAATAAACATCGAACCAAAAGTTTGAGCAAGAGAGATACTTGGATCAAATTTTCGGTCGAATTATTCGGAAAATAAAATTCGAACCAAGGAATCTAAAATCGTCGCGATATTTAGAATTCTTGGAACCTAAATCTCTAGAAATTTCCTTGCAAAATAAAAATCTGTCGAATTTGGAAAACTCGAAAGAATCTTCAAAGAAATCTGGAACTCTGCAATTTTTGGCACACGAAAATTAGAAACTAAACGTTTGAGAAGAAAATTTTTAGACGAGCAGACAATTCGCGGGCTGCGGCCGAAATCCTCGTTTGTACAAGTTGGCGAAATTTCACAGAGTTTTGAAACGGAGAAAGAACGTATTGGAAGGCGAGGGGAAAAAGTTGGAAGAATTCGAAGGAGAATTGGAAGGAACGGTTAGGAAAAAAGAAAAATCGGCGAGGTTGTCTCGAAGGCCAGCTACCTGGCACAGATAATCGGAGGAGAAGAAAGTTTCGTCTGGGTGCTGTATCCGGTTAAAGACGTCGCCCACCTTCCTCGATCGTGTGCTCATCTTCGATCAATCTCGTAATTCCTCTTTCATCGTTCGGTTTCTTTCCTCGTGGGGAATTTCTGTGAAAGGAGAAAAAAGAGGAAAGCGAAGAGAGAGGTTTGGAAGCAGGAATGCCGGCCTGTTAATGATCTTCGCGCGCTTCTTCGCCGTGGAAACGGAAGGAATGAGAGGCACCGCGGGTGAAGTTCCACGGTGCCGATTGAATGGAGCTACTTCCAAGTGGTTTTGACCGTTTCTCGTGTTGGATGACTCGTCTCTCTCTCGTGAGTAGAATAAATATCGTTGCAATTGAATATTCGATTTCAATTTTCCAAGCTTTACTTACGAAGCTCTTTAGAGAGAGTGCGACGCTTATTTGAAATAATAATTTCTAGGGAAATATTTCGAACAGCAGATCTTATAGATAACACGGTCGGACGAATGTAACGTTATCTATTTATGAGTAAAAATATTTTAAACTAGTAATCTAGAACGGAAGAGGGTGGAATTTATTTGAAACAATTTCGAAATAATGCCACTGTATGATAAATTATGTGCTCCAATCGATGTTATGTTTTCTATTTGATTAAACGAAGAAGACCGAAACGAATAATCTGGAACAGAGCAGGGCGAAATTTATTTCCAATAACGATCTCTACGTAAATATTTTAAATAACTCGTCAACGTTACCATATGATATAATGTATTCCAAATTGATGTTATGTTTTTCCTTTGGTCAAAAACATATAAAACCAGAAGAATAATAAATCGTGAAACAGATTGTTCGAAGAAAGATTAGTCGAACATTTTCTTTCGAAATAACATTTAAAAAAAGTAGCGAACTAGTAAAGTAGCGAACTTCGACAGATAGTTACGAGTTACTCCAGACCTTTTTTCGATCATGTCACTCCTCGTATATGCTTCTCTTGGCTATGCTTCAGCACATGATCCTCTCTCTATTTTTTGTCTCGTACTTAAACATATCCACAACTGTGTCTATCTTGAGTGAAATTCGCGTTGATCTCGTGACAGTTCTTGCATCCGTGATTTACTTGACCCAAATTAATATCGATGCCCGCCTAATTTCGTCTTGATCAGCTGTCAAATTATTATCGAGAGTTGTTCGAGGATTAAAGAAATTTTAACCGCAACAAACGACTAACGCCAATATTATCTTTGAAAGACGATAATTCTCTAGGCAAATAATTTGTCAGACCTGTTTTTCGGTGAAAGTAGGTACTGATAATCGAATATAAAATTTAAGAATCGATTTGCGATTCGATCATTGTATCTTTGCTCATTGTATGCAAATCTAGTTACAGCTTATTCAAAAGTTTACTCAAGCAGGATAGAAGAGAATTGTTTGGTCGTTTAAAAACCTCTTAACCTTGTCGTTGTATTACGGTAATACGCAAATTATCACGTATACGTCACTATGATTCATTGTCCGGTACAGAGAATTAGTGAGTTAGAATGGTACTTTCGATTTCTGCCAACAGTCGCAGAATCGATTTATTCTTCGTTATAAAATCAAGATCTCTAAATCTTCGATATTTTACGAAGTAACATTTCTAAAAACTTTTCAAATATGACCTCCCTTTTCATATAATTAGCTATTCAGTTATAAATGAAATAATTTGGCTGGTTATCGTTTTATTCCTTTTAAGTCCTCGTTTTATTTTGATCTTATTAGAACGTGTTACTGACCCTTTCAAAACCAACTTTCAACTCGTTTCGCATTGTTCGCGAAACATTTATTTTTTCCAAGAAAACATCGTTTCCTTTTATTACATAAATTACCTTTCGTTCTTTAAATATCCAGTGTTTTTTATTCAAAATAGAACGATCGGAAAATTGTACAAATTAATGTTAAAATTCTTAACGTCGTACCTTCTTAACGCGTTTCATTTTTATTTCAACCAACCAATTTTCTAATTCCAATCTCACCCATTCTCCGACTTTCTCAACATTTGCGCCATTTTTTCATCAAAAATATTCGCCACGCCTCGCCTTTCAATATCTCGCGAAGAAAATGCCAGAGGTGTGTGCGTGAACCAAAGGAAGAAACAGAGAAAGAAGGAAAGAAATCAGGGAACACGATAGAGAAGAATCGAATCGATTGTTTCGATGCAGCCTTTCAGGAGCTTACGGTTAGCACGATTGGCGAGAAGACGGAATTGCATCGGACTTACGTAATTATAACGCGATATCGCGTGGTGCAAGCTTTTCGATACGGACGGTTTCACGGTTAAAAGCAATTGTCCCCCCAGAAAACTACCGTTAAAGTGATCGTGACCTCGATCGAGCCTCTATAGATTCTGTATAGATCCGCTTCTGGATCGTCTATATACGCCTGAACGACCGGACCGACGACTTTTTACGAAATCGCTGAAACCCTTTATCGATCTAAAACTTGACTCGCGATCGGAAAATTCGTCTCGTTTTCTTTTTCAATTCCTCGTCCGATTTCGTTCTTATAATCGAAAATTTGAGAATGGTCGTCGTTATCGACGTTTGTCTTTTTCGAGAGGACGACCGCATTAAACTAGACAAGCGTATTTGGTCGTAAGATAGCTTTGAGCATAATCGACTTTTAGTATTTAACAATCGGACATCGATTTAACACACGTTTGAGATACAAACTGTTGTTGTTACATCTTCAGTTTTAACGCAGATATTGCAATGCAAATATTTAATATATACACAGATAAAATATTTTTGCGCTATCCGGCAACAATGTCTCGATTTAAGCGAAAGTTGTATCCACGGTGTCTTAACACGATAGGAAAACAAAAAATATTTTGATATCTTTAATTTCTGTTCGATATGATTTAATATCTTTTAGCAAAATATTCATCGCAATATCGAATTTTGACTGTCTGAATTAATTGATATAATTAGTATGCGATAGTTAGTGAAATATATTTTTATTGGTAAAACATAGTTAATAAATAAGATAGTATCGTTATCTGAAATTTCTTTGCGAGAAAAATGAATCTCTGTTCCATAGCAATAAAATCTACCAACTAATTACCTAGTCCTCTGAGAGTTAGATCAATTCCTACAAATAGTGAGCAAATGGAGGACAAATTTTTAACATTTGCTCGTTTATACGGTTGTTTGAGATTTTTATGATAGAATTTCTTATCGCGTTAACGGAAGTAATTGGAGATCTTACCGTACTTATCTATCACTGTTACCTATTGTAATCGAATTTTTTAAAATCACGTACTTTGTACTGCTTATCTTTCCATATTCTTCTATCCATCGGTACATGCGTATTTACGTAAGGTTTTATTCAATTCAAGCATTAAGTTTTAATAATTTCCGATGAAAATCCCTGGAACCGACGTTTAAAAACCTCGTTAGGAAAATAAACAAATTTCTGCGCCTTAGGTACATATTATTATACAGTAGCTACATAGGTGTATATGTATGTAAAGTGATTTAATATCATTCAACAATTTCATGCTTCTCATCACGCCCCCTTGATCTTTAATTAACTTACTTTAATCTTGATAGTAGAACCATACTCCACCATAATCAGGCTTATTACGTTTCCTGTTGTGCCCTGATTTGAAATCTTTTTCGTCTTGTTATTCGATCCACGTCTTTAACACAGGTTTCAACATTTTCCTGCTTCTCTATGTATATTTATAATATTCGTTCATTATTTGTTAATGAGTCAGGCCACAAAGTGCCTATAGATTACATTTTAGTAGCAGCTACGCCATTATATTTATTATTCAATTTATTATATAAGTATGATAATAATCAGTAATCGATCATGATATAGAATCATGATAAAATGGACAAGATGATTCTATCGTCGATAACACAGATCGAAAATATCAGCTGAATATGAGCAAACAATCGGCAGAAAGTTTTTGTACACGCGAAAATAAATAAAAGATGTGGAACAACACTGTCCCGTTTAAAGCTTAGTTTTAAGAAAATTTCAATACGTTTACTTAGGAATTGGACTGGTACACACGCGTGCTTGTTAAATTTTCATATTTCATTCTGTCAGAAGCAAAGCATCGTATGAAAGAATCTTGGTCCATTTTTTATTTGCTTATTCTTAGATAAGAAAGGAAGAAGTAGATAAGAAGAAAGGAAACGATTAAGGAGAGATGATTTACCGTGGATCCGTGTAATCTCGAAGTAGCATTTCTCGTCGATTAATTTTGTGGCCATGATCGTTCATGCTGTTATTTCTTCGTTAGAACATCCGGCGGCTGTGTTTTTCAGTTCCCCCGCGAGAGGAAGTCGAGGAAAAAGCAAAGTAAACGACGAGTACAACGTGTCAAAGAGGAAGCTTGGATATTTTTCTTATCTCTTTGAGGTTGCAACGTGGTTAGAAAGGAAGAAACGCTTTTGAAGTTGGATTTTATGTTACGCATTTCTGTTTTATTATCCATCTTATTCGTTTTATGTTATATCTTTTATTTTATTTTTGTTCTATTTATATTTATTTCTATGAAGGGTGCGGCTGAATAACGTGTACGTGCAGGCGAACGAAGCGATTCTTTGTGAAAAGATATAGAACAACGTTTTTTCATACGACGTTTCGTTTTCGAGGGAATCGAGTTTGGAAATTTATCAGCGATACTTGAGCACGGCTAACTTCCAACGGCAATAAATAATCGACATGACGTTATTTTACGCGTGGAAATAAATTGAAAATCTAGAATAAAATTATTCCGCAAGATGCTCTGTTTCTGAGAAAAACAAGTTTGAAAATCTATCATACGCGCGTACTAAGCGAATTGCTTAACTAAGCACGTTCAGATTCTATTCTTTTTTTAAACGAAGCCTTACACGGAAATTTTATTCTACATTTTCCTCTTATTTTTTCACAAGGAATCACTCATAATCCCTTTGTACATGTTATTCGAACTGTATGTATCTATTTAATGCGCAAATTTTAAATTAAACATTATACTCTTTCGTGAAATATCTTAAATAAAAAGAAGAAGTCGTAGTATCACTTTTCTAATGGCAAACTTAGACGAACAACTTCCGTTTTATTCTTCTAATCGAATAATCTATAATTGGTTTCCACTAAACGATCATTCACGCTTTAGTTAATCACACTTCAATTATCATACTGTTTTTTAAACTACAATGAACGAAGGCAAACTGCAGTTTCGTTCTCCAAATACAGACAAATACATATTTGCGAACCTAATATGCAAAACTGCAACGAATCAACAGTCTCTCATCTTCCATTTACCTCGGGCAAATAGTAGCTTTCAACCTTACTCGATTGAACGTTAACCGTAATTAACATAATCTGAAAATCAACTGAGCATGTTCACCGTGCGTCATTCCAAAAGGCTAAGCATTACAATCAGATATCCTCAGAAATTTCGAAACGGGTAGAAAAGAAAACGAACTGGAACAACTGGCCGAGGTCTTTCTATTATTTCTTCACCCTTCGTTCCTTCCTCTCGTTCCAACGAGCTAAATGATTTGTAATCAAAGTGAACGAAGTTTAATCCACGGAGTATGATTTTGATTAACGACAGCGCGATTAAACGACAAAGATTCGAGAACCAACGATTTTAAAGATAACTGTCCCTCTATTCTCGAGATTTCCAAAATTTTTGGCGTTCGATACAGAACACGCGTGTTTTCGACTTTTTGCGGGAAATAAAGAAACGAAATTTAGTAACAAGTAAGTGGAATCTACAGGGAAGAACACGACAAGTTACATTTTCTACTTTTTTTTTCTTTTTTTAGTATTTTCTTATACCAGGTTTTATTAACCGCGGGTTGTCAAACTTGTCCATTTTTCTTTTTCTTTTTTGGAGTTATATGAACCTGTAACTATCCGTGCTTGTAACTATATTGCGCAGTTATATAAACCTTTCTCATCCTTTTCATAATTTCAAAAATATTGCCTGTTTCAATATCAAAATATCGAAAGCTATTAAAATATTCTTCTTCCCTAACAGTTTTACCTTTGGCTTTCACAAAACTTTAACTATTTTTCTAAACCTGAGAGACCTCCCTGTTTCATATTAAAATATTTCTTTTTAGTCGCAACAGTGAAAAATTAGACGTATTTGTCGTGTTATTTTTCTCTGCGATCGTCGCAAATATTATTAATAATTGCCTCACGTATGGTAATATTTAACACGTGAAATTTATAATATTTACCATATTCGTCTCTCAATTTACATCGTTAAAAGCTTAAAAATCGAGAAACCTGGAATAATTGACGAAGACTTTAACCAACACGAGGATCCTTGTCGGTACACTGCGAGATACTTGATAGATATTATAAAAACAGCATTTTAAAGTGATGACGTAAGACAGATATCATCTGAATGGTATTATAATATAATGTGTAAGCAAGACACCGCGCAATCTTTCTGACTACCGTTTCGCAACGTTGTCTACCATCGACGAAACACGAATAGATCGTTGTTAATCTTTTCTTTTTTCGATTGATAAGAATCTAAAATTTTGTAAAAACTAATAATTTTGTGAGAGTTATAAGACGAATAAGATAAGTTGTCCATTGTAATTTCCTCGATTGAAAAGTGTTTGAAGTAATCGTCATAGATAATCACGTAATCGAAATAAGATAGCAAGGAAGCGATATAATTACATTTAGGAAAAATAATGTTACGTTTCTCATTTTCTCCGTTGTAAATAATACGATCACATTGACGCGAAACAACGTTGTCCTCTATAATCAGATAAATTGAAAACTTTTGAACAAATTGCCACAGACGATACAGTCACGTCGAGGTGAAATAACGAGGAGCTAATACGATCGGATTGACGTAAAATAACGTAGTCCTCTATGATCCCCTAAATTGAAAGCTTCTCGAACAAATAGTCGTAAACGATACGATGACGTTAAAGTAAGAAAATGAGGAGATTCATCTAAAGTCTGTGGAACGTTCGATTATCCCCCAAGAGCAGACGATGACGTGTTGGCGGACGTCAATTTAACGCGACGCATTTTGCTTCCTGTGTGTGGAAGGGAACAACGGCCTGGTTTTCGACTCGGCCGTGTGTCGTTTAAGTATTCGCGTGTGACTGTCCTAATTGCGCGATACACGCGTGTTACGCGAGCGTATCGTGCAAGCTGATGGTCCGTTCCGAGCGTTTCGCGCGAGTTAGCCGTGCGTCCACAAACGCTCGATTATTAACGATACGTGGTCTGACTGTCATCAATGATTGAGTCGACACAACGAGACGAATACCAAACGAGCTTTATATTCTATCCCTTTGGCGAGCAAAAGCGAAGCTTCTGACACGTACACTCCGGCCCATAAATATTAGAACATTTGCGGGAAAAATTTGAAAGCGTTCAAATATTTTGAAACTCTGCAGAAGATTTAAAAAATTTTTTAACGCCCTAAGAAATCGTTCTTACATCTTCTTAACTCTTAGATCTGCCATAAGTTTATTTCCTAATTACTAAAACTATAATGCACAGATACAAATGAGAAAGTACATTTAAGGGAAATAAGCGTGCCACTTGTATTTTGTACATTTTTGCGTTGCTGAATTTTCTAGAAATTGAATTTTCAAAAATTCTCTGACGAATTAATCCAACGCATCTCCAAAAATGCAATCTGAATGGCCATCGATCGATCGACAAATTATAATTTTTGCGAAATTAATGTCGAAATCGTATACAGCCTGTAGATATTTCAAGAATGCATAAACATTCGCAGTCTGGCAACAGAAGTTATTTTATCGAGTTAGAGAAAACGTTACAGTGAGAGAACAATTTTTCATTGTTTAACAAGCTTTACGCGTTGATGCGCTTACAAAGCGTAATTATAATTTTTTCTCTTTAATTTAATCTTGCTTAGCTAACGAGGTATCTCGCAGGTACCGAGATGGCAATATAATCGCAGACAAAGTCGGTCGATTCGCTGCAGGCAGCTCGTTTAACTAAAACGTCTCATCGCGCTTAACCCGGTCGCTTAACTCCATCGCCCTATAAATATTGCTATGAATCGCTGCGTGGGTGCGATCCTTTTACTCTCGACCGCTTGCTTCTTTCAACCTCTACTTTATCTACTACAAGCGTTTCAATGTAGGAAATCGTGTCGATAGTTGTAATTTATTTGCTGCCATCGAGATTCATTCTATAAAAACTTTGATTAATTATGGTATATCGAAGTCGAAATCGATTTTGTAAAAATTGTAATCTTTTTTCTTTGTATGAGTTTCAACGTCGCATCAACTGCAACCTTTCTGGTTATTAGCGACGATAATGCGATAAATGCAGAGAATGAGAGAGAGAGGGAGAGAGATTTACTAGTTATATTTTGTTAAATAACGATGTATCTTCCAGAGGGGAGAGAACGCTTGAATCTTGATTTTTATCACAGAGATTTTCGCTTAAAGTTCCTTTAATCTGGTACTTGTCGCGAGAGTAATTTTATTTAGCACGATTTAAAGGAATGCGTTTGACGATAATTTAGCGATTGCAGATGTCGCAGACTGGTGGGTTAGATTTTCAGGTATGCATGTTACTAATTCTAGGTCTGTTTAATGCAATCTGATGTCTCCGATCGAGGCTCTTGGTGACTAGATCTTTGTTAAGAAATTCCTCGTTCTCTTCGAGTATATACGAGACAGCAAAGCTTTTCCGTGTGCTGTTCCACCTGACATTTTTCTTGGAAAGATCTCAAAGATCACTCGTAGGAATTTTTTTCAAGCTCTTTGTTAAAGGTACAAGGTACATGTGTCCTTTGCCGCCAATACGAGATGGGATCTATGCAAGAGTAATATAGTTTTACCTTCGTTAATTACAGATTACTTAATTACGCGTGATTTATTTCCAATATATCAAGTAGGATTTCATCATTTGTTGATCGATTAATGGTAATTTAGATCGCTCTTTTTGAGTGGCTGGTTTCTTAGAGAATTTTGTTTAATGAATATGGTTCGCATGATTGAAGTTATGTTTCGATTTTGCAAACGATGACTTGCTCGATGCTATCTTAGTGCGGTGAGCCTTTCACCGTGTACGAAGATGATCTTAAATAGAGATAATGGTAGTGCGTCTCATTAATAGAGTCGCACCGAAGATTAACAACTTTAAAGATAAAAAAAAATTGCTATGAGCAATCGAAGGACATTGGGTGATAGCTATTTCCATAGCAGACACTTTGTTTTAGAAATGATTAAATTATCATTAAAATACCAATTCCATGACACAGAAACGAGTATCATCCAATACGTTCCTTCTTTCATATTTAATGATCTTCCATCGATCAACGATCGACCTAATTCATCGTCAATGCACGAATAAGGTTCAAACACAATCGATATCGTTTGTTATGCGGACTATCGAAGAATAAATAATAGGTGTCTGGCACTTTAGAACTTATAGAACTTAATTTTATACTATGCAATTAATAATTGTGATAAGTGAAAGAAAAACTATTCAGAATTTAGTTCTCAGGGAGAACGCGTATTTTCTTCGAAAGAACTGCTAAAAGCTAAAGATCCTGAGAGGACTATTATGAAATAATATTTTGAAATAGATACTTGGTTTTAAATTACTCGTTAGAGTACATTAATTAGAATCCGTAAACTATCAATTTGCTATCTTCTGGCGTAAATGGAAAGAAGCTGTCTTTTTATGATAGACAGATAACATCGTTATATAAAATCGTTTCACGTTACAAAATGAATAAAAGACGACGCTAATAGATGCGTATTAATACTTGTACTAAATAGTAAATTTTTATATAAGAAGTCATATTTTTCTAAATCGCAAAAAAATATCGTAATGGGCATAAGTCTCGATACAATAAGCGAATACGATACAAACAATAGATGAAACGAATTTCTATTTAAATTCCATCCATCTAGTTGTGTTTCTAAAAGTATAAAAATGCATAAAAATTCGCAGTCTAATAATCGCCTTTTATTTCTGCACTCTCGTTACTTAACGCGCTACGATGTTGAGTGGTTAGAAGCATCATAGCAAACAAGCCAAACCAACCAAGTTTGACATAACCGTAATTGTCGTTCCACGTAACCAGCGGTTTGCCAGGAGTAATACACGAGCACCGAAACACGGAACTTTCGGTGTTGAAAGAATCCAGGCATGCGTGACACGTGTATGTATACACGTACGTGTGTCTGTTTACGATCGTGGACGATACATTGCAATGGTATCTTACTCTCGAATCGCGAAGATCGACGAGAAGGATCCTCGACGAGTGAAATCGTCTCTGGTTCTCCCGCTTCTCTCCCCAGGCTGCTACAATTAGGGTTAATTAGCACGCGTAAGCGAGAAATCGCAATTGGAGCAGACATGTACAGCAACAGCATCAGTCGCTCTCTCCAGTCGACTTTCCATATGGTTGAGCTGGATGTCGTATAGCAAAACGCTTTGTCTTCAAACGCTCTGTCGAACGGCATGCTTCTTTGCTCCAGTATAATGAAACTTTCGAATGCGAATGGTAGTTTGCGCAGAGAAATGTAGAGGTCGATGGTCGTAATGGGTTTGCTTGAAATCTTTTCAACTTTTATTAGATTCTTTACATCGTAATTGTAGAATCGTGGTTATCGCGTTTTGCAGAATTTAGAAGAATTATTGGATGTTGGGACGTTTGAAAGATCGTATAGCGGAGTTGATGAATCTGCAATTTTTTCATTTTTTAGGTATATTCTACGTTGGAGAGGTAAAATATATTTTTCTTGCATAGAACGATACGATACTTGAACGAAGTATAAGGAAACTTTAATACGTTGAAGAATGAGATGTAATTACGAGATATGATTACGCGGAGAACTGGAATGGTCGACGATTGCAGTCGGTTTCGTTATTGAAATCTTTGTAATCTCGTGATTACTTTCTGTAATGTTATAATTATCTAACCTCACAGTTATTTTATTATAAAGCATTTGGAAAAAGTTATCGTATGTTGGAATTTCCAAAAGATTGTAGAGTGGAGTAGCAGCGTTTCGTACTTTTTACAATTTTCATTTGATGAAATAGCAAAACGCTGTGTCTAGTGTACTAAACAGTGTGATTCTTCCATGGAATATATTGAAATTTTCGAATGTGAACATTTTTTCTAATCTGCGTAATCTACGTAAAAAATTCATTAGGTTAAGATTTACAATTTTGATCGATCTTTCTCTACCGTGGTCATTCTAATATTGGGAATTTAAGCCCAGCACCCAAAGTTTAGGTCTGTTACTCTCGATTCGTTATCGAGAGAGTTCCATGCTTCCAGATATTGCACAATGGTATAGGGTCCTGATCTTTCGTTCCCAATAAAGATTGACTTATCGCCAAGCTGTGTCACGACACGCCCAGTCCCTAACCTTGACGAATTTACGGCTTCTGGGTCCAGTTTCTCTCAGGGTACAGTGGACTGCAGCGTTTCGGCCTGGCAAACTTACTCAACTCGTGTGCTGGCTATACGCAGCAAAGCGACGCTTTCCAGCCAGGAATATTCTTGTAGTTCTTTGATTTTTCAATAGTTTTTCAGCCACACAGAATGTTAGACGAAATTAATAGACATTTTAATAATTCGGATAGAAGAGTTTACAAGTTATTAATACTAATAGCAATACTACTTACCACTACTGCTTATTACTAATAGCAATTTCTATATAAATTAAATGAATTAAAGAAATTGTTTCGATAATTTTAATCATATTATTTCTTATATTCACGTCATATTTTAATCGTGTAGATTAAAATCAATCGATATTCCTATTGAGTGATTTTCAAGTTAAAATCCTACGTTCTTCAAAAATAAAATTCCATCCTCCCGTACGTCACGTAACTTAAAAATAACGCAACCAATAGAAGCTATTTTGATCCACTCACCAGAAAAATTCACTCCACTCGTCAGAAAAATTTCTCTACAACGCGACAATAAACGATCAGTATCCTCCATATTTCAATTTTCCAGATAATCGACGAATTTAATTTCCTCGTGAGACAGTTTCAACAAACATAAGAGATTCAAGTAAATAAAAATAGATACATCTGCTTATCATACACTTTTATTTTAGGAAGCGCTAGAAGAGTTAATCATCTTTCGTGATAAGTTTCGAAATTATTTGTTCGAATCACTGCGATTCTAGAATACGCCCAGCGTAAGCGCGTGCCTCGAAATTTCTCTCTCTTATTTGAAATTCCATCCGATCGCTGATATTATTGAAAAATCATTCCTCCCGCTTAAAACAAACATATTTTTTCTTGTTTTTAAATCGAATTTAGTTAGAATTTTGTTAGAATTCTATCGCGTGGCGAAGCTAGTTCGTGATGGAATTCGAGATAACTTTTTTTTCAAATTGCAAGGACAGTTTGCTTATTGAGAGATCTGCGTGACACTTTCCCTTGCACGCGATATCCCATTCATCGAAACGCCTAGACGACTGACTTTTCTGAATCCAGTGGCCCAAGGAGCACATTGGTACTTCTGCAGTACTTTGGTTTCCGTTTCGTTAGCAACGTTTTGGTATCTTTGGTTTTCTGTTAGATTCCTGATAGAACGAATAATGAATATTTAGATGTTCTTGTTTAAAGAAAAATTTTTACTTTGAACCTGAATTTCTGAAGAACTTAGAATCCTACTTCTGTCTGAATATTTTACTTTTACTCAACATTTTTCACAGATATGCTCTTGTAACGGAGGGATTATAGTTAAGCTTAATATTGGAGATCTTTCGAAAGGAAAGATTTCTATTTTTACTCCAAAGTTTCTTTTGAAGAGATTAAACGTATCTTGCGAATGAAAATATTTGTTAAGATTAAAATTAGACCTTAATACCTATAATCCTCCCAAGACGCGTAAAACGTGTAAAGACTTCCATACCCGTTAAATAGAAATATTAAATAAAATATTTTCCTCGGAGAGCTTTAAAATTCCTACAATGATCCTCCCAAAGCACTAAACTTCATCCACTCTAAAACTTCCCTCAACTTTTAATCTCCCTACACATCAACCCTCCTCGTAAGTAACCCTTCAGAAAGTTACTCTAAAAAGCAACTTACCTATTAACCAGTAAATCTTTGATAACTCGAGTGTATCTTATTTATTAAAGAAAAACGATATTTACCAGATTACTTACGATAGATTATAATATATTAAACGAATCTTAAGCCACAATAAATTATAATAGACTATCAATGAGCTGTGGCATATAAAGGATAATATAGTAGATTAAAAAATAAATTGAAAATAATTGCAATAAATCGTTGGGGATCAGTCTTATGATATAGGAATGAAATATGTTTAACTTTCTAAAAATCAATTTATCTAAATGGAGTCGATCAATTTGGCTTCTCATTTGAATATGTAGTATTTAACTCGTTATAGAAGGTTAAAATCTTAATTATTCCTCCAAACTTTCCTCATCAAATCCAAGAGCCTCGTAATCTCTCTTTCGCTTCCTTTCTCTGCAAGAAACCAGAAATACGCAAGACGAAGAAATGTATGACAATTAGCTGTTGGGTCGGTAAGATGCCCACGGAGTTATTTGAATAGAAAACCTGTGTATTTACATTGATGCACGTTACGTGAAATATTTTGAAGTTTCATTAACATCGTGACAAGACTCGACTATCATGATCGTCAAAATCTATAAACAAGTCAAAAGATACTAGCTGCAAGTATATATTTAGTACATAATCAGCATACGACATGAATATCCACTTTGAGCATATAAGAGGTGTTAAAGACGGTCCCACTAAATATTCAGGCTTAAAAAAGTATCTTACAATAATCGACTGTCTAAATGCTTTTGTAATCGCTGTGAAATATTATACTTGTGCTAAATATCAAATAATTCTTGCATACATTTTCAGATTAGTTTTGAACTCTATCTATATAATCATGATAATAGAGTCTCGTAATATCGTTAATGAGATTGCAAAGTGTAACACGTACTCGAATACCTTCGTGAGTCTGTGCAAGTACGCGCGTGATACGTCGTTTCCTTTATTCATTTTGTTCCTTGAGAAAACTGCATTTCTACTTGCTGAGCCTCTGAATCGAAAGTTTCATTTCGACGACGTGTCTGTTAACACGTCGTCAGACAAAAGCGAGAGAGGTTCGCCAACTAAGCTCTGGAACTTAAGTTGGACAGCGTCGTGCTAGCTAGACGAAAGAGCATCGGCGTGTTCGCGAGCGGCTGGGCGATGGCCAGGTAGAGGGAGGTGCAAAAGGTGAAAAACACTTTGGCATCAGCATAACCGGTTCCACGTATTCCGAGCCTGCGCGTCTCACTGTTTCTCTGGCGTGGTTGGATAACAAGGATTCGACTAGCAGAGGGTCTCTTAACCGATCATAATCGACTTTTATCTGCTACCGGTCGTGCTATCGTCGATAGCGCAGCTTTTACGACATGTCGAAATCGTAAAATCGACCAAATTAAAATTTACGTTTAATAATCGGTTTACGTTTAAATCTTCGAGCTTCTGGTTAAGAGAGATTCATAGAAATCACCTAGAATAGGTATAACAACTTTAGTTTCGATTAGACACTAATCGAAAACGATGGAATGCTGTATTTCACAATCGATCAGATATTCAATGTGTTCGTCGATGCTGTTAATCGGCGAATCAACTTAACATTTCATTAGATTCTAGAGGCTATTATGCGTAATGCGTATATCTTAGCTTTGCTTCATTCCTATTGGCAAGGTCGCCACGTGACTTAGCAAGGTCGTAAAATCGGTCATGTAATCGTTTCTTTCTTTGCGAAAATATTGCAAGATTTGCCGTTGCTACTGTTGTACGCAACTTATTACCTATTAACGTTAGTCTGTACATTCGAGTCACGAACCATTGGTTATTCGTCATGGTCTTTTATTTTATTCGATACACATTAAACGCACGATTCTACAGACAAGTCCAACGTCTTCAATTTCATACGTATCTGCCTGGATCTCGAATCTTGATGTCTTTTTAAATCTTTAGCAATTATCTTAATTGTCCCTAATTTTCTGGAATTTAACGCTCGTCGCATCAAACGTCCATTACGGCAATATATTTATATGAAAGACGCATTATCAAATTCTTACTTTTATAATTCTCAATTTGTCCTAAAATCTAAGTCCTAATTTCTTAATTCTATAACCATTTTCTATCTTAATTTTATAAAATTTTACATTTAAAAGTTTTATTTTCGCTATGACGGATGTTGCTATGATAAAATAAAACTTACAACTTAAGGTGCAATACCTTGTAAGTAATACTTTGAGGAGTGCAAAATAAAATTAAAAATATACGTACAAAAATACCATTTAACTGACACGGTTCAAGACAGCGGTTGAAAGCCATCCCCTCCATTTCTCGCGGATTATTCACCACCTTTCGTAATTCGTATCACGCTCCGCCACTTACACCCGGTTTATAAATAAACAGACGAATAAAAGCTGTCTCCTCGGCCAGGCGTGAAAGCTACCGCAATAAGTCCAGCATCGTTCTTGATACCTTGACACGGTCGACTCGTTCCAGATAAGCTTTCCACCGTTCCGTTTGTCTACCAGGCTTGTTTTTCACTTTCCATATGCACCGTTGAAATTGAAAAACGATAAAATTGGAAATTATTACCATTCCAAGCGCGAAAAGGTCAAGGATAATTTCGAAAAACAGAATCGTAATCGCTCGTAGTTCTATGTGTACACTGAATTATCATCGGTATCATTGGTAGTATCATTGGTAGATTTGCGATGTTTTAGAATTTATGGTTTCAATTCGAAAGCAAAATGGTTAGAAATTTCAAATGGAAATATATTTTAGATATAGTGCAATGCCCATAGAATTTAGAATGCAAGATTTAGTTTCAAGGATAATTTCACAAGAGCAGGATCGTTATAACGTGGAATTCAACGAAGACCTCTAACTCTAACCTCGAAGTCATTTAGTTCATGGTAATATTGTTCTGGATGAGCGATCGCAAGTAAGCTTAATGGTATACAGGAAAAGATCTTCCTCGATGGAAGAGCAATTATGCCGAAGATCATAGTCTCAGATTATTGACGAGTAAAAACAACTGTAGGATAATCTCTTTTTGTTTCTTTCTTGTAACTCGACTTATTAGGAGGAAGAGTTTGATTACGATCCTCCAGTTTCGCCGGTTGCGTCAACTGTCGGGAAAACGCTTCCGGTTATTATCGACTTCCTCCCAAACGTTAGGCGAACCGACGCGACTCGTCCCAGGAGATACTATTATGCTTTCTGTACTCTCAATCTTCATATCCTTTGGAACATCCTGTATGTCTAAGTTTCACTTTGCAAAGATAGCAGTTTGCAAAATTATTTGAATAAACCAACGGAATCATCGTCACTAGAGCTAATATTCGTGGTAAGAAAGTTTGGCGCTTTTGAATATCAAGTCCATACGTTCCTTTCTTTTTCAATAAATATGATTTAGATATTGGCACCGAACGATCCTACAAAGTTCCTACAAAGACGTGAAAAAGTCTAAGATCGTTGGAAATTAATACATCTTTCGGCGAATAACTTATTCAAATACTCCAATACTAATTTATCTCGTTTATTATACGTAGCAAGTGATATCACCGCCAAGACAGTCTTTTTAGCATATTAGAAATAATCAGTTTAAAAGGAGCTTAATAATCATCCTAATAACATATGAAGCAATTATGCAAAAGTAAATTTGCTCGGTAGAATTCCGCTTGGATGAATTTGTCGAGGGTCGAATAGCTTATATTAGTTCATATAATAAGAATTCAACGATTCTCTGCACTGTCTATGATCTTTCTTCTATGCTAAGAATGTAGGATGCACAGTAGAAATTCAGGTTCAAATTGATAAAGTAGAAACTAAAATTTCGTTGAAATAAATAGATAGAGAGAATAGATTAGCGAGGAGAAAGAGAGTTCTGTTTTATTATATCGTATTATTATAATAATTATAGTAATTATTATTGTATTTTATAGGTAAGAAAATACTTTCTCTTAATAATCGTTGTTCAATTTGATTTCAGACGCAACACGATTGGACATCCGCGTGAGTGGAGCCGGGACCACAGAGCCAGCGTGTCCCAATCGATACGCAGCTAGTCGATCAGCATGAAGTGGCAGAACTGTGGCGTAGGGTCCAGGTGCGTCAGACGCGCTCTGTTGTTCGTGTTCGTCTGGGGCCTGGTGATGATCGCAGCGGTGCAATTCCGTCATGTGGAGAACAGCCTTAGAGAGACACCAACGGCCGAAGAGTCCGCTAACGACCTTCTCCTCGACGACATCTATCGTCGACGCGAGATAATGAAGAACCGCGGCTCTTCCAGTCTTGGTCTCTCCAGATATCTCTTGCAAAGATCCTCAGCAGACTCCAGTTTTTCAAATTCCGGTGGTTCCAGCCTCTTAACCACGTTGACCACCATATCCAACAATCCAACGAGAAATCCTTCAGAGTTGGAGCCATTGTTGGATAAAAGACCAGCGAAAACAGAGGAAGAGTTGATCGAGGAAATAGAACAGAGGATACCTAGTCTGCCTTTAGCTTACTGGAACAAGAACAGCAAATATCCTGCTGGTCAGAGCAAGACTAAAGGCAATTATAGCTGTGCCAATCTGAAATACCCCTCTATCTACGATATAGAGTTTAATAACGTTTACTGGCAAACGATGCGGACCGGTAACGGCACGTTTCAATTGTTTGGTGCTTACTACGACCGTAGAAAGTTGTCGAGAATAGGGCCAGCCGTTAGGATCGTTGGGATGATCGATAGAATCGAGCCTATTGTAAAGACTCACTGTCAATTTTGGTACGACGGAGAAAGAGATCCTATCATTGTCGAGACCATGGAATATAAATATATCTGGTACCCTAAATGGGGTAACTACAAACAGGGAATCTATCAGCCGTACGTAATTGCCTGCAAGATCCCCCAGTCTCATTGGTCAAAGGGACCTCCGGCTTCAGTTTCTATGGTAGAAAAGAACTGCGACACTCCCACCAATAATCTTAGAGTCATATACAATAAGCCAGAACGTAAAAAAGATTTTGCTGTCTGTGTGAAAGGTCTAGATTTCCTTCACGAGGATTTGTCTGTCAGACTGGTCGAATGGATTGAGTTAATTAGCCTGTTAGGCGCAGACAAGATCTTCTTCTATCAGCTCCAGGTTCATCCCAACGTGACAAAGATTCTAGATCATTATCAGAAATTAGGAATGGTCCATGTGACCCCGCTCACATTACCCGGTGGGCAACCTAACGTTCCTGCTTTTCAACACATGTATCTGACAAAGAAGACCAATCATAAGAGACAGAACGAACTGATTCCTTATAACGACTGTTTGTACAAGCATATGTACGAGTACGAATATATTGCTTTATTGGATGTGGACGAAGTGATCATGCCGGTGAAAGACGCTACGTGGCAGGATTTGATGAAGAGGGTGCTGCAGAAAGCGTTAAAGATTAGAAACGAGACTAGGGCTTCGTATAACGTGAGGAACGTGTATTTCCTCGACGATTTGCTGCACTCGCATGGGTACTTTAAGGGCATGCCAAAGTGAGTATTATACACATTATAGAACTTATTTTCCTATTTCTTTTATTATACTCAACAAAATAGAACTTTTTCTTTCCTATCGATGTTTTACGATAGTTTGACTCGAGTAATCTGTCGAATAAGAGGAAGAGCGACGATTCGTTAATTAAGAAGAAAGTCGATGGATTAGGTTCGATCTTCATCGAGAAGTTAACTATCATAGAAAATATTTTGATCGGAATATAAAGGAAATAAGTCTTTTGATGATTATATCGATCATTGTAATTACACCTGAGCTCTTAGCCTTACTGGAAATTATGTAAAATTGTGAAATTTAGGTTGATCGTAATATTAGATGGTAACGTATCGATAATAACGGTATTCTTCGTGTTGGGTAAATGATCGTTTAGTTTCGAAAGCCGAATAAATTGCACCCAAGATACTTTTACAATTTCTTCTGTGTCATTAAAGGTATTGGCAAATTTGAACGTAACTAACTAAGTATCGGGACCCCTCTTTAATAAAATAACTACAGTATCGACTACGATGTAGCAACCGCTCGAACGCTGTCAGCCAATTCTGAACCGAAAACAAGCAAAGCCAAGCGAAACGTAACGAAACCGTAAATGATCTAATATACGTTTCGCGAATTTCCTTCTACTTAATCCGTAGATCTTTAAACAGTGAAACATTAGAAATCGATAATGAAGAAAGTTGAAAGTTTTAGGGTTCAATGACGTGCAAATTAAAAAATTTCACAAGTTAGAAAGTCAAAGATCGAAGAGTTTAGGAATTCAAACGATCGACAGATTTGAGGTTTTAAGAGATCAAAAGTTTGAAAATTTAGTATTTTCCAAAATTCGGGAATTCCAAATTTCGAGAATTAAAAGATTCAAACGTTTGAAAATTCGAAAATTTGAAGATGTATGAATCGGAATATTGGAAAGTCTAAAAATATGGAAATTTAAATATACAAAAATTTGAGAACCGAGCGATGCAACGTCTCCGTAATAGAAGAAACCATTAAATTAATCCTTTATTCAAAATTTCTCATATGTTCGCAGGTACATGCATATGTTGCAGCACGTCTATCGTTCGCAAAACTTCACGAAACCTAATCAGTACATCAAGTGCTTCCACAATCCGGAGAGGGTGGTGACCTTGCACAATCACTTCCCTTTGGCCTGTTTAGGCGCTGGTTGCACCAGTTACCCCATAGAGACTGAGGATGCTCAACTTCAGCATTACAGAGCCGATTGCGTGAAATCGTTGAAGAAGACTTGCGTCCAATATCGTGAGAACAGCGTGTTAGACACTACGATATGGCGATACAAGGACCAATTAATCGAAAGAGTCACCAGGACGTTGGAAACTCTTGGTTTCTTTGGGCCGAGCTAGCGAGAATCAGGCTTCCTGAGTTTCTATTTCGTGTGCTATCGACGACGAAGCTTGAAACCGTTTAGAATCGTTTCCTCCGTTCGTCTCGTTTCTCCTTCTATCGATTTCCTTTAAAACGGTCCAATGTGCAAAAAGTTTGCTACTCGAATCGCTAGGGAGTCGCTAGGAACGCGTTTGCTTCGATCAACAAAGAATTTTTGTCGATTCCGATGTATAACTACAACAATTTTTTTCTATAAAACTTTCCATTCCGATCAAATATTTGTTGCATTATGGTGGTTTGTTTGAAATATATTTTGAAACCAAAGTACGACGATGCTTTGACGAACAGAATATACCGATGCCTGAAATATTAACAAGTACCGTACCATATTCTAGTTCCGTGTTTTTACAAATGCTTTAAACAAATTATTTCGTTAATAATTTAGAGATCAATTATTTGTCTCTTATAAAAATATTACGTAGTTTCTTATTGTTATCGATTCTTCGCAATTTGACAAAAACTCGATGTGCTGTAAGAAAAGAATCGGTGGTTATGACAACGAAGCGTCGTGATTCACCGACACGTTCGAGGAAGAAAAGGCTGTGTAAATCGGACAGAACGTACGGCGACGATTAGAATAATCTGTAGGATAAGGATAAGGATAGCGTTAATGATTTTTCAATTTGTGCCACTGGACGAAATGTAAACTCGATTCGCGGAATCGTAGATTGGAAACATAACTTCTTTGCTCAACGTCCTTCGAGATAGCCACGAATTATTTGGTTCTCGATTAACTATGCCGTCACGTGTGCGATACGCTTTTTACGAAATCGAATATCGTCAAACGAACGCAATTGAAAGACTGGCAACGAATTACAGTTGCACTTGAAATTCGAACCGAGGGAAACCTGTTTCGTCGTGTAACGCGAAATGTTTTATCTCTAATAATCATATCATTCGATACATCGAATTTTATCAACTAGAGAAATTCAAATTTTTACCAATTTGTGCAATGTATCGCGTACCATTAAATTATATAATTCAAGTATTTGGAAATATTTGGATATTAAATTGAAACGAAAGAATTTGAATACTTTCCGAGCTTGAAAATTCCGAACCTTAAAAAGATAGAGATTTTGGCTGTTTTTTAATATCCGAATATTTACAGAATTTATTAGAACGAATTAGTCGATTTCTTAAATTAGCGAACGACATTAGGCGAATGTTTCGAGTAATTTGAAAAGTCAAATAGTATTCGACTTGCTCGAAAAATTCGAGAACCGAAGAGACGAGATTATCGCATTAAAGGGAACGCTGGTTATGCCGTGTATTTCGAATTTGAAAGAGAAGAATCAAAGAAACAAACGATCGAAAACGAAAACTATAAATAGCAAGTTTCGAATACTTTCAAATTCGCAACTCGACGACGTAATCTGGATACGAAACGAGTTTAAATTTATTAATTTCAACGATGAAAATCGATGAAGCTTCGTTGTATTTTTAATCGTACCGTATTCTAGCCATTTATCGTTCTCTATCGAACGCTCTTTGTATCGATCGATTGAATTTACATAAATATATAGAGACATACGAGGATAGAAATAGGTTAGACGTTAATGTATTTTATTGTAAAAACGGGTTAAAGAGAAAAAGGAAAGCGACGAATCGATAGATCGATAAAGGATGTCGTCTCGTTTCTTCTTGTTGGATCGATCATGTGACAGGAAGATGCATTTACCTAGAGGCGTCTGTTTAACCGAGTTGCACGATCGTGTTGTAGGTGAAAGAGATTATAGTGAGATGAAAACTGGATTTATATATCGATATTTATAGGTTTCGAGATTCGAAACGATAATTTCAATTAGATAAGGGGATATAAGAAAGTCGAAATTTTTAGCGTCAATTCAGAATTGAAGTATGGAGAGTAAAGGTGAATTGATTTCAAACGCCACAAATTGAACAATTCGTTGTTTAAAACAGATGCGAGCATAAAATATTCAGCGTAACTAATCTTATCTAAAAATTAATTTTTCCACTTTTGCATAATTGATACAGCTTATTGAAGATGTATATTATAGAGCTGATATACCTATGTAGTCCATTTTTGTTTTCAATGTCTCGATTGTTTGTTTCCTTTTTTTAACACTACATAATATAGAAAAAATTGTGTACGGTATATAACGTGAAAAGCATATTCTAGAAACATATTTGATGTATCACTTTATGAATGACTTTTACGATTTGATATCTAATCTTGGCTACAATCTCCTTTTCGATTAATATCATCAGTGAATTAATGTTAAAGATTTAGTTTATAATCGTACTATATCTCTTCCACCAAGCCTATGTTAGTATTAATTAGATTATTATCTTGTGCGAGAACTAGGACCCGCAGTATCGGTTTCTCTTTGTCATATTTTTTCCTCTTCTTTCTCTTGTTTTCCTCGCGTGGAACGGAAATTCCCCGTGAAAATGAGTCGATTGTGATGTTTGTATCGAAGCGATAACGGGAAGGAAGCTGATTATGGGTATCAATCGGCAAGTGAAACGAACGGTACTTCATCGATTGAAACAACATCGATCGTTCATTTGGGACCATCATTTTCAATTTATTGTTCAGCAATCCTATGGAACGCTTTACGCAGAATGTTTCAAAGTAGAAGAGTAAACTGTAATAAAGAGATGGAATTCGTCAAATTCTTATGTTTTATTTATAAAAGTTTTTCAACGAATTGAGTTAAAGAAATATATTTTTTTAAACGATAAATTGAAAAATGATATTTAGTTTGAAAGATTTTGTACACGGAGCATCGAATTGCTTGGAGAAAGGTTTGGTTTCGATGGCACAATACCAGAGGATGGTCTCGAGTTCACGATCGATGCTGTAATTCGAGTTTACTGTAAACTAACGATCGTAACTCTGGTTGAATAGCGTTTCTTGCGCGTTTCAACCGAGACATAACGAGAGCCCCTTGTCCCAGGGATGTACGAGCACGTTGAATTGTGAAAGACCAGATCGATCTTGAATTCTGTCACGTAAAGCGAAGACAACACGAAATAAATTGTATTGCACGATTTTCGAAACATTGCGCGATGGCCTGCCATTTTTATGTCACGCTCAAGGGTCACTCGTCTTGGGCAATAACATTTGATGTTGAAAGTGAAGAAAAGAAATTGAAATCTCGTTAAAATGGCTTCCCCGTGAATAGAATTTTGACGATTTTTAATTAAAGATATCGAAGATATCGAAAGTTGAGAAATTTCAGAGCGGTGGTTCGAAAATTTCAAACTTGAAAAGTTAAGCGCGTGAAAATTTAAAACATTAAAACGTTAAAAACATCAAAAATTTGACAGTTCCGGAATACGAAAATCGGCTGCAGGCAAAATTTTCAAATATTCGAAAATCACAAAATTCAATAGCTTAAACATCGAATACTTGAAAATTCTAAACTTCAAACATTTCAATAATGGAAAATTCAGTAACTTAAAGATTCAGACAGTTGCTATTCAGAAATCTTCTTAATGCTCGAGATTTCCAAAATATAATAATCAAAAAATGCAAGAGTACGTAAAATTTGCAAATTTAACAAATTTAAAAAATTCTAAATTCTAAAAATCTGTTGGAATTAAATTAAAGCTATCGTCAGGAAATCATGGTAATCGTAAATAGAAGTTCTTCGATTATTGCACACGATATTGCATCAGAGTTATCGAAAAAAGAAGAAGGATACTTGTAACGTAAAAGATCATCGTTTTCGGAGTTTCATAAAGGAACGAAAGTACATCCCTGGAACGACCGAATGCTTTTTTCCTACGTGTATTTTCTTCGTAACTCGAAGCGGCCCCTATGGGCACGTTTTCCTTTCCTTTTTGCATGGTGAACCTCGATCGCTTTCTACGCGACACGATTGTTTCCTTTCTTTTCTTTTTTTACGCTGTTAGGTGAGAGCGCGATTGACGTTGCACCATGAACTAACATATAGATTATTATTATTCCTATTATTATTATTATTATTATTATTATTATTATTATTATTATTATTATTATTATTATTATTATTATTATTATTATTATTATTATTATTATTACTACTTCTATTATCATCATTATCATTACTACTACTACTACTACTACTATTACTATTGCTATTACTACTACTACTACTACTACTACTACTATCATTATTATTATCTTTATTATTATAATGTTCCCGTGTAGCGAATCTATTCATTGAAATCCTCTCCAATGAATAAGTATACTTATACACACGCAGTTACTAAGACACAGTGGTATGTATAATCGGCGTTAGCTGATCGAAATTCATTTCTTTTTCATCATTCAACGCGATCGTAACGATCAGACTGACGATAATATTCCTGTTTAAACGACTATTTACGCTCGGTTTCGCGGTATCTTTGAACATCTGGTAACTATTTCCGGTTTGTCTGGTGATTTGGATCGTTTCTGGTGGTCTAGTTCGTTTTTGGTTGACCTGGTGTTTTTAGAAAGGCGAAATCGAGCGTCAAAGTGCCTAAACTCGCGTTGGTCGCGAATAGAATGCGAACCACGGCTCAGTCTTGACGATCGATCTCTCGTTTTTTATGTAAATACACAGAAGAGTCGGTTGGGATAATAATAAACCATTACCAGATACACGTGCTTTTTTTATCTTTTATGTCTTCTTCTTCAATGGATCTTTCTAACGAAACTTCTTTCAAACACAGAAAGATAATTAACCGCCGATAAATAATCAGATCGCCGATGTCGATACTCTGATAGTTATGATTTAGAGGAAGCTTAATTTCGAAATATGTGCAATTCAAGTCACTAAAGATGCGTACAGTAAAAATCTGTAGTAGGTTACGAAGAGAGCTTTTATCGACGGTCGGTACCTATTGTATAATAACGATCAATAGTAAGCCGTAGGAAATGGAAGAGGGCGTACGAAACAGTGTGATTTTCTAGCAGGTCGGTATTTCGTAATCTGAGACACAAAGTTCCGCTTAATGTCATCTCTATTCTGTTCTTGGTCAATGAAAGAGAAAGGTATAAAATTTCCTACATCGGATAAACATTTTAACGAGTAAAACAGGCGTCGATAAGATAGATACCTGTAGACAAATATCAAATAGCCCTCTGAAGGAAAATTAGTTACCTAACTCGATAGAACCATGTACCTGATATATATATTTTACAGATTATTTTGATGTAATGCCACAGAAATACTTGTATCGATATTTTATAATTTAATATTAAACCAAAAAATTAGAAATAAAAAGAATTTGTAAATGTACAGTTCTAGTAATTCCAGCTACTTGGTTCAATAGTACATATATGTATGAATTAATCGAGATACAAATTCTTCATAATCAATCCATAAAAGCAAGATTACGAAGAAGCAGAATTTGATATTTTAACTTCTATTTAATCGTTTTATCGTTGGTTCGATTATCCTACTAATTTACTTTCTAATTTATCTTTACAAAGAAGCAATTTTGTAGAATATTTTGTACTTGTGACTTAGTGGGTGGACCTTTCACGACGCTTCGTCTCGAAACGAAATTTCGCCGATGGCATAGGTAGGATAAATTTGGAACAACCATCTCGAACGAAACACGCCTGTGTTTTACGTTAGTCCCGCAGTTAGTTTCGCTTCTTCAACGTCGCGATAAAGAACTCGATATACCGCGATGTTTAACAGGTGTATCTCGATAAAAACGAAATAAAATTATTGTTTGCCAAACGACGTTTCGCGCGAATAATAATTTCTCTATGAAGTTCACTTAGACGAATTATTATTATTATTATCTTGGTAAAATATTATAGGTGTTCCAAGTGTAAAATATTAAGATACGAAATTTAAACGTCGCGAGCGTTTTAAACATAAATTGTTTAAATATAAAGAATGCAAAATTATAAGAATGTGCGTATAGTCATAAATTAAACGAATGCAAAATGTTCGATACGTGTACGTAGGTTCAGAGGAATAGAACCGTCGAAATATCAGAATTACGATAGAAACGAAATATTAAAATTACGATAAACCATAATATTTCTATTTCTTTGTGGTTTCGTGTCTTCGTAGACGCACGAACGACGCAATGCAATTTAAAAGATGTTTAAAATCAACGCTTCCTATGCAAACTATAATTCTATATTTCCATAACAAATAACGCTGTGATGTTCTTTAAAGTTAATGGCGTTCGGTGTAAAATGTGATTTTCTATCTCTATACATATATACAGACAATGCAATTGAATTTTCGAAAATTGATGCTTTCAGTATGAGATGTAATTTTTTACCTCTATCAACGGACAATGTAATGGGATTTTTTAAAACCGATGCTTTCAGTATAAAATATAATTTCGAGCCTTCTTTTAAATCTTATCTTCATATAGACGTATCGTACCGATAGATTGAGCCATAATTTTCTATGCGTAAAGTCGGTCTTGCTACACACGTGAATAATAATGGGATAATAACTCGAATAATATTGTTACAATAATCTTTGGTTTAAGTTCAAATATGCAATTCGCATGACTGTAATAATTACTTTCGATAACTAAATAATTTTCATACTATCTATCGGTTGATTAATAAAAAATTACTCGACGAAGTACCATCGTGATTCGGAGATTTTTGTCTTTCCAATTAATTTTACATTTAATCTAATATAATTTAAGATATTTAGTTCAGTTGGTATTTTTGATAACTGTAAGATATGATATAAGGAAGATTGTATAGGCCCCTAGATTGCTTTCCTACCAATCTAACGGAACTCGAAGAAGAGGAAGATAAATCAAACGCATCTTGCGAAGGAGGAGATAAATTTTTATGCTCTGCCATCGTCCTTCTTTTAGATTGATATCGGTAATAAGCTTTCCTTGCCATCTCTCTTCTTACACCATAAAAGATAGATCATTAATTAATATGCTCGCAGATACATTCATTGATTCGTTTCTTATATTTGATAATCGATTAATTTATCATAATTCTCGATCGACTCGATAACTCTAAATTATCTTCCGTTATTTTAGATTTTTATAACGTACGTAAATCATATGCTGCTTAATAATTTACTAATTTTTAAATACTCGAGACGCCTGTTTCAGTTTTCTTCGAATACAACGTTACATCTTATTCCAAAGATATTAATTCTACGATTCGCGACATGGTTCCGCTATCCAAAATGTACATACTCGTGTCTCTCCGTGGTCAGCGATTCCTAACAGCTATGCGTTTACTTTAGTTGTTAAAATAATCGCCGTGTATTGTGCATACACTAGCCCTGAAACGTATCCGGCAAACTTGCCCGTCTTCGACAGGCTGTAGTTTAATTAGAAGATCGCGAGCATACAGAAGAATTTGTTACGATTTTATTCCTTATTATCGTGTTGCTGCTTGCGTGTATACGCATTGAAAATTACGACGCGATCAAATTCGCGTTTAGAAACTAATGTACGTAATAAGATTATTCCAAAACGTACGTAAAATTCATCTGAAATGGTACTATGTAAAATTTGCAGCGACTATATCGATTTTTCAATTCCAATTCAAATTTACCTAAAACAGTGACGTTTGATTTAGTACGCTGTCCGTAAATACTTGAATGCTCAATTTAAAAAGTGTTTTAAACGCTCGA
This sequence comes from Bombus cullumanus, assembly GCA_014737535.1. Taxonomy (NCBI): domain Eukaryota; kingdom Metazoa; phylum Arthropoda; class Insecta; order Hymenoptera; family Apidae; genus Bombus; species Bombus cullumanus. Next base: position 463,644 of record JACXIX010000064.1, on the reverse strand, counting down.
TCCAGCTTTAGATCATCGAAATTCCGCGACCAACCCATGAAAGAATCGCCCTCGAACATCCACAAGCAAACTCCGAATATTACGAAACATTTTCTTTCTGAAAAAAGGATGCAACAACGGTAGCTAATAAAGCGACTCTGGATATCGTGGAAATTCAATGGTGTGAGAGGAGAAATATCGAGGGACGTATAGGAGGAAAGAGAGATATTCGAAGAAAGATGAAGAAACGCGGTGAAAGCGTGTGAAAGAAGAGAACGTGCTCCGAAGCGGAAAGCACGATGCCGCGTTCGCGACCGGAAGCGTTCGAGCTGATGGTCGAGGCCGAGAAGCCCTCCAAGTGTATCAGGTTTCTACGTTTCCTGTGGAAGTTCTTCAGATGCGTTTTTTCCCACGTGTCGTTGGTTTCGTTGGTCGTGCTCTACTGTCTGATCGGCGCGTACGCATTCGAGGCCCTCGAGGCCACCCACGAGAAGGAGGTAGATATATCGAATTTTAATTCCCTTATTTTTTTAACTCCTTAGAAAATTAATTAAAAATTAGTACGATTAGTTTAGCGAGATCTTCCCTTTCCATTTTATCTCTTTGCGAAACCGATGGTACGATGAATAAGCCTCGGATAGCTAAAGAAAGTAGATTGTCGAATGGTTACAATTTTTCCGAAATAATTAACACCTGTCGAAACATCGCTCTTTTCCTTTTTATTTTTAAGCCGATAGTGCGATAGGTATTTTTTTTGGTAACAGTGCAGCGTCGTTAGGATCTGTTAAAATACGGCACTTTATTACGAATGGAATTAAATATCTCGTTTTAGAAACTGCGTTGAATCTCTATTTTTTCAAACTTGCTTATACATTATCGCGTATCTTATTGCCAGACCGAGCGTATTTTTATGAATGCAACCGAAGAAATGAAATCCAGAGTGTCGTTTTACCTTCTAGAGTAGACTGTAACGAGTACCACGTTATAACGAGCGCACTTTAAATATATTATTTTCCTGTATTATGTGAATTTTTGCATTCTGAAATTTTTCACCAGAGCATAAATATTCGTCGACTAATTATCATATGTTATATTGTTACGTTCGTCGGTAAAATAAAAGTCGGGATTTAAACGCTATTTTTTTTCTTTTTTTCTTTTCGACGAAGATTTGCAATGTTTCATTTTTATGGTGTTCTTTTTTGTGGAGGTTTCAGGGAAAAAGTAGAATCTGGTTCACGGTGGAGTTAGCCTGGCTATATTATGCCCAGTAACGTTTTTCCATTTCATTTTTGCTAATTTTTTGATATCTACGTTCTACATTGTTTACATATTTTAGGGTTTAGTGATGTTTTGAAATTTCCTTTCCTTTCTTGGGTTTCTTTTGACATTAGTTAATTGCACGATTTTAATTGTTTTCTTCAAACTCTGATTACGATTGGATGTCTTCTTTTTAAATCTTCCATCCTGTTTGATCTTTTTTCTTAATCTTTTGCTCGTTTAACCCGCTCTTCTGTTATTTTTTCGGTCTTTAAAGTACCCTTATTCTCTCTGTATAAAAAATCCTGGCTGACCGAAGGTTCTCCAATAAAAATTCTGTTTCGGCAATTTTTCTTCTTCGAATTCAAGATATATTTCACGCCAAAAGCTACTTTTTTACCTTTCGTCATCTCTTTTCTCTTATTCTAATCTCTTTTCTAGTACTCTATTATCATTCATACAGTTATACCTTCTCACATTCCTCCGCTCTTCTACGTTTCTCACTTCATTTTCTTCTCCCGTTTCCTTTAATCTTCACAGCTCCGTCGTTTTTTTCTTCTACTATTAAATACATTTATTTCAATAAAACCTAATAACGCGATATCTCCGCGACAAAGACACCGAATAAAACGAAAACACTTCCATTTTCATTATCATTTAACAACAACGAAATACAGAAATAAAAATAAACGAACAATTTGTCTCAGCCTAAATAACGTCACTTTATCTTCCCCTCTTGCAATTCTCATTCCAATTCCCTTTATCGTTCATCCCCTTCTCCCTTTCTTTAGTTTTCTTCTTCTTTTCTCCTTCTCTCTCTCTCTCTCTCTCTGTCTGTCTCTCTGTCTCTCTCTTATCCAGATCAAGAAGAGCATTAAAGACATCAGAGGGAACGTAGCAGAGCAGCTATGGAAGATCACGAAGGAGGTAGAGGTTCTGATTCGTGAAAATTGGACGGACAAAGCGTTACGTGAATTAAAGGTACCGGGTCATCTCATCCACATTCGGTGACCAGAGATCGAACTCGAATTTCCTCCGCCATCACTTTCCCGCTACTTTTCTTCGTAGAGCTTTGAGAACGACCTCGTGTGCATGATGGAGAAAGAGGGTTGGGATGGCAGCGAGGGTGAGGATGACATCCAATGGACCTTTGCTGGCGCTCTCTTTTACTCCATCGTCGTCATTACTACCATTGGTAAGACTAATCATCTCGTTTCGCTTATCTTCAACAGACAATTATCTATCATAATCTTCTTTAATAATTTTCACGAATTTCTCATACCTTTAATAATTTTCATGAATTATTCTAATTTTCTTTAACAGTTATTTCCTTAACAATGAAGAACTTTATCAACAAGAGCGAAGGTATTAGGAGAGCGGTAGAATATTATCGAATTCGTATTTTTACAAATATAATTAGGAGAAACGAAATCTAGGTAGGTTTAATAGGAAGTCTATTTTCTACTGAAACGAGCGCTACAACGAATACTATACTTTGAATATTAGTGGTTGAATAGCAGTAGCGTAAGAAATCTTGATAGGTAAAAGAAGCAGAGAAAATTCATAGAAATAGAAGAAATGTTCTTAACGATAGTCTTACGTGACATCAATTATCATATTTATTATACGAAATTTATATTATAACGAATATCGAATAAGTTTAATGAAAAGAGAGCGTCGTTCCATGGTTTAAAGGTATATACATACGATCTTTGGTATCTTGTTAAAAGTGTTTGAAGCCTTCGTGGCTCTTTTAAAAACAGGAAGTTCGATAATTTTTAGATTGGAGCCACGACAGCGGATTCTGTGGCTAAAAATAAGGAGAAATATTTCATGAATTTTCATGCTCGTCTAAAATTACGTTCCACTACTGTTCCTTCTTAATTTAACTGAAATATTTATATTAACTTTCTATAACCAGAATGCCTTACTTACTCGCGACACAAGAAAAGTCATTGTTTCGATCAATTATCGAAAACTGAAATTAAAATTTTGGTTTGAAAATTGGTACTGACAATTACCATATCATTTTACAAAGAAACGTTATACCAATAAAATACTAAAGTAAAGTAGATAGATAAAATAAAATCTAAAAGTTATAAATACATACGAATCGTGTTAGTAAACTTCGATAAAGAAGTAATAAGATAAAAATGTATACAATACAGACGAGTAATACATGAAATACAATGTCAGATAAATCATGTAAGATGATAGATAAATAAGAATTAAAGGCGATTGTATAGATACACGAGTATTTCCGAGTCACATAGAAGGTTAACAACTAAGTATCTACTTTTTGAATACTTTGATATTCAATCACATCGTAAACACTCGTGCGTATTCCATTTCAACCTATAAACAAACTATCTAACAAATATCTTGGAAGTTTTAACAATTTCAGAAACATCTCAAAAACGCTCTGAATTACACCAACGACGTTTTTTTAATAATTTCCTCTCATACGCTGTCCAACTCTTTAATCCAACTTTTCGCTCAGGCAGATCGATCTTATCAAGAATTTATAAGACGAAATACGCGAAGAACCATCAGAAGATCGATCAGGCGAGAAAAGGTTGCCGTCGAAGGCCTCGTGTAAATGGAGCTTAAACTTTTTCATCCACGTTGGCGTTTTGCGTCTGATTTTTCTTCAAGGACCGACTGTAAATATCGAAGTCGTTATAATCGTAATTTTGCTCGTAAGGATTGCTATGAGGTCGTGGATAGGACTCTGGATTTTCCCCTGGAAAATGGTAATTTCCAGGATATCTGTTAGCGCCAGTGAAACTCCCCTGGGGTCTTCGATTACCATAATTGTTCGGCGATTGCACGAAAGTCGCTGGCCCGTACTTGTTGGAACCACCCTGGAATTTGTGTAAACACTATTAAAGTTAACTGATATAATTGAAGTCATAAATAGGCTGCAGATTTTTATGCTTTTATTGGAAAATTGCAGCTGCAGAAATCTATAGATTGCATATACTCAATTTTGCGCGATCTACGATATAAAAAATTGAGTAAAATTATCAGAAAGATATCAGAAGTTATTGTAAAATTAATAGTAGTATTAGTAAATGTTAATATCAATAAAATGGTACCGGATATGAAGGATGGTGTCCTTGTCCGTACTGTCCGGAAACCAACGCTGGATACTTTCTGCTATTAAAGCAGCAATATTTTTTATCCTTGGAGCAGCTTCCCTGATTAAACAAATTATTAGAAATATTAATAAGCATATAGTTATAAAGTTTCAAAGATATCGATCACTTTCCCATATTTCTTACAAATTTCAATCCGGTAGAGGGGCAATTGAAGCTGTATCTGCATTTGCAAGTGTCGTATTCTCTATATCGAGGATCGTCCTTCACCCACGATGGCACGAAACCGTTTTCCAACTCGCCATCGTCGATATTTGCGGTGTAGGAAGGTCTGCACAGGTTAAAGTAAAAGCAAATATTATTCAACGGTTGCTTCTTTAAGCGATATAATGGTTTAACCTTTTTGCAGTTTCAATCCTGCATTTGATCAGGAAACCGATAGAATTTAGTATTTCCAGAAAATATTTCACAAGTAGATTTTAATCTGCTAAAAGGTTTTACAGTTTAAAAGGAACAATATACATATATGTATAGAATAGTGATAAAGTTAGGCGGAAAACCCTGCGTATATACGTTCTTCTTTTATTTTTACTCGAATACAACATTTTTCCACGTGATCGAAAGTGCTTAAATCTCTATCATACGTTACTTTTCAATTTGTCATTGGTATACTAAAAATTCAGATTCGATCGATTCCCGACAAAGCCCGATATCGAAATGTGCTCAAATATTCTCCAGCCGCCGATATTCGTAACAGAGTTGAACAATCGAACTCAAACCAAACCGAAATCCAACCTAAATCCGATCCAACCCCCGGATCGTGTAACTCCGAATGTTTGGCCGCTTTTCATAAAATCCAACAGTGGTGGAGATCATTCGATCGTACAAAGCCAATCAACATGGAGGACGCGAACGACGAAAACAGACTTACTGGGTTGGAAAACAGCGAGAAGATACGAAATACCTTTTTATAATGCCTGTTGGTCCACCAGGACCGACAAGAACTTCTTTGTTGTCAGGATACGACGGTGACACAATGGGTCTACTGTTAGAACCGTAAGGTCCGTTGCTCTGTGGTCTAAATCCTGCCAAAGGTCTTTCGTGGCCGAGATCCTCGAGGTTCTCGTTCACCTGGTACCTATAACTGAACAAATAGTTCCGATGAACAATTTTCTTCCGATTTTCTTCTTCTTCTTTTGTGCAGAGCAAAAGGGAAAAAAGTTTTTAAAGATATTGAAAGTTATTATCTTAATTGTTGGCTAGAGAAATTGAAATTGAAAAACGGAAGGTAGCAGAATGATTAAGGGGTGGATGTGGATGTGGTGTATTTTGGTGGTGGTACGTTATAAGTTCCGATGAGAACTCGCATCTTCCGTTTAAAAAGACTCATGCTGCGAGGTCAGATTCTTAAATATCAAATCAAATTCTTCATTGCGTATAAATAAACGAGTTCTAAAATTCCGACAGATCTTATCCTATCGATGTTGCTCTTAGTAAATTATAGTATCCACTTCCAAAATCGTATTTCGATCACATTCTTCTACCTTTCAATTTATCTGGATCTTTCGTCTTTTTCCCCGTTAAAATTACGACATTTCAACAAAATACATTACAATCCACCTCGAAAACCATGATACGTCGATATCTTGCATTCCATCGAAAAGAAAGAAAGCCCAAAGATTCAACACACCTTGTTCTATCGACGTCGCTCTCCTGTTCGTCTCTGCGCTTCCATGCCCACCCATCTTCTTCGGCGACCACCGTCGCAATAGCGACGCAACAAAATAGAAAGAAGGTTGTCATCGTTCCACGAGAAGGCGCGATTTCGTCTGGTTGTTGCTTTGGTCAGCTTCACCGGTGAATATCGCCGACGGTCGACTAAAACGAGAGTGAAAGTGAATCCCGTCTTTATATATGCACCGTTGGAAGGTGAACGCACCGTGTGGCTGGTTTCGAGGTCCCTTCGATAGCGATCTCGGATCAACAGTTTTCGTCAGAGGGTGAATCACCCCTTGTGCGGCTCGTTTTAATCGCAGGTGTTCTCGTTACACGGATTAGGATCGTTTAGAGGGCTTAGAGGATTCAATCTGTAAATTGACGCGAGAAAATTGATGCTGGAATATTTGCTTAGCGGTGGCCGCGAGGCGAATGTTAGAAATTTGATGGGAAAATGAGTAATGAGCAAGCTGAAAGATAAAACGAGAATCGAGAAGATCGGGGATTGAACAGGGGAAGAATATTCGTTGGAAAGATTGTACGTACGAGAAATGGATATGACGGTGTGGACGTTTATACATTTATGGGAAATTTAAAGACACAAAAGGAACAAGGAGTGGTAAAAGTCGTCTATAAATATTTAAAGTAGATAGTATAAATATAATTGCAAAGAAAGAACTATGATAGACAATTGTTGCCTTACTGAATATTATAGCTAGTATTGTAGCTTGAATATGTTATATGTTTTTGTATATTACATGTACTCTGTAGGTTTTTGTACCTTCGATTTTCCAATAGATGCATAAACATCCAAATGCACTTCGTGAAAATATGAAATGATACAAACATTGACAGAATAATATTGTTTGAAAATTTGCAAGTACGATATCGAGGGGGAAATGAAAATTGAGAAAATCGAAGAGTGAGAATATTCGTCCCAAGTTTGAATAGAATCGAAAGATAAAGAAAACATTGAGAAAGAAGTTCGAATATAGTTGAACGATGAAATGTATTTAAAAAAAAACTGTAATTAAAATGATTCCATGCAAATTTTGAGAGAAAATAAAATTGATGAATTTGGAGATTGAAAATACTAGAAAATATCGATAGTTGGGCGAATGAGAGAAAGAATTTTAAGGCAGAACGGAAACTCGGAGATACATATATTGTATATTCGTAGTAATAATTAAACTATTTTAGCTTACGACGATTTATATTGGCGATAAAAAGTAACATTGACCTTAATCGCTATTCTTCAAAATGCTACTTAAACCAAAACATACAAATGCGGCCCACCAAACTCGTGAACGTAACGTGTTAGGTAACGTGAGGTGAGCACGTGGGTGCATTGAATTGCACTGAAACCAGTGTTTCTCGTGCCTGTCCTTCGATCTGGGAAAATCCACCGGTTCGAGAAGGGGAAGTCGGTTTCATTACAGGTGGTTTTCTGACCTCTTTCATTGGACAAGATCCAGCGAAATGGCGTAATACTCCTTCACGCTACTTCGTCAGTTGTTCTTCGAAGGACGTCTGCATTGTCTTCGATTCATGAACCTAATGACAATAGCAATTTTTTTTATTCTTATATGAAAATGGTGAGTCGTTTCTTGTGAACCGCTCGCTTGTTTTACATATATGCGAATATGTTACGTATACCGTAAATATTTACCATTATCGAATATTCAATTTTTTCAAATTTCATTTCCTTTTGAAATTTTCGACGAATTAATACAATTACAGCTTTACAAATACGTTTCATCGATCTTCTTTTTCGATTTTCGCTTTACCTTTCAATTCTACTGAAATCTGGCTCGAACGTTGTCAATCTTCGATTTCCTCAGCTTTTATTTTTCCCCAAAAATGGATAGAAGAGATAGGAGTTCTTGATTTAAAACAATCCTGATAAGCAGAGAGCCATTACAGTATATTAATTATTATCGATTAATTCAGAAGCGACAGGGAATGTACGAATTTTCGTATTTTTATCCTTGCAATGTTGCATTGATCTGTACATGTAAATGAATGTTACTTCGTATTTCTTTATTAAAATAGTCCTAGAGTCAAAATTACGTAATCCATAAAATTAGACTGAAAATTAAATAATCGTTGAAATTAAAATGAACTATAAAATTTAACATTGAAATTCATTTTTTAAAATATGACTTATTACAATATAGTTTGCCGAGGACTAACAGTCGCTATGTATCATAAATGTTAATAATGTAGCGCGTAAGAAAGTTGATGTAATATGTAAGAATTTTTGCTTTTTGTTAGATCTACGTACCATACCTACTTATTACGGAATTATTTCTACGTGTAACGTATATATCAGTGTGACGTTTAAAATTACATAACTCTGATAAGTAGAGTTAAGTAACTTAATAAGGTAGCGTGTAAGAATTTGTAACTAGAAATACGTGAAAGTTTATAAACCCCTTTGCAATGCGTCACAAGGCAAGCAATAAAATATACTATTACTTATATTCTTACACTTGCAAATATTTAAGAAACTCGTAAAAAGAACGTGCCAATTATTCTTCACCAACGTCCATCGTCACTTTTCTTCGTTATTAATCATTTCCAAAGTTTCTGCATTTAAACAAAACTTTCGTGGAAGATACAAAACTTTTTGAACGATCGTATTTCATTTAACACCGCGTCATTATAAAACCAGGCAACGTTAAACGTTAGAGGAAATCTTTCTAGATGAAAGAAAATGGTCGAGCTCTTGGAAGCGACGTTTCCCGACGGTCGGGTGTAACCTTGTTTTTTTGTGGGGGAAAAAAGACACGGTCGAACGAAAATCCAATGATCAAGGTCATTTTCACGAAGAACGCTGTCCCGACCACCGAGGAAATTCACTTTTCCTCCGGGACAGGAAGCCGGCAGCGTCTCGTAATTCGTTTTCCTTGATTTTTGCGCCGTGTCGCCGACCAACGATCTCGTCGATTAACCGTTTCATCGTTCCACGACGAAAGGGGACACCTAAATTTGTTACGTTCGTTGGGAAAATTCTTTGTAACATCGCCACAGTGCGGCGTGCAGTGAAGAAAAATCAAAGTAATTATTGTTCGATCATATACCATCAGTCTGTAATATAAATGTAAACAATAATTCTTTCCAAAATCGACAGAGCATTAGTTAAAAAGTTTCTTTCTCTTTTTAAGGAGCGGTTTTAAACAATCGGCTCGAACCATTTTGTAATTTTCATTATTCTATGTCAAAAAGGTATGTAACGGTATATAATGAAAATAATATATAAATTCAATAAAAAGAAGGAAAATTTTACACGTGCTTTATGTACAAAATACACATGCATTTTTGCGCGAAAGAAATATTATCGCGAATATGTAGTTCACTTTAAACCATTCATCTTTTTCCTCTTTCGTTTTTTCCTCGTACTGATCGTTTACGAGAAAAACGCTGGCTAGTAATAAAGCGAACACCCCACATACAATATAATATATTCATCTTTTACTGCCGGCTGCAAAAGGAGCTTGATTTACATAGATTTCTCATTCACGCTCTCATGTAACCTCGATATACCCTAGATTGAACTTACTCTTGATAAATAACAAACTAATAAATAATAACATAGTAAATTCATTAATAGGAGAAATTAGAAATAAATATTTGTGACTGCTAAATAACTTGAATTGAGAATTGAAAAGACTAGAAAGATTCCAGGGCATACAAAATCACAATGGCAAAGAGTGACGTTCGTAATGGCATGAAATTTCGATCTCTCCTCGAGGAATCTGGTTATAATGCACCGCGAAAAATCGACCAACGAACAAAGGCTTATAACGCGTGACCGAGTTGCGTTCCGAAATCCAGCTGGAACATCCGCTCCCCTTTTGTGTTCGATCGATCGATCCTCGTCCCTTTCCGGCGGATGCGCTCAATCTTCTCCATCTTCCTGCTCTCGTTCTTTCTCGATCGTTAATTAGAGCAATTAAAAAGTACAAGAAAAAAAGCACAAGAACAGGAGAAGAAGGAATAAAAAATAGAAATCTTTCTCGGTAACACTTGGCGTTAAAGACCTTATAAATTATGATATATAGGATATTTTTAAAAATTGGTCCCGTACTTCTGAAGCATGCAATACTCACCAAAAGCAAGCAAAAAGACTTTCATATGCTTCGCTTCCAAATAATTTTTAGAATGTGGTTAACACCTTTTTGCTTTCCACGAGTATTATGGGAACTATGAGTAACGCTCGTGAAAGTTGATTCCAATTTTCTGAAACATTCTAAATGAATTAAGATTACATTTATATCTGTAAAACTAAAATTCGATGATTTTTCAAGTTAAATTACCATCAAAATTAAATAATCTTCGGATGTCGTGTATATCAAACCGTGCGATTAAGATTTGCTACAGTGATTGTAAAAAATGTGTATGATGAAGCGGTGACCTTGACCCAGACTATAGGAGACGAAGAAACATTGCTTGTTACGAAATTGGTGGAGGCTGAGACAACCTTGATGATCCTTCCGAGTATTACGTGTGTTGACCCTGGAAATATTTGAACAAGGTTGAGAACACGAGGCTCGTTCCTTGAAAAGTTTGAATAATGACATTAATTACTTGCAACCTTCGGTTTGAAGCGTGTAAAAGTAAATTAAAGGTGAATCGTGGAGATTTTTGTGTTATTGGAATATATCGTATACCGCTGGGAATATTTTAAAAGTCATGCGCAATTACCAGAACCAATTACAATTTTTAAAGATTTATTTAGGAACCTTTTAAGCTTATGATTGTCATTGTAAATTGGAGACATATCCCAAAACTTGACTAAAACCTCGAAATCATTAAAAAATTGTTACTTTACAAATTACAATGAAATTCTGAATTAAATATCTGCAAGTTACCAATATTTTTAAAAAATATCGTTATTAAATGTCCCATCGTAAAATTCCAAATTTTCTAGGCTTCAAATAAAAGATAAATTCGGATAATAATTAATATTTTAATATTGCATAAACTATTATATTATTGTCACGCAAATTATGGGCTGTAAGAAAGATAGGCGCAGATCAAGTGAAAATTACGCCCGTAATTTTCGACCTAACAGGATTAATTGCGCATTACGTGAGCGGGGAAATTACGCAAGGCTAATCGAGCGTTCCTCGACTCTAGGGTACGGTCACATCGCACCGAAGACTAAGAACGGGAAAGTGGTCACCATATTCTATGCTATCGTTGGGATTCCCCTCATGTTGCTTTGCCTCTCCAACATTGGCGATATCATGGCTTCGAGTTTCAGGTAAACGATTGCGTATAACGCAGAAAAATGCGCTTCATTTATACTTTCTAATGTTTTCGATGCTAAAACAACCAATTTCTAATGTATATTTAAATATACGGTCGAATCTCTTCAAGACAATTTTGCTCGTTTCCTTTCGTTATTATTATTTCGAATTAGATTACATAGAAATATATATTATCGAATTTTTCTACGAATTAGCGTCACGAGAGATTTCAAAGCACGTTAACTACGAATGTAAAATGAAGACGCAAATGAAAATGTCGAGGAAAGAGAGAAAAGCAACTAATTACGTAAATATTTCTCAAGTTATTCTACATTCCTCAGATTTTATTAAAATATACAATCACTGTAAGAAAAGAGTCTTGTCTATATGGATATTTTATTATTTTAATCGTTGTTTCTTTTATCTTTATTATGCCATTAGATTTTTATACTGGAGAGTTTGCTGTTACATATGCACGAAACCACCAAGAAAAAGGCGACCAAGAAGCCACTTCGTCAGATCATATTCCATGAAACAACCAGGGTATTTATTTAACTCATGAATATTTCTTTGAGCACAATTACGGAAATAAAAACCTAAATGTTTATAACCGGTGGTTTACTTTCAACATACTTTTCTATACATTTTGTACTTACATTTTGCATATATCGGCATACTTAAATTTCATATAAATGCATAAACATCCGCAGTTTCCTCATAAAAACATAATATTCTGTAACAAATACGTACAATAAAAACATACTTTTGGAAAGGCGATATGGTGGAAGCAGGGGTGGCTTTGGAAGATCCATTAGGGTGAGCCAGAGATCTGCAGACTCAGCTCTGGGTTTGTCCGAAACCCTGGCCAGATCATCGTACTTTGACGTAGATAATAAGTATGCTATGTGCTTTTAATTTTGTTATTCTGTTTAAAAATAATATCCTAATCACATAGATTCTTGAAATGTTTTTAATATAGCGATAGTGAAAAGGCGTGTCGTTTATTATTTGATAAAGCGTTCGATAAAGAATTTAGATAAAAAGAAATTTTCTTTGGAGAAGATTCCTCAAATATAAATAAAGAGAAAGTTATTTTTAATTAAAAGAAAATATCTACAATAATTTCTTCTTTTGTTTTCTTTGCTTCAATCGAGGTACAATGTACGTCGATACGAAGATTCGGAACTCAAGAGATCCAGTTCTTTTTATCCATCGTCAGTAAATCCAAATTTTGGATTTAAATCAGCGACAGTGTCCAGATATTCGGATTTGCCGATAGTAAAATCAAGCACAGGTATCTGAAACACATTCCGTGAAATTATCTATGAGAAAATGGAAGAAAGAAAGATTTCTAAATGACGATTGCGTTTAGCTAGTCCCAAGATGACGACGCAATCGTTAGACAGGAAGTTGCTAATGCGTTCGCCGAATGACACTGATCGTTCTCCGGTTTTGTGCAACCAATATGCATTGGATGATTTGGAGGATGAATTACGACGCTGGCACTCTTCCGCTGAGAACAAAAGTGACTGTGAGTTATAATATAAATATATATAATATTTACGATATAATTTATTAATCTTGTCAACATTGATGATTGATACGTGATTTGTCAGGACAATTCTATATTCGTATATATAATAATAAAGAAGGAAAGAAAATTTATGAAAAATTTAAAATTAAGAAAAGAAATGAAAATAGGAAGAGGGAGTGATGGTTAATTCCCTGTCTAATAAATATGATTCTTTCATTTGCAGCAGGCAATACAAGCAAATCTCGGGTGGAACCAGAAGCGGCAGAAACCCTGGAAAATGTGGAGAAACAAGCGCCATTAGTGACGAGGTCGTTGCCCAGAAGATGCTTATCCATGGAATGTGCGACTAGCAACTACAGGACGAACCTGGCACAGCCTTTACGGCCGTCGCCCACTTACTTGGAACTAGAGAACTCCAGAAGGTCCCAGTTTTCAAAAAGTAGACGTTATAAAACTAATTATCCCACTGGTAAATAATTTCTCTTTTTCCAATTCCATTCGTTAGATCTATTTTCCTAATTCACATTTTCAAGTTGAATTTCGTGAAACTTTCAAATTCTCTGATTTATACTTCTTATAAATTTGTTTAATTCTCCTATTGTTCAGTTACTTCTGTAATCTATCTTAATATTGCCTTTTGTTCTTAAATCCTTATTCATCTTTCTATGTTACAAATTCTATTTTTCTAAATTTATATTCTAATCTAATTATATCTCACATTACATTACATTTCTTACATTATTCGCTTATTTCCATAATATATTTTATCATCTTTCTATTTATTTCGATACATTTATTTATCTTTCTAGTAAAATCATAACAATTCCTATGTAAATATTTGCAAGCTCTTGTTTCTTATCTATATCTTTATTTCATCTCGAATTTTTGTAGCTGTTTGTTATAATAAATTTTGTTTTTCCTTCTTGGTTTTTCGATGAAGCTCGCTCTTACAGAAGGGACACATTGCCATCGGATGTAATGTCCTCAGCTGGATTTTCGGCACACAGACAAGTATACATAGACGATTTTGACTCAGATTATGAGTATTACGTAAACGACGATCAGGAAAGGCAGCCAATAAAGCCGGTACCAATATGGTTATGCGTCTTCCTGGTAGTTAGTTACATTTTTGGTGGCGCTTTCTTATTTAGCGCTTGGGAACATTGGCCATTCCTCGATTCTGCATATTTTTGCTTTATTACTCTCACTACCATAGGTTAGTACAGCTTTTCTTCTTTTCCGTTTTTATTTGGTATGTTTTTAGTATTTAATTAGTTAATAATTTAATATTTTCATTAAGCCTTACTTTGTACGTGGTATTAATTTGAAGGCTCTACAGAAGTTTATGAAACTTGATGAACATTTTCATCTCCCTCGTTCTACCAATTTTTGCTTCATTACTCTCAGAACAACTTCTTTCTCTTTTTTAATTATCCAATTAGAATTTTTGCGCTGTGTGGTGTTTGAATTACATCTTGCTTGTGTCTACGGCTTCGACTAAAAGAATTTAAATAACGTTATGAAGTTTGAAGCATTTTATGAAATTGGAGAATTTCTTCTGCTTTGTTACTTCTTGCACCTTTGAAACTCAATAAAATTCTGTTTTTCTTTTTTTAATTAATTAGCACATTAGCGGCATTTGGTTTTTAAATTATTATGCTTATTATACGTATTAAATTATTATTTTAATAATATTCCATAGCATTTACTAATTTAAAAATTCTGAAACATCTGATGAAATTTCAATTAGAAAACATTTTACGTTCTATTCTAATTTTAAATTCGTCTTTTCCATTGTTGGAATCGAATGAAAGTTGTCCCTTGATTCTGCGACATTCCCAAATCGCATCACGCATGCATTAATTGTTTCTCTCTCACCTTTTCCTGCCAAAAGTTCTACCTAATTGAACTTCTCGTTCCAAATAGCCACTCGATAACTTCCACACTTCTCTAAACACTTCATTCGATTCTGACGCATGAGAGGTTCATTCACCTTTTGCACACCGAAAGGTCGTTTACCTTTTCGTCATTGTACATGCATCATCCACTGGAAATTTATAGATATTGATGTTATATATAAAATTTAATGGAAATTAATACTATAGAATTATTTAAGAATTATTATAGGATTATTTTCAATGTTACAAAATTATTAGTATTTTTAAATGAATATTATACGGTCTTATATAGGAATACAATTGCGCGTGCACTCGCTTTCACTACGCGGTACACTAAAACTACGTAGGAAACAACGTAGGAAGTAAAACAAAAAACCAGGAACACAATAACGTGCTCCCTCTGTGCTTCCCGACTACAAGAATCATCCCGATAAAATAAAACAAAAGGAAAAAAGCGAATACGATACTGGAAGTGCACATTTGATTTGCAGGATTCGGTGACTTCGTTCCAGCGTACAAGCTGGATGCACACAAAGGGATCGCGGTTTGCTCGTTGTACTTGTTATTTGGAATTGCTTTGCTGGCGATGAGCTTTAATCTGGTGCAAGAGGAGGTCATCAACAACGTGAAGAACGTCGCGAAGAGGCTCGGCATCATCAAAGAGAGTGACGACGAGGAAGATGCCGACGACTACGACGCGTACGACGTCGACTACAACGACGAGGTTGACAACGAGCTCGAGGGCTACGTTCTCGATACCCCTCGATGTCACTCGACGACTAGGAACGTTCGCGGAATTTCCGTCGCCTAGCCAACCTCCAACACCCGAATCTTCATTCATTCATCAAATATACTCACCTTCCTTTCTCCAGTTTTCCCCTTCCTTCTTCATTTTTTCTCTTTCTTCTTCGTCTTTTCTATTCCCTTTCCCCTTCCTCTTTCAGTTTTTCTTCTTTTCTTCATCCTTGGCAATTGGACGAAGTCCGAACGAAACTGAAATGTCTGAATGTCTTACCATTGTACACTCTCAGTCAAAAATTTGGAGCAGCTTTATTTCCGGAACGAAGCATGCTTCTGAAGAACATTGTAATTGTAACTTTTATTTTTAAATGTAATCGTTTATTGGCTTATTATTATTAGCAGACTGCGAATGTTCATGGAAATTCACATCTTTATGAATACAGTTACAGGGATGGTCACAGTTTTTATATGTCATACGTATTACGATACTATTTCACAACTCGTGTAACATGCAACAAACTGGAAAAACCCTTACACTGATTCAGGGATTCCCCGGTCTAACAATCAACGTAATCGACACTGCAATGTTCCTTTCTCTAAGGCGCTGCTTTCCCGTTCACTAACTTCGAAATCATAATCACCATCCGTTATCATTCGTGATATTATATTTATATTTGTCAAAACGTTCTGATTACAAAATTATCTTTTACTATTTTCTCAAAATTCCGCATTCAACTTTGTTATTGTAATTCTACTTATAAATAGGACCCTAATTTATAATAACACTCTGTAAAACAAGTTACGAATACAGTGAAGAATATAACGAAATTAAATATTTCTCTGGAAACTATTACCGTTTCTCTCAGAAATGTCCCCCTTTGTAAATATTCTAACGTGGATTATGATAACTTGATCCCTCTCGGCCAATGTACAAGTTACTTCATATCTGTTGAAAAAAAAATTCGTTTATTATCTCGTATGACAAGAGAACCTGTCTGCATCCGCTTTCTTTCCTACTAAAACATAATTTGCTTTATTAAATATTCTTCGAATAAAAGGAAAGATACTAACAATTTAAAACATTGAGGATTTATTCACATTCCGTAGCATCTTCGCCAATTTAATGATTACCCATGACTACTGGATTACGATAATCAATGATATTTCGAAAATTCTAAAGAGGATAGAAGAAACGCACTGTTGTTTTACGTTAAATATAGCATTTACCATTATTTAATCGTTTGTATCAATTATGCGCTTACGTGTAATAAAATTAAGAAATCAATAAAAGGTGGACAGGAGTTTATCCTCTCAGAGACAGAAATCTTAAAACCGCTTTCGTATAAAAGAGAAGGAAAGAATAGCAAATGTAGCAAGCTCTTTCGCCGAAGTCTTCGTACATGTACAAATTCAAAATACATAAAACGAAGCCTCAGCAGGTGTCGTAATACCAACGAACGGTAGCATACTTACAAGACACAAGTACGCAAGAAATCGACGCCGGTGATAAATTTCAAAGGCGTGACGGAGACGTTCCGCGCGGTCGCATCTATAGGGTGTCCAGGAAGTTGCCAGTCGAGCAGATCCAGCCCCGTTGAATTCGGTTATTTTTAGCGAAACGCTATTTTCAGTTCGACGTCTACGAAGCGAGTAACAAGGAATCAGTGCACGAGAGAGCCTCGTGGTGGTTTGGCTCGGCTCGTTTTCACGCAATTATCCATGTGGATCGTGAAACACACGCCATTAGACCCTTCCGGGAAATCGAATGCCATCGAGTGTCACGAAACATTTTAATAAAATAAATTCTGAAATAAATTATTCAGATGAAATAATATCAAGTAAATTATGACTTTGAATGGTTCAATATATGAAAGTTATTATATTAGTGGATTTTAAGTTACACAGAATTAAACATAGTTGATTAAAGGACAGTTCTTACGGCGAATAAAATTGAAGTCTGTGGATTTTGTTAACGTTTTGTGATTAACGAATTTATAATTGAAAATTTGTGGAAAGAAATAGATGCTTGTTTCCAGAAGAATTGGCAGTAGATCGTAGAACGTTGTACTTTTTGGAGACTCGTAGTTTTCTTGGAAAAGATATATTTAAATTACACGTAAAATTACATTTTAATTTTGTTTCAATTATTCTGCACGGTTGTAGAGATTCGATTTATCTTTAAGAAGAAAGTGAAGTAAAAGTGAAATAACGAAAATTATCTGTTTTTTTTTTTTTTTTTGAAGAATTATTATATTTTTCGATGAATGATCAAAAATTGATAATAACTTTGATGTAAACAGAAAGCGTGGATTTCAAGAAGAGCCGTAATTCAATCGTTCTTGACAATTATCAAAATCGGAAAAATCGTGGAACATGCAAAGAGATTCACAAGGAAGAGGAATTGAAGTATCTTCTGGGAGAAAAATGATTTACAAAAAGAAACGTGCAAGTCCAAGAAGAATGGATTCACGCAGCACGTGTCAACACGTGGCGAGTCGTCTCGACAGTGTGTCTGACTCAAAGGCACAGGCTAGTCTATATTTAAAACGCCACGAGGGTATCTAAGTCACTGTGAAAATCCTGAAAAACCCAAGAAAGCGAGGAAGAAAGAAGAAACAAGAAACAAGAAAACGTGACGCAAAGATAAAATGCAATACGTAATTCGAATAATGCTCGAATAGCTTCGATCCATAATTTTGCTTGCAAAAGGAACTAAAGAAAATTTCCAGCATTTCTAAAAATTAAAAAATGGGCGACTAATTTCAAGTGATCGAAAGCGAATAAAACGAAATTTTCAAAATCAAAAAAGAGAGACGATACATCGAAATCTCTAAAATTCTGCAGAAGCCAAATAAAGCAAAGAAGAGGCATAGGTGCGAATCAAAAAAAAAAAAAAAAAAAATAGGAGGGGAATGGAAATCCAAATCAAAGGGGAACAACTTGGATTAATAAGAGTGATCGAAAAATTCAAGATCGGACGATAAGATAAACGGGATTTTCGCTTCTTGAGAAATTGATCGTTCCTTCGGTGAAACGTATACTACGACCTGACAATAGATTTCGTTAAACTCGTTTTCGATTCTTGGCGGGTCGTGGACGAAGTCGATAGCAGGAGAGCGGTTGTGCATTCGAACGATATAATCCAAGAAAAGGCAGAAGGGACAGGACGACTGGCGATACTGACGTTTCCTATTAAACGGAACCGTGTAATTTTGCTATTGCGCTGGGTCAGCGATCGCGTATAATCGGCGCTCCCCTTTTTAGCATTCTACCGTGTTCCTCCTATTAATTTATCTGGAACGGATCGCGGAGGCCAGAGGTAAGGCAGACTTTTATCCAGAAACGGCCGGTCGAGGGATCGTTATGCGGGTGGACCAAGAGGAATTGGACCTTCTAACCTAAACGGGTACGTTGACGAATAGGGGCGTTCGCTTTCGAATGCCTGAAAGTAATGCATGTATACTATCCTTCGAGAGTATACGGATATACTCCCTTATACGTGATAAGATATGTCTCAGTTGCCAATAGCAGGAAGTTAAGATAAATTAAGATGATAATAAATAAAAGGATAAAAAGAACAAGGAGATGATAAAGAATATTAAGTATATGTAAAATATTAACAGAGTAAATAAATTGCCAGTATGACTCTGAAACAATTGCCTGTTCTTGGCAATGTACAATATAACGTACCTGTAAAATAATACAACGTATATGATATATTGTTATATAACACAATATATGTACTTAAAAGCATAACTAACAAATTGTATAATACGTAGAGAAAAAGAGGAAGACTCTTAAACCTCGTTCCATAGAGTCGTATAGCCAACTAAAACCCGGAAGAAGGCCAAAACTTTGAACATACGTTTACTCCGCTCGTGTTACGGAGAAATGAAAAGGGTGGTCCTGAGCTCACGGTCGACACGGTATATGCCTGACTTCTTTTTTTATTTTACGACTGCCACCGAAATACTTTCGTAATGGTGCACGCTGGGCTAGCGTCGCGACGCGGCGTCGGGTATTTCACGCATGTTAGATCTTCGTCGCGTCCAACCGCGACAAACGACCTCCGTCATTACGCAGGAAACTTCGAAATTAGTCCTCTTCCCTCGCGTTTGTTACATCTACGATCGGTTCGTTAATCTGACAAACTGACCTCTTAATAATCTCGAAATGGCTACCTTTTACCTTCAACTTTCTTTATTAGATAATCTTATAAGGATTGTAGACCCTTGAAGAAATTTTCTAGTAGAAGTTCGAAGAAGAGAGATTTCAATGCTTTATAACATTTAGTTCTCTGTAATAAACTATTCCTAAATGAAAAGAAAATCTAATAAACCTTAGTAAAATTTCCGTTGCAAATTTCAACAATTTTTCTACAGATATAAACCGTGATAAGTGCAATATTGGCAGCGACCAATACATGCAACACTCTGATCCATATCGTCCTCAAAAAGGCAACATTAATAAAGAAAGAAAAGAAAGTCCTTCGTAAAAACCTTCTAAATTGAAATAAGATCCATCTTTGAAATCTCACCAATTTCTCTACAGGTACAAAACGTCATAAACAATAATACACCACCATGTACGTGGAATGCTCGTAGCGGACCACTCTCGAACGGTTCGATAGAGTCAAAGTCAGAAGCGAGTAGAACGAGCGTAAAGTGTGAAAGAAAAGGCAACGATATCTCGAGTGGTCGGATGCCGGTTGAAAGATGGAAGGGGATCGAGCATCGTATTCGACGTCCAACAGAAATTGGCAGCGTGGAAATTATCGGGTCCGCGGCGGAAGGCGAAGAAAACGAAGGCGGAAGCCGTGGGGCGAGAGGATCGCGGACTGGACCAGGGCTCTGATAGCCTTCCTCTTCAGCAACGTCGGTATAGTGTGCCTGGTGGTCGGATATACCATAGCCGGGGCCTTCATCTTCACCCACATCGAGGGTAGAAACAACCTGGACATCGTCGGGGACGTGATCAGGTTGAGGAACGTGACAGCTGCCACCCTCTGGGAGCTTACGTCCAAGGTAGCCACTTTTTCTTTTATACTATTTCCGTTTCATGGTTTCGAAAGAAAATTTTACTTCAGTTGGTTTTAGTAGGTGCGAGAATTATGGTTGACAATTTTTCTTCAGCCAGTGATTTATGGATTTAAAGAAAAAGGTTTGCGGAAAGGAGAAAAAGCTTCCAATGTCTTTGTAAACGTCTGTAGAATATTATAGTACGTTATAATATCTTATAAATTCTTATTAACAATTTTTCTGGACTTGTCGGTAACCTTCGATTTGAGAATTTTGATAGATTTGACTATTAATTTTTGAACAGCGTTCAATTTCTTTTTGCCTTATTTCCTTGCTGCATAGTTTAATGTAAAAAGTACGTTTTAAAAATTGGATTAAATTGAATAGGTGCATTTTGAGAATCGAATAAAAAAATATGCATTTTGAAGAGATTAAAAACAACAAAATTCTTATCCTCTTTATTTCCTTGGTTGGTCACGCGCAGGAGAACGTGTTTTCCGAGAGGATCTGGAAAGCGAAAGTGAAGGCGATCCTCGAGAACTATCAAAAGAAAATGGTAATGGCCATAAAGAACGGCTACGATGGCGGAGAGGAAAACAAAAGGTGGAGCTTTGCCGGAGCATTTCTCTATTCTCTTACGGTAATCACTACTATCGGTGAGTTTACCTTCTTATTATACCTATCTATAAGACATCTTATTAAGACATTTTTATCTCGTTGCACCTCCCATTTCTATTCAGTTTTCTACAATTTAGTTGTAAGAAGGAATTGGATCCAAAGGAAATAAAAAGGGATCTTAATTTCTTCCATTAAAAAACAGAACCATCGAGCTATATATATCCTATTTTTATCTTCATATCCTATAACCACTCCATTTTTTGCAATTTGGTTGGAAGAAAGAAATACAAAGCATGTAGAGAAAGAGGTAAGAAGAAAAAAGCAGATAAAATCTTTCGAAACGTGAAACTTCTCCTTCACGACTATTTTTTTGTTCAACTTGTTTGGAAGAAAGGAGTGGATCCAGAAATATTAAAAAAAAGTAATAGAATTTTCATTACATACATCAAAGTTTCATTTCCATTTGTTTTTTTTCTTTTTTATTATATGATTGAAAGAAAAAAAGAGATTAAAAAGATAGCTTTATTTTCATAACGTAGACGTTTGGTTTTGATTCGGTTCTTTGGAAATGAAATTAAATGAAATGAAATGGATTTAAAAATGTTACAGAAAATAACAAAATTACTGTAGGATGAATCTAAAAAAAAAAACAATACTAGATATAAATATAATATCTAAAAATCAGAAACCTTCGCTGTAAGGCCTCCAACGTTTTTACTCTCTAGCAATGTGGATTACCATCCATTTCTGCAACTCCATTTACATGCTCATAACCACACCATAAATTACAAACTCTTCTTAAAAAAAAAAAAGAGACAGAGAAATTACTCCGAGTGGGTTCAATTTATCCTCTTGCATAATCATTGTCCTTAACGTTACAAGAAAATTGTACCTACTACTCGAGAGAAGAAAAAACCGGGAGAAAAAAATCGAAAAAACAAAGGGGTGAAATAGACGGCAGAAAGTAGAAACATACACGAGAGAAACACGACAGTTTTTGCCGGGACAAAGTTTAATGTTTCGCGTCGGACGAGCCTCGACCTGACTAACCAGCTTGCAAAAAGAATGGTTAATGCCGAAAAGAGGAACACACGGACACGAGTGACCTTTAACGTTTGAAATGCAGCCGCCGACTCGAGGAACGAGTGTTTTCAAAGTTCCAACGAAGGAAATTGCGATCCAGTTTACCTGTGACCCGCTGGATAAATCTGTTTGCTAGGTTTGGTCCAGCAAGGACCAAACAAAATTAGATTAAGATCCGTGTATGTAAGAGTGTAAAGGGAGATGCGTTTTATTTTATTTCTCTTTCTTCTTTTTTTTATAAGTTAGAGGATATTTACGCGTGTTCTCACCAGTGTGAAAGATAGAGCCTTGGATCTCGCTTTTAAAATATGAAATTTGAATAAATTATAGCGTTCTGAGAGGCTAACGGCTTATTTTAAGCTAAGGGCGTGAGGATATTACGTTTTATGTAAAATACTGTGACGCAGAAGAAAAAGAAATTAGTTTTGTGAACGCTTAGCGAATATAATTCCTTTCTCACTAATTCCTCGATTCAAGATCATATAGTAAGATAGCTAGGTCGATTAAAAGTCGATCAAAAGTATCGAAAATTTTCTAGACATACTTTGACGCTTTTAAAAGATTATAACGCGGAGATTAGAAACATACAAAGGGCAAGAACAATTTAAAATTAACAATTTGTCCGTATAAATTACTTATAGTTTATCGCTGTTTGCCCTTTTTTATTAATTATTACAATTAATCCTGTTTTCATCCTGTAGTTGGTCAGTTACGTTAAGGTTTACTGATTTCTGATTTCAACGGAACACAGGGAATCAGAGGAATAATTAATCAGGAACGATACACAGTGTCGATCGGAAGATCGATTAAGATCAACGTCCCAGGGAGTAGCTTCGTTAATCTCAGGAGGTCGACCGATCGGTGACTCAGCTCGGCCGTTAATTAATTTCCGGCCTAACGAACTCTCTCGTGTATGATTCGCAGCTTGTCGGCTGTCTTCTATGTATACCAAAATCGCTTCCCAGTAACGACCGCGCCGATTTCTCGACATCCAGGAAATGCGAAACTGTCCAACCGGTGTAATTAAGTTCTTCCACTTTTTCCCTTTTCGCGGTTGCTTTAGATATTTTCTATCTTTTGGAATACACGCTTGGCCCCAAGAAGTATCGATTTAAAGGAAATCCGTTGATAGTTTATCGATAAGAAAAAATAAAATGGTGCGTCTTAATTAAATTACTTTTGAAGTTTTGATTCTGATGGGAAAAGTAGGAGTTTCGGGAGAAAAATAACTTGTGTCTTTCGATAAAGCCTTTTTTCAGCTTTGTTCGTTAAGAAATATTCAAGAAATCTCAATAATACTCGAGAAACTAATAAAATCATCTAAATTCATGAAATAAATTATTCATAGAGAACAGATATTTATTGCAACATTGGATACGAATCCGATGATACGAATTTCCAATTATTATTAAATTTTTTATCATTTTTTAATCATCTCTAAAGCTTTCCTCGTTTTTTGTAACGATAAAAAATGTTTCAATAACGGTGTGAATTGATCGAAAAAGAAATAACAGATGATATATCGCCTTAATAACACTTAATGCACTAAGAAAACGATAAAAAAGGGGTTCTAGTAGTTTGTCAAGAAAACGTGGTGATACAGTATCGGCTTAGATTGTTTGTCGAGCGAAGTATACTCGAGACAGGAGTACCAAAACAGGAATAGGAAAACGCGTTAGCCGGAGGAATTAATTATACGAAAAAGCAGCGGGATTCGGCACCGATTGTCAGACGACTTAAAGGATGAAGTCGATAACGAGGCAGACTGGTTTACACGAGGGACTTCGGCTGAGTTTACCTGCAAGTTTGTTCCTCGTTACAGAAATTGCACGTCGTTCGATCATTTGGGTACACACAAACCCCGTTAAACCCCGTTAAAGTTTCGTCGGACTATTATCTTAACTGAAACTCGCTTGGTCAAAAGAGAGAGGCCCGCTAGTCGTAGTTAAAAATATTCCAAGATCACAGATCATTTACCTTCAACGTCTTCAACGTGTGTAAACCAATGGTTTTACAGATGGTTCAAAAGTACAGAAATAATTTTTATCGAGAGAGAGAGAGAGAGAGAGAGAAGTTATTGTTAAATATAGAATCTAAGAATATTGGTTTTTAGATTATTTTTTGAAGGAGAAGATTTGTTACTGGCTTTTTTGGTTTCTTTATAAAAGATATTTATTCCCATAGAGAGCTTTTTATAAATCTAACGCGTAGAAGTTTGTTTCTTTAGATTTTATTTTTACAACGAAATAAATGTCTCCTTTAGATAAAACAATTTCGTTTTCCTCGCTCGTGAAATTGAGTAGAGTTTCGAAGAAGATATTTTGTCATTTGTAAGATTAAAATCTGTATGTTAAAGAAATACTCTAATAGCCAAATCTGGCGAGCTAAACATAGCCGACGCGATGTGACGGAAATCGACCGTAGCACGACCTTCGCTCGATGATCTTCGGAGGTCGCTTCGAATATGAGTCAATTAATTTCCGATTCAGCGTCGTTGACCGCGTTTTCGAAGGACGTGTTTAGCCCAACCCAACGACAGTCTGTTCCACGCGATAAAACCGAAAATCCACGATTAAAAACTTTCCAACGGTTTTAAATTCGAATAATTTCGCTGTTCGATGTACACTGTCGCTTAAAAGTATGCGAACGATTGTTTATTTTTGATAAAATGTAATTTGGTTAGAAAGTTATAAGCAGAAAAACCCAGAATGATTTTAATCTTTATTGGAGCTGTCGCACGATATTATGACGCGATAAAATTTAGTTTTACAAATTGGCGTACAGTAAACGAATTCACAACTACAAATGTTACTACTTAAGCAGTTCACTATCCTCGAAGCAGTTCCCGTCAAGTAACAGATAGGATAAAAAAAGATTCACGATAAATTCCGAGGAGAATCGCGTACGAAAGCAGACGAGATTCACGAAAGTTTGTTTCCATAGGCAGATCAAAATACGAAAAAACTACGATATCGGTACCACGAACGCGACCATTCGACGCGCAAATCATTCACCGACAGAAAAATCCCCTGAAAAAGGAATAGCTAATCGATCGTTGAAACATTTATGCCAGCCTCGCGAAATACCTGCTGGTATACCGAACATGCTGCACAATATCTAGCAATTACTCTAAATATTGCCAGACTCTAAATGTTGCAGACTCGACGAATCCAATCGTGATCGTCCAGTTTTCGTTATAGCGGAAAGGAGATCGTTCCATTCATCGGCATGTGTAACGTATAATTGTACCCACTGCACTTACCTCCTATCTTTTCCGAATATATGAAATCACTTCGTATACTCTTGAAACACCATTAAAAGAATTCCAACACTTCGCCGAGGTTTCCCCAGAGGCAACGCAAAATAAGGTAAATAAATGCTCTTTAGGAGAACGCGGTTTATTGGAAACGTCATTAGAGCTGAAAGCTATATATTACATATTCATGAAGTTTAATGAAATTAGTAGCAATGTACTTTAGCAAAGTTCATTGATGCTTATTACCTGGCTAGTTATCTTTGTCCTCGGCTCTATGCATAAGGGGCAATGCTTGGCTTGCAGTCAATGAACAAAACAGGACTTAGCAGCGAGGAAAATTGGAGGAGTGGAGGGGAGGGAGTAACGGTGGTTAATTAATAAGGCAATGGAGAGCGAGTGCCGCATCCCTGAGTGCGTGTAGGGGATAAGTGCGATGAGTGTACATAATATATCGCTAATGCCGATGAATGGAACGATTTCCTTTTCGCTATTACGAAAACAGGACTATCACGATCGTATTGGTCGAGTCTCGAACACGTGTGACAATATTTTATCCGTAACGCTAACAAGTCTCAAGGTTCAGCTGGGCTATAATTCACGCTTATTATATGTACTTCGAATGGCTACTCGAAAAATTAGATGACGTAAATAATAGTACGTTCCGAGCTATATTTAACGTCGACTGTGATACTTCTTTTTTAGGCAAAAACAAAAGAAGGCCACTGGCGTTGGTAGATCGAGGGAATTAACGTGGGGAACTTTTATCGCGTTACAGGTGATACAGGTATAGGTGAGCGCGCGCGTGCACGCGACCTTTCAATTAATTCCCGGGGGCCTCTCGTCCCTTCCTCGCCCATGTCCCATCACCCTCTTCTGGGTTCGAGACGAGACCCAGCTATCCACTTTATCTCAACCGTGATTACAGGCTAGCAGCATCAGCCTAAAAGGGTAGGCTAGTCGACAGGCAGATCGATTCGCGAGCCGACCGTAGCCCGGCTAACGATAACCGCTTTCGGAACGTGTGAAAATTTTCGAGGACACGCCAATTTAATCGCTACTACAGTGGTGAACTGGCGTTGTTCAGGGGATGCGGGGATCAGATAGTCGATCGATGGTAGTACCTTATATCCTGTCCGATTTGGAGGAATGTTCAGGCCAATGGCTCTTAATCTAGCGTATGCGCAAAAACTTTCAGGAATACACTGATTGCTTACTAAAATGTTTATAATTTTATAAAATATGTTGAATATTTATGTCACTTTTTCTATTTATCGATATATAGATAACGGTGGAAATAAAATATACGATGTATAAAGCATAAAACCACTGATCTATGAGATTCATAAAAATATGAATTACTATAAAAATCTATAATCGACTCATAATACCGATATATATATATACTTGTAATTCATTGATAACGGCACATCGATTAATCGCAAATGGAATACGAATTAGCGTTTCGCGGTAAAATGATCAGAGTCGTCAAAGGGAGCACTCGGAAGTTTCGTGGACCGATACGAAACGCATAAATCATCGAGGATCCGCGTAATCAGCGTCGCGTGGCGCTCATTGACGGATCGAGGACATTAGTGACAGTGTAACATGACGCAAAGGAATTATTGGTGATTAACCGAAAGTACCGGGAACCGATGTGTCTTGGTAGGCCAACGGGACGTGCTCGTTACACTAGAACCGGATAATTTCACCGTAGGTCAACCAATCAATTATCAAGATTAATCGCAGCACGCTCGATAATTTGTGACAACGCTTTATTTGACCAGCGAATTTATTAATAATTCAACGTAATCGATAGTAGTCCCTCTTGTATTTCTGACTCTTCCCGTTACGATAGAACCTTGACTATACGAATTTAATCACGCTATATTAGACCGTCGAATTTTTCACATAATCAATGATACGTACAGTCGTATAGTAATTATATCGATGCGTAAGTATAAGTAATTTTGTAACAAAGTGCAAAATTTTTAGTTTTTGAAGCAGATACACAGAATTCGCTCGACGGTAGATGTATGTAGATTTTCGTGACTAACTGTATATTCGTCTTTAGCGTTTATTTAATAAAATGTCGTAGGTTTTCCTTTTACTACGACTATTATCGCTATACAATTTCGTTGAATGTATAATAATATTGTATAACAATACATAGTTTTATTACAAATTATACTTCTCAACCCTAACTTAGAAACATAATCTTACCAAAAATAACTTGGACCAAATTATAAACTCACTGTCGTGTTTTCATAAAGCGGTTGAACGTCACGAATAAAAATTCTCAAGAGGTTGGCGCTTAATAGAAAATTCAATAAACGAGTAGAAAACCCTCGGTATCAGCACTTACAAAGACATAAGGTCCCTCGAAATCGCTTTACCACTGGAATTTAATCACCCAGCACCGTTCTCCAGGCCGGATACCGGAAACCCAAAGCCTCTGACGGCTCGCGCAACGCTAAACAAATCATCGTGCCGTGAATCGCCGATAAATTATAATAAAGCGGCTTGGAACGTAAATACTCCGAGGCTGGTTTCCGGCTGTATTGGCCTCTCCGTGCTCTCCCGGTGTTTTCGAGATATCGATGTTTTCCGTTTTCACGCATACGCGTTCTCGCTACATACACAAAGTGGATCAAGTATCTATTCTATACAACGTGGGTCTAAATTCGTAGTACGAGCGAAGCTAGGAAGATTCTATGGCTTCGAAACAAGACGAAAATCAAGAATAACAAAATTATGTTGAAGGTTTCATTTTTGAGAAAATGGAGTTTGGAAATCTGCCAAGTACGCGTGTACTTGGCTAATTCCCGATTGGGTAAGAGCGGTTCTTGGAAAATTAAAAATTCCATAACCAACAACTTTGAAAATTTGAAAATCGTTGAAACAAACAATTCAGAAATATCGAGATTTCGAAGTTTAACGAACAAAAAATTTGCAGGATTATAAATTTCATAATTTAGACGTTTGAAAACGTGAAAATTTTTGAATTCAAAGATTCAGGAACTTGGGGATGTAGAAACGTAACAACCGAGAGATTCGACAAATTGGAAATTCGGAAATTTAGAAGTTTTAGAAATGTAACGAACAAAAGACTCGGAAAAAATGGAAATTTGATAATTTAGAGGTCCAGAAATTAAAGAATTTGGAGTTTGAAAATGTAGAAATTTGGAAATGTAGAAATTTGAAAAATTTGAAAATTTATCGGTTTGTAGATTTAGAATATGAGAATTTCCAGAAGTTTGCAGAAGTAGCGGCAAAAATCTAGACGTCGGACGCCAGAAAGCAATGTAAAAAGGGTAAACAACTTTAACGTCCACGATTCTCGGATATTCACGGCTCTTTTCGCCTTTCGTAATCCTTCGAATACGACCCATAATTTGATAGAACGAGATTCACAGAAGGGTTGCTCGTAAAATCTCGGCTGGAAAATGATCGTGGGCGATATCGTCGGAAACTTTTGACTTCCCTTCAGCGATCTTTACGACGCTCGACAGGTGTCGAAGGGTCGACGGTAACTTATAGTCGATTAAGTAATTAATATCGTACTCTCGCGAGAACACGCTCGATCAGGCATTCCTTTCTTTTTATAGTCAACGCGCGTTCAACTTTACACTTGGTGACTGACGACCGTTGATTCTGAGAGGGGATTTTAATTAAAATACCCGCGGTTGATGCTGTTACAAAATGTTACCGAACTGTAGATAAGATCAAGTTCTTTTTTTTTTTATTTGCATTTTCTAAATCGAATCTGCTTAAAGATTATAGACAGGTGCAGTAACTCGCGAAAGTATTCGAACATTTACCACAGAAAAGGATATAGTGGAACTCCATTTATCAAAACTTGTCGGAGAACAAACAGTTTATATACAATTGGAGTTCGTATAATAGGAGCTCATCAATTATCTCTACCATTTACCATTTTTCGTTCATATAATAGGAGCTCAGGTTCAGATAAATGAATTCAACCAGCAAAGGTTCATTTAATCGGGCATTAACTAAAATTTCGTTCGAACAAACGGAGTTTATATAAACAGAATTCTACTGTAAATATATCGCGCCTCTTATTACAATATCATGAATGATTCGACAGATTATAGAGATCCATAATTGAACGCAAAATCGTTATGTAATTGTGAAGATGATGAATCAAGTTCAGAGCGTAATTACGTTATTATACTATATTTGTTATAAAAGTCGTTATTGTAATCTGATGTTTTTAACATAACTAAGAACAAGAGAAAAACAGTCGATACATTTTCTTCGTGAACAAGTGAAAATTTACGTGTCCGTGGCTTTTTTCAATGAAACGAAAGGAAGGATAAGGAAGAAACGGCGACTTTTCTTGTTTCACAGGTTACGGAAACATTTGTCCAAAGACGAAATGGGGCAAAGTGGTGACCATAGTGTACGCCATAATAGGCCTGCCACTTTTCTTGCTATATCTAAGCAACATCGGTGACATTCTTGCGAAAAGCTTCAAATGGACCTACGCTCGTTGCTGTCTGTGCAAGTAAGTATTCTCCTTTTCTTCTTATTTCGTTTTATTTCACCCATTTCTACTTTTATTGGATCGTTAACGGAAACCTTAAAATTCGATTTGTAAAACCATCGTTGTTACATCAATCTACTTAATTGTTCAAGGATTAAAGAAATTTCCTTTTTTCTTTTCTTTTAGATCCAGAGAATTCTGGTACTTTTGCTTCTTTTTCCTTCGATAGGAATTTTTTCTTACTTTTTTTCTTTAAAGATGTCGCAGAAGGCCATTAGAGACGACGCCAAGAGGAAATACTCATGATGACGCGGATGTAAGGAGAAATCATTGGCAAGTAAGTTTGGTGTTAAAATTTCGTTAACGCGTACTCGTAAATTTATATACAAATTTCCTTTGTATTAGAAAAGTAATATTTGCGAAAAATTCTGTACTCGCGCAAAATTCTCAGACAACTAATTATAAAATCAGGAAACGGTAGAATTTTACGATAATATAGAGGCATTTGTCGATAGATGGTTGACATAGATGGAAGAGAAGTTGATTCGTTCAGCGTGGACAAGAATATTTCCTTGGAAAAACACGATACGAAAGAGGAAAATGACAATGACAGTAGTAGCAGTAGCTATGATCCTCAACAAGTCACTGTACCTTTGACGCTATGTGTCGCCATAATGGTCGGGTGAGTCGTTAATATTTAATTAACCCGTATTTACAGATACTTTTGACTAAGTAAATGATCGAAACATCTAAATATTGATAAATATTGAAACATGTAATAAATAAAGTTCTGTATTGAGAGGTTCACGCGTTGATATCCGCTACATGTAAATTAGAAAAAGCTAAAATATAATAATAAACACGTAATGTTTATATTAAATTAAATTAAAAACGTAGGGAACGTCACATAAACCTTAAATATCGCGGTGACCGAATATAAATCATACTCTGCAGCATACCATTAAATGAAATTATTATTTTGGATATTGATGGATATTGATGAATATTCTTGGCAAAGAAAATTTCCTTTATAATCCACTATAATCATAATGTCACGAAATTAATCACAGACACGAATTAACAAATTCTCAAATTATCTTATTCGTCGATTTAAAATGGAAAAGTTGTTATTCGTTGATCTATCGAAGGAAAATCGCGATTACGAACGATCGTGTCATTTGGAGGGACTTTTCAGGTACATTTGGGCCGGAGCCATCTTGTTTTCCGAATGGGAAGATTGGAATATGTTGGACGGTTCTTATTTCTGCTTCGTCTCCCTGTCGACCATAGGTTTCGGCGACATCGTGCCGGGTGACAAAATCTACGCGGCCCAGGGCCTCGATTTATCCTTCATCTTCTGCTCCATGTACCTAATGCTCGGTGAGTGCAGACCGACCTCACAATTTTATCGGTTTCGACGTTTAATGCTTCCAATTCCCTACGGACATTCACTTTTTATATCCTCGTCCACTTTTGTCTTCTTTCCCTTCTCCTTTCTATCTTTAGATAAATAAAAATCACGCGCATTCGTAAAGTTTTCGAGTTACCAGTTCGTAATTTGTCTCGTAAATGAATTACAAAAATTTTATTCCACATTTCCCATCTATCTGTTTTTCATATTTCCCGGCTTGCAACAATCTCTAACGTATACGGATATCGCGCTTTTAATTTTTGTATAACATTTCAGAATTTTGATACACTTAACTTGCATATCATTTAAAATATTTAAATTATATTCCAGCAAAGGAATTCTCGATATTCACAATATCAAATAAAATATAAATAAATAAAATATCAAATATCAAATAAAAAAAACATGAAATTGTACGTTAGGTAAATGCAGTTTTATACCGTTTTTTTAAGAAATAAAATCTATGTATAGTACAGAGGATATTATATTTTTTATCTTTCGAATATTAAAACGATCTCCCCTTTCAAATATTTGACATTTACATTTACGAGACTTTCAAAATACATGAAATTCAATTTTAACCAAATACACATGTACCCATTAAATTTTCAATATCACTTTTCTGAAAAATAAATTGACGAATATTTTTCATTTTTTTCGATTTGCTTTTTTTTCATGAAGATCCACCACTTTTCCTAGATACCATCTGCGACAAGGGTAACCTCCCGTATAGATCTTTGAGTCCACTGGACGAGTGTTTCGTCTCGTGTCCTGTTTGAATTGATATTTGTGAAAGGGTTGAACCGTGTCACCGTGACGAAATCCTAACGGCAGTTAATGTGTGTCGCGATTTAATAGTTCTATTCAGGCCGGTTTCCAAGCACGTGGACTTGACGACACGACAACGAACGTTTCGCTTAACAACGTTCTCGTTGATCCGATTCATTGAACGAATAATGTAATACAAGCTCAGAGGAACTGCGCGCTCCATTTTATCCTATAAATAAACGCATTTACGAACGATCGATTTCGATCCACGTATTGATCCCGACAGAGACGACTGCTTCTATCGTGATTTATCACTACGTCATTCAATCGTGTTTGAAATTTGAGAACAGATTGCTATTGTTCCCCTTGTTTTATCTGTTTCTGTGATCGGCACATCACAGAAATCACTTTCCCACTTATTTTTATGGAACGATCTGTATTTTTTTATTTCTGTTCTCCGTTTTTTAGCAAAGTGCAAGGCGGATGTTGATGCAGATGCCGCTTTCAACGTTTTTTTCTTTTTTTTTCAAATATAGAATATATATTCCATATCTTGTTATATTCACAAATATGTAGAAGATGTACAGTCTCGAAGCAACCATTTTTGAAGCACTCCCAATAATCGCAAAGAACGTCGGAAACAAAAGTTGATCGGCCTCGACTTGACTACAAACTGCGATGTAGGAATTTTTCAGAAATTTGCTTTCTCGATAAATTAGGTCTAAGGATTGTACACGGTATATAGGTACATGTATATTTTCTACACTTCGAACGATCGAGATTCAGAAACGCCGTCGTGTAGGTTCGAATGTCCGTCATCCGTCAGACGAAGATTAAATATTTTTTTCGAGCTTTTTTTTCTTACGATCGTTTCATCTTTGTTAACGAAACGCTTCGTTTACGTGGTCAGCTTTTATTAGAATATTCATTAATTAAAAGCTATCATCAGAGTAGAGACCAACGGATCTCTTTAAATCCTAAAAGCCTCGTGGAAAAAAGCCGCGGAACGAATGAAAAATAAAGTCGTCCATCCCATCGATCAGAAAACTATCGATGCACGGCACACCAACACATATTTGAGCAAGTTTTCGCTGGACGAACACCGAAAACGTCGCCGTAATTGTTTCTTTGGCAACGTGACAATTGGATCGCCGCGGATTTCCGCTGGAAACACGATGTCGCGTGGCCAGACTTGGTCGTTTTCAAAGAGATCGACAGCTTTAATTTGGCCAACGGTACGAAATATTCACTTCAAACAGTATCCATTCACTGGTTAAATTTCCACAGAGGGCATACGCCGATAATATCACGTATAAATAGAATATTTCGTAAAAATGTTTGTCGAAAAGTTCGGATTATTGTACTACAAATTCCGATAGTGGTATATTTTACATTCTTTAGTTTTATCGATTCCTGAAGTTGAAGCTTGAAATCGAAAGTTTAATACGAATTTGTCCGTCGTTGTCTTTATTCAATTTTTCAAAAATTCACGAGAATTTTATATATTTTGTCCTGGCAGCCGCCAAGAGGTTGAAGTACTCTAAACCATAAGCTTTTTAATTTTAATCTTCGCGAAATACTATATTATACTTACGCACCTTCTTCTAACCATGTTATCTAAATCGTTCACGCTGTTAAAAACGCTTTTGTCCACGAGATTTATCTTGTTTTAATCATTCTAAGAGATTTAGTGAAACGTAGGTCATCGATGGCCTCCATGGGCGATCAACGTCTCGATGATAAATAAAAATCTTCTGTCGTTTAAAATTCGTTGATTCTTCGATGCTCGCACGACCGTAAGTGCACACTTACGTGGTGGCGTGGTTAATGAATCGAGGGCCGAAGTGTCGCGAAGCGTGTCAAGGGTCAGGAGGATCGATTGCTTTTTAGCCGTCCGCCACTTTGTACGTGGCCAGACAAAAGTTTGACAACTAGCCCGAATTCTTCTTTCTATTTTAGCTTTTTTGAGGTTTACCCCGTGTCGTATCACAGGTAGTAGGGAAATTCGATTTTTCGATTGGCGTTTATGCGGCAATGGGAACGAGTCTCTTTGAAGCGGAGCTTTTTTCGAGTAGCGAATCGAATCCACGGCCATTTTATAGCCGTTCCTGTCTGAGCGTTGGTTTATATCGAGTGGGCGTCGATCGAGCATGGATATTATTATATTATAGTACTATAAAAAAAAGAAAATAAAAAGTTGTGCTATAATACAAGAATTGTTCAACCCGCTCTCGTAATGAAACAATCTACTCACCTTTTTCGCGAGAATTCTCTTTACGTGTAAATTCAAAGATACACGAAACTAACATAAACTGAATGTAACTTTCATTTACAAAGGTAAACATTTGTAAAGTAAAAAGCAGCACTGAAAGTAACATTAACTTACCAGTAGGCACAAGCATCATAAAAAATAGGCTAATAGCAAAGTAATACGTTTTAGGTATGGCATTGATCGCGATGTGCTTCAACTTGATGCAAGAGGAAGTGATCGCGAAGGTGCGCGCGTTCGTGCGTACCATTAAATACATATTCCGATGCGACAGGTGACCATAACCGGTCTCAGCCACGTTCTGCTCCTCTACGACGCTCGGTAAGTCGAAACTCGTTTCGTTTTATTCATGATACACAGTTTCGTTCGAAGCAAATCGTACTTTGAGATTGGTCCTCCAGAGAACACGCTGTCCGAACGAATCGGAAATTTAAGTAGACGCGCGTCAGGTGTCAGAAATATTTCCAAGAAAACGCGAAATATCAGAAATCGCGTGATTTTGATGAAAAGAAAAGGATATAAGAGTAATTTATTTATCAACGCAATTATTCACCGATTTATTTATACGTAGTAGACAGCGACGATGTTGATTATAGCGATATAGCGGAGGAGCGACGTTTGTAACTTTATCCACAATATATAAAAAGATTAGTCAAAATATCCAATATGCCTTGTTTTTAAACAAAGATTTCATTTTAGATTATTTCTTCCGTGCTAAACGTATAAACCAAAATGTCACAAAAGTCGTGTTTCTTAATTTCGTTTCGTTTAGCCTTTTTCAAGTCTTGACAGCTTTTAGTTCGCTCGTATCGAAAACGGAACACTAGTGGACAGCTCTCTAGTAAAATTACGAAAAATAAGAAACTAAAAAAAAAAAAAAAATGTGGAAATGATAAAAAGTAATTCGCTTCGGGAGGAATTGACCGATTTTCCGTTATAAATAGCGAACAGTGAATGATAGAAAAAGAATTAATTCGTAGCAACTTTCACGACAGGATCACGATGACGACTCGATAACTCGGTATCGAACGGAATTTGCGTTATGCCTTAATCTCGCCTTAGAGAAAACCACAGAAATTCTTGGGACGCGATAAATACGATATACGCGCGAGCTATTTTCGAAAAAATGTGCTGCCTTCCGGCGAAAGCACGCGGCGCGAAGAAACGAGGAGAGAAGTTGTTTCTCTCGACGGCGAATCGCAGAATAGATAAAGAAGAAGCAAAAAGGAGATAGTAGGTGAAAAATGAAGCCTTCTTTCGAGAGGAAATATAATGGGGGCGTGAAACGATCGATCGACGGGAATTTAGCGCGCCGAAAGATCCAGCTGAAACGCTCGTTTACGCTTTCAAAGACATTGCTTTCATTTCCTCCGAGCGATGGAATATCCAGCCGGGGCAAAGAAAAGCGTTAAAAATGGAAGATTTCATTATTATGCGACACCGTCTACAGTTTCATTAAATACCCAAGTTATTAACCGGGGTTATTAATTTTGTTCCTCGCTTTTGTTCTTATTACGAGATTTATAATTGCATGGAAAATTGTGGATGGATGTGATTAAAATCTTTCTCATTTTATTCTCGAAGAACGAGATTTAACAATCTGGCCACTCTTGCACGATAATTAACCAAATAATAATTATAGGAAACTAGTAGCACATTGACATCGGCAGACGCGAATCCGCGTCTTGTCTTTTTCGAGCGTTACCGACGACAGACGTAAAACGACGTTTTTTATTTTTTCAAGCGTTGCCGCATATTCCATTTACATGCTTGTCTTGCAAAATTGCGCGGCAGTGAAGACTACATGCTTGCGGCAGCGTATCGACGTCAAAGTCTTAATTAGGATCACTTTGGCTATGATAAGTAGCAAAATAAGAAAGTCAATAAACTCTTTCCGTATTCATCCAATTTATAAAAAAGAAATATAGAAATTTGTATATAAAATTCTAATTGCAAATATTTTAAGTAATTTTGCCGAAAGTGATGAAGAAGCTGGTCGTTTCCAGACACTATCGCCTTAATACGTTTTTCTAGGGAATAGAGCTCGGAAAAAATGACTTCGAAGAAAGAAAGTCATAAATCATAACGCTCGTCGTTCTGAAACAACTAACTTTATCATACAATTTTTTGTATCGGCAGAAATAATTATGGTATCTATAGGTGCAAGACAAACGACTAACGCTTCGGACAGTCGATAAAAAAGATGGAGAGACAATGGCTTAAAATACGTTGCCATAAGTATTCGCAAACGTTTGGAGATTGATAAAAAAAAGATCATCTAAAAATTCCTCTTTCTCAAATACACTTTTATACGTGCACGTTGCTTTTTCGCTAAGCCTCTCGAGTAGTCTGTCGATATATGTATACGGTATACAGTGATAGTGGAATATCCTCTTGAAACGATGGGCTGCTTTCTCTGAAAGCGAAGAAAGAAAACGCTTATGCTTATTTTTCTCGGCCAGGCTTCTGTGTGCTCGTTCCAAAGATGCACTAATGCCTGATTTCTTCGAGAAGAGTTTCGTGGTCGTCGCTAAAGCGACTTCACCCGGGGCTATGTCTCTCTAAAGCGGCCTTTAATGGCCGAAAAAGACGACACGGTCTAACGAAAGTTCGTGATATTCGCTGATTCGCTAGCAACACTTCAGACATCCTCGACACTTCCTCGAAAAACCTATTCTACTTCAAATAGGAAGGTTTATTTAAGTCGTAGAATTTCAGTGACCATTCGCTTCGTGCATACTTTGAGCAAAGGAGAACGATTTTATAAGAAAATTCGAACGATTTCTTACAGGTTATCATTCAACGAAGATTATAAACTTTTATAATATTAACTTTTATTTTAACAAAAGTTGACTGCCGCAATAATCACAAATATTTGGTTGCTTCTGAGCGGAATTGCCTTATCCTTAAATAGGATAATGACGAGATAAGTTTAAAGTTGTTCGATGAACATAATTCACGGTACATAACTGAAGCGCCGATTCCATTCGAATTGCAAACATATGGATTTCCAAATACAAGTTGCATTGCTTTGAACACCGTATTAAAGCATCAGGTAGCTAACGCTACGATATACGCTCACCGAAAAGATCATGAAGCAAAGGATTAAAAGATTGGAGCAGAAAGTTAGTGAATGGAGAAGCGGCCATGTTCTCGTGAAGGGGTACGCGCGTGAAAATTGTGATTCTATCAAAATCGACGCGACGTTTGTTGGGCAAACAGCGAAGAGGAAAAGATGATTTTCGTTTTTCTTTCTTTTCCCCCCTTCCTTTCGTTTCTCTCCCTCTCTCTCCGGGGAAAATTTGAAAGAGCGGAGAGCATGAAAGGGGCAGAAAATAAAGGGACCACAATCGTCGATGGTACAAAGACGAGAGCTTTGAAATTCCAACGCCTGGCTTCGTCGAGAGAAAAAATTAAAAAAAGACGTCGTAGGCACTTCGAACTAAAAGAGGAAAAGAGAAGAGAGAGGAGAGATGCAGCGAATTACCTTGTACGGAACGTTATATTTCGGCGGAAACTTTTCGTTTGTCCGACTTTTTGAACAATTAAGTCGCCTTTCTGTTCGTCAGGCTCGATACACCGCCGGTTGTCGTCGCTTTTGTTTATCGTCTCTTTGTCTTCTAACCGAGCGGGTAAGATTTGTTTAAAAAATGGTGAAATTTGTCCTAGTATTTCAGCAGAAGATATTACTCGTGTTAAAGCTCGGTGGCTTGAAAGTTCGAATAAGAAAATATTTAGAAAGAGCGTAACGCGAGAGAGACAAATTAGAAATTTCTGGTTTACCTATAAATCAGGCCAATAGAACGGTTAACTGCTTAAAACAATTCTTAGAATTGAACGTAAAAGCTTTATTTTCGAATAAAATTCATTCTTCCGACAAATCACAAAAAAACATTAATTCGTTCGTATTCCAAAAATCTCCATTAACAGCCTTCGATCTCCAAAGCCCTTAAAACTATTCCCACAACCAAACACAAAACCTTCGTTCTTCCAAATAGTTGGAAAAAAGCCATCAACGTATTTCGATTAAAACAGTCTTCGCCAACTTTCAACCTTCAAATTCCACAAAGGAATTCCTAGAAATAAAACTAACAACGTGCAAAACTCCGTATCACGTACAAAATTTCTAAGCACCAAAGTAACCAAAAATCCTAAACGAATCATCGACTGTAAAACCTAATCAAGCGTCCCACACGACGAGAGATCCTCTGGTTCCGTCCACTCGAACGAAACCTAACCTCGAAAAATCCCTAAACAGAAGAAGGCTCGTGGCCTCGGCCTTCGACGACCCATTGGCCGCGGAGGAGACGAAGAAGACGGTCTACCAGAGGAATCACGCTACCTTTACGGTGGGGGAGTAGTGTTAGAAGGGGTGGAAGCGGCTGGAGAGGCTGCTGAAACGGGGCTGCGGCGTTCCTTCATGCGGCGATCTGGCCGCACGAGGCCGCGCTGGCGCAGCAACCTCCTTCTCTACTACGTTTGCGCGTTTTGCACCCTTCTACGGGGTGCGTCCGTGCCGGCAACGCTGTTCATGGACGGCAGACAGTTTCCACGGCACTCGACGAACGCCGTTCCCCGTTCAGTCGTGACGAAGCATTCCATTCGACCCTTGAAACCGCGACGATATCGCGTCCGTGACCCAACAAGCGCACCAAATCATCTTCTCGTCCTCGTCGTCGACTCTCAATCGCTAAAAACGTGAGAATCTTTTTGAAAGAAGCATCATCGTGGGTCGAACACGCGACTAGCATACTCGGAGGATGCTGCAAGCAACGTGCAGCAACGTGGCAAGCTTCTGAAGCAAGATCTCTTCCAGTGGAACCTCCGTTGGATCATCTCGTCTCTCCCTGGATCTGCTCGTTTCTTCCTGGCTCTTTCTACTTGTACGGGCTCGCGGAAATGATTCTCCGAGAGATTTAACTTTCTCGTCGATACAGCCCGTGTATTCTACCGGGAAAAACCAGTTTGGTGAAGTAAATTGTTCGTCGGAGAAAGATTTCGATGGTCGAACCGGTTGCTTGAGGCGAATAACAGATGACAGGGTCGCGGATCGATGTAAACGACGAACAGGCTCCGGGCTCCTCGATCGCATCTGAAAGGTGGTGGCGAAGAGCGAAATAGCCGAGACGTGCACGGCTGATCGACTTATCGAAACGAAGATCGCTGTGTCTCGGAAAAAAACTCGCGACAGTACGAGATGAGAAATAAAAGAAGCTTCGGCTACTTCTAAATAAGAAGTGTACTTTGAGAGGATTCTATAAGTGTTCTCTGAGAGGATTCTGTAAGTGTCTCTTGCACATCAGATTCGGATCAGACAGGTTTCCAGATCCGTCCAAAAGAAGCGAGTTACAAAAGATTTTAAGGAAGCCAGGTATAATTAAGAAGCTCCTGATGCATTTGTGAGCTCAGACTTCTATGAGATTTTTAATTAGACGAAAGAAGGAAGAATTTTCTATGTAACGATCGCGGTCAAACGAAGTTTTACGAGATCTTTTATTTGAAGAGAAAAGAAGGAATTATCTATGTAAAGATTGAATCGGAACAATTCGAGGAGCTGAAGGAAAAGTTTGCTACGCGTCGGTGAGGCGATATGCCCGGCGATACGACTGTGGGAAGTTGAGGACTGGCTTGATACGGGGCGATTGCTGCCAAGGTAAGTAGCAAGTTACGCGACTCGAGTTTTCAAAGAAAAGTTTTTCGAACGTTTCCGAATCGATGCGCCACACCGGTCACCACAACCATCGGCATTTCGTACACACCTAGCACACTCGAACACACGGTGTGGCCTCGTGCATATGATCCCGGAACACTCAGACGATTTTTATCGCGTTGCACCAGTTCCTACTCTTAACCTGTTAATTCTTAATGGGTCATCTTTTTACATCAAAGATTTTGACGATGATTTGGAAAATTATGGGAAAATATGTACTCATTATGTCGTTTTTCTGTGATGTTTAAGTGAAAATGTAAAAACATGAAACGGAGCAATAAAATGCACGATGCACAAGTATTTGAATATCGGATGCAATTCGATCAAAAACGAACGTTTCTCTACTATTAATTGTTTACCCCGTTTGCCCTAACTAGGATCGATAACTCGATATTTTTACTATTAAACGAAACGTAGTCGATGAATGAAATTAATCGCAGTCACTGCAGTTGATGTCGGTAAACTTAATTTAGTACTATGTTTAAAGGAAATTATTTTCGTCTCACCAAGCACCTTCTTACCAACAAATCATATCGAAAAAGCTATAAAAGTGTAAATGATCATAAACCAATATATCCTAATCAATCACATGAAACATACACACCTACCACATGACTCAGTCGATTCGGCAAAACAAGTATCGAAAATACCTTAATGTAGTTCAAACATTCTTTTTTTAATTTAAATTCTTGATTATCGAAAACAAGGGTTTTGTTACTAATTTCATATTTCACGTTTACTCAAAAATTCCGAGGAAATTGGTCCATACTAATTAAGAAATATATTTTCAATAAATCTCGCTAATTAATCCAAGTACTCGTTTACGCTTCCATACCTTCGAATAATGGACTGTGTTATCAGTTCGGTAACTTTTTTCATTAGTCAACATATATTTAAAATTATTCCTAAAAAATTATTCCGCGGTAGCTAAAAAATAATCTACTTTTTTAAAATTTTCACCAATTAATCCAAATCCTCGTTTACCCTTTCATACTGGAAAAGGACTATGTTATCAGAAATTTGCCAATTCTTTAAATATTCGAAAATATTCCAGAGAAATGATTCCAGCGAGAAGATCTTTCAAGAATTATTTAAAAGACGATTCCACTTAACCAAGTTC
Source organism: Bombus cullumanus (assembly GCA_014737535.1). Classification (NCBI taxonomy): domain Eukaryota; kingdom Metazoa; phylum Arthropoda; class Insecta; order Hymenoptera; family Apidae; genus Bombus; species Bombus cullumanus. The sequence goes on along the minus strand of JACXIX010000064.1, from coordinate 422,409 downwards.
TCACATATAAATTTTCCAAGAAATTCCAACACTATGGTTAACATATGTCATTTCTATATGTAGTTTAAATCTCATTAATTGACATTTAGCTTTCATATAAAATTTAAATCTTATTAATATTTAATTTTTATGTAAAATCATAATCTAATTAATATTTAATTTTTGTATAAAATTATAATCTAATTAATATTTAATTTTTATATAAAATTTAAATATCATTAACACGTTCAATGCAAAGTCGATACATACGTGGACGAAACGTGTGTATGTATTCGAGCGATACCCCCATCGAACGTGTTAAGTGATATTTAATTTTGGTATGAAATTTAGGTCTCATTAAGTAATATTTGATTTTTATATAAAATTAAAATCTCATTAACTAATTCAAATTTTCTCTCGGATTTTATCTTATCTGGTTCTGTGGAACGCGGGACAAGATTCTATCGTTCATAGAATATCGGGAATCGAGTAGATCGACGTTTAACTTTTCACGATGGGCGCGAGGCGAAGTAATTTCGTCCCGGTTGTCCCGTTCACCGTGTTAACAGCTTTCGATAAATGTCCCGTCTTTGTTGGCTCGTCCGGCTCGTTTTATGCCCGTCGATTCGTCAGCGAAACACGCTTTTACCCACGAACAAGATCGAAACTGCTTTTATCGAGTCACATTTTACAACCGAAAAACCGATCTGCCCAGTATCCTCGCTATTTTCTCTCTTAATACTTTCTGATCAATATCTGTTCTAAACTCTAGAAAGTAGTCTCTTTCGAATCTAGAATAGAATCTAGAATCGGAAATAAAGAATTTTTATGGAGTTTTCGATGAATTGTTACCAAATGTTAACGATAATGATTTTACATCGATGATATTGATAATATTTCGACTTTTAAAGTTCAGATGTAACGATACGAAAGCCTGCAAAGTTTAAACATCGCGATATCATCATTTACGAATTCTAAAGTAAACTCTAAGGATAGTAACGTGATTATCTTTAAACTCTAAGGATGCGATCAAACTACAAAGATAGTAACAAGAAACTACTATACGTCTTCAAACTTTTCTACCTTCTAATTATTTCATCAGTATTTTACTTTTGGAATATTCCTGACATATCATATTTGAAATATCCTATTCAAATAATAATTCAAATAATAGTACGATATAGTATGATATAATATAATAATAGTAAATTAAATTCTAAGTTCTATAATACATCAGTAAGCTGAATTTCTCATAATAACGTTAACTGTGTTTCATTAGTTCTGTGTTTCGTGTTATTCTTAATAAGTAAAATTCTAAATATAGTAGTAGAAGAATTTTCTTATGCATGACAGTACAGACAAGCGGTTCGCATAAATAAAGATGTATCCCACGAGGGTACGTTTTGTACATTCTTAACAAGATAGCACACATATTATGCATTCAGGCAAGCAAACGGCTAAAACTATAACAACAGGCAAATCGAATTTCTTGAGCCCTAACAGCCGTAATGTGAAAAGAGCAAAGCAACAAATATAACAGAAGTAGAAACTAGTGTTTATTTAGAGTAATAATTACAAACTAAATTTGATATAAGGACTTTTCTCATTCACATGCTCGACTGCTGTCTCTTTTCAAAGAATTTTAACCTAACAAATAAAAGAAGAAGCCACAAAGAATAAATAAGAAATTTTTAACTGGATGTTATCCTTAAGCAGCATAAAACATAAAAATTGTTAATATCTTATATACATTTCTCTCACAAATTCCTAAAAACGTACATACTCACATACCTTCTTCATATATCCCCAAAAATTTTAAGCTGTCAAGTAAAAAAAGAGAAATTACAAGAATAAAAGATGATTTGAAAAATTCCCAACCATCAAAAAGAAGAAAGGGATGAAAAATAAAAATTTCTAAATTAAAAGCGTCCTAATCCTATGTACAGCCATTTCTCTCAGAATAAAGATCCTAAAAGATCCTAGTCGAACATAAAGAAAATTAGAAAGGTAAAAAATTGCTACATAAGAAATTAGCTAACCGCGGGTTTTTCTCATAGCGAAAGAAGGGCGAAGAAAAAGAAATTATGAACACAAAAATTTCTTGGACCTTTAAACTTTATACACTCTGTACACTCTATGTCGTCCCTAAAAATCTCAACCATGAAAAGAAAAGATAGAAATCTCTAAATTAAAAGCTTAAAAGCTTCCTAATCCTATATACATTTCTCTTGACGATCCCTAAAAAACCCTAACCAAGCTGGAAGAAAATTAGAAAGAAAAAGGAGTGCTACGTAAGAAGCTAACCCCAGTTTTCCACAAATACTGCTAGAAAATCTTCGCAAAACCAATTTCCATTTCGCCCTATTCATCAAATTCACCCTCGTCTATAAATTCATCCTCGACTGTCTTTATCTCGCGAAACAAGGATACTCGCGTGAAAGAAGCGTCTCCGGAGTCGATCCGACGCAAAGGACAAGTCTGTCGATTCGTCAGTGAAATTCGCTTTTACTCGTCGTAAAGGCGCAGGCGTCACTCGCGCATAGATAATTCATAACGACGAAGCCGGCCTATAGTTGTCGTATTCCAGCACGCAGTTTCCTTCCAGCGACCCTTCTCCACCTTTATTTTCCTTTTTCCTCGTTTCTTCGTCCTCTTTTCTGTTTTATTTCCCTCGCCTTCCTTCACAGTCAAGGAGAATCTCACAGCTCTCGGATCTTTTAACGTAATTGGTTGCCGGTTTGCGCGAGAAATTATGAGTTTTCCTCCTTTCCCGCAAGAATATTGTTATTATTCCTGACTTTTGCCAGGGAAACGAGATTCCCTGGATACACGAAGCATCGCTGTCTCGAGGTTCTTTGAACGTAGACTCGATAAAAGTGGTAGTTTGAAGAAAGAGAGGAATTTCTGGAGATCCTCTAGATTTTCGTGCCAATCACGTAGACCATTAGCGGATAATGGTATTTTTGGGAATGGTGTTTGCGAGATTCAAGTAGAGGAGAATAATTATTTTCGAATTTTCCAAAATTTACCATTATAACGTACTATTTTAAGCTTCCAAACTCTAGTGAACTAAAATCGTTTATTTATTTTAATATCGCTTTCCGTTCTTAACTGTTAAAGTTAGCAATTTAAATGCATTGACAGAAAAAGATCTTGCTAAAGAATAGATTAGACGTTGTATAAGTTTTATAAGAATTCTATGTGGCTATATAAAATATATGTGAAAATTGTAATCGTTACAATTCCCAATAATTAAATCCCAAAATGTATTGAATATGAAGTATATTGATATCTGAAATATCGAAAAGAAGAAAGAAATATACGAGTTTCTATAAAAAAAATTTTCAAAGGGTAGACCAAATTTTCTACGGATATAAAGATTTCATAACATTACTCAGAATATAAAAATTTCAAAGTGAGTCTAGTATTTGCAGAGAATTAAATATTTTACAATACAAATAGGGTATAAATCAATATCTATTTATTTTCTATGTTATTTTCAACGATTCTCGAATTTTCCTAGATTGCCACTTAATCCGAACAAGTTCTATTCGAAATAGTTATCGAAATAACGCATGTGTAAAGAGTTACGGAGGGAATATATAGGTCCCGGTCATAGTGGTTCGAAACGTGTCTGACAATAGACGATCCATTTTCCCTTGCTCTGTTACATTTCGCTTCTCCGTCGTGCTTCTTTGTTCGGGTCAATCATTCCCTCCGCTATATTTAGCTGTATCCTCTTAATACATCGATGCATTATTTTGAAGACTGTACCGAATAAAAGTCACTTGGATTAATGAAAGCACCGTCAGCAGAGCTTCTATTTCAAATCCTCAAACGTTATCGCCCGTTTATTTCATTTCGAAGAATAACTTATTCTCCCTCTTTGTATGCAAAATCGCCGAGCTTTTTACACGATGAAACGTAAAAAACGAAGAGAAATATCATTCGTGTCCATTCACAAAATCTTCCGCAAGTATTCCTTTTTACGTGATTTATTTTATATCAACGTAGGATGCATATTTTTGTAGACTAAATTATTATGCAGTAATGTATAAAAAATTCTTTTCCAAGTTGATATATTTCAGAAGTCCCAACTATCATTGGCCGTTGTTATATTCGATCATAGAGTTCGAGTATCGTTCCTTATTTGAAACATTTCTTAGTAATATCTAACAATTTTCTCCACTGCAGAAACTTACTACTTTTACTGTTTTAATATTTCTTCTGATCCAGAATATTTTACAACAACAAATAAGGACTTTACTCTGCTTGAGCTACTTTATGAGATCCAAACAAACTCCTGTCTACAAATTGTTATCTATCTAAACGTCAATTTCTATCGTATAAACAAAAAATTATAGCAAGCAGAAGCAACAAATTGCCATCGTGTGAATTCCAGTTATATAAACTATTTGTCTTTCGTACTTTTTAGAACTTTTAGTCGATGAAACAAATTTCCCTGCAAGTTGCATTTCTTCCGTTCTGTCCAATCAAAATACGAAATTCCATAAAAATTCGCAGTCAAGATACGAATAGTATCCCTATAACCCTACGAAGTGGACCTTCCATGTCGAATTTGATTCGGATTTATAAGTGCATATTCAAGTTGACCCATCGCTACATCTCACGTAAATATTGTACATATCTACGTGTCTTTTCCCTTCTTGAACACCAGTTTACCGGAAGTTCGAGGCTCTTGAAGTTTTGAAACATCTCAACTTGACCTGATTGCCTGTTGCGTGTTGCCATGCCTTATTCCATCCATCTATTTCACCAACCCTTTCTCACCCTCTCTGTCTTCCCCATCCTGCAACATTTCGAGAGACTTTTAACACTTCTCAATCCTTCCCGCTCCGCGAGATCGTTAAATCTTTCAAGATGCTCCTCGATCGATCGACAACAGCGAAGAGCAAACGTTTCGATGGGCCAGGCATTAAGATTCCTCATCCACGGGATCCAGCCGTATCTTTCGTCTTATTTATTTACGCTACTCCATTAACGGTGTACGAGCTTTACACGAGCATTCAACGTCTCATCAATTCGAAATAATCGATCGATTCTAAAGAATTCGTCGAATTCCGGCGATGCCGATGTAGGGAAAAGATGGCTAATCGGATATTTCAAATTCTCTGTTTTATTTTATTCTCTTCGAGATAGGGAAGAAAGAATTTTTATGGAAGTAAGGAATGCTAGAGGAATCGTATAATAAATAGTTGGTATAGCGTGCTATGAGTTATGGAATTTTAAGAATAGTAGGAAAATAGTTTGCCAATTGTGGAAAATTCCAAAAATCGTGGATCGACCATTCGAAAGTTTAATACATGCGATAGTTATCAAATATATTTCTACGTATTCTTATTAAGAGTTTCTTTTTTTCTCACCTTCTACGTTTTATCTTCGTAGCGTTAAATCGTTCTCGTCGTATGAAAGTACTTAAACGCTATACTATATCGATCTTTGTAGACTACGGAATCTTTCTGCGCGTAATACGATAACTAACAGCAACTAATTCGATCATCCACAAACCACCATTTATCACAAAAAGAAAAAAATCGTAAAGACAAGGGTGAAACCATGGAAGAAGTAAAGCGACTCGTTTCGAAAACGAAGTTTGTCAGAAAGCCTATTTACGTTCGCGATTCTCACAGTTTTCACCTTAATTACAACCGACGTTGTTCGTCCCTTAATGAGAACAAAGAGCAGGCTGAATATTGAATTTCTGGCCAGGCATTTTTCCCGACTGAACGAAAATCCTCTTACGGCTTTCACGGGCGGGTATCGCGCGCGTAAAGCGCGGACTCTTCATTACGCCATTGTTCGTCGCGTGGTCGCTCGTTGTTTTTCTTTTTTCCACCCCTCTTTTTCCCACGCTTTCATCCCTTTTTCTACCTTTTGTCCTGCCACCCTTTCTTTTCTCCCCTACTATCTCTCTCTCTCTTTTTCCATGTCCAAAAAATCGTCTGCCGAGCCTTAACCGCTTTGAAAGTGCGACGACAATCGCGACCGAAAGTTACGTTACAAAAATCCCTCCAACCTGCGAAGAAAAATATTGTACGCCTATAATCACCTTTCTGTTTTCCTCATTTTTCAGTTCTTCCACAGTCGGACGATTTCTATGTGGCGTTTAAATTTCCGCCGGGATAAATTAAAGAGGGTTTAGAAGAATTTAATCCTCGGTATTTAATCTTAGAAAATTAAGTTAAGATTAGATGGAAGATTAGATAGAAGATTAAATTAAGGAATGCTCGTAGAAAGCACTGCAAGTGCCAAAGTTGAAAAGTGGAAAATGTTCTCCGTAGCAATGAGAATACAGAATGGGGTACAGAATTTAAGTGCAATTTACCTTCTTAAATATTTATTAATAATGTTAGAAGATGGTGTCGTTGGTATGTGTATCGTCAGCTGTATAGAGAGGAATATAAATGCCAATAAACATCGGTAAATTGTTTCTTGACTTTTGCCTATGGACGAGACAGTGGATTTTATTTACAAATTAGAGATGGCACACAGGCTTTTCGCAGATGCGCTATTCTTTTTCATAAATTTGAACTATATTAATACATAAGTTTTCTCTAGTTGAAAAATATTTCTGTAATTACAGTTTTTCCTACAGGTTTTTATATCTCGGGTTTCAACGTAACATTTCTTCTATGGAAGATTCTTTTATGGAAGTTCTTAAAGCGAATTATTTTAAGAAGAAAGGAACATTTTTGGCGCAAAATTTTAATTCGAATGATTTATTCGAGCTTTATGTAGATTTCGTAGAAAAATGACCGCAGCGTGTATTAGTTTGCAACTAAAACTGCATATTTTGACCACGGTCACGTAATATTCAAATATTTCGAAATATTCGAACCTTGAAAATCCGTTCGTCCTATTCGTTTTAAAAATGCGTGCAACGTTTAAACCAATCAGGAACCCTTAAATATTCCATTGTACGTATTTGTACTAAAAATTTCAATCCCTACTAGAAAAAGAATTTATTCGATCTATTTTGGCGAGCAACTGAATAAAACAGCCTAAAAAATACATCCAATTTTTATTTTCCATCGTCCCGAGGGCTGACGATCACGAAACGAATCCCTTGAATCTAAGTTTCGTGTCACAAACCTCCACCTTCGTCTCCGATATCCTTCAAGAACTTTCCTTTCGTTCTCGAAATAATTCTCTTGAAACACCTCCATAAAGAAAATTCCCAGTAAAATCAAGAAGTTAATCGACGAACGGAACATTATTTCGAAGCGTTACCGCGAACACAGTTTCGACGACGCAAGGAAATGAGGAAAGTTACGATCCGACGAGGAGGGTGGTTCGGTTGGAATAAAGTAGGGTGGTCAGAATGGAAAACCGTGTCGTTCGAAAATATTTTCTCGCGGCGTTTTATCGAGTTTCTACCATTCTTTCCGTTCGAATGCGCTCGCCGTGAAAGGCATCGCCAAAGGTGGATGTTACGCGAGAACGTAGCCTCGGAACGTTCAAAAGTTAAGGGCAGGTCTATATATCGCGTGATACGTTGGAAATCCTATCGTATCGCTGAGCTGTCTGCGACCGAAAACTTCCGGACGGCGCAAACTACCCCCTCCTGATCCCTCTTAATTTATTTATACAGGGCGTCCCATAAATTTTTCCGCACAAACTTTCCCGACCCTGTGTTTTACGAGTAAAAATAAAACGAGCTCGTCGGATATAAATATTCGCGAATTCTTTATTAAACCATTCGTCCTAATCGCTTCTAGGTATAGGTACTATTTGTTTCTAGATGCGTTTTTAATTTGCCTTTTGCTTACTCTTTAGGATAAAATGTGAGGATTAGTGGCAGAAATTTGGATTTTATTGGAATGGAATAAGTTTTGTTTCAGGAATATTATAGTAATGATATTGATGATAATAATAGTAATAATAATAATGACGATCTGTTCAGAAGCTGTTAGATTAATAAGCCCTGTATATTTTCAAAGACATAAATTTTAAAAAGACTATCCTTTAAAATGTACGTTTTTTAAGTCGTGCCGCTATCACTTGCCAAGCAGCGGTATACTCGTTGGTTTTGTTTCGGGAATATTTGGATATTATTGGTCTTTACGAATAATAATATCGAAGAAAATAGTGTTCGAGATTTTAGATTACAATTTTATATACCATGCATATTCTGTTTAAATCTTAATGTTAACAGAATGCCTTTCTATATAAATAAAACTTAACTCACCTATCTACACTAAACTTGGCGAATTCAATCCACCTAGGCGAGAGAAACAAATGGGACTCGACTTACCTAGCAAAAAGATAAACCGGATAGTCTTGGGATTTAATCCTCCGTCATCTATTACTCCGGTAGATTCAAGGAACAACTAGCCATTTCTCTTGTTAACTTCCAGCGCGCCGCTACAAGTAAACAAATAAATTAATCGATCAACGAATGTCCTTCGTATGATGATATTAAGCGTAGATTTAGAAAAAAATTTGGTTGATCGAAGGAAAGGATATCGAAAGTAAATGTGCAATGAAATATCGTGAAATTTTCTAATCTGTACATTGTCCAGTCAGGACGTGCATTTGCATGAGATTTTGGCAAAAAGTATCCATAAATACAAAACAAATACAATATATATTATTCGTACGAAATACATTCATTTATTAGATAATATAGAATGCTGCTACTAGTAGAACTTTTAATTTCGTTGCACGTGAATCCGTTTATACCAATTTTAGTGTACAATTAATATGCACATATATGTATACATTATAATAAATGTATACATTTACTAAAGTAATGCATTCATTGTAACACGTATAAATAGGAACACGTGCTTCACACGTTACAAATATAACGCTACTCTGCAAATTCTGCAAAGAATATATTAACATAAACAGTTATCAGTTACTATAATATTTAATGTTTAAAAAATCTGTGAGCCGATTGAAACGAACCTGTTGAAGTCGTTGCAAAAACAGTATTCTGTCAAAAGAATTCCATGAAAAATATTCAACTAATCAAATTATTATTAATATATTTATCGTTATTTTTCATCAACGCTGATTCATCGTTACCCAATATTTCCACGTGTCAATCTTTCCTCATCATCCACCGTGAAATGAACACGAAAGACAAAAGTCAAGTATCAGTTCGCTGTAAATTCCTCCAAAGCTTCGCCAACCCTCTTCTGTCTTATCATCAACATCAACACACTAAACACCAACCAGCCAAACCATTCCCTCTCAGAGATGCTTTCAAACAAGAAACAATCCAAAACAACGAAGAACCTAGAACGATTAATCGTAAGAGGTGGTAACAATGGCGCTATATAACTGGCGATCGTAATCATGGAGCAATTTAATCAGTCGCGAGAGAGGAGTAAATAATAGGCGGCTACGAAAGTTCTTTCGGTTCTCAGATCGTTTATCACAGACAATAGCATTGTCTTTTTCGATTAAATTACGATTAGACCGTGCATTTGTATATACTTTTGTTGTATAATTGTTTTGTTATATAATAATGTGCCGATACACGTGGAGTATACTACGTAAAAATATGTAAGAATATATAAAATTTCCAAAGTACAATATGCAAAAATATGTAAAACCTCCAAAGTATAAATATGCAAAAATATATAAAATTTCAAGGTAGCATGTTTGTAGCTAGAAATACGCAGAACTATGTAAACCTGTTTGCAATGCCGTAGAGCAAGCAATAAAATATACTACTATGTAATATTTCTAAAGAATTTCTTTCTCGTTACAGTATCTGGAGGGTGAAATAAATCTCCGCTGAATTTCTATTTGTTTAGGAGGATTGTTCGATAGAATCGAGAATCAACGATTCTTTAGAAGAATGAAGCAAATTAGCAAAATTCTTTAAATTAGCAGAACATCTGCACCCGCAATAAACCTCTGTAGTCTCAATAAACTAAAATAATCACGTTGTATAAATAAATAAATACATTCGGTAGGAATAATAGACACTGGTGCACCTGTGGATAATTTTCGCTAGAGTAATACCAAGATAAAACTGTTGGTATTTGTAATTATCGTTTAAGAAACGAGAAAATAAAGGATGGATAAAAGATAAGGATGAAGAGAAGAAGAGATTAGAAGAAGGAAGGCATAGAAGCAGGCTTTTTATCATCGGAGCGGCACGCTGCAAGAGCTTCTCGTTCGCAAATGAGGTACGAGCGTCGAGATAAGGGTGGAAAAGCCGCGGGCCAACAGGGTCGAGCGTACACGCGAATAAAGGGCGATCAAACGCGATAAAAACTCGCCTCGAGAACCGATAAGCCCTAATTGAATGTTCCCTCTCGATTTTAGCCGGCCCGTAAAGCCGGAAACTTTAGGCGTGCCCGAACGATAACCCTGCCAAACCCTGTTCACCTCGACACGCGCCACCGCGACTCCCTTTTTTTCAACCGCAACTCAGTTCAATAAGAGAAGGTTAAGGGATGATCGGTTATAAACGAAAGATCAGGAACTTTCGAGAAGGCAGTGGATCCGAGGAACGCAGTTAAGAATAAAATTAGTAGATCGGACGGAATGAATGATTTTTAAATTCTTTTGAACAATTTCTGATTATGGAATTATTAAGACTGAAGTTAACAAATCAGGCAGGACGAATGGATTGTACAATGCATTCCTCTAAAACTTTTATGGTTTACGACTTTAGAATTATTAAAACTGCAATTAGCAAATCAGTGAAAACGAATAATTTTTACACTCCTTTAAGGATGCCTTCGAACTATCGATATAAGTATATTGTCAATATTTAAAGGCCTTCGATTAAAAGTACCAATATGTACTGCAAATACAATATTTATTGGTAAACTGCAATTTCGTTGAGAATCTTGAAATATTGATAATATTATTTTCCGAAGGCACTCATCAGCTTCTACAGTTTTTGGTCTTGCGATTATTCAGAATAAAATTGTCAAATCAGCCAAAATGGCTGATTTTTACATTCGTCTAAAGGTAGTAGAATGTTTTATTTTGGAATTATTAAGAACATGCAGATGTTTTTTTAATAATATTAATGTGTACTTTTATCGAAACATTTGTAAAAATGAATATTAACTTGTATTAAAAGGGAAACACGAATACTTATTTTCATCAATACTTATTTTAATTTTTATATAAGGAAATATGTAAATATATAGTTGCGTTAAGTAAAACACGTAAAATATAATGCAATTGCGTAAATGCATCTTCAGAAGCACATTACTCGAAACAAGATGACTTTAGATTGCACCAACCACAATGAGAATAATCAGTCTAGAGAAGTTTACGGCTTACGGTTTACACCGTATACAAATTGAGTGATATTCGCTTCATAGCGATAGAATTGCAAAACTTCGCCACGTGTATAAGCAGTATCGAGAAACTGCCTTTGCCCGCTATAATACTAGGAAATTTTTACTTATCGCTTCTTTTGCATTCAACTTCATAGAAATTTAAATTTCCACTGAACTTTTACCGAATAACAAATAAGTTTTCAAATTGAATAACTTTAAGCTAGCCTGATTTTAATTCCTGTAATATTTGAAAGATATTACTCTACGTAGACGTATACGTATGTTAAAATTTAATGTACTTTTAAAGAGATTGTTAACTTATCGATTTTGAATTTTGCATATTGATGTACCAATTTTCACGAAGCTCGTAAGTTTCCTTGTATAATCGTAAGTTTTTCCGACTTATTATCTTTCTATTTCTTCAATTCCTTCGCCGAAAGTTTCCCCTTTTCCCATTAGCGTAGTTCCTCAACTGTATAATACTTTCCTTCACAACATTTATTTTCTCAAACATAAATATTATAATCTTCGTAACCACCCTCATATTTCCACTCTTTCAATTACAGAAATATTACGATTCTTTTCCTATTTCCATTTTGCTAGCCACAAATTTCATAATCACGACTCTTTCCATTTCTTCATTTCCTCAATTTCAAAATTCGTTCCCTTTTTATAGCGGCTCAATGACAAACTTTGAAACAGTTTCCCTTTCCAGCTTCGCAGCTACTCCATAATTTTCATAATCTTTCCCACCGTCCTACTTTGTCAATCAGAAACTTTACAATTTTTCCTCGATCAGAAACTTTCCAATTTTTTCTCAATCAGAACTTTCATAATTTTTGCAACACTCTCTACTTTCTCTTCTTTCAGTGCCAAATTTCGCGATCTCTACAATCTTATCTTACCTTCTTAATCATAAATTTGTTGATTGCAATCCTTCTCCTTTTTTATCTTCCATATCAATTATAAACTTCACAATTGTTCCATCTTTTCAATCACTGAAATCACTGCCGTTTCCCCAGCGTATCGGTCACAAATATCATAATTCACGCAATTCTGCCCATTTTGTCAACTTCCTTAATCCCTCTTCATTTTAAAATTACGTCTACGTACCATTATTTACAAAACTGCAAAACCACTACATACCATTCACAAAACTCACCCTACGTACTATTTTACACCCTCTTCAACCACTAACATCAAGGGGAATCTATAAAAAGAGACGGAAGACAGTCTGACATTCGAGTAGATCCACTCGAAATCACGAATAAGAAAAGATTGAACGTCACAAAAATATTGACAACAGTCAGAAGTAGGGATTATAGGATAATCCATGTGTAAGAATAGACGTCGACCACCAACGTCACGGTGTTCCTTTAGAAACATGAAGAATCAGGGCACGGATAAAGAAAGAGGGAGACAGAAACTCGAGTGGGACGCGTATGCACGAATTAAAGAGCAACGTTCATTAGTATCGCGACGGACTGTGAAACGACCGAGCTATTAGACGCTTTTGATAATTAAGAGACCACCTCTAACATCGATAATTGCTGCCATTAGTTCCAGCAACAACAAAGAACGAAGTAAATCCATTTAAATATAAAACATCTAAAACTTCATAAGACAACCCTTAACTATTATTGGTGCAGCCTTTGCTATTCCAAGCTTTAACTATTGTTTCGCTACAACTTCAAAATAATATTTAATCGTTATTAGCATAGCCTTCTTTATTACAAAATTTAACTATTAATTATTACTCCACAAAATAAAATTTAATTATTACTCGCATAGGCTACACTGTTATAAAATTTAACTATATTGGCTGTCACCTTACAAAACAACCATTAACTATTACTGATACAAGTTTCGTTATTACAAGCTTTAACTATTAACTATTATTTCACAAGATAAACTTCGTCATTATCAGCTATAAAACGATCAATTTGTAATTTTTTACAGGAACTTTGTAGATTTATAACGTAGTTTGGAAATATCAATTCAATCTATTCTATTCTATTCCTATTAAAATATATATATATAAAGGTCTTGTCCCTTCCTTACATTAAGTATTCTTTCATATATCTTTCATTTTATTTTCTCTGAAACAAATTTCATAGTTTAGTGATTGATAGTTGTAATGTTAATGGAGTAAAAAGTAGTTATTATCAACAAAAAAGGAGTTAACTATGTAAATGCAATAATAAAAATAAAATAATATACCGCATCTTTTATCGATAAAGGATACATAAATGAAAAGCTTTGATGCAAAAAGAGATTTACGGTCGAGCTAGAAATAGACGAAATCGTTCGGGAAAATCGAGTGAGGTTGCAGAGCGAATGGATAGAATTGAGACCGTGGTAAAACGTTGGAGAAGAAACGTTAGTCGGAAGAGAGAGTCCAATGGAATTTCGCCTTAACTCCGCCTCGCCGCTTTTTCTCTCGACTTCCGGCCTGTCCTCCAACTCGAAACACTTGATAAGAAAATAGAATTTCTCGGTGCAAATTGATTAAAGCGGGTTTCACGCGGTATAGTGATGTTTTCAAATAGCTCAGATCGTTGTTAACTAATTCGATCTTCATCTGAATAACTACTATTTAAAAAAACGTTATAGTGAGCTTGGTATATACGATGCAGGATTTATCTTGCTAGGATTTTGGAATTTTTATATTTCAATTTTACCTATATAACACCCTAATAAATAAATACTTAGGAATAAAACTTCTTAAACTCCCTCGAAACTAAAATAAAAAGGAAAAATTCCCACAATGCTAATAACTGAAACCACGCAGTTCAAGATATCGCGAACCGAGTAACTACTACCTATTAAGTTTCGTATTCCTGCGACATCCTCCAGCCATAGGAGCACAGAAACTCTTTCAAATTTTATTTTACGACTACCATCTGAAATTTCAACCGACTTGCAATTTGAATATTCTATTATAAGGATAGTCAAACTCGACATTGGAATGCTGGCACCTATTCATCTACAAGGAGTTTTCACTAGGAAATATAAGGTGTGTGTGTGCGCGCGCGCGCGTGCATGTGTGTAATTGACGTTAAGAAAGCAGATTAGGTACAAGGTAAACGTAACTGTTATTCGTCTAGCAGAGATTCAGTCGACACGACAAGCAGATAGTTACGAGCTCGTTATCTCGCGCGAGCAGACGCATTTAATTCGAGACACTTGAACTTTTCTCGCGAACACGAGAATTGCCAAGCTCGTTTTTCCAACTGCACGACGAATACTCGCTCCGCTCGGTTGGAAGAAGTGGACGGTACCTCGAAACAGAAAATATGGACGAGACCTTGGCTGATGAACATACATATGTATGTGCAATGTGCATATATGAGGTCTGATTTGCAAGGGAAATGTTGAATTGATTTGGCGAGAAGAAAGTACAAGACCGTCTCTTATTTTACATTCTGAAATTTTAAAGTGAAAAGTGACATTTACTAGAACTAATAATTGTGGAATTTTTTTGATTAAAATTACTCCCAGTTCTGAGAGATGTTCTCAATCCGTAATTATGAATGACGATGACTAATATAAAAGAAATATAGATCAAATAGATATTTTTTTTAAAAACTACTTCTTCCAAAATCCTACAAATCCTCCCATTAAAAATTCGAAATATCCTAGGCGCTAGATTCCAAACCCTAAACTTTCAGCCCTAATTATTATCTGCATCCAGCTAAATCTCCAAAAATCCTGAATCTTAAAACACTCAGCGCTCTAAAAATCCTCTAATAGTTCTACAAACTCCAAATGTCACATTTCAAACATGTTAAATGCTAAAAGCTCCACAAATTCCAAAGATTTCAAACTCTGAACTCTCTACCAAAATACCAATCTACATGCAACCAAACCTCCAATCAAAGGTTATCGCACCTTAGTTTACGCTCTCCTAATGCGAATCTACATCCAGCACGAACAATCTGCCTAAACTGTAGCATCCACTCATCACGAACCTGGAGAAACAGAGAGAGAGAAAGAGAGAGAGAGAGAGAGCGAGAGAGACGAAGACGTTTCAAGTCAGGCTTGATTAAAAGGCATCTCTATAAATCTGCTGGCCGGCAAGCGGAACCGTAGAGGGTCCTTTAAACGACTTATTGGTTCTCGACCTATTTCCTTAAAGGTTTCCGTGACTTTCCGGCTCGTCCCTCTCCTATTATACGCTCGAAAAGCCTTCTCTTCTTTGCAGACCACGCCACATCGAGTCTGGACATCCTCTAATTGACGATCCAGTCCCACAAGGAACGAAAAATTTCAGCCTTTCTACGGAGATCATGCTACCTTTTCGCGTCCCAAGCTTTTCGTTAACGCGACACGTTCCTTTTCTACCCTTTTTCTAGCCTCCTCTTAGAGAGTTCTAGATCTCTCTCTCTCTCTTTCTCTCTTTTTCTCAGCGGAAATTCGGTCCAACGTCTCTTTGTGTCCCTCACTCTACCCCAGAGGCTGCAGACTCCCACGCCTCTAGCTGCTCGGGCTATCGATTGCGAGCTGCCAGGGCCACGAAGACCCCTGGCTTGGCTTCGTTGTGCTAACTCGTTACGCGGTGTTACCGCGTGTCCCGATTATACTTTGGCAGAACCGGAACAGACGGTGTGTCTGCACCCACAGTGCGATACGTGTATACGTATACGTAACGAGCATTCACTATCATTCTTTTGAGTTCTGTGTTTCGATGGTTTTCGACTTTTCTTTGCGACCATATGAGGTAGATCTTTTTAGTTTGACCGTAGTGATGAGTAGACCTACAGATGTTTACACAATTTACATTTTTATGAAAATAATTTAAAAAATGGGATCTAAATAGAAACTTGCTTCATCTACTAAATATCATAATAAGCGATTTACTTTGAATATTTTATATAATATTTTCGCATATTATACGCATTCCGTATTTTTCGGAATTTTTAATTTGTGAGCACACACATACGTTCAGAAATATCAGAATACTTTTAGAAAATGAGGTAATAACTGTATTACAAAATTTAAAGACGTCATTATATCAGTAAGAGAATAATATATCCAAATAACGATTCAAATTCAGAGATCATACAACAGAAAAGGATCTAATAGATAAAGATAATTAGTTCATCTAGTTCACCAACCTCTCGTTTGTTCCTCTGCCATCATCATCGTTTAATTTTTCCTTTCTTCCTTCCATCATCCCCGTAACACCTTATCGTGGCATCTACAGCTCATTTTGTATCTACTTTTTCATGCCAACTTCCTGCTTTCCGCGTACCGCCGCTCGTTATCTCCACCAGCGGCCCAATCCACGCAAACGTTTCTCCTCGTTGCTGGTCGATTCGTCTGTGTCCGATCGCTTTTTCCTCTCGTACAATATCAAAACATCTTCACGAATACATAACGCATAATCCTGATCGAATAGGTCGGCTCACGAGATAAACTGAAACGCAGAGGGACAAAATTTAATTTTACAGGTCCACGTAATTGAACAAAGCAACTTTGAATTGATTAATGTAGGAAACGAAAGAAAAGCGGGAAAGTCGGGATACGTATAATAATCGGCCTAGTTGCGTGGAACATACTGTACGATAACAGGAGAAGATGGATAAACGAAATTTCTGCATGCATCGCTGTATTCTCGGCTAGAGACCGCGAACTTTGGAAAGTGCTCTGGAAATCGGTGAATTTCGATATGAATTTCATGTTGTAACAGAATTTGAAACGAAATTGCGAGCAAAATCCGACGTTGCTTCCAGAGTGTTCTCGTGTAAACAGTTTCGATATTTGAATAAATTACTAGTGGCTGTTCGGAAACGCTTAGAAAGGTTTCGTGAAGTTTGGCTATGCACTGCGAATGCACGATTTGTCTATGCAAATTTGTATGGCATTATTGACTTGTTATAGGCTTAATTAATTTTCAAAATTATATATTATCTTTAAATACAGTGACTAATCTCCTCTAAAAAGGTTTAATACAATTAATAAAATTTATTCTACTTAAATTACTCTACTTCGTACACTTATTATTACTGCAAGTATTTGTGTATACTCTATAGTTATATATTCGAAGTTACGCGACTACAGTCACAGTTAGAGCCATCCCTCTATTTAGATACATCTTCCCGATTTACATCGTTTGCACTAAAGACGCAAAAGCCATTTGTTCTAACAATCAAATTCATATTCTCGTGCTCGATTCACTTTATGTTTTTTAAGATACGTTGCATCCTCAAAGTATCGTCAAGCGTTGTCTGTTGTTGATAATCAATGAAATAATAATCAATAATGCAATTAATCTAAACCGCCGTTCACTATGTTAATATATGTGTATAAATTATAACGAAGTGTTAAGATATGTGTATACGTATATAACATATATAAGTAAATATGTATATGCATATGTATGTGTATTGTCTAGTCAATATCAGTTAATATCAAATAACTATTACTTCAGACCCAATCAATATACGAGTGCGAGGGATTACTATATTTATAATATAGGACATAGGAATGTAGTAATATAGTAATATAAGAGAATTGTACAGTAGTATAAACCAATATAAAGCTCCTTACTTGGTACGTTCGATTTCTGACGCTCTCATAACCTCTATTGTGGTACGATCGACTACATCACGGGGGAGCTATTGCTTAGACGCGATTCACTTGGATTATCTCCGGCGTGTTAATTAGTTACGCGCGTTAGAGCTGTGTCGATTGTAGCGCTGGGCTTGCAGCATCAATTCCAATTAAACTGGCCTATCCCCAGAGGATTGCGATTCCTTCGCGTTTACCACCTGACAACAGATGCTCGGACCGATCGCATAGTTGCATCTTGCATCTCGAATAGCTCGAGAATGTTACAGGAAATGGTTACGCCATCTGCGATAAAGGAAATCGAGCGTAGAACGAAATATCGACTCTTATGTAGCTATGGTACGGCTATTTACTCGAATGTTATTTACTATCTCACATTTGAAATTTGCATAAACTGTTAATAAAAGAGGTAGAAGAAATTCTTGGAAATACGTAACTGATTCTATTAATTCTTATCCTTGCACAATCAAATTACAATCAAATTAGATATAATATGAATAGTTAATGAATACTACAAGCACGGTATAATCTATATATGTATCTCGAAAAGAAAAGAATTTAAATTTTAAACTACACTTTTGGCAAACCTCACAATGTCCTTTTATCCATTACCAATTTATTAATTTCTTTCTTAATTATTTTTCTAAGGAATGTTTTATATTTTCCCCGCAGTCAATCTTCTATCTTCCGTAAAAAAATAACTTTTTAAGAACGTTTATTAATTTCTCGAGGATATTGCACCAAGTAACTACTCAAAGTCTTTTCTTCATCAGTTAACAATTTTCTTGTTTCCTTGAAAATCAATTTCCTGCTGGTTCTTATCAGTTTTTTGTAGTATATAATTTGTCTTTTGAAAATTCTCTTTTCCTCAGAAGAAATTTTCAAATTTTTCTGAGAAATAATATCTTGACGTTTCTTATTAATCTCCTGATAACGTTATGATGTAATCTTCTATCCATCAAAATCCACCTCGAGGCACTTTTACACTAAAATTTCTCGTGCATGAGTCCCATCGGTTAAAACATCTTATCAATCATGAAACAAAAAGAGAAGATCAATTCCTTCATCAATCAAATTTTCTTGGAGGAGGAACAGGCAGACGCCTCCACATTCGGCCGACCGATCTTTCCACGTCTCCTTTTTATTGAGTTTAGCTGAATTCGTCTCGATTCAACGTGTTCGTTGAATCGTAAATTCTCGTTCCGCGTGATATACAAGGTGTTTCAGAGTTACAACACAATCAAGCAACATTATTATATTATTCAGCCAGAACTCGAAACGCAAAATATAATCTAATTCAGAATAAATGAAATACGATACAATACAATTGAAGCGAAATCAATTATAACACAATATAAACTAAAATTGAACGAAATACAATATAGTAGAACTAAAATACGATGCAAATGAAAATAAATGAAGTAAAATACAACTATTGCCAGTACGACCACTTAATCCTTTAAATGAGTTGCCCTTTTAACAGAAACCTAAGTATGAATTTTAAACACTTTTTGCATGAAATGATACGCCTAAATAAAAGAATTATTATCCGAATGACGAATCAATCGCATCTTCTCCAGTTAACAGATTAATTTCAATTTTTATTGTATTGTATCGTATTTCATTTAACTTTAATACAATATAATATTATGGAAAAATACAAAAAATATGTATCTTCCATTTATTACTTTTTTCTATTACTAATTTACAATCAATCGATCAATATTTCTGAAACACTCTGTACAGTGCAGTGGCACGATCTCGGTAACATGGTCGACGACGACGGCGACGACGACGATGACGACGACAACGACGACGACGACGACAACGACAACGACAACGACAACGACAACGACAACGCGGAGGACGTTGGTGTGTGCTCGCGACGTCGGCGTCGACATCGTCGTTGGCCGTAGCACAGTCGCGAAAGGAGGGATGCCACGACGACCCACATTCCGTCGAATTTAATTTCATGCCTTATCTCTGGTAACCACGGTACAATGCTTCAACTGGGGCGGCTGCGAATCCTTCTATCTTACCCTTGTACGCTCCACATACACCGCCGCACGACACTGGTCTACAACGGTTCACGGCTCTGAATCATAGCCCTGTTTCGCGGCCGCAATTTCTACCTGTACTTTTCTCGCCAAATATTCACCTCGTCGTTTCTCATCTCAACTTCTTTTCTTCCTTTCCCTTTTTCTTCCTGTTTTCTTTTTTTTCTTAATAAAGAATGTTAATCAATCTGAAACATAAATATTTATATGCAAAGACCGCAAGTGAAAAATATCATAAAGTCACATTCTCTATCTTTTACAGAAGATTGACTGATTTTTAATACTTTGCAAGCAACTTGGGTCATTTACACCCGAAATGTCACTCGTCTTTTTCACAGCAAACTTTTATTTTTTCAATCAATCAAAATTTAGATTCCCCTTTTCTCACGTTGATAAGAATCTTATCATAAAGCTATCGCAAAATTATTTTTAAATAACCATAGACATAACTTATTATCAAATCAAAGTTATTATTAATGTATCCAGGTATCCAATTTATTTATTAATTTATTAATGTATCCAATTTATTCCTTTAACATTAGTTCTTAATCACTTATGAACATTGGAACTTACATAACAAATTGATGAGTTCGCTTTTTGGTTGATTTTTTTCGTGAATAAAACTGAAGAATTCTTTAACATACTAAAAAATAATTATTTTTCAATCCCTAGCCAATTAATAATAATAGATTCTTTTTCAATAATCCACTGAAATGATTCTTTCTTTTATTTTTCTTCTTCTTCTTTGATCTTAGAAATTAATCAATTGACATCAGTTTTTATCAATTAAAAGAGAAAGAGGATTTTCTTTTTTATTTTCAATATTGGAATTTAAATGAGAAAGAAGCTTTCGTTCAATAATCCTGAGTATTAATCAGTTAAAGTAATGAATGTCTATCGAAACGTTCCTTTTCTAATATAAATTTACGATATTATTTTAAACATCTCTTTTTAATTTTAACAATAACTGTCCATCAATCACTATAAATTTCCATTATTTGATATAGTATTTTGGTTTACCTCTTCTTGAATATTAAAATTTAAATAAAAAGGAAAGAGACGCGATAAATTAATGTGTCGACTTTTTAGATAAATTTTCGCCTCACGATCATTCAATATTTTTAATATTTTTATTTGAAAACAGTAGCTCTTTCATCCTTTGTGAAAATCACTGATGAATGAAAATTATGTACCAGAAATTAATATTAGAAAAACTATGAAAAATAACCCTTTTTACACCCTCCATTGGTACTTTATACGCACGTAAACAACGGGTGGCACTTATTTACACATGGGGGACCCCATTCACCCCGTAGCAACCCCCTTTTATTTACATCCTTCCACGTTAGTTAATAGATGATCACTTAGATACAACTTTTATCTAATTTGTTTAAAGATACAAATAACAAAACGCTACATGCTCTTCAGTAATTCACAAAATAAAACATTTTTTATCCTTTCCCCATTACGAATATGGTTTTTAAACGAAATATTCATTGTAGAATAAATAACCACATATGTGTTTGACAACAAAGCTATACCGTTCAATATTTTTATAAATTTTGCAATACTTCAGCGAAACAGTTTAATATACCGTTTTTTCTTCTTATGCCAGTGCGACCATTCATTTTCAATACAATTGAAGATTACAGAGAAAAAATATGATAAGCACAATTTTGTTGATCTCCTTATTTCAATATTATTTAATGATTAAAAAAATGTACTTTAATGTAACATGGTTAAAAGGAAGAACAACCCATTCGATCCAAAAATATAATCTGTTTGAAGAGAACTAAGCTCCATGATTACGTTTAAATAAGAAGATAGTTCAGTTACTATGTAAGTGGTTGAAAGGATTAAAAAATCAAAATCAGTTTAGAGAAAGTTCACGAAGAATTGTTCACACATCGTTAAAAACTATAAGAATACGATAAAATAGAAATTATACAAATACGAAGGATATACTTTACAAGCAAATATTATCACAACCTAGTCAAAGTATATCTAATTATTCAGCAGCTGATCGCTGGAGGCCTGATTGCTTCAGGAGATGATAACTAAAGACTGATTGCTTCTAAACTTGCTGAGCGTTGATCACCGGAAACTCTGTTTGTCGGAAGCCTGATTATTTAAAGATACGCTAACTACAAGCCGGTTGATCCTACCAAATTCCGGTCTCCTTTGTACAATCTCAAATTGTTAATTCGACAACGCTTCTCGTGTACTTCGTTCTTGCTCGCTTGCAAAACTTGACTACGTACATAAAATTTAGTGAAATTCCAATTTTCTATTCAATTTGATCAAAACCTTCAATTGCCGCGCTATACATCGAAGAAAAATACCATTATTATAATTTTCATTATTTAATTTTTGATAAAAGAAGAATAAATATTACTGGCCAACCAGTACATGAATCTACAGAGTAAAAAAAAAAAAAAAAAGAAAGAAAGAAACTCATTTACTTGGGAACACGTGTATGTCCTCCAGTCGAAACAGAGATACGTAAGCGCGATACACATGTAGTACATAGATGGTATTCAAATGCTCGTCGAGGGACAACGAGACGACCAGTTGAACAGAGAGAGAGAAAACGGAACAGTTTACCATGTAGTCCACACCGTGATATCAACACGGAGTTGTACCACATACAGTATCGCTCGCAATTATTTGAAAATGTAAAAATAATACTAAATATACATGTCCACGTACATAGTGTGTAACATTTAACATTTCGCGTTCAATATTTTGATGTATAAGTAACGTTTAATTTTAACACGAATGAAAATAATTTTCTTTTGCTTGTAGTAAATATGGAATATTTCTTATTCTATATAAAAGTGTACAATTTCTATATTTGCTTGGTACTATTAATGTATATTTACTGCTGAATTTTCACCTTCAATAAGTACCATATTTCTTAATAAAACCACATTCACGAAATCACATTGAAAAGAACAAAAATATAAGATATACCTTCGCATCACTCACGTTCTAAAAACAAAAAAATTCTCCAATTACAAGTTTTTATCATTCAATAGCCAGCCAGAATAAATACAATAAATCATTTCCAATAACAATAAACAAACCCACACACACACACACCTAAAACTTTTAACATAATTTAATTCTAAATGTACCTTCATCCCTCAACTTTGTAACTCTGAAACATCAGAAACAAACAAAAAATTTATCTTTCGCCCTAAAGGGATCAACCCTTCGTATGTCTACCCACCCCATTACTGTTAAAATTAGAACGTCCCATGGTTCGAACAAGTACGACCGATATTATAAACTATATACATCAGTTATTTGAAAGTAAGTACCCGTATACACAGATGAAAAGTGATACATATGAGTATACATTAGTTGGAAGCTCGATCGTAGCTATTTCTGCTTGTATACACGCAACGGAACGATCGCTTTATCAGTAAACGGACTCTCCTCGCGGAGGGCCGACAGAAAGCGCGAAAAGGGGACATTTATTTCGGGAAATCGAGCAGTCCGATTATTAACTTCTCGTAATGGGTCGCGGCCCGACAGGAAATTGAAAAATACGATTACGGAACTAGCTGGTCGCGAACCGATTCTCTTACCGGGCCAAATATCGCTTGCAGGTACTCTTTTGCCAAGCTTTTTCCAAACTTTTCGGGACGTGAAAATGATAGGAATTTACGTTCCATATAACAGAGATTATCAACACTGTTATTGTTTATAGAAGGAAATGGTCTGATTTTTATGTGCCGTATGACTTCGTCGGATCATGATCGTTGTCGAATCATTTCTAACCCATATATCTTCTGAGTTATCTTCGTGTCACTATTTTATTGGATTATTATATTATATATGATATAACGTACATATTATACATGTTATTACGCTATATATGAAATAACATAATATGATATTTCAATAAAGTAATGATACAAACATAATCCAAAGATATGCACGTATTTAGTGTACACAAAGTTTGGAATCATCGTGTGTTCCACAGAATTCACAGAATTTAAAAAACAAAACAGCTTAGAATACTGTCATTTCAGAAAATGACTCTTTGATCGAAAATGTTATACGAGTGAAGGATATTGATTTGACTATGCAACATATATTCTATTCTTCACCGCTATTGAAATAAATAAGTCGAACTTCAATCATCTCTAATAAAGGTTCTACGAATGAAGAAAGGAAGAAAAGTTCTCGTTACATGAAGAATTCGTGGATTTTAGTTTGTTATCTATTCAGAGCTAACGACGTCGTTTCGGCGAACGAAGATTCCTTGAACGAAATACGCGATAGAGGAATTTCTAGGATTTCATAAAAATCTCGCACCTCTTGTTACAAGAATCTGAATCCTTAACGTGATATTAGAATAACAAATATGTACAAAGAAAATAAATGTAGCAGGAAGATTTAAAATCTTAAATGAAAAAATAAACAAGTGGAGAATGTAAACAACCAAACTAAGAATGTAAGCAAACAAAAATGTTGTATAACCTACTGTACGAATGCATACCACTAAAACAACCAGTCTCTAATTTACGATAGATCTAAATATATTTCTATGTAAATATATTCTCATTGGTGATACATTAGATCATGGAAAACATACTTGCCTCCAAGAAAACATCTTGAAACTTTAGACGTAACTATACATCATTCTTCCAACTTCCATAACGTAGATCAAGTCACACTCTCAAAATACATTCCTGAAATGCAAATTAATGTTCATATGCCGCTCAAAATTCAAACACATCCGTTATATCTCAAACACACTAAACATACTCGCCACCTAAATCCACCAAGATCCAATCAAGCTCTACATTCCCCTTAATTAACCACCGTAGCGTCGTCGCTCATACACCTAATCACATCCTCCTGAGCTCACACTCGTCACCCGATCGCATCTCCAATGCCACGTGACCATAGTCACCACTCATCATCGACACCTATACCGGAAGTACACTCTCTCACGCGTTCCCGGAGGTACCAATAAGGAGCAATTAAACTTGGTGCAGACGAGACATACGATATTCTGGAAATTTTACAAAAATTACGTATTATCTGCATATATTATATATTAGATCATGTAATATGAATTTTATCTTTTCCAGAGAAATAGAAGTATTCTCGAAATTCAAATAATTTGCAAAGTTTCACTCGACAAAAAATGTCAGCACGTAAACTAGTTTTGTCAAAACCGATTCTATGATTTCCTGCCTTTTCTAAAATATTCGTAACAAGCATTTTAGAGAACAAACTGAATAATGTATACAAGTTATAACAATAATATCGTTAGATCATAAATAATAACGAACGTTGAATAATTTAGTTTTGTACTAACGACCTATCGAGGGTTAAAAATCCAAGATATTAATTGAGAGTTAATATACAGAACAATATCCTACTTTTATACTTACATATGTGTGCAGTATAGTCAGAAGCTCTTCGATTGTATTCTCAGAATGTATCAAAAATTGAAACTTGTCGAATTGTGTAGCGTCAACGCTATGAAATCGGAATGGCGCGAGACGTCGCATTCCTCGTCTGCACAGAGCCTTAGGGCGATATAGTTGCAAGCGACAAGATCTAATGGGATCACGGGTAATCTCTGCGACAGGCTTGCCAGCGCACCAAATGGACGAGGCTCGAGGGAGGATAGTGGAACGATAGGAGGCGACCGGTTGCGGCTGCAGCTGCGGCGTCGGTCGCTGCACCTGCAGCTGCAGCTGCGGCGAAGAGGAGGCTGCCGGTAGCAGCGTGCAGACGGTGGCTAAAACATAATGCAGAGCACAGGCGACTACTATCAGAGGGCGCCGAGATGCTGTCCAGGAAGGAACGCGAACGCAAACGCGGACGCGTTGAGGATCAACGCTTCTGTCCGGGGAGCGGAGTTGCTGTGCTGTTGTTGTAGCTGCAGTACGGCAACATCTACCAAGACACCGGGATTATTGGCCAGTCTGGGTGTCTGCGTGCTCGTGCTGGGTTACACGCTGTTGGGCGCGTTCGCGTTCATGGCGCTAGAAGGTGGCCTCAAGTCGGTAGGTCATCGCTTCTTTGGTAACATTATCTTGTCCAAAAGCTCTTTTTGCTTGAGAGAATTGCTAAAAAATCTTGTGTATAAATCATCATAAAACAAACCAAAATTAATTTGTAACCTAGTGATCCTTAAGTGACTTTGTACTTTCTTCTTTCAAAAAGGCCATATGTATAGATTATATATATGAGTAAAATCTATTTATTTTCCATGGCAGGATTCAGCGAACGACCTGCTCGTTCCCGGTTCCAAGAACGAAGGAGGATCGTACGTGGTGCCCAGTATCGAGGATGACACTGCGGCCATGGAACTAAGAGCGCGCACCGTTGAAAGGCTCTGGAGTATCACAGAGGACTTGAACGTGTTGTACAAGGAAAACTGGACACGATTAGCAGCCAGGGAAGTGTTCGAATTTCAGGAGAACTTGGCACGAGGTCTCAGGAGAACTTCCTCGCAGTACGAGCCGATGGGATCATCCTCTCGATCCAGGGACCATTCCATGAACAGAAGATTACATAGAAAATGGACCTTCAGTGGCAGTTTATTGTATTCCCTGACGCTGATCACCACTATTGGTAAGGATTACCAATATTTACAAAATATAGAATATATTAGTATTATTGTATAATATTTCATGTAACATACCACTTAATTACCATTATTAATTAAAAGTTTATAACTTAAATATATTAATGTTAACTTGTTTCTCCATGTCAACAGGTTAATACTCATGGAATATGATCCATAATCTGATAAAAAATTGACAAAAATAAAACAGAGAACAAGCGTACCAATAAATTGTACAAAAATTGAGCTACAAAGGTAGCATAACGCCTACTCGGAAGCTTCAATTTATGTGACAATTTGAATTGACTGAGAACATACCCATTACATTATAATAAACGCTCTCATATTCAAACAATCCTCGGTTGTTCCCTCAATAACAGTCGATTGTAACACAATCGTTATCATTGGCGTTTCAGGATACGGTAGCGTGGCGCCTCGCACAGTCTGGGGTCGTTTAATCACAATAGTGTACGCACTGGCTGGAATTCCCTTAATGCTGGTCTATTTAAGCACGGTGGGCGATGTTCTCTCAAGGAGCTTCCGTCGTTTGTATGGCAGATTGTGCAGGCCTCGAAATTGCACCAGAAAGCAACAACCGCCGCCACCGCCACCTCCTGTAGGTGGCATGATGAGCAAAACCTACAGATATGATAACCATGTCGACTCGAAATCTGGAAATTACTATTCAGCTAGCAGAGAAAGCTCTTGCGACGATCTAGGAACCAGAGGCACCAGCAGTGCCATCTTGTTGGACTGTGGAAGCGAGGGACTGCTTCATGCTACCACCAGCTCCACCGCAGCGCTTCAGGTATAACATATTTCATTCGAAAATCATGATTTCACAGTAGAAAGTAGTGGTATATTGGGGGAATATGGGCAACCTGCACCTGCGGTGAGGACACTAGATACTGTTGTAGAATGATCAGCCACATGGTAATACAATGGTAAAAAACATTTTAATCTTCTCCAGGACGTAACATCAGGAAACAGTAAACGCCATTTTCACCCGTGCTCGCTGTCCCTGTCGACGAACTCCTCGCCAGGTTACGTAGTGGAAACGAATCCCGTGAGGATACCGATCAGTCTCTGTCTAGTAATCATGCTGATCTACATATGCGGTGGCGCAGTGATGTTCAATCGTCTGGAGGGTTGGAGTCTCTTGGAAGGTGGCTACTTCTGCTTCACCAGCCTCGGAACGATCGGTTTCGGCGACCTGATGCCCGTTGGACGAAATGCCGCGTCCGCCACCCTGGAGGAACTCAGCCTGTGCGCCTGCTCGCTCTACATACTCGCCGGGATGGGCCTGATCGCCATGTGCTTCAACCTCGTCCAGGAGGAGGTGGTACGCGTGGTCAGGGTCTTCGGTAGAACCTGCGGCATGTCGTCGGGGGTGGTGGTCGGACCTATCGGTGGTACAGGTATCCCTGATGCAGGCATTCGACGGGGAACCGCTAGATCGTTCCGGGCGAGAAACTATTTTACCCGGCCACGCTTTAAATTTCCTGAACGCTTTGAGCCTGGCGACGAAACATACTATTTCTATATACGTAACTGTGAATTTATAGTCAGTTATTAAACATAGTGTTATACAGTGGCTTAATCGTAATATTATGCGTAGCAGTATTGTATGAATATAGATAATACTGTTTATGAAAAACATTATTTATATGGCAGTGCTGATGTTATCGTCAGGTCTAATCCCATCACGTTTCCTGGTGTGGTAGACTTGGAGAAAGACTCATAAGAATTTTAAATATTTCAACTTCTGTTCATCACTGTAAAAGAATTATACAGAAATTTATAGCTTACTGTGATCTTGAATCTTCTCAAAAATACCACTATTTTGTCCTAAGGGAAATTCTAAGATATTTACAGCTTACAACGATCTTCGATATTTTCAAAAATATTATCAAAAAGATCGTCTAATAATATAAGCAGTTACCTTCTCTTCGTGCTCCATTTATCAAAACTCCAGTTTTCCGCCTCAAAAGCGAAAGCTTCGTTTCCAACCGAACCCAGGCTCAGAGTATCAAAGGCATCACGAACAAATGAGTCGAGCTCTCAATCGTTTGCACGTAGAGCGGTTCTGATCCACTCGCGTCGGGGATTTCGATCAGGCATCTTGACCACTCTGCATAACCCCTTCGTTTAAAAAAGTCAAAATGAAATCAAAATCCATTTCAATCAAACCAAAGACCGAAAACTCTCTATCCATCACAACCAAAAGGTCATAAAATGCTTTAATTCTTCATCAGGTGCCGGTCCTGGGCTCAAAGCCGACCTGGACGACGGAGGAGGCACCAGTGACTCGCGATTGTCCGAACAAGAAGAAGAAGCGATCGCCATGTCCATGGTGCCAACCTCCTGACAGCATCAGGCCAGGAGTCCCGGGGATGGGAAACTCCTGGCCCACACGTCCAACACTGCCATAAAACCATCGCCTGGTCATCATTCTCTACCACGAAAGAAAACGCCGTCTGAATCCAGAAACTCGTCGACTCAACAATTTCAACGCGCCCAGTCTCTGAGACGCAGTTGTTTGTCTCCAACGCAATATCATCACCAGCATCATCAACATCGTCAGCAGGAGAGTTCTCTACATTTTGAGTACTTCGTGCCTAGAAGCGTGAGCGAGTTCAACCTGGCAGCAGCGGCGGTCACGGACATGGCTGTACCACCACCGCCTCCTTCATCAGTCTTACGACCCTCCTCGGCTCTAACACCGCCGATTGGTTCCGCATCGAATTCAGCGTCGTCGAATCAGCCAAGGTTATTAGAATGTTCCGGAACCGCGACCAGGAGTCGCGAGAAGATGGTCACCTTCGAAGACGAGGGCGTGAACTGTGCCACCTCCACGCCCACCAGGAAGAATATTTCCGGGCTGGAGAACGTTTTCATGTGACGCTGCAATCATGGGTGTTTTTGTGAAAAAAAAAAATCTAAGTTGGATGGAGTGTTCTGTGTTTTGATCGTGCCGGGAAGAATAATAATTAGGTTTCTGGTGGGAATTAAATGAAAGTGGAATTATTTTGGATATTATGTAGATGCATGGGCAATGTTGATCAATGAGGAAGCGAAGGGGCAATTTAAAATTAGGAAAGAATTATGTATCTAGGAATATGTATGTTTCTCCTGTGTGATCTAGAGAAATAAAACTGATTGGAGAGACAGGACATTCGTAAATGATTATAATTACACCGTTTCATCGTATTTTGTGAGAAAAGGAAAAGAGTACGAAGAGCATAAAGTGAGAACATTTTTTAGAGAAAAATCTTAGAAACATGAGTGGAATGCTCGCGTACGGATTTACAGGCTCCAAGACACGATCTTCGAACAACGAAGGTGTCTGAAACGAAAATCCGCGAATTCTGAGGTTTTTTAGGGTTATTCGCCATCACGAAAGACACTAGATTTCTACCATTTACATTAAAACTACCGTTATTATAATACTATTTAATATTCTTATCGCTGCTGATATTCTTCTTCTTATCATTATCGTTGCTAGGTTACTCGAGACGGGCGGGTTTTCTTCGTACAAGTTGTGTGAATTATCGAAATGTACATACGCTGCTGCATCGTCTCTTTCTCCCAAAGAACATTTCTTTTCTTTTCTAAATAACCACGTGTAAGACAATCGAAAATAAATTATTCGTACGAAAAAATTGAAATTTAACAAAAGTTAACTAATTATTCATAAATAAATAGTTATATAATTAATTAAATAATATATATAATTTCGACGGACATTTGATAATTTTATATTTGTTACAATATTTTATTTATCCTTTAAAAAACGTAGGAGAAAGAGGTAATGCGAAAAACGAAAGAAAGACACAGCCTTAAAACATATGCCTGACAGGCGGTTCAATTAATATTGTTACAAAAAGACAAATGAATATAAAATATAGAAAAAAAGACGTGCTCAGTTACGAGACAGTCTGTCCTAGTATAACTTTTAAGAGACTCATTTTAATCGAACTTCGAACACCGCTTAATTTTAATACAAAGTCGAATAAGCAAGTGTACGAATAAAATTATCATATAAGTGAGTGGTTGAACGGTGAAATTTATGATGGAAAATGAGAAAAAGAGAATGAAATGTTTCAAAGGTACATCATCGGTATCGTACTGAACCAAACCCAGTCTTGTAGATAAATTTTCCGTGCGAATCGTTATGCTGAGAAATATGTCCTTAGATCGCCAAGCTGGATCGAGGCTCAACGAGTGTTCAAATACGCTGTTTGTACGCGTGTTTCTTTCTTGACATTCACTAAATTTTCATTAAAGAGAGACAAAGTAAAAGTATCGAACAATCAGAACTTGGACTTGGTTTTCTGTAGTTTTGAACCCTTGAACTGACAGGTTATCAATAATGCGACATAATAAAATGTTAATAAAGGAAACAGTAAGCATTTCTACACAGTATAAAAAAAAATACCGCGTTTCTTCGTTTACATGTAACTGAGAAGTTTTATTTTTTATAAAATGATAGAATCTCTAAATTAAAAACAAGTAATCCAAAGTAAAGTTAGGAACAAGTAATAAAAGATTACTTTCTGTAATTCTGATCCATTCTCGTTTCCTCTTTATTATTAATTTCATCATATTAGTTTTCATATATCGTTTATTGCGTTTAATATAGTACCACTTCGAAATCAACGGTTTTAGGATGCATGCTTATAAAAGTTTTACTGTAGTACTTATCGATTAAGCTCGTAATTTTCCCTGCGATGCATATTTGTCACTTATCTTCGTCGTCTTCCTCGCAATAATCCCATTCCTCTTCTTGTGAGTTTGACCTAAACAACGATGCTGCTGGGTAATCATCCGGTTTCGAATCAGAATTATTAAAGCCGCAAGAAATGTCACATAAAAACCCTACAAGAAAAGTAATTATTTTATATTAATATTTATTATACATACACAATTATGTATGCATAGAAATGTTACTATATATATATGATATGTATATAGTAATATTATACCATTATTATTTTATAGAGAATAATATTCAAATAATTTACACGGTGTATCTCAGTAGCCATGACACAATCGGCAAGGAAGTAAATTTACGTAAATAAATAAATCGTAAATACAGAATAAAATTTCTTCATACAATGTTTCGTTTTTGAGTAAAGTTGAGTTTGAATATACATTCGTTTAGTATACATGATATTAACCAATTACCAAATAGCGCGATTACTAAGCACCCTGTGTAATGTCACTCCAAAAAAAATATTTCCAGATCTAAGAAAAATACGAAAGTAAAACCTCTGATCTTGCTCATTAAATCTTCGCCCTTTTCTTTTCCAGCTTCCCCTGTGCCTTCATCCGACTTTTGCATTACATTTTGATAAAAGGTGAGTCCAATGTCCATAGCGTGATTAATTATAAATTGAACGGTACAAAGAACCATGATGATCAATATCGGTAAACATAAAGTAGTTTCTACGTCGTCCAAGAAAAGATTCAGCCATTCTGGTAGCAAATCGCAGCTCATCTTCGATTCAAAATTTCATCAACAAAAGTCTTGAAAATCTTCGGTCTAACCCTTTACTTTCTCAAAATAATAGCAATCTTCTTAGACGCGTACCGTTTTTAAAACACCGTTTTATGTTTGCGAAACAATATCGTGAACCATATTCTTGTTAATTTAGCCGAAGAAAGAAGTCATTGCCGAAATACACTTGAACGTCCTTTTTATAGCACTGAATCGGTTCAAAAGCTGAATGTTTCGTACAAATCGATTATCGAATCAACTACAACTCTCGATTAGATATTAGAGCGCGAACGGCTGAAAAATTTAAACGAAGAAGATTTCTATCGAAATCGATTTCAATCAGACGAGCGGATTCATTGCTTTGGTCAAAGAATCAATATATTATTTTATTATAAATATACCTAAAATAATATAAAATGAAATAAATTAATATAAATACTAGACTTGTTTTAGATCTAAAATGCAAGAGGCGCCTATATTTTGCCAAACGTATTTTGAGAATGAAAAATTGAAACTTTGTGAAAATGTAGTTTTTATCGTTCTGTAAAGCTATTTAACAACTGAAAAGCAATTTTCGCAGACCCTAATTTCTACAATTTTCGGAAGTCGCATAACAACTGATTGGCACTTTTTCTATTCTTGAAGAATTGTATTATCGAAACCAATGTTTCTAATTGTAAATTTTTTAAAATTGGCGTTAAAAGCTATATATCATTTTACTTTCTATATGTCTATTAACACTGATAGAACACGATTATAATATAGATACAGTAACATTTATGTTTACTATTATATGTTAAAAATGTAAAAATTAATAAAATTCAATAATACAGATCAAAATAAATGCATAATTATAATGACAATTATTTAAAAATTCATACCTGTCTATCTGAAACAGAAAAGTAGATATGAACCTTTCCGTAGAACCGTATAATTAAATAGACTGCAGCGTGGAATACGATAAATTCTTGTGTATATTAGCGTGCAACCAAACAAGCCAGATACTTAATTTTATAGATTCTTGTATATACTAATGCGGGTCACCTTCGGCATTTGGCCCTATAGTGCAGCGTCTGTGCTGTGAAGCAACTAGAACTACGGATGTGAGCACTTTCATTTCCTCTCTGCTATGACATAACCTGTATAACATAACTAGTAACATAACCTCTTATGTATTGATTACAGAACATTGTTTATTTGTGATATATACATATTTAAGATACCAAAGTTTGATATTACAAACAAAATTGTTACTGTTGTAAATAAATTTTTGATCTTTTTAACGAGATAAAATGTCTACTCGTTGGTAAGTATATATTAGTGTTATAAAGGAATGAAACAGACATTTAAGAAGGCATTTGAAAATTGTATATTAAGATGAATCGTTTAACTATTTTATATGTTATTGACATGGTTTTATCTACTTTAACAGGTACCCCTTGTACCAGCAAGGTAATCCACAACTTAGAATATTTCTTCCAAACTTTTGGTTGAAGCTTATAAAACCGGAACATAACCAACCAAAAAATATAGTAGAGTTTCACTGTTCTATGGAGATGACAAGACTCGACGTAAAGAATTATTTAGAAAAAATTTATAACATACATCCTGTCCATGTGAGTACTAGGATTGCTCTTGGAAAAACTTATATACCTACAGGTGTTAAATTTGTTGTTAAAGAGGATGATGTGAAAATAGCTTATGTTACTCTAGTAAGTATTAAAATAAAAACTCAATTCTTACCAAAAATATATCTTCGTTATTAACATATACATTTTGTACAATTTCAGCCTAAAACTGAAACATTTACATTTCCGGATATAGTTCCTAAAGAAGAAGAAGAAGATAAAGGTGATAAAGCATTGCGCGAAATAGAAGACAACTTTAAAAACTTTGCAGAAAAGAACAAAACACCTGGTTTTCCCAGTTGGTTCATGACGTAAAACATCAAACGTAAATTTGATAGTCTGGTACGACAATAAATGAAGTTTAATGTTAACCAAATCAATCTGTATTTTCCCTTTTTTATTCTTACATCTATTACAATATCTTAATATAAATATTTGGTGATTGCATTAGAAATAATTGAAATAAATACTCAAAATAAATACAGATATACATCTAAATTTCAATGACAAATTAAAAATATAAATTAGTATTGATATGATTGTTTATATAACAGAATATTACACATACTTCATGATTATACTAGAAATAATTGTGGAAATAAATGTAGAATGTATACTTACATATCAATAACGAAATAAATCATTGTGTATATGCATGTATATGTATAGTATAATGTATTATGTATTATTATGTAATTCACATACTATTATGCAAGGTATATATTCTGTTTTCAGACAATTCAATATTCGCTCAACATAAAACCATAAGATTTACATTGGGGACATTGTGGAATGTCAAACAAAAAAACTACCTGTAAGAAAGGAGTAAATAATTAGGAGAAATTAACCAATAATTACAAAGGGTAAAATGAACATTTAGATAAAAAGAGTAGGTGCAAATGATTTCTTCTGCTTTGTACTTTGTTTAAAAGTATGATATATCAAAGACAACATACCTGTGGATGAATTGGACAAAAGTAACGTACTCTACCCTTTGTCCAGTAACCACAAACATTACATAGCACGATAGTGTATGGTCTATGGCAAAGGCACCTACCCGCAGGTAAATTGCTTCGAGCTATCCCTCTTCCTCTGGCCACTCTTCTTTCAGAATTATTGTAATTCAAATTGACGTTCATTTTGACAGTCTATTCCTAATTAAATCATTCAATGTTCACTATTCAATATTTACAACAAAAATATTTTTTAACAAAATAATAACAAATATAATACATATAGTATAATATGTATATATATAATAAGAACAATTTGTATGTTTCTTATGAAATATATCCAATATTATAGCAAACAGAGCACAAAAGAAAGCTCATTTCGATTTAATTAATACTTTCTAAAATGCGTTTGGTTCACGTTAATAAATATAGAGTTAATGAAAGACGCATTTCGAATCGTAAATTCATGACACAAATACCTATGCGCAAATATGATTCACTCGTATAGCCACGACGCTTTTGGTGCTCTCAAGCAGCGTTTAATTTCCGGTTCGCAAGTAATAATCGTCTCTTTGTGGCTCGCTTTTAACGCTTAATTCGTATCGTTTCGACAAAATAAAACGATGCTCGTATCTACGCATCTACGCGTCTAACACGTGTAAGATGTTACAAGTTTCAGAAAAATGAATCTTGTCAATGATAACAGCAAAAATCCAAAATAAAATAATTTATAAAACCCTCTATATCTGTACTATGTCTTCTTAAATCTTAAATATCTTCATACAGTATAATAATTTGTTTTTAATATACATACCCTTTTCAAGTTACTTGCT
The DNA here is from genome assembly GCA_014737535.1 of Bombus cullumanus. Lineage (NCBI taxonomy): Eukaryota > Metazoa > Arthropoda > Insecta > Hymenoptera > Apidae > Bombus > Bombus cullumanus. The sequence continues at coordinate 387,009 of JACXIX010000064.1, read as the reverse complement.
TTTTCGATGCGGCGAATAGGAAATAAACCACTATAAAATATGATCACACGGATTAAAAGGACAGTCGAAAATCTTAAAAGAATGAAATTATTTGATAACAACACAATTTGGAAGTATCGCAAATGTAAAATAACTTCTTTGCCGAATAGAAAAGCTAAACGATCAAATACGTCTTTCTTACTGTGACGCTAGCGGGTTTCTGATACGTGAAACGTACAATCGAGGCAGATAGGAAAAAGAAAACAAGAGCGATGTAAACACACTTGAAATTTGCCGGTTGTCTTTTAACGCGAAGTCAAACCACTCGAGCTTGATTGAACATGTTGATTTGTCACAGTATAACCAAATTAATCGTTTCTTCTCGCAGGGATTATTCTGTAATAAAAACGGTCAAACTTTTGAAAATTATGATCGATTTAAGATTGAGAGTATATTGTAACGCAAGTAGACATGGCGAGAAGGTAAAACGATAATCGACCCATTGATCGATTTAATTAGAAGTTTACATATATAGAGACGTTATTAATCCCAATATGGTACAATGTCTCCGAGGTTCGATGTGATTTTTCACGCGTTTACTTGTTTAAGGAATTTTGGAAAAAATCATTCAAATACTTTAAGGTACCTACTTTAAGATTCTGAAATTAGATATTCAAAAAGAAAGTTAAAGAAGCTTTCAGTAAGTTTTTCAACGATATTTATAAATGGCGGTAACCTTTGCATTTTAATACGATGATTTTTATAAATTGCTTAACAACAATAATCTATACAACAGCGTAATATTTCTTTTCATCTTTTTTATGTGGACCCAACTCACGGCATTGTCTTTTTATAATTTAATTGCTTCCTATTTTGTAAGTTGTCGAATATTTAAGACGTAATATTTTACAGATATTTTATATTGTTTTTCAAAGAGATATACAGGTACGAAGTAATCGATTAATCATTTCTGAAGTTATGAGAATCATTTGTAAACGTTTCAAAAATTGTCTTCTCTTTATCCGTTCATTGTTCAAATTCAAATTATGTTAAATATAGCATTACTAAACAGAGTCATTTTATATTCTTCTTAGAAAAATATTTCTCATATATTTGTGTGCTGTTTATATCTTTTACTGTTCGGAATCAAAAAGATCTCAGTGTGCCATTGCTGTCGATGCTTGCGATTATATGTAAATAATATAATTAATATTAATGCGAGCTATGATCAAATAATATTAACAACGCATGCTCTAAAATATTTGAATTTTAAATAAGCGTGGAGGAATTATGGAATTATGTTACGAAGAATTATGTTAAGAAGGAAATAGAGTACAAGTAGTAATATACCGTAAATTAAATGTGAAAGAGTAACCGTATCTGACCGTAAGCATAAAGCGTATCTGACTCAAATTTTATTCCGGATTCATTTTTATCGCTTGTTTATCACATTCCTGATGCGCGGGGACTGGATGCATTCAAAATTCGCGTATCCACGGTGAATCGATCTAACTTTTCTCATCGAAAACCATGGCGTCCGGTACAATAGCTGAAAATAAACGTGTCACAAATTTAAGCGTATCTAACAATCACGGCAGGTAAACAAGAACGAAAACGAATGTGATACAACATTAAGAAAAAGACTTAACCCATCAAGGATGGTGTCTGTACAATGTGCACGGACTGTTTGGATATTCTCGGGTCCCAGCCTATTGTATCCTTGGACTGTGCGTTTTTTATCTCTGTTGTAGTTCTCTGTTTGTAAAGCGTATCGTATCTCGTATTTTCGATGGTGTTTATACCTTCGGTTGTTTATCCTATATATTCGGTCCTACGGAAAGAATCGCGTGCTATCCCTGAAGGGTTAAAAAATACGGAATAAAGCAAGTGATTAGCTATCTTTTTCTTCTTCTTCTAGAAAAGTTCTAAACATTTACAGAGTATCGGCAAGTGGAACAGACAAAACAAAAGTGACGTTTTGCACGGACGTGGATAAATCTGTAATAGTACATAATTTCGAGAAGAGGGGATGGGTTCAAGTTGGTCCGGAGGATGACTGGAATTTTTATTGGTAATAATTACTTTTTATTTTGCGGAAGGAAAAGAAGTAAGAGATAAAATTGTATTATTCAAATGTTTTTATACTGACTTGTATTATTTGAAAATTCTACGAAAGGAATGAATTGAGAAAAAGCTTTTAAAATTATTTTAGGGCAGTCACGCAATCGTGCAGGAATATATTCAGTGTAGAAACAGGATATAGGATGGACGACAAACAGTTAAATATCCATTTTGTTAAATCATAATACAATTTTTAAATATTCATCGTTTATTTTATATTTAGTGACGCACGAATGTATCTAACACTCGTATAAGACTTTTATGAACATCCTGAATTATGTGTATCATACAAAACTTTTCATTTTCATTAATGATATAATAGGATACGATACTATCGTGATTTAATTGATAAAATTTCAAACGAAGTTGAACATGTATATGCAGTTATTTGTTACATGAATAATAATGTTTGATGATATCATCTTTACCACTAATTCTACGTTTAAAACTATTGTTCATGTTTTATTCTAATTTTTTATCAAGTATAGGTTTGCAGCAAATAATTTAGCAACTTTTAAGTACGTTTTCATACTTGTTTCAAACTTTAAACAATATAATCGTTATAGTCGTATCTTATTATTATAACGCTAATCAGATGTAAAAAAAAAAATCTGTATGATACACACAATATATTCGTACAATTTTCTTATGACTAATATTTAAGTAGTATCTCAACTTGTAGAATAATTAATCATTTCCCGAATCATTACGAATTAACTCGAAAAGACTTGTTGGTGAAAAATATAAAACGCTACCGAAAAGAATTGGAGCGCGAGGGAAATCCTTTAGCGGAAAGAGGAGATGGCCCAGGAAAATACCTTTATCTCGATTTCATACCTATCACGTTTGTTTTGCCGGCAGGTAAAATATTGTTGTAATATAGCATAATGTATTATAAATATATATGGCTTCCGAATATTAATATCAGTGCCATTGTATATAATAAGTTATTATTATAGTTGAAATACTTAATAAGATAAATTTATTTCAGACTACAATATGTTCGTGGAGGAGTACCGAAAATCACCACAAAGCACGTGGATTATGAAACCGTGCGGCAAATCACAAGGCGCTGGAATATTTCTAATCAATAAATTAAGTAAACTGAAGAAGTGGTCTCGAGAAGCAAAAAACCCATTCAATCCAAATTTAGCGAAAGAATCGTATGTAATATCCAGGTACAAGATGATCCTCTACAATTCATCTGATTTATGTTAAAATTGAGGACAAAAAATCTATAGTTTGAAAAAAATCTATAGTTTTATTATAGATATATAGATGCTAAACTAGTAATATTAAAATATAACTTAAACGAAGAACGTTGAAATGAAAAATATTTTCCTATTTTCAAAATAAATACATAGGTACATTGACAATCCGCTTCTAATAGGAGGAAAAAAGTTTGATCTCAGGCTATACGTTCTTATTACGTCTTTTCGACCATTAAAAGCGTATCTCTTCAAACTAGGATTTTGCCGATTTTGTACAGTCAAGTACGACACTAGTATTCAAGAATTAGACAATATGTATGTTCATCTCACGAACGTGTCTGTGCAAAAGCATGGTGTAAGTGAATTTTTTCTGTTTCTACAAAGAAAGGAAAAATATATAAATATAAATAGACTGCGGATTTTAATGCAATTCATGTCTTTATAAACACTTTTACACAATTTAAATTTTGCAACAATGTATAAAAATTCGAGAACGAAATATAAGAAAAACTAAACGAGAACAACATAGAGTTCTGAAAACATACGAATATTCTAGGAAGAATATAATAGCAAGCATGGTGGTAAATTAAGCGTGCACAATTTGAGATTATACTTGGAAAGCACGCGTGGGAAAGCGGTCACGGAAAAGCTATTCGCAAACATCACTTGGTGCATCGTGCATTCTTTGAAAGCTGTCGCTCCAGTTATGGCAAACGATCGACACTGCTTCGAGTGCTACGGCTACGACATCATCATCGATAATGATCTTAAACCGTGGCTTATTGAGGTTCTTCAATTTCTTAATAATCATTTCAGTATCTAACTGTATCATTTAGTATCATTTACCTTATTTCTTCTTCTGGTAACCAATCTTCCCTACATTTCCTATAGGTGAACGCATCTCCGTCGTTGACATCCACCACGGTAAACGACCGAATCTTAAAATACAAACTAATCGACAACATAATTTCAATCGTCGTACCACCTGAGGGTGTCCCAGAGTAAGTGTCACATTTGAAGAAAATTCCTTTACGGGAAAAAGAAATATAGTAACATAAAGTAGTTGTAAAAATTGGAAAAAAATTTGATAAATTTGAAGATATAAGCCTTTTGAAATTAGAAGATAGATTTATGATATTTTGTAAGAAACGAACACTAGATTAGTCGTTACACTAGTTTAAATTAATTAATATTTAATATTAGTGGCATAAGTATTTTTCAAAACGTTCAATGAAGATCAGAAAAATATATATTTAATTGCAAAATCAAATAAAATGATAGTAACGTGGATTTGATTGACAATATATCGAATTTAAAAATTGGTCTTCTATGGAAGATGGAAAATATGAGTTATCATGTTTCTCCTGTAATCTTCATTTATTTTTAAAAACTCAATTTTTCCAATTTCAATCAAAACACGATTGTACACAGCGTAAGATGGAACAAATGTCCACCACCGGAAGCATTGGGGAATTTCGAGCTCCTGCTGGACGAAGAACTCGTCGCTCAAGAGGAGAAAGAATATTCGTCTGGGAAATATCGAAGTTCCTCCAGCAAATGGAAATAAATATTCCACTATTCCTAAACAACGAGAAAAATTGTCCTTTGGATAAAATATCGAAAGGTGGGATCACGAGACATGCGTAGAAGCAACAGGCATAGTCTGCTTTAATCGTCAAGGCGCATGTACCAAATCTTCGAAATGCATATATTCCAGTTTATTTTGCTCGCGTACAACACAATTTATCGTAACTCGCCGTGATTCCCTGATAAAAGAGACACACGTGTGCTAACATCCAAGGCATTAAATCTTCTAACAAATGTTTGACGAAGTGACACGAACGCGTTATATCAATCGGTATATAAGGGTGAATCTTCTTCGGGGGTGGTTTAGATATGTTCTAACCGGTGTTCCGTCACGCGATACGCTACGCGAAAGTTATGATAGAATTATACTAATCCAATAAAAGAGAAGTTTCTCGAATTTGTTAATAATAATTATTTAATTTCAACCTTTTCTGCTATAAATATAATAATTCTTATTAACCGAATGTAACGATTTGTACTACTATTAAAATAATCGCAACAGAGAAGAATGGAGAATAGTTTATGCAAACAGGTGTTGTCCGTGAGTACGAAGTTTTTGGTAATCGCAGTGATTTCTCAGACTATGGCTTTTGTCAACGTTACTCCAGGTAAGATTAAAATATTCTATTAAATTTTTTTAATAATATTCGTATTAATTAAATAGACAATCGAATAAATATATTCTAATAAATATTTTTTTTTTAATGAATGGTAGGTCAACAGTTTGTTTTTAACGGTTAAAGTATTTTTATCAAATGCTACAATTTTATTAAAAATATTTTAACTACTAAAAATATTGTTGATCCATCGATAACTGTACGTATAAGACTGGAAAAGGATCGTAGAAGGATAAAATATTAAAAAGTATAAGAATTAGTACTAGTAGAAACAAACAACCTTTGGCGACCCTCGTTTTTCTGATGTAGCAAGCAGTTGTGCGTATGAATGAAATAAACATACTTTCTGTGCAATTTGTTTCGATGGCTGGCACAACAACGACTTCTTCTACTTGTTTGGGTCTCGATCCAGTTTCTGTTGAGCTCGATGGCGTTTGATATGTCACGTTTAAATACATGTCCATAAGCCACTTTTCTTTTAATATGAGTTTATATTATTAATTTGTTCCAACAGGCTGTATTAATTATGAAAAATGTATACAAATTCGTCCTTCAATCAAATCAAATTCAGATAATGTAAGCAAGTTGGTTGCTTCGTTAAACATTTTGTATTCATATCTATATCAGCAATCGAGAGATTATTCTTTCTTCAAGATCTAACTTAATTACAGATTATTACGTGCTTTATTATTAGAGCGTAACAAAATTGATTTTAAAAAGACCAATAGATATGCAACGAAATATTGATATTTGCAAGAGCGAAGATGCTTAAAGTGACATTAAGATAAAAGAAAACAATAATGTACAATAACCGCGATCTTTAAATGGTATAAATTCAGTTTTATTTGTTTGTTCAGCGTACGATGAACATTCCACAAGAGTGTACAACGTAGGAGTTCTTATGGCTTCTCGCTTGAATAGTCCTTTCGATCTGGAGAGATGCGGTCCAGCCGTCGACTTGGCTTTGGCCGAAGTAAATGACTTCTTAAGCGTGCACAACGTAAAGTTGCGCAAGGTTCAAGGAAGGTAAGACGAATGTAAAAAATATCCCATCGATACGTTTTCCTAGCCTCCGTTTCTTGACCGTTGGACGACCATCACTTGGGTATGTTTATGCGTAGTAGGGTCGCGTTGCTTTTACGTCGTATTTTTGTTTGCCGATAATTCGCTCGTAATTCTTCTCCTACTTGTTTGTGCGTCCTACCAATTGACCTTCTGTTTACGTAAAATGAAAGAAAAATAAGGGAAGTAGAATAAAGTGTCTCTGCCCTAGATTGTGTATTACGCGCGACCCTGTGCAAACTGATTCACTTTTGACCACGCGTTCTCATCGCTTCCATGTCATTACATTGATCCAATTGGACAGACGCTTGCCGTTTGCACAAAAGACAGGCCTTCGATGCCGTGACTCGTTGATCGTGACCACTGTTTGGTGAAACGAGATTAGTCGTCTGAAATTTGAATAAAATTGCAGAATGTAGTAAATTTTGTAAAGTTAAAAATAATATCAACGTTTTCAATTTTTTATAAAAGAATATCAGAGTTATAGTTGTATATTTGGCTACTATAGAATGTTGTCACCTTAAGAACTATTTTTAGAAAGCTTATGTCGTTGGATCTAACAGATTGTTTTCATTTTCTATCTTCAGTGTAAGAATATGAGCGGCAAACATGCGAACGTGTATATCTGGTGTGCAAACGTGACCTACGAACGTGCAAACGTGGCCTGCAGACGTGGCCAGCGAATTTTGATTTTTGTCCCGAAGGTTCATTCAAATCTCTCATTGTGCGTCATATTAAAATACTATTATTTAGTCATAAAATATCTTTTAAACCGGGAAACGAGAGGAAATGTATTTATCGTGTTGCTCCCCTATTATATTCAATTAAAATATCAAAAAATATATATAAAAACCAGCAAATGCTAAACAAGTACCGATTACTAAAATATCGATGCCAAATATCAGATATCGAATATCAAAGTTTCGCTGTAAATCTAAACTTAATAAAAGTCCAACGAGTCGCAGGTTTCCCCTGTGCGATCGAACGACGTAGAATTAGACTAATCCGACAGAACGAATTAATCCACGTCACAATCGGTTAACGAAGGTAGCGAAGGGCAAGGATGACCGAGCGTGATAATATCCCTAGGATCAGCCGGTATATCCAATCATTGGCCATTCAACGGTGCGATTTAAATCTATCATTATTTCCGAGTGGTACTTTACACTTGAAATGACGCTGCATTCTGCCAGCCCCCCCAACAATTATCAATCACTCGACTCGTAGGTGCGTTACGAACGTTCCACGGGTTCTCCGGGGATATCTCGTTCTCGTATACGACACCCAGTTTCGATCGTTTCCTCTTTTCCCTTGGATCGGTAATTCGATCGCAACCTGTTTGCACGACGAAACACCATCATCCATCAACTCGTTTGCCCTCTGTTCCTTTTCCCGGTATTGTTTGATTCCTACAACCCATTGTCCCACGTTTCCTTTTTGTTCCGTCGTCGACTCGAATGGGATCGTGTTGCGGAGAAAACGGCGCGCAGGAAAACACGTGATCCTGAAAGATTGCCGACAAATAGTAGACCGGGAGGTCACGTTAAAGCTGACCTTCTTCCTTCGGATCGATCCAAAGAGGTATATAGAGCGACGAAGAAACATGCTTCACAACTTTTGGAATAGATAATATTTGACAAACGAAGGAGAAAAGATTTTTAATGCTATATCAAACTTTTTCTTCGTGTAGTTATATTAGAAAACCGAGAATATCGATATACATATGAAATTGTTATATGAAAATATTTACGAAACATTGAAAAGAAATGCAAAGTTTCATACTTTTAATAGAAATTTGAATATCACGTTTGTATGTTACTACAACTTACAATTACTACAACTATTTGTTAATCTTGTTTCATTTCGTAGATTTTTTTTTATAAATTTCATATTTTATTCAACGGGATATACGATATTCAACGGGATTGTGAATTTTAAAAGGCAGAATTATTAATTAACTTGGAATATTATAATCTTATGGTTATATATCAACATGGTTTTATTTTATATGATTGGGTAGTAATTGATAAAATGTGTATCGATTAATAATTAATTAATTAATGAAATTTAAAAAACTGCAACCCTATGATTCGCAGCTATCCATCGTGTAGTGGATCCGCGGCACCAGGTTTAGCCGCTGACATGCACTTCCGGGCGAACGTGATCGCGTTTATCGGTCCAGCCTGTGCTTTCGCCTTGGAACCAGTGGCAAAACTCGCCGCCTATTGGAACACTCCCATAATCACTGGAATGGGTGACCAAGTATCGATCATTCTAATTCGCTGTAACTCGTTAAAGACAAACGTATTCGTATCAATTGTTAAAAATCCAATCTCTCCACGTTCCTAACAATAACCCAGACATTTTCTTAGGGATATATCGGCTCCTAAATTAAAGAAAGTTAATAAAAAGTTAAAAGAAGTTAATATATATAGCATAAATTGCACGAATAAAATTATATAATTATATCCGTAGTATACTCGTTAACAATTATTTACATAACGCTGTTCGTTTTCATATTACGACATTTTCAACTCAATGAAGCCGCCATCGGAGGAAGAACTGTCCGTAACATCGGGTATCCTTGGGAGAATCAATAAATGGAAGAATGAAAGCTCGGTAAGAAGAGTGTAATTATGCTTCTATGTTCGTTAAGTTAATTGATCGCGTTTTTCGCTTAATTATCGCATGTAACGGAAGCATTTAGGTGGAACAGAACATGAGATATTTCTCCTGATACCGCATCCCTATTTACGACTTCGTTAGTATTCTTAATTAGTCGCGCGCTTGTTAACGCGACTAATATAAAACTAAAACGTATATCATACGCGCGAATAAAATAACTGAAAGTCACAGGTAAAAGAGGCGACAAGTCCATTTTTGTATTTCGTAATTTCAATTTTATTTGATCTGTGAAGTTTAAATCTATCTTTCAGCTATAAATTCCATTTTAGAGGGGAATAGATAAATGAATGAAAACATTTTTGCAATTTATAAATTATATTTCAAAAGTTGCTTAGAATATATTATTCGATCCTGAATTCTTGGTTTCAAGGGAATCTTCAAAGACAAAAGCAAATATCCAACTCTAACAAGGATGTCTTATTGCCAGTGTCGACTTCGACTGGTATTCTCTAGTATATTTAAAGAATTTGGATGGTCCCACGTAGCACTGATATTGGACAGATCCGATCTGTTCTCGTGGACTGTCGGGAAAAATTTGGAATACGGTTTAAGAAAAGAAGGGCTGTTGAAGTTCGTGAGAGAACTCGATGGAAATTCCGAGGACGAGTCGTACCATTATTATTTGCGCGATGCTAGTATGTATGCACGAGGTAAACGTCACATATATATCTGCATTTCTTTCAAATTAACATTTCTGACAGCGTATTTTTTCTGTTTTTAAATTAACGCGTCATTCGTTTTCCGACAGTGCTGATCCTTAGCGTTCGAGGAACTCTGGTTAGGAAGTTTATGTTGGCTGCTCACGACTTGGAGATGACGAGGGGAGATTGGGCGTTCCTCGATGTTGAAATATTTCAAGTAAAACGAAAGTTTCTCTTCTAAACATAGGGTGGTTGATAGGCTACCAACCGACAAGAGATTTACAGATGCGAAGCTATTAAAATCAGTTGGCACTCGGCTGGCCAGCCATATCAGATATAAATAAATATGCGATTAATTTCATTAAATATGTGTAGGAGGAAATTTATGCGGATGAATAAAATTAGCAAGTTAAAAATGTTCAATCCGAATTCAAATTTAAAATCCAAGTCAGAACGCTTTAATCGGAATTGAAATTGAAATTTGAAAACTTACATATACGGGAGTGTTATACAAGAACGACAAACAAATTTCTTTCCCTTTTTAATAAAAATTCAGGGAGCCTATTGGGGTGACCACGATTGGCAAGTTGACGACGAGGATGATGCCATTGCCAGAAAAGCGTACGAGGCACTGCTCAGAGTATCTCTTTTGCAACCAACCAGTCCCAGATTTCAAGATTTTGCTGACACTGTTCGCCAAAGAGCTCAAACCGACTACAATTATTCTTTCTCAGAAGGAGAAGAGGTATTAGTATCCTATTAACCTATAAATACCGGATAAAGATAACTAAACTAATAAATATTTAACGAGTCTTCGCGGACAGAGTTATACTTTCAAACTGCCAAAAAAACGATATCCATCGAATAACGTAAGAAACGTAATAAAACTTTTACTATACTTTAAAAGGATTCTTTTAAACTTAACAAATCCATCGAGTAAAAGTAAAATGAAATAATAATACCAGATAATAATCGAATAAACGACAAGCATAATGAACTGGTCTTATCGCGTTCCAGGTGAATTTCTTTATCGGAGCTTTCTACGATGGCGTATATTTGCTCGGAATGGCATTGAACGAAACTCTGTCCGAGGATGGAGATATCACAGACGGCATATCGATAACGAGGAGAATGTGGGACCGAGACTTCATTGGTATTACGGGGCACGTGAGGATCGACGACAATGGAGATCGCGACGCGGACTACAGTATCCTGGATTTAGATCCTATCACGGGAAGGTCAGCGTCAATTAAGCCAGCCATTCCTCTGATCCGTTTGCTAATCAACCGCCATTCTATCAGTCAACTGAGTGCATTCGAACCAAAACCGCCGCCACTGTGAAACCCTCGAATTTACTTTGAATACCAAGCAGAATTTTGACGAAGCATATATACATATGTACTACGTGTATCGCAATTAGATATTGTTCTATAAATTTATGCAGAGCTAATATTCCTTCGAAATTTTCTAGGTTTGAAGTCGTTGCGCACTATTTAGGATTAAATCGAGAATATAGTCCCGTGGCTGGGAAGAAGATTCATTGGCCCGGAGGAAGAGAAGGTCCTCCTGCCGATGTTCCGGAGTGTGGATTTCTAGGAAACGATCCTTCTTGCACGTCCAGGACTGAAGCGTATACTTTTGTCGCTTATACCAGTTTGGCCCTCGTTGTGTTTCTACTCGTCGCTGTTACCGCAATATGTGTGCTGTACAGGCTAGTAATATTTCCATTTTACTGACATTATTATGTAATACAGTATTTATACATTATTTATATATTATATGTAATATTAGGCGATTTTGTATAGAATTTTTTGCCAAGAGTGTTGAAATTTCTGTACACTTTTGTCCAGAATAATAACATTTATACGCGTATATTTGCAGACATTTAAGGGTGTCGGCTGATCTGAACAACATGTCCTGGAGAATCAGACCTGAAGAACTGCTTCTAGAAATAGGGAAACCGTTCTCTTCGAAAATTAATCTACACCAAGCGATAGCTGAGGTGAATACTAACGAGTCGAACGAAGAAAACATAATAAAATCAACTCTGTTTTTGCAGAATTTTGGATTGGAGCAACGTATTCGTCGTGGATCGCAATTCAGCTGCGAATCCTTACCTCCAACTACTGTATTCACCACCGTTGGAATTTATAAAGGAGAAAGAGTGGCTATTAAAAAAGTCACTAAAAAGAAGGTAGTTGACGTCACCAAGAAATTATTATGGGAGATTAAACAAGTCCGAGACGTTACATCGGAAAATACTGTCAGGTATATTGATAATATTATCAATTGTGTAGCAACATAATGTTATAATATTCAAAACAAACTATTATTCGCTAGATGAAATGTTACAAACGAATTTCAGATTTATCGGCGCGTGCCTCTGTTCTCCATCACCGACCGTGTTAATCTTGACAGAGTATTGTCCTCGAGGTTCCTTGAAAGACGTCCTAGAGAACGAAGCTATTAAATTGGATTGGAATTTTCGAATGTCTTTAATCCACGACATCGTTAAGGTACAGCAGCTGCACATGTTGTATCACAGGTTCATTTCATCCAACTATGCGGAATTTAAATTCTATATTAAACAACACGTTCTTTTCAAGTCGTGTTATTCCTACAAATAAATCCATAAAACAGATAATAATATATTTCAAATTTACGTAATCTTTTATTCATTTATCGCAAATTTCGTCACCGCCTTCCGCCTTGGTTATTTGTTATAACTTATTTAATTTATATTTCTCACTGATTTATCGATATTCGAATAAAATTTGCATAACATTACTAGAATTTTATAGATACAAAAGAAGTTTCATTGTTTCAGGGAATGTCTTATCTTCATGCCAGCGAGGTATCAGCACATGGAAAGCTTCGATCCTGCAACTGCTTAATCGATGGCCGTTTCGTCTTAAAAATTTCAGACTTTGGTCTCAAAACACTCACTACCCCGTCTGACTTAATAATGGATGATAATTATTATACCAGTACGTAAGAGCAGCTTATGAAAAATGAATGGAACGTTATTGACCATTATGCAATTATTGTTTAATAGAATTGCTTTGGATCGCACCGGAACTGTTGTCATTAACTGTGACACCAGGCAGTGCAGCAACTCAGAAAGGGGATGTTTATAGTTTCGCGATCATCTTAGAGGAAATCGTGGTTCGTGGTGGCCCATACGAATCTGTGAAATCGTTTATGACTTCCCAAGAGGTATGATAGAAATTTTGACATAATTTTTAGAATGTGGTATGATATCCAATTACAGTAAGAATTATAGAACATAACTATAAAATTGACAACAGAAAAAAATAATTGAAAAGATAATTACAGAAAAATTAAAAAAATTAACGACTATTAATCACTATGATTATTTGCAGAACAATAATAAAGATTAATTTTTTAATGCGATTTACTGCGATTTGCTGTGATTTACTGTAATCATGTTCAAGTATCATGTCACATCCTGAAAATTGTACATTTTTATTAATATCGTCAAGTATTGAAATATTTATATCGTGTTAGATTAGCTTTTCCCGCTTACATATTGTCAATAATTCTTGTATAAATTGGCCAAAGATCGTCGGCCGGGTTGCAGCATCAGAAACGCCATCATTCAGACCGGAAGTGACACCAAAAGACTGCCCACCTGATATCCTATCCCTTATGGAGAAATGCTGGAACGAAATCCCAGAAGAACGACCAACATTTCATGCAATTCGCGAAACTATACGTGGCATTATGAAGTAAGTCTTGTATTTCTCCGTAAAAAAGAATACAAATTTTTTTTTCTTCCACAAAGCGTCTTTATCTAAAACTGAAAATGACGTTAGATTTAAAAAAAACTGTAACATTCCAGAGGCTACTGTGAAAATTTAATGGACGATCTATTAAGACGTATGGAACAGTATGCAAATAATTTAGAAGCCCTTGTAGAGGAGAAAACGGAACAGTTAAGTCTAGAAAAGCGACGTAGCGAAGAACTTCTGTATCAAGTGCTTCCAAGGTAACGATATATTTAAAATATTTCTAAATCCGAAATTTGTTAAGATTTCTACATCTCTTAATATTTCTAAACGCTGTTTATTTCGAGAATATAATTATAATTAAAATATCACAGGCAAGTGGCGTGTCAGTTAATGGCCGGAGAGCTGGTTCAACCAGAACAATTCGAGTGCGTGACAATTTATTTCAGTGACATAGTTGGCTTCACAGCTCTCTGTGCGCAAAGTACACCAATGGAAGTGGTGGATTTTTTAAACGACCTCTACAGTACTTTCGATCGCATCATCGAATTCTACGATGTTTATAAGGTACTTCAATATCAATTACTAAAACTAAATCCAAAACTGTTGCTCAACTACGGATATTTATGAACTTATGAAAAATTTAAAGATGATAAACGTGTAAAACATCCAAAGTAAAGTACTCGCTATATTTAGATCTTATTTTTTTATTTATATCCATAAAAATATGAAAATATGAAAAATTCTAATTAAATATGGATTAAAATCCATTTTATTCGATTTATTTTCATAAATATTCGTAACTTATTGTAGTTATTACAATTTTGAATAAGATGATCGCATTGCTACTAACATATAATATAATCAAACTAAGGTGGAAACAATAGGAGATGCATACATGGTAGTGTCTGGCTTACCAGAAAGAAATGGCAATGAGCACGTGAGAGAAATTGCCCTGATGGCTCTAGCGATTCTCGATTCTGTACGTTCCTTCACTATAATGCATAAACAGAATGCACAACTCAGTGTTAGGATTGGTGTACACAGTGGACCTGTTTGCGCGGGTGTAGTTGGTCAAAAGATGCCACATTATTGTCTTTTTGGTGATACAGTAAATACTGCATCAAGGATGGAGTCTTCGGGACTACGTAAGTCATTTTAAATCATTTCCGGGGAACCTCGTGATATTTCCTCGTGATATTGGATCACTGATATTTCCTTTTGTCATTTTCATTCCAATCTTTTTTCTTAAATATGTTTGATATAGCGCTACGCATACACATTTCTGAAGCAACAAAATGTATATTGGATAAATTTGGAACATTCGATTTGGAGCTCAGAGGTGAAGTGGAATTAAAGGGGAAGGGGCGAGTAACTTCTTACTGGTTAAGGGGTTGCTCCGAACCAGATCTAAGGCCACCAACACCGAAATACCGGAAACACAGCGTTAGTACGCCGGACAATAATTTAAATCCTCTAATCTTCCCGCCTAATAATACAAATGGTGCAAAAGCCAACAACAATACTTTCATTAATTTATCCGAATTACAGCAGACCGTGTAGTCTTCGTAAATTCAAAGGTAAAGTGTAAAAAGAATCAATGTTCCATGGTAGATGTTCTTACGATTTAAAATTAAAGCTAGGACTCGTAATTATAATAAATTTATTTTATTTTTTCCTATTACAATATGTCGATTCGGGATGTTTACATCAATAACATTTAATTTATACGTAAGTAGAAGAATCCATAATAGGCTTTTGTCGTCAGGCGTGTATATTAAGTTGTTCATTTCGATCGACATGACTGTTCGAAAAATTGGTAATATCTTTTTTATTCTGTTTGTGAAACAGTTCTACTTACCAGTATCGGCGCAATTTAATATACTTGTCTAACAACAATGATCTACGTAAAGCTCCGGTAAATTGGAAGAGTCAACAAAAAAAAAAGCAAGAATTTCCTGAAAGAAATGGAAAAACACACTTTATTTTTTCTACTTTCACTGTGTCAAACTATTCGCGGTTTCCACGTAGTGTAACTTCTTTCTGGATGTTTCTTGCTGAATAGACTACAGCAGAATTACCATTTTTATCTTTATTATCGTTTCCGTTAAACACTACTAGTATTTTGTATCAGTGTGAAACAGAAAAAATGTAATATCAAATGTTTCTTTTTCTTTTGAACTTCCTAATAAAAGATATATCATGTAGATGTATGCATTATTTTCTTATCTAAAACAAGTAGCTCTCACAGCAAAAAGCCTATTGCAATCTGCCTTATCAGGTAAAGGTAAAGACAGGTGAGAAGTTCCGTTTTCCTCGTCGATGAACTCGAATTCATGTATTCTTGATTGTACTTTCATGTCCTCGAGTCCCCGGCAGATCCTTAATTTTATAGCTTCTTGTATATGCTAACGTCAATTAAACTCAGCACTTGGCCGCATGGTGCAGCACTACTAGTCCAGAAACAACCATTTTCCATAAGCGTAAGCACTGGCATTCCCTCTCCGTTAAGGTATACGTAAACATGTGGGTAGCGGTAACGTGTTTAGTCCTAAAGAGAAGGTTATCGAATAAAATCTTTAACAACATTGTTATTGAATAACGACGTCTTATTTTAATTTGCAATATCAGGAACATATATCAGGAGCAATATCAGCTTTATATTCATTGGATAACCTAACACGTCTTTCTTTTAACGGGGTAAGTTATGAATTCATGATCATACTGCATATTTATAAATGTATATGCTTATAATATTTAAAGAAATACACTTTGTTTAAAAAACGACGTTAGTTATGATCGTAATGAGATTAAACACAAATCTGCAGATGATCTTGATGATGGTTTTATGTTAGAAATTGTAAATAACAAAGCAGATGATGATAGAGAAAATTCAATTAAAGATACACAAGGAGGATGAAATGATCAAGAAACTATAAATACCCAGATCTTTTAAAAAGGGAAAACATCATGGAAAACGTAAGGAAGGAATTGCCTTATACCTATAAAGTACCAGAAAATTTTGAAGAGTTACAAGAATATTTGCAAAATTATAATGCTGATTACCAATCGATTATCGTAGATCGTATAATTAAATGTAATCATTGCCCAACGAATAATACAGATGAAGGAAAGTTGTCAAATTTATTTTTATTTTTGTTACAACATGTAAATAATCATGTTGTAGGAAATGATGTTGGAAGCATAGTTAATGGTTTCCAAATTATTGATAGGTAATATATAACTTTCTAATAAAATTTATTTACTTGTATTATATCTATATTATATTACACATATTTATTTCAGATTGTCTCCTTGTATGATCTTGCTCATCTAAATCCACAGAATGCCAAATCTGTTATACAAGGAATAATCAAAGAAAAGCACAACAACTTTGAGAAAAATAAGAAGAAATACCCTGGCCTAGATACAGTATGTTTAACATGTAATTATGTTAGAAATATATTTTCAACAGTATTAATTATAATCTTCTAATAAAAATCTTTTTTTCAGCTTATTTTCTTCAAATTGGTTCCTTTGATATTTCCAACGTCTGATTTCAGATATCCTGTAACTACTGCCTGTGCAATATTTATGTCTGAAATACTATTTAGATGTATTAAATCTGGACATCTGGACATGAACAAATATCCACCAAACGTGAAGAAACATATTATGCAATTACAAAAAGACTTGGAAGAACTAAAGAATCAAAAATTAAAATATATTATGGTTGAAAAGAAGAAACCAAAACTATTAAGACTATATGAGCCGCGAATTGAAGCAGTGTATGTAAAAATTGAATTTGCAATTTCAAACCACATTGTTTTATAAATTCAAGAATGTTATTAAGTTTCGTATATTTTTTACAGATATGACGGTAAGAAACATAAGACTATGTCCAAGGAGAAAAGTTGTTGCACAAGTATAAAAAAGAAATGAAGGGCGCTATGCGTGAAATACGAAGAGACAGAGCTTTCTTAACGAAACTACAAATAAAACAACAGATTAAGAGCGATGAAGAACGTAAATGCAAGGTAAAAGAAATCGTTGGAGAAGCTTCAGTGCAAGAGAGTGAATTAAAGAAATTAAAACAGAAGAAATAATAGTAAGAGAATAAATAGCGCATTCTGGAGTCTGTATATATTATCTTTCTTAGACAATATTGCTATTTTGAATGATTTTGTATAAGATTGTATTAACGATGACATAGGATATAACGAATCGTGATCGCTATATTAGCGTTTCTTAAGATTCTTATAATTTCATTAATTATAATAAATGTAAATAAGCATTTTCATAAGAAAATCTTTTAATGCATTTCGTTTATGAAAATAATACTGTAATTGTATTATACGGAGATAATTCACAACACAAAATTCTCTCATCCAAGGCTTAGTTTTCAAGAAAAGCGAATTCGAAAATTTGTCGAGTGTACTTGAATTTGGTCAATTACCCACTGGAATAAACAGTCAGAAAAAGGTTATTCTGCATGCGAAAAT
The DNA here is from genome assembly GCA_014737535.1 of Bombus cullumanus. NCBI lineage: Eukaryota > Metazoa > Arthropoda > Insecta > Hymenoptera > Apidae > Bombus > Bombus cullumanus. The sequence goes on along the minus strand of JACXIX010000064.1, from coordinate 368,855 downwards.
AAATAGAAAGTGTGATATAAAATTTTCCAATTCATTTTTTCTCTTAATTTTCAAGAAAATAAAATTTGAACGTGTTTAGTTAAGAATTGTCCTAGTATACATGTATAATAAGTTTTCAAATTTATTTTTCTCGGAAACAGAGCATCTTGTGAATAAATTTTATTCTACATTTCTGACTTATTTTCATATGTAAAATAATCTGATTATTTATTTCTATCTAGTCTGGAATTAGCAATATTCAAATAAACTTGACAAATTTCCAAATTCGATTTTCGCAAAAACGAAGTATTATACGAAAAGATTTTATTTTATATTTTCTTACTTTTTCATAAAGAATCACCTTACGCCCGCTTGTATTATATGTACATATTTTTCGGCAACACACTGTATAAACTAATAGCATTTTAAGAACAAAATGTATATAAACAATATTATATATATATATATATATATATATAATAAATGGTTTCTAAAAATATATTTCTTACTATTTATACTGTACTTCTTTAATTAAGATATTGTTATTCTAAAGTGATTAAAATTAATCAAATAACCAGCTTTTTCGCGAAAATTTGTGAAATGAATTATATGCATTTAAAATTGTATCTTTTTTCATCATATATTCTGGTAAAACTAAGCAAGTTTTAAAATTATTATATGTATTATTACATGGAATTTGAATACGCTTAAACTGAAATTCATCACTATCTGTAATTTTGCAGACAGGTACTGATTTCTTTTTTAGATAAACGAATGAGTGCCACTTATCAAAGTATTCTTTTAAAATTTCAAAATTTTGAAATGACCTCATTACTGCATTTTTTAATTGTAAATCACGTTGGTAATCGATATTATAAAGGGAATTTCTTAAAATTTCTTTAAGTCCTTCTCGTAACAAGAGCTGTTTATGTAATTTCATTGCCACTTTCACATCATCGTTCATTTTCACTTTTTGTGCAATATACTGTTCCCAAAGCAGAAAATACTTTCTCAAAATTTTGTGTTCCATCATGGAAATCGCAAGAAATTCTTTTTTACGTATATAGAGAACATCTTGTAACTTGGAGTGCCAATGTAAAATAAATCTTTTCAATAGGAAACCAATGGCAATTTCATTTAATTCTTGTTTACGAACCATTTTTATTTTGTACTGCCGGGAAAATTCTATCCAATTGAAAAAGTATTTACGAGTTACATTCAATTCCCAAAATTGAATCGCTTGATATAACTTTTGTTTCTCTTGCATAACACTGTAAAGCGCATTTCTCCATTGTTCTATGTAAATATATTGCAATCGTCGCATAATTTCCTTACTTTTATCGTTTAAATAAGATAATCTAATTCTTTTCTCTTTTCTATAAGCAGCATAATTATAAAACTTCTTTAAAGTTTTAATTGTCAACTTTTTTTCATAAAAATTGCCCGCTGTAAGTATCTTTCTTCTTTTGCATTTTTTTTTAATTATATATAAACGCCAATTATTGAACATTATACTCTTTTTTCTGTTTTCAAATATGTTTCTAATTTCATGATTTTTTATTGAATTTTGTAGACTCATATTATACCAGTCTTGCCATGCAAAGAATGTCTTTTGTACAAGTTTGAAGTTGTAAAACATTTTGATATTTTCATTCATTGTCTTCTCTGTGATGGATTCATTTACACACTATATGGAAAAAATAAAATTTAATAAGAACAATGGTAAATGCAATTCATGGATCAATTAAAAATCCTACCGATATAAAATGTTCAAAATATCGTTTTAACAATTTTGTTCTATTGTATACCGAAACACGTTCTTCTATATTTAACTTTTTTAGTTTGTATTCATGATATATTTTCCAAGCATCAAAATATTTTATTAACAATTTACTTTTATAATGCATAATTGCATGTGATATTTTACTTTTTTGTAATATAAATTCACAACTATTAATCCAAATTCTTATGAAAGTTTGTAAAACTTTCTTTGCATAAAATTTGCGTGCCTAAATAGGAAGTTATTTATAAATTAGAACACAATTACACGAGTCAAGTGTTAATTATTAAATTAACATTACTTTATCAATTTTATCTTTTATAATTTTTTTTTCCTTTTGTAACGCTATATATAATTTCCAATTTGTAATACAGTTTTTCAAACAATATATATTGTAGAAAGCAACAGATTTTTCTAATAAGGCTCTTTTCTTATTTGTCATTGAAACACAATTATTCCAATATTTAAAATAGTTTCTTAATAAAGATTTAGAATAATGTGTCTCTGCTTTTTTATAATTAACAGAAACTATAGGGTCATTAGTGCACTTATCCATAAATGAAACAATATTTTTCCATTTTAATAATACATTTTTTGATAAAGCATTCAAAACCTTTTTCTGTAATTTTTTGTGATAAAAATAATCTGCTTTATATTTAGCTCTTCTTGTATGTAATTTGTGTATAACATAGATCTTCCAGTATGCAAAAACATCTCTTAATATCACTTTATTATAAAAATTATCATGCGATTTCTGAGTAAAACTAAATAAAGATAATCAATTTTATATTGTTATATTATTAAGTTGATTTTTGATATCTTACTTTAGAAATTGTTGAATATTAGTATTTATATTTGACATTTCAGTCTTATGTATTGTATTTTGCATAATCTCAAATATATTACCATATTTAATTGTGGGATTTTGTGACAGAGTGCTTTTAAACCAATAATGTAGTGATTTCAATTCTAAATTATGCATATAATTATTATGAACTATCTTTTTCATTATTATATCAGTATTTCATTAACGTTCTTCTTATTATATAGGTATTTTGTAATGCTAACTTCATTACATTACTTAACTGAAATATCACCAATATTAAAATTATGAACTTGTAGGCATTAAACTTTTAAATCCTAAAATAAATATTAAAAATCAAAGGAGGAAAAAAGAATTAAAAAGAATTTAAGAAATATGATTAATAAAATTTAACAAGCTAAATGAATCAGTTCTGGATCTTGGAACATTATAATGAAAAACTAATTGAGGAACTCTTGTCATCCACGAAAAATTTCAATGTTGATCAAATATTTACTTCAATGAAATAAAACGTATTGTATTCGTCGTAATATTTATAATGAATTTGACATTTTGTATTGATAAAATTAATTGTGTTTGTGAAGAAATGCAACAGGATTTGTATATAATATTTAATAATATAACCTTAGTAAGTATATTGACAGATAGATATGTATTTTACCTGTTAAGAAAATTATTATTTTTCATGGCTCATAATTATATATATTTCTCTTATTTCATCTTTATTGACACCACTCTTCTATTTAATAATGTGAATAAGATATGGCTGAAAAGATCCTGAAAGCAATATTATACAGTTGTGAAAGTGCTAATAAAAATCTAGAAAATTCAAAGGAATATAAAAAACTACTAGAAGAGAATAAATTCCTACCATCTAACGATATATTCAATGCACTATGTTTATCTTTAACAAAACTATTGACATATAAGGTGTCAAAGGAGGCATATCAACGTTATACTGTGAGACTTCATGTAATCGTGGGTATCTTGTATGTAAAAGTATATACAAAAAGTTTATTGTATTATTTCATAACTTATTATTATTTCAGGAAGTTCTACGAGAATGGTGTAAAATCAATGACAATCTTCAAAATTTCAAAGTACTCAGAGATGAAAAGCAAAGCTTAACATTACTAAAAAGCTTGTTGAAGAAATTTTTAACAGATGATACCTTAGACAGCTGTGACTCAAGCGATAGTCTATTATCCTTAATCAGTGCTTTAATATGCCTAGCATCCACAGATTCATACTATAAGTGTTACATAGAAAAGTCAATACTAAAACTAGCAGAATTAGAAACCTGCGATGAAAGTGAATATTTGTTATGTTATGCTGTACAAGAAAATTCCAATTTAGACCTCAAACTTTCAACCATAGAAACCATATATGAGTCACAGAAATGCAAATTAATAGAGCAACCGTTATTAAATAATTTCATATCATCATGTATTGATTTAAATAAAGATGACAATATAGATGATTCAGAGAATATAAATTTGATAGATCAATTATTCAAATTTGCCACTAAATCTTCATGTATCTTCTTATTAATATGTGCATTCCTAAAGGAATTATTAGTACAGTTAGATCATGCTCCTACAGTTGTGAATTTTATACAGTCAATTTTAAAAAGCATTAAGGGACATTGTGAAAAACAAAATAAAGATATTGTAGACCTTTACCCAAGAAACATGCAATCCCTTGTAATTTTATTACAAATAGAACCTACACATCACACAGATGATTCTAAAAATGGAACATTAAGGATGCTAAAGGATATTTATATGGAAGATGAAGATACTGTAATAACTCTATTGTCACATTACCCGCTGTGGTTAAAGTTATTTGGACAACTTTTGAGTCCAAGTGACGAGATGATGTGTTCATATAACGAGGAATTGAATTGTTTATAATAATAAATTGTAATAAATATTGTATTGTACAGATCTGTTTTTATAATTTGTTTTAAGCAGTGACAAATGTATTTATGTATTTATAATATAAGACGATAAAAGAAAATCGAGATTTGAAAGTTGTAGTATCAAAAGAAAGTACCTTTATTAAATCACTGTCTAGCTGCATAATATAAATTTAATAGTTTCGAACAGAATGTAATAATTAACTTAAATAGTTCGCATACAACAGGTGGTTTTTATTTTGTATGTTTGTTGCAGTACGCGAATCTCAAGTCATATCCAACCATTAATCAGACGTCTTTATTATAAAACTTATCGTCTCGTGTTAAAACAAGCAAAGTATTTAACGATACCGATCCATCTCTACTTAAACAATTGAGAAAAAAAGAACAGAAACTCAGATCAAGTTATTCAATACTTCTTTTCTCTGCTCAACAACACTTACGTAGGGTTCCCTTGTTTTCAAGTTGTGGAAAGAATGGTGCATTATGCAATTTCGATAGATTGATATTAAGAATAAGAATTACCGTTTCCGGAATATATTAACGGATACGCATATAAATGTTTCCCCTACTTCAATTTTTTCAAAGTTTTAAAAACAAAGAAACTTTTAACAACGCGATATAATCACGTCAACTTGAGAGAAATGAACTAAATTCGTGTGGAGAATGTAATTAAATCAACTTTAAATTTAGAAAATGGCGCCGAAAATTCAAATTGCAATTTATCAATATATTTTCTTCTAGCGGTTGATAAAATCTGCATGCAGAAAGTTTTCAACAACAATAGAAAAATTAGAACATAAAAAAACGTAAAAAAATTTAGTAATAAAAATTTAGCAGAAAACTCCGTTGATACAGTAGAAGTGTTGGAATACACGCGCACGCACCACCATTCGCTCTATTAACTAGAAACCCGTGTTCGTTTGCAATGAATCTAAACGTTTCGACAATCAACAAGTGAACTATTCCCGTTAAGATTTGAATGAATCTGTATGTTTACAAGGAAATGAAGCTACGCGTGAAACGCGATACATGAAGTATGGAACACAAAACAACAAATTAAACGATACTACACTGGAGCTGTGCATTCTGAATTGGATCGCGCCGACTTTTGTCGGTTCCTTACGCGCCCTTTGCTCGCGCTTGCACGCGATCAGCACGCATGCGTGCTCGTACAGAACGCCATCGCAGATATTTAAACTTGGACAGTTTCTAAGCGCGGCACGCCTTGAATCTCCTGTGATGCTGTAGAACCGCTAGAAACATTCTCTTCGGACATCGTGCTTTTGCTCGTGCTTGACGTGGTTATAGCAGAACCAGAAGACAACGGGATATCGGTGGTTGTCGGGACTTGAGAGGCGGGAGCGGACATGGATTTTTCAGGACTGATGGTGGACGGTTCTGCTTGGCGTGGCAGGGATTTGCGTCGTTTCAAGGACTCGCGTTGCCGTTGATCGGCCTGCCGCTTTTCCGTTTTGTTCTTTACGCCAGCAGGTTTCTGTGTTACCTGTCGAAGCCAATATATGAATGCAGGAGCTTCTGATGGGTAGATGAATAGTATATACCTTAAAAGAGTCGTTTGTAAAGAGGAATGACGACAGAGTGCCGGGAAGAACATACACTGAATTTAAATAAAACCTTTATGGCGGGAACAGTTCGACCGTTTACAATCATATCGAAAATAACTTTTTCATAATTCGCTCTATTTCTTCCGGGAACTCTAATCATTCTATAGGGTGACTCGCATAGTCGCGACCAACTCTATAGCTATTTGCAAAGTGGAAGAAGTTACAAATAGATATATTTTAAGCGAGATATTTTAGACAAAAATTTATAACAAATTAGATTTTGTTTGAATCGTAGATATAGTCTTCTCTTACATTTTTCATTGGGTTTCACTCTACAAATAGCAATAGATTGTCTTCGAAGCACGAATCACCTTGCGCATAAATAACATGATCAAAAATAGGCACTCATCACGAAATTCTAAGTAACAGTACTCTTTTGATTTAATCATAATCTTTGTCTAGTACGATTTTGAAATATGTCTCTCTCTCTCTCTCCCTCTCTCTCTCTTTCTCTCTTCTTCCTCTAACAGAAGCGATTAAAATCGTTTAAGACCAACATTTATCTCCTACATGTTTTTATGCACGTAATGATCCATATAGTTCCTTCGTGGTACACCTTAAAGATATAAAATATTCCTTTTCTAACACAATTCACGGGATTCACGTTTAAAAGCGGTCTCGAAGTATCAACGAGACCTCTGAAACGATAAATCTCTTTTAGAATATCGAAAGCGAATGTCGAAAAAGCATTGACCTCTCTTATTGCACCTTCCATGAAATAAAGAAATAAGAAAATAAGAGATAAAAATAAAAGATCGAGCTACGGTTTATTCTAGTGACACGTGTTTGCAATAAACATGAAAGTTTTTCTTTTCAATGTTTTCAACGAGGAATTAATTTTAAAAACACGATATTATCTAAGAACTTAAAAATATCTTTTTAATTACTTTTCATATACATGTTAGATGAATAGCTTTATAGAATGTAAAGATTTCTATGTTTTAATCTAAAAGCACAATTAACATATTTGTTGCAAAATTTAAAGAAATTTCGTGGTTCTATGGAACCATGTGTAATTCGTCTGTTGTGAATCATATTCTGTTTTAACAATCGCACATAATGTGTTTTTTCCATAAAGATAAGAAATATAAAATAATTTGTAAATGCAAAGAATCCTCGTTGAAAGAGAGGTTTGCAGCAAAAACGTGTCTCCACGCGCGATTTACGTGCACAATCGTTATTTGCTCTATCGACGGAAAAAGGAGATGCAGAGGGTGGGGATTGGTTTTGGATTATATGGAACGCTTCACTCTTCTTTCGTCCACGGTGAAAATGTCCAGGTAAAAGTATAGACAGTAGAAATGTTATAAAATGAAATACTCTGTTACCTTGTAAAACGTGTTACATTTAACATCGAGGCGATGAATTTTTTTTTTTATCGTTTAATGTTTTTGTTTTCAAACGTGTTGTGAGCCGTAATAGTAATGTTTCTATTTTTTTTTTCTTAATTGTTTTTTGTTTTTTCAGTTCCTTTTTGTTTTCATTGAAGTTGTTTCGTCGAAGACACAAGTCAAATAGACGGACAGCTGTGTTCATTTTAAGCCGTTATGCTTAAAATGAATGTTGATTTCTCTTATCGTTAGTGTTTCTTTTAGCTTTTCCTTTCTCTCTCTCCCTCTCTCTTTCTCTTTTTATCTCCCCCCAAATTTTTTGTCTCTTTTTTTGACTTTCTCGTCTTTTTTAATCATACAATTATTTAACCCCAACAAATATACGCGCACACGATCGTACACGCATATTATAGTGTCTAACGTGTACACGTGTACGCCAAGTGGTTCGTTTTCGTTTTTATTCTATTTTTGTTGGTTTTTTTTCTATAGTAACACTCTTTCTGCATCGTTCCTTATATATATATATGCGGGCGAAAGATCGTCTACAACCGTTATTTACAATATGGTCGATCAATGGCGACAGTATCGCCATCGCGTGTGATCCACTCGTACCATACGAGCACGCGTCGATCGATCTTTCGCCCTTTCCCAACTCGAACTTACTCTCCATCATTTCGCCTTATTCATTTTTCATTTTCATTTTTTTTTTTTTAATAGTTAATATATTAAAATATTACAAACTATGGCGAAAAACGTTGATTCGAAGAAATAATTAGTATGAACCATATATCCACAGTAGATCATTCTCGTGCTCGTAACATTTTGAAAACTTGACTCGATTAGTTCTTTTTCTTTTTTTTATATAACAATTAATATTATGCTGATATCGATCCTCGAAATAAATAACGTTTAAGAGCAGCGGACTTTTAAACGTTCCTAGCGTTCTTAACGTCTCTTGTAACATCACACCGATGCTGGGGACGATGCACCTTGAAGATAAACGGGTACGATTTCACTTTTCCGTTGCGTTCCTTCGGCATACTTAGATAAATTTCGATTTAGATTACAATGAATTCTCAGGATTTGTATTGTATCGAACAGACGGATCAAAGTTTTAGAATTGTACATTTCAAGTATCACATAAGAAATGGGTGGTTAGTAGTAGTTACAAACGAATATTACTGACCGATTAATTAGAACGTTAGGTGAAGATTCGGTTTTGGTACCGTAATCTATCGGCTCGTTGCATTCTTCGATTGTTCGAATGCAGAGTGCTAAAGTGCTATGGACATTAAGGCGAAATATACGGAACTGGGAAATAGATCTACTATTATTCCTTATAACTATTTACAAAGTTCATTAACCAAAGCTTATCGAGAGAAATAATACAATACAACGTGATGAAAAAGGCACAACAGTTGCATTTGTAATAAACCTTTTTTTTTTTTTAACCATATTCAATGAAATATACTATGCACCATTTGCCAAAAATATTTGAACCCTTTATGGATGAAGGCCGTGATATTTCAGGCAGTGATTCATCATCATTATCATGTCTTTGTGCACGACTTTCTTCAAACGAAATATATATGTATGTATTTATACGTGTGTATATATATATGTATATATGTATGTACTAGAAGCAGGCTAACGGTTTATTAACCCTTTGCATTGTCAAACTTTTCTCGTATGTCAGTCGGCCAGCAACTTTACAAAACTATCCCAACTAACATTTAATACGTGATTGACGATAACGAAGGGGCGATTGTAAAAGCTATTGCGTTCCTTTGAAGTGTTACACCGTTTCGTGCCATTATTTGAAAAATACAAGATTAAATCTATTAAAATCCGATCGGCGTATTTAATCTTAGATTGTTCAAGAAATGCGTGCTTAGTGGACATCGTACACCGAATGCAAAGGGTTAACAGAACATTTGTAGCATTTACGCAATTAGTCGCAGTAAAATAAATCGTCCGAAATTTATAATGTTACTTCGAAAAGTATGTTTATCCGCAAAATGGGTTGAACTGTCCAATTGCACCCAGCACCATTAAATACAATGTTATTAAAGTGCTACGGCTAACATGTTTGATATTCTTTTCGTTTTTATCCTGTGAGTGATAAAAATTGGTCTACTGAACTCGTCTTCGAGGTTGCATCGTCCCCGCGATCAGTACTTGTGTTATTTTTTATCTTTTTGCTTTTTCCTTCCCTTTTTGTAAATAGATAGCTCGCTTCATCGATTATCTCGAGTATACACGCACATGAACACATACACGCACGCATGCACACACGCGAGAGCGCGCTATAAGAGGAAGAAAAGAAAACGCCATGCTTAAAAGATGATTCTCCCTTTTGTTTCTTTTTTCTCTTTTCTTAAATAGTAGAAGAAGGGAAAAAAGAAAAAAAAGAAATAAAAAAAAAGGCGATTCGTCGGTTCGCGAGAATTCACGGAAAAAATGTCTAACGTCGTCGATCGAAGTCTCGAGTTGGCGCCACTTTTCGATCTTCCGGCTCGATCCTTGTTCTCCACTTCTTTTTCTTTCCCTTTTTTTTTTATCTTGCCATTTCTCTTGCATAGCGTTTGCTTTGCGCGTACGGTCTACACACCGGTTTTATGCCAGAGCTGAGTGGGCCGATTAACGAAACGATTAAGAAATGAGAAACCGATAGGAAAATCGAATAATAAAAACAGATAAGTAAACAGAAAAAGGACGAGATATGACTTTGTTTAAAATTTATAGAAAGAAGTGAAACGGGATTGAAGAATAAATCGACGCGTGAGAAAAAACAGATGATGATGATCGACGATGCGTGTTAAAAATGTGCGTAAAGGGTAAAAATAATAAAAAAAGACGAAGATGTGGGAGGAAAAGAGAAACAAAATTTAAAAATCAGCCCGCTCGAGGCTAGTCCTGACTGGTCGGTAATCAGGACACAAACTGATGATGGTGGTTCTTTCCTTTTTTCTCTGGTAATAATGGTACTAATAGTAATAATAGTAATAATAAGGAGAGTAATCGTAATAATAAGTATAATGACAATATAATCGTAATAATAATAATAATGATAATAAGAATAATCGCAGCGAGCGCAGGGTTTTCATACCGTGGCGTTGTTCAATCTCCTGTTACAAACCGCGAGAATAAAACAGCGCTTTACAATGCGAGAAAAACATCGGCGCGTATTAGTTTTATAGGGATTTGATGTTTGTGAAGGGGATGGATTAAATTATTTAAAACACTTTCGTCTTTGGACGACGAGAGCCATATCAGCGAACGGGAATAGCGTAATTATTGAAAGTTCACATGCACATTCTCTCTCTCTCTCTCTCTCTCTGTTTGTCTCCTATCGGGAGATTGATTATCGCATATTTAGTTATTAACAGGGTATTTTATCATTGGTTCTCTACGCGTTATAACAGCTTGCGAAACACGGCTCTGGTATGGAAACCCTACGTGATAATAGCAGTGATAATGATAACAGTAGTGGTCAAAAGCCCCACCAAATATAAACGTAGGTGTGGATCTTCGGCTACCTTTTTCTTGTTATTCTCTCTCTCTCTCTCTCTTTCTCTCTCTCTTTCTCTCGATCGCTCTCTCCCTCTCGTTCATATCAACATTTGGTAAAAAGGTTCGCCGATTACCAACCGCGCAACGTTTTTTTTTATTTTTTTTTCTTTTCATGTAAAACAGCAAACGAAACACCAAGCTATTCTCTAACAATCACCTTCTCCGCTATATGAAAAAAGAACATTCGATAGACAACTAATGGTCAATTATAAACTGTGTTAATCCGTGTGTGGCGATAGTAGACTTTTTTTTTTTGCTTTACTTCAATAGAGTACCTCTCACTAGACACGATTCAACATATAGAAAGTTTATCGTTATTATTTAATAATAATTATTATTTATCATTTATAATTATTATCTTAAAGCTGTCTAAAGACTCGCTGCGTGGCAGGAGTGTCGTGTTTTTCTTTCATTCTTCATTTTTTCCCTTCTTCCTTTATATTACTCTGCTTATTTTTTTTTACTGTGTCAAACGATTTTTCTTTTGTGTTATCTTTTTTTCTCTTTTACTTTATACTGTCTCTCTCTCCCTTTCTCACCCTATCTCTTTCTGACTCTTTGTGTTTCTTTGTTTTTTCTTTTCTTTTTCTTTTTTTTTATTAGTTAGGTACGCTGTAGTCGTCCTCATTTTAATAACATGTTATGTTTGTTTATTATTTTTTAATGTTTTAATGTATGTGTACTATACACGCGATCGCGTACATCAGTTAGACAGTGTGTCTAGATCACCGTTGGTGTACGTGTGTTGTGTATATTTTATATCTTAAATATCTACTACTTGTTGATGCTTTGTAATTTGTAACTTTTTTATAGATCACAATATGTCACACCATCTGCATCGGTTGAACAATATTCCTTTATGCCTTTTCTTTGCCGTTTCCATCAGAACGCTCGGTTTGGACAATTTTATATTTCTTGTGCACAGATTGCGGGTTCACCGACCCCCTTGAACTCGACGAAACAGTTTGACGAAGCGTAAAAAGAAGATTAAAAAATAGTTGGTTCGTTGATAAAAAAGGAAAGAACACGACGTACGTGCGAAAAATAATTTCATTCGAAGGATATTTTTTTCGCTAATTTCTTTAATCTATTCCAATAAGTAATAATCGTACGGTACGTTAAAAAAAATGAACAGAAATTAAAAAGAAGATAATATCACAAGATGATGATTACGACGAAGTAGAAGAAGGGATGCGTGCATCGATCTAGTTCAAACTATCCTTAAATTGAAGAGGATCGGGATATAATATCTTTCTCGTTGATTCACCCACTCGTGCGTATTCGAATTTGTTATTGTGATTTATATTTCGTATTTATATCATCAAAACCTACGTGCTAAGTAAATTCAGACCAGCCGAAATTGTTGATTTCGAAGGAAATGCAATCAAAGAAATATCTTATCGAAATAGATAATAGGTTCATTGCTAAAAAATAAATAAAATTTTACTCATCTCTTCAAACGTAAACGCGCCGATAACGCACGAATCGGAACGCGTCCTCCATTAATTAAATAGCACTTTATGCGTTTAATGCATCTATGCCGCTCCGCTGCTTTCGAACTCTCTTATTCCGCACCAGTGCGAAATATATTTAGATTATTATTTCGGTTAATCGTTTTTCGATCACGAAGAAACGCAAGAGAACGGATAGATATTTATCTTCATCTTATTTTTTTTTTTTTAAATCTTTCTTTCATTATCATTGTTGATATTAACACAGCGTTGCAGAATCAAAGCGTATTAAGATTTTCCTTTTCCATTGAGAGAAATAACTAGACTGCGTTAATTCTCCTTCCGACACGGTTGTTCGTCTTTGAATATTATCTCTCTCTATCTTCCGCTAGCCTTCTCTTTTCCGTTCGTATCATATATACTTTTTTCTCCCCACCTTTCTTTCCTTTTTCCCCATTTTTATTCCTGTTCTTGTCACGTGTTTCTTTTTCTTTTTTCTCTTCCTGTGTCCAAGGGCTGGACCTAAGCGACTGCAGGCCCGCAACACCTTCAATTCGATTGATCGCGCGTTGTCAGGTGATACAGTTGCCTGGGTCCACGGACATTGGCATTTCGTTACAATTATACAGTTATATAGATTCTATATAAATACCTAATATGCATTCGTATAATACATACCTAATATGCAATTGTGTTAGAACTCGGCCGTCACTCAAACGTAACGTAATTACGTACGCGTGCACACCGTCTCTTGTACCGTTCGTCTTTCATGATGGAATATTTCTATGTGTATGTAGAAATGAATGCATGTGTGTGTTGTGTGTGTGGATCTGTAACGCGAGACAGAAACTGGGAGCTATCATATTCCGTATATTTTCTGTGTGTTCGATATCTTTTTCCTTCAACTGCGTGTATGCGTATGTTTATGTTATCTAATGTTTCGACATGTGTGTGTGTGTGTGTGTTCTGTATGACTTATGCGTGTACCGTTGTATGTCTGCACTGGAGTCTGTATAATCCGGACACCAGACTTGTATCTGCGTCTGCATGCGCACTTTCCCGTACGAATCGATGAAACAAAACATAACATAATTAACTTTTTATAATATACATGTCATAGGGATTCGTATTCGGCTAGAATCTTTTTTTTCTTTTCACCTATATTATATATTATTTCATTAATTACTTTTTTTTAATAGAGACGTCGTTCAGTTTGTAAACGAGTGTATATGGCGTCGCGATTGCCAGATTGTGATTCGACGTTCACGCGTCAAGCGAGCAAACCACTTCTTTCCCATTCTCTCTTTCGACTCAACCGTAACGAGCACCATAAGTGGCGAGCATGTTACACGCGCGCAAAGAAAAGCACGGGACGAATTTCACGAAAGGATCACGTATAAACAAAGTTTCGTTTACTCTGTGTACGAAGAACACACTTCAGTCGAGATCCGTTCGACGAGATTTTCGCGAGATTTTCATGCGCACGCTCATTTATCTCGTTTTCTCGGTTAAGTCGACAAATGATTGGCCCGCTTTCCGCGATCAACGGGATTTTAGTTTAACAACGCGACTACCCACACCACGCTCTCCTTTCTCCCTGCGATATAATCGTTAATATAACAACTATTCATTTATTCATAAATTCTGAACGATCAAATTCAATTGTAACGTGATCTCCACTACGGTTCATTTCCCGCTGACTGATCGTATTTCTTTCTTTCATTTTTTCGTTGGAACTAATGAATGTAACCAAAGCGAAATAATAAATCAACCGGACAGCCGATCTTTCGCAAGAAATTTCACAGAAGCGAGAAGAAACAAGTAAAATTAACGAATTAAGATGGATTCGATGGTGGTAGAGAGGAATAGCTCAGGAAATGAACGGTAGTACTCATAACGTTAATCGATGGCAACTCGTATCCACCTAAGGACATCGCGCAATAATTCTATATATCCACGATCCCGTCGTTGCGTACTTCCGTGGAATCGCACGAGCAGCAGACTCGTTTACTTTTTTTTTTTTTTGTTTCGCGCACACACACACATCATCTATTCTCCTTTAATCTACTATCTTTCATCGTTTATTTTTCCTTTTCCTCCTCCAATTTGTTCTGCCCCATCCCCCCTTTTTTTTCCCACGACTGGCGGTGGCCGATAGATCGAAAGTCGACACGCGACCTATGGATCGTTCGCGTCAGGCACCCTTCTCTATCGGATCTGCGTGCAATTTCGAATTTCTATGCTGAACAACCGACACTGGCCGGTTGTATGAATTCTTCGCGACGATATATATATTTCTTTACATATAGAACCCATTCCAGGCGAGTTTTGGTGTTTTTAGTTGACGACGAGTGACGGTGATAGTGACGGTGGCGATAACGATGACGGTGACGGTGACGGTGACAATGACGATGACGATGTCGATGTCGATGTCGATGTCGATGAAAATGGCGATGACGATGGCATAGACTCTGACAAGTTCCTTTAGTTCGCTTAATGACTTGAAAACGAGTTACGGTTATAATTCCAATGTTCGAGTTAAGTTAAAGCCTTTTTCACTTCATTAAGGGAGAGTCTAAATTTGGATTGGGGTTAGGCTGTTGTGAGGTCGATGGTGATGGTACCTGTGCCACCACCGAGCCCCTCCCCTCAGGCAAGACATTTCCTCCACCGCCGCTGTTCATGCCGACGTTGCTTCCAGCGCCTCTTTCTCTCATTCTTTCGCAGTAATCTGCGAATATATCACGGAAACGCTCCCAGGATTTCTCTGGTACGGTGATTGCTGTTCTAAAGTGTGTCTTCACCTGTAAAAATATATTCTTACTTTTATCGTGCCTTTTTTTTTTCTTTTTTCTTTTTTATTAAACAATTTAGCTTATTATACTTCAAACTAAAGAATACATTAATTTCGTTACGGTATCTTGAATTGTTGCCCTGTACTGATGTACCTACAACTACTTTATATAATAAATTAATTAATTAGTAGGCAAGAAATTATTTCATAGTAAAATGCTTTCATAAACGCGTGTCTCATTAGTACTGGCTTTCAACTAGTAATTACGTTTCTGTTCTAATAACGATGTAGGTTAACAAAATTCTTATTATATTCTTATACTATTATAGTTTAGGAAATGTAGTAGTATCAAGAATTGGATAAATATATATAAATAAACCTAGAATATAGTACTCATCATGTATTATTTCGTAAGTAAAATAATCGTCTACTTAGGTTCCATATCTTTAATTGTATTTATAAAAATATAAATTTGCGTAAATACCCATCTATCCATTCTAAGTTTTATCAATTTATTACAAAAAGTTACAATCAATTTGTATATGGAAATTGTATTATCGTGATATAATAATTATTTTATGTAAAGAATGATTTAAATGTGGTTCCTATACGTTCACAGGAACTCTTTTTTCTCCCTGAATCCACCCCTACGACAATGTGTCCAACCATGTCAAGACACACCCCGTATTTTTAGCCAGCGATACGCACGTACCTCGGAAATTCTCATGTAGATACCACGGTTATTCTGGCCGATATCAAAATAGAAATTCTTGCTATCCACGCGCATGTACCGTCCTTCTGGTAAGTCACCCTTGAAACCGCCATCGTCCGTACCGTATTCTTCGAGGAGGTCCGTCAAAGCGTCACGGAATTCGATCATACCCTGTGCTGGTATTGCGATCTGTGTCCTAGGTCCTCCTCGTGTTATCGTCTGCGACACCTGTGCAACGAACAGAATCGTTTTAACAAATATTTCACTATAGATTTTCTTTGGAATTGAAGCAGGTGCGCGGTGAAAGCGATTTGTTCGAATAAATCATTCTTTTTCGACACGTTTCTTCAGAGTTTTCATTTCTTAAATGCTTTTTACCATCTGAAAAGCTTGACCCTTTCAAGGGACAGACTCTCTCTCTCTCTCTCTCTTCCTTATCACTTAGTGTAGAAAGTAAATGCATTGGCTGGTACATACAGGGTGACTCACCCGCAGGAAACGGCCGCGAGTATTTTCCTTGAGGTCCAAGTAATACCGCCTGTTATCCTTCGTCATTACTTCCGACTTCAGTTTCCCATCATCTGGCACGTTCTCCGAGTTTGGTGGACCTGCAGATTTGATGATTCGAACAGGAAAGAAGTACATATTAAATTTTAGTCATCTGTGCCCTTTTACTTCCCTATTCTCATTCTCATTTATTGTAACAAATTATTTATTCTTAATACGATGATATATAGCAAGCACTCAACAGTTTTAGATTTAGATAGTCGTATCTCTTGAAGTAAAAAAGAACCTTAAATATTAAAATAATTACAATTATTATTAACATATCTTAATTTATCGATACAGATACTAGTCAGTTGAGATTAAATATCGAAATATTTAAGATTCTTTGAGCTTTCATGGCCCATTCTGTATCAATATTAATGTATTGTTAACGAATTAACATTGTTTGAAATTCTCAGATACAGATTGAGCTTGAATTTTTCTTAATTTATGAAATTTCTTCAATAATAAATAGTTTCTCTTCGTTAAAATTAGATATTATCTTAAAATAAAAGCTGTAACAGGTTCACTGTCCGTTCTGACCTACATGTGAATCAGAATAATTTTAAATTATAAATTTATACGGTGGACTAAATAAAGTGTTACATGCTGCTTCCTCTGAGATTGCTGCAGATATTATGTTAAACTTTTTTCGAATAATACAATTTTTTAATTTCGCAACAAATTTTTCTGAAACGGCCAAAAAAGGACAACGCATCGCATTTTTTGTTTGTTAAAATAGAATGGTATATTAATATTTATATCTTTCCTATCCTATCGAATTTAATTACTTAAAATAATTTAATCACACAATTTCTATCGAAAGTATTCATATTTTGTTTTATATAAATTAATATTTTGTTTTATAAAAAATAAATAAATAAATAAAGAGAATCTCCTTTGCTCTCTTAACAGCAGTTTTAAGATAATGTGTCGTATACTAAATGATTGGGCCCTATATCCTGTTCAATTGCAGGAAAGTCATTGCATATTCAAGTCGGCATCCGTAATAGTTTTGAAAGAAAAGCTTGTAATCCATACTACATATATCTCAACATGCGTAATTCACTTGTCACGACTTTGAGTCAGCAATTCATGATTCATGCTAATTTTGACTCACAACCAACTTCTATCACGATACTTTTGACTCAGAGACATATATTATGTTCATTTTTCGAAATATTTATAGCAGAAACTTGATGTTGTATCTATTATAAATATATATTACACAGAGGAAAGTTATGTGTAAAATTAATCTTTTTGTGTTAGTAAGCTACAATGGTTGAAGATTTCTGTAATTTTTATAGTCAACCAATTTTCCCGGTTTTTCTCTTCCATTATTATGGATAATAATTAATCAAATTCAATGATCACATCATCTTTGTGGATATTTTAACATATGTCTTTACATTGAAATAACAATAAGCTGGCACAGAGTATATTGCCAATGAGCGTATTTTAATATGCGTTGCACCAATCAAAAAATAATATAAATTCAAACAACAATAGTTAAACTAATTTTAATTTCTAAAAATTTATACTTTCAAGTATATTAACAGTAAAAATGATATATGCATATTTATATTAAGAGGAAATTTCTTTTATAGAACCAAACTATTCTTAATTCTCTCTAATTATTAATAACTTTTAACAACAAAAAATACAATTTTAATATTCTTCGCCTAATTACACAAATTACGATTTAAAGCAAATCTTTTCTAACCGTGTACAAGCCAATTTTATTTGACAAAATATGACATTCTCTCTTGAGGCACGTATCAGTGATCGCATCGAACGAAATCTCATAACAATTAGAGATTGCAGTTTACCTAGAGATGCATAAAAGTCACTAAACGTCGAAAGGTAGTTCCGAAACTCGGATGCTGTGCTAAGTGCCAGGTAGATTTGGCTTCTCCTCCCATCCGCGCCGATCTACAAAACACAAGCATACTTTACTTCCTTCTTTCTTTGCTTTAAATTAACAAATAAAAATTAAGAAAGAAGAGAGGGGTAAAAACGTATCTCGTTGTCTTTAACCCTCAATTGGTATTGTTGAGCGGTAACTAAGTCACAAGAATTTGGATCTCTATCTAAAGACATTTTTGACCACCTTACTTTAAATCATATTTTATGTTTTAACCGATAGAAATTATCGTTTGATATACAGAATATAAATTAAAATTAGATACCCTAAAATTAAGTAATTATTAATTAATTTTTAATTATAATATCTCAAACTTAATTCAAGCAGTTGTAATTTACCTATAACCTACAATACCTATAATGTTAGTAATTACATTACGGATATTTATGTAAGTTCATATTTTTGTAAACGCGATTAACGAAATAGAATCTAATTTAATTCGTCTATTATAAAATTTTTTAAAATACTCTACTTTGGGCATTTTATGTACGCATTCTGTACGCTTGTATACCTTTGAATTTCACATAAATGCATAAAATAAATATCTATAATCCAAAATACTAGTTGAGGGTTACTTGGTTAGATGGATGGTTAAACGTGGCTAACCGAGGATCCCGCTAGCAATAATTTCAGAAATACCTCGGCTACTTTGATAAACCTTCCGCGTCTGTTCTGTTTTACATCAAGATAGAATCTTTTGCTCTGTATTTGCAGCATCTTCGTTGCCAACTCCTGTTCACCCTGCTGACCTTGCTGGCCTAAAACCAAAAAAATCTAATTAACTCCACCTTTAATATTCATCGATACCTTACGCCTTACAACTACCGTTAAAACTGCCTCGTATTACCATTTATAATATATTCATACAACCCCTTTGACGTAATAAAGGACTCCATATCCATCAACGGAAGGGAAAAAGGAGCAGTTCCTATAAACGAGAAAACAATACCCTGCCACCCATTCAATTCACCCTTCTCTTATCCTCCAATTTCCCCACATTCCCTCTTATATCTACCGACTGACTCCCAGCACCTAAATCATCCCCTATTCAATGAGACCCATTCAGAACAGGGAACATAGCATTCAACGTATATAAATAACGTTTAAAGAATTCCTCGCTGGTTGAAAAAAGGGACCAAGGGTCTTGGTCGTTGCAGCGATTGCTATGGCTGTTTTATGGTTATTGAAGGGGAGACAGAAGAGGAGGAGGAGGAGGAGGAAGAAGAAGAAGAAGAAGAAGAAGAAGAAGAGGAAGAATAAGAAAAAGAAAATGATGATGAAGAAGGAGAAGAAGAGAAGGAGGAGGAAAAAGAAGAACAGAGGGGAGAAGAGTGGCAGGTTAGAGTGACAAGGATGAGGGGTGGTAGTCCGGAAAGAGGTCACCCAGTGTTTATTGGGTCAGCTCTTTGCTGGATTCCCTGGAGCTACGGGGAGAATTTCTGGGTCGAAGTGACGTCGGAAATTCGCCGATCGCTAGCCGAGGACAAGGTGAAACGACGATGGCTCGTTTCTAACGAAGCTCCGTCGATAAATAAGGTTGGAATCTTGCGGGAATCAAGAAGGATCAAAATGCAGGAGAGAGAGAGAGAGAGAGAGAGAGAGAGAGAGAGTTGGATGAAATGGTCGACCGATGTTGCTCGTCCTCCTCTCTCGTTCTCGTCGATCAATAACAGCTGCACTAAACGGGTCGTTGACCTGTTTGGCCCCACTCGGCACACCGGATACACCTCTACCTAGTTTTTCGCGCCATCAGCTTCGTCTTAACCTTTCCTACGAAAGACGAAGGCTTTTGAACCATGAACAAGTGGCTCGGTCCCATCGGCCACGGTCGAACCGTGCAAGTGTTACATCGGGGGTAGGAAGTGTTTCGAGAAGTGTAGAAGATATATGCATATAGGTTCTGAGGAATAAGTTGTTGGATTTAAGAAAATTGTCCATACCGATAAAAGTAACGGGGTTTCTGAGGCAATAAGAGAACTTTAAACTTTAAATTGAACGTGACATTGACAAAACTAGCAACATACACGGAGAACATTTTGTTGTGTACGAGCAACTTGGTATCCAAAAAACGTTGATTTGTAGGTATTTTGATTTTTATAGAGCAGAATTAGCAACAAAAATAATATGGTAATAGACAAATTTATACGAAGAATGAAATTGTGGTCTTCCAAAATCTAAAGATTTCATTTGGTTAAATAGAGAATAATGACAATAATTATTTTCTGACGTAATATTTTATCATAAATTCATATCAAACATAAATAATATTAATTGCGTTTGAATTAATCATTTAAAAGTGGTAACATAAAATAGACTAAAATCTTTAAATCGATAACATATGTCTTTGTGTAAAAAATGATTGCCAGTATATAATATCGAATTTCTTGCAATTAATACTATAAGAATATCCTACGAGATTATCATTAAATTTGAATAATCATTTAAATATATCCATATACGTGTACCCTTATACATATATATATAAATATATATATATATATATATATATATATATATATATATATATAATAATCTAATAGTCTAATAAAACAGCCCAGTAAAACCAATGATTATTAAATATATTCCATTAACAAATTCATTATTAAATCCAGCAACGAATATTAAACAATAAAGACAACTTAAAATAATTAATTACAAGATTGCGAATATTACGATTAAGAACAATTCTTATTTTCACATCGTATCGAACTTTACATTACTCGATCTTGCAAACGATAAATAACAAGCCATCAAAAACAAAACATCTAAAATTGCCAAAGAGAAACAGAATGTAAGGAAGAAAAAGTACGATACACGATCGGAAACACGTAACCATCCATGCTGATAAGTCAGAAAGCCCGAAGGATTGATCCCCTGCGCGAAACGTGCGTCGAACGATCGATCTAACTGTAAAGGGTTTCCCTCGTTATTACGTACTGGACTGTTGCAGGCTGCCCGGAATTGGGACAGGGCTGAGATCGCCCTGAAAGATCCTGCTCTTGAACATTCTGCTTGCCTATAGACACGCTACCGATAGTTCATGCATCTGAACCCTGTTGTATTTCTATCCTTCTGCTCATCACCCCTTTCGTGTATTAATATTTATTATCTGTTCCGCTTGCTCCCTTTTTTTCTCTCTTTTCCTTTCTTTCAACCTCTCCTCAATCGATTACTATACTCAATAACTCCCTTCTACCGTGAACAAGCTTATAACGTCTTCTTTCGTCGACTATGAGCCGCTCGGTGTGAACCATCTCGCAACCGTTTGATCCATAGCATCGCGCCTTCGAGTCCGCCTCTATCACGAGCCTGGAAATTGGGACAGGGTCGAGAACACTCCACGAAGAAAGGGCCTCTCTGTCCTCGACATCCCTCTCTCTACGTGTCCGTCGATACGTCTTGTTCTCTCGCGCACTCTCCTTCCTTCCTTTTCTCCACCCTTCCTTCCCCTCGTCGTTCTCTCTCCGTCGTCTTCTTCTCACCCTCCACACCCTTTCCCACCCATCACAGTCTCTTTAATCTCTGACCAACGACGAAAACGACAATTGAAAAAACGTCTTCCGTCTGGTCGATGGACTTCGCATGATTGCATCAGCGGCCAGCCGTTCCTCTTCTTCGCACCCACACCCCCAGAGTTCCTCCACCCCTTCTCCCAGGCTCCTCCGATTTACAGTCCCTTGGAGAGAGCATAGACACGTATGTTTACCGTTTCTTCTCTTTCCTTTCGTTTGCTGCGCTTTTTTCCATGGTAAATTCATTATAATACGTTCAGGAAATTCTGACGCGTTGACCGTCGTCTTCGTCAGCCTCGAGCTGCGTCTCCGCGCAGCTTGGCTCACCGGTACGCTCGTCCGTCATTTTCCACTTCTCTCGCAACGATTCTCGCCCGTTCTCAACTCCACCCTCGCCTCCACTACTCTGCTAGGTCACCATTTATTATCAGGAGACGAGGAACGCGGTCGAGTTCGGCTTTATCGTGAATCGGTGGAAACTAGCAGTTGTAGATCGACATGATCAAACCTCACGAACATGGGGATACTCCAGATTCCATTTCTGTAGGATCCATTTCTTCGTTAATATCTCCACTTTCAGATTCTAAGACAAAAAGAAAAGAATTCTCAAAAGATTCTCCCGATCCTAGATTTACAATTTTTCCATTCTCTAGAACAATCCCTTAAATTCTCTCGATTTCGAGGATTTCTCTAACGTTCCTGATCTTCGACAAGACTCAGTCGTTCTCCTCGAAGCTTCGAACTAACACCGAATCACCCTATTGTTTTCTTTCTTCACTAACGAAAGTCATGGACAACCGTAATTTCCAGTATCCTTATAAAAAATTCTTTCTACGCTTTTGCAAATCCTTACGGCATTCTATATAGAACTCTTTCACTCTTAACCAAGCATATTCGTTGAGATTTCTTCACGCGTTGACGAGATCCTCGTCATCGATGGCACACCTCTCTCTTTCGCGTGAATCCTTACGTAACCGGCACGTCTTCTCCCATTCTTTCCGCATGCACGTTTACATGAAAATTCTACGGAGGACTTTCTTCGCGATCCCGTACCCGTCGACGCATCCCGGTCGCTCGCGGATTTACGAGGCCGACTCGACGTGGACGTCGACGTCGGCGAAGTACGAAGGGGGCGGGTGCATTGATCTCTGCGCCTGGAACGCGACTCGTGGCGCTGCACCGACCTGCCTCAATACGAACTGCATATTTCCGTCCTCCCTTCTACGCTCGACCCTCCGCCGCCTCCGTCTCCGCAGCAGCAGCAGCAGCAGCAGCCGCCGTCGCCGCTGCCGCCGCCGCCGCCGCCACCGCCGCCGCCACCGCCACCGCTGGGACGTCGTTTCCATGAACGGTCGCGTCCGACGACGGCTGCTCCGCCTTCGATACGTCAACTCTGCCCTCCTCTGCTTTTCCCATGTTTTAATAACAAATCTCTCTGGTAATTCGTGTTATCTTACGTAAGCTGCTCACATATTCTTTAGCGATCGCATATTATTTAGCGATTACGTATTTAGGTAAAGAGTAAGCTGATCAGTTTTCATCAGAAGTCATTACGAGCGGATACTATTGGTTAACGACTGTTTTGGAGGTTTTTAACGAATATCAGTTTACTGATTCTCTCGGCGTTTTGGTGATTTTAATAAGGAATTAGATAAATCAAAATGTCTTTCTCTTACCATATATTAACATTTTTCTTGTGTTCATACTTCGAGATAGTTAAGTCCTTCGACATTCTGAAACTCTCCTCATACTTGTTCCAACATCTTTCTTTCTTTTCTTTTCAACCTTGACATGCGTTTCGTTTGATAAGTTCTTCTCTTTCCTTGGGATTGTTGATCACCAGTTAATTATACGATCAATCATGTATTCGTAAAAATTTACTATGGTAAGCGTCCAAATACTTTTGCAAGCCGCTATAGTTAACCACATAGGTATTTCACCATGTCTTTCGATCGACCCATCTTTCTTGCGCATTACGCATCAATGATTGCCGAAGATAGACAGAGAAGATGGTTCGTGCGCTATGAACGCGTCGTAACGCATGCATGATTCATGATGAACACGAGCTTGTTGAAATTTTGTACCGTTAGCAACGAGTTACAGGTTTCCTCGCGATACTTCACGTTACCATCCTTTGGATTCAATATATTCCTCAATGTTTGTTCACCGTTTGTGCGGGAAACGCTCTGTATAATTGTGTTTCCGTCTGAATAAAAGTCAATACTAATTACGTCTAAAACCTCTGTTTTTTTCACAATCCTAGAAACAACAAATTAACTTCTCATATCCTCAGCACATGTTACAATTTTCGTCAATTTTTTATTTAAAAAAACAAAACTCAAGGCCGAAAATAATTAAGGAATTGCCGTCGTAAATGATGCACGTGGCACAATTGAAAATTTTCAGTACAAGAACAATTAATTATTAAAAGTTTATTATGTGTATCATTGCATCCAACATGAAACTTACATTATATTCTAGTAAGAACATAACTTTTTAATTTTTCAATAAAATTTTTAACTATTTTTTGTCGATATTTCGATTGTTTTACTAAACTTTTGCCATTATTGATGTATTTCTGTTAAACTTTTATTAAGCCGGCACCGGTAGTTGGAGAAATTTTTTATTTTCAGAACAGACAGAGTTCGTTTCAATCTTTGGTATTTTTAGTTCAATTTTTGGAATGTGTATTTTTGTTGATCTAAAAATAAATGTTTAAGTTTCAACATTTGTGAGTTAATGAAATGTAACAGTGTTTCAAGATACTTTACATTATTGAAAACTGTGTATGATATGTATGTATGTATATGTATATGCATATTACAATATTTATTGCGATCATGCTTATGGTCTAGGCCTAGTACAATCTTTGTTTACATACGTATTGTGCATAATGTATATTAGATATTACATATATGCATCAAATTTCCACTGTTTCTTATTATTGTCATATTATCGTATTTAAATAATCAATATTATTCAAAGATATACAAATGAAGAAAACAAAGTTCGAATCTCCTCATTTTGCTTTAAGAGTAAATTATCGTATTGTAACATTTACAATAAGAGTAAACTAGACATTTTCATCTTCCTATTTTACTTTTAGCGTATAATTGAGCAATAAAAATAAAATTTCTATTTCATTTCGATCAATTACAAATAGAAGAACATATAAAACATAACACACAAAAATAAATAAAACATCAAGTGATTAGTAATTGAATTTAAAATGTATATTTCGTACTATAACTATTCATTATGTTATAATAAGTTGCGTTTAGTTTGTATTTTTATGTCTACTCTGTTTGTTTATTCAGGTGTTTCAGAAATACAGATAAACATATTACGCATATACCTAATCAATATTACAAAATAAATTATAGAAACATAATTGATTTTCGCCGATTTGAAGAGGAAATCGAAATTCAATAGGACACTAGAGTCGAATCAAAATCGATTTGTATACCGGAAACGAGTATCAGATGTCTCGAAGAATCCAAGGAAGATGAGATGATGAACCGATAAAACTGCTGATGAAATCAACGCTACTTTCGAATCATGAGGATTCCAATTTTTACATCTTTCAGTGATCGACCTTAGATCAATATTTATGAAAAATGCTTATCAACATTGGAGAGAAAGCATGATTAAGCAATTTCGTCGCTGATGGAAAAACTCATACGAAAAAACAATGCTTTTGTCCGTTGATTTTGCTATTAGTAATACATGATCCATATGAAGCTAAATCATAGCTACTTAAATAACGAATAATTCCGAATACAATTGAAATTAGCCGTTTGATCATTATAAAGGACGCTTATTTTAACAATACATTATTATCTCAAAGGCATTTGTTTTGTTAAATAAGAAAGATATTATCTAATAATTATTTTATGTAATAAAAAATAAAACAAAAGGGAGAAAATGTAAGTTTATAGATTGATACTATGTATAAGATTATAATGATTGTATAACTAACTGGTGATCAACTTATGCATCACATTAAATTTCCTATAAAAACCGTATGAACAAACTTAACAATATTAAAAGATGTCGTGTTTATCGTTTGAACTCGACTATTTTCTCTGTTCAAAGTCTAACTGCAGTCGATCTAAAACGTCATAATATATACGAGCAGAATCGAGGAGCAAACTCATTGACGTAGCAAGCAATAATTAGGGCCAGATTTCAATGAACCTCGGGAGCTGGAGCGAATGTGAGGTTAGATCGGACTCGATTTCCAATTTCGCCGACTTATCTACGAATCGACAAGTTTCTATGGTGCGAAACGAATTGTGCACGCGTTCCAGCGTGAAACACGCTGGCCACGGAACCGTTTGATTTCGTTACAATATTCGTCGGAACGAGTGACGAAAGCGCCAATGGATTTCTGCGAATTCCGCGTTCGTCTGTTTCTCACGGTCGGTAAATTATCTTCGTGAGAGACACGGCGGCCGATAAAGACCAAGATTCGTCAAGTTGCACATAATTTTCTAATCTCTAAAAAAAAAAAAAAAAAATTTTTTCGTTTTTTCTTTTTGTTACATTTTTTTTCTAAGATTCTAAGTATCATTTTGTACAGCATGCAAATAATAGCTTCACCAACTTCAAGTATTGAGTGAAGGGCGCGAGTTTTTTATTTCGTCCGGGCCCGCTATTTTTAATCACAGGTTTCTTAACATTTAGCACGGTTACTGAATCATCGAGCAAATATTTCAGTAGCGTATACACACGCGACCCATCGTTCGCGTTCCAGCTCCTAGAACCTTTTTTTCTTCTAGTCGGAGCTAAAATGCCAACGTTTAAGAAAACAAGGCTTGTCTCGTGTCAGGTCTTGCGTCACGCAACCTAACCTAGACACACGTACAAAATTCCTAGGGATGTTTTCACAGTAGACACTACGGTTAAATTAGAGAATTAAGTGTCGCGATTTTTATCGCGTTTACTACGGGTTTTGAAATCTTAAATTTGAGTAAATTATGCATGCTTTTAATAATGTAAAGTTTTATAATATTATCTAGGGATGGAATGACGATGAAATGAGTTGAATATACTGTAAGATGTACAAATTACAAGAGATGTTAAGAAAAATCATATTTAAAATATTTTTGAATTACTTACTAAGACGTATTTAAACTAATATCTAGAATACTCAATCCAATTTCAAAATTCGTTCAAAATGGTATAGTCTACAGGCCTGATTTTAAAAACCGTAAATGCGCTATTTAATTAAAAGTCAGAAACATTAAAAAATTAACGATTTGTCCTTATACAAGCTTCACTAATTGTAAGTCATATTAGCAACAATAGACGGTCAATATCATTTAGTAATTCTGACAAATGGTATGCTACGAATCTCAAACTATCAAGATTATTGAGTAACAGCTACCTTCAGGGCACCAGTACTGTATTTTGCCCATAGTGTCGCCCCAACCATTCACTGCATTTTGTTGAGCATCGCCCTGCGAAATTTCTAGGATTTCTCCCATTGTGCCAATTATTGAAACACTTGTGAAGAAAGTACAAGATATCCTATTCCCGCTACGTCAACAAATTATACTGCAAGACCTTCGTATAATCATCTTTGTAAATTCACCCAAAACTGACGTGACATCCTTTCAAAGGACTTTAATGAAACCACTCAACAAGCACCAAGTTCAATGTACTTTTAAAATCAAGGGCATTGGTGAAGTTGAAACCTCACAAAACTTCCACATTAATCACTTTTTTACGCAATAGAAACAAAAATACACGTTAAACATTCGTCTGAAAGCAGCAGTACGGACCACTTTGAAATACTGTTACACGTTCACCGATGTGATAAAACACTCGCGAGGCTTGTTCGAGAAAATCAGTCACAGATTTCACGCGTGTCGCGGCCAACTCGATTGATCGCACGAGTGACTCGTAGTCGGTCGACCGATCGCGAACTCGCGCTATCTTCACGGTACAACGGACTTCAAGCCGGCTTTACCGCTAAAAGATTAAAGCAGGATTTCCAATCGTTGTCGGAGAAGACGGTTTGACGAATGAAACACCGTATGCATAGTCAGTTCGAAACTTTCACAACCACTCATAGACATCGCGACCAGGAACCAAAGGGACGAACGAAATAAAGAAAAAGAAGCGTTGCGAAGAGAAATCGCCGAGGCAATGTGTCATAACGAGAACGGGGTAAAAAAACTATCAACGTAACAATGCCGTCATCTCGCGATGACGCATCGCGTTTGGCTGACTGATTGTCGTCGTCATCGCGATTCCTCGCACTCAATACCACATAGATCGTTGCACGACCACGCGAAACATGATGTTTAGCAGGGAACTGGACAACAGACAAATGATATTCAAGGAACAACGACAACGCGTCGTCGAACACGAAATCGTACACGAATGACGTGCCGGTCATTCATGGAGCCCGCCGTCATGCTGATGGAATGCGCACATCATGATGGTGAAATCGTGGCGACCAATCGGCGTTCACCTCGCACCGGCTTCTGCGTTCGCGAACCACGCGCGCCACGTGACTTCACCGCTCGACCACGTGACAGCGTTGCACCTCCCACCACCAGGCTCAGCTCCACGACATGATCGCGTGACGTCACGACCAGCTGACTGCGCTAGTACGGTTCCCTACTCCTCTTACTCGTCCTGCTGCCTGCTACTGCTGCTACTTCTCTACTCCTTCTCTTTCTCCTCGACTTCCATTTTTCCATGAATCCGTTTCCGAACGGTCCGAAATTGACGCGATGCAACGCGATTCTCGATCGTCCACCGAAAATAGACACGGAAGGCGGTTTCGATGCGATGCCGACGATTTTCGAGGAGTTCGAAAATCATGGAAGCACAGGTGTTAAACGAGAATCGTTCGAAGGAGATTCTAAAAAGAAATCTGCAATTTTGAGTGTAGATAGTGCAGGAAAAGACTAAAAAAAAAAAGTCTCTGTGATATGTTTTCTAACTTGTCGCAATTATTTTAGAATTTTTATGGTATCGGACAAATTGTAAATGTAACGAATATTTGTGGCAAGTCGGAGATATTTGGCAAGACGATATTTCTCAGTCAAGAAATAAAACATGGCCATGTTCCGCCGAGAAGATTAATGTTTATCTTTATGTTTAAATTTACGTTAAGATTTATGACCCTAGTCTTCTGGTATCGCTCGATAAATTCGGGGTCAATATTGTTAACTAAAATATTGGCGAAATTGGTTACATAACTTTTCAAGGATATTGTTCGATTCGTATTAGAATTACATAATCGTAAATGTAAATCATACATGTTAACGAGACTGTTTCGCAGGTAGTAAAAATAACATAAATTATTACTTAGAAAAAAGTCTCTAACATTCTTTGATTGTAATAAGAAATATCTTTTCTGTCTTTGTGTATATTTCTGACTTTTATATATTTGTTTACTCACCAGGATCGAAGTCAGCCCCCCCAGCATCCATGCTACCTGGATTTCCATATCCTAAAAGATAAAAATTATCATCGTTGATAACAGCCTCAAACGAAACTATTACTAGAGTAACATTTCCATAAAATAAATTCAATAAAATATGTTCTGATTATCAACCATAGATACCAAAAATATATGCTTTACAAATTGCAAAACGTACACTAGATAGCGTTTACATCGTAATAACCTATTCGATGCAGCCCGTTCTGTAATTCTAACTGATAATCCGAATTGCACATTGAATGTCTATTTTGAATCGCATGAATGTAGCTCATCGAAACGTAATAACGCATTAGTACCGGAACGCACCAAAATCACAACAGACTTAACCTAACCAAACTTCATGCTACATTAATAAAACAAATCGAATATGAAAGCAGGTCGACGCCGTATTCGCGACATTTTGAAATCTTACATCTGGGAGACCAAAATGAAAAACATAACCACGAATCATGTTGATACACTTGATGAAAATCCGGGTTATTCGCAATTTTCTATGCACATCATGAATGATATTATTTAACGATGGAAATAATATTGTTTAGTAATATTGCAAAAAAAAAATATATATATACAGGGATTTTACTATTTATCATCACTATTCTCTAAAATCAAGGTTAGAATGGCATCATTGTTACGACAGTCAATGTTACCTGGAAGCATCACTGCCGTAACACTATTTAATTATTGACAAACATTCATACCGTCTCACGTGCCGTCCATGAAAAGCATTATATAATTTTACACGGTATCAACGACGGTTACGTCGATCAAGTTTACCGCCTTTCCGAAACTACGCGTGTATATATGCTCCATTTCAACAAGTATACTTATAAGAGCACCTGTGTCGAGATACATGTCCAAATATTGATTGACGCCCCGTGTCACCTATGGAATATTTGTATTTTGTAATCAGTGTTTGTTCAGACGTGGAATGCAACGCGCTTAATTTCGATTCTCGCTGGAATATCGACAACCAAGCGATGATCGAGGTATGCATCGGTCGAGCATTTTTCGATTATAATCGAATTACTCCCATCACTAGTCGAGATAGATACACACCGTGGCCGTTCCGTTTCGAGGCCAAGAGCCAGCTACTTCTGGGGTGGGGATGCGCTTATGGCACGTGTGAAATTTACGCGAATCGTGGCTAGACATGGTTCCTTCGCTTTGCGTGTGCGCGCCTGTCAACGCGCGCGCGCGCACCATGTGCGTGTTCGTGTATGTGTGTGTGCGTGCGCGCGTGTGTGATGGTTAGCTTTCCTGGTGTATAACGCTGCGTGTGTCGCATGCGTGTGTGCCAGATAGAGGGATCAGCGAGTTACATCACGCGTGTTCACCCGGGACTATTCCGGTTGTCTGGCCGAGCGCGGTCAGGGTGCCTGTCACACAGAATTGACACAACAGAGGACGGTTCGTCGTGAGCGCGACTTTCAAACGTAACACCAGGGAGAAACAACTGTCGTGATACACGGAATGCAACACACGAGCCGCTTTGAAGTCACATTGATCAACTCCATAAATCAAGAAGCACAGAAAAGCGATAATATTGCAAACATTGTTTTTCAAAATTCACTCAGACTTTACTACTATTCGTGTTATATTATAAATAAAATAAATTTATGATAGCAGTTTATGGGTTTTTGGAGAAATTGGATACTGGTTCTCATCCAAGTAAGAAAATTATAGAATTTAGAAAAAATGGAGTTGACCATTTTGGCTGTCGAGAGGCTTTCATATCGGAAGTTGCGAATGTTCAACTCGTGAGGGCCGCGGACGTGGAAGAAAAAGAGGAAGGGAGGAAAGAAACAGAAAAGGAGAAAAAAGAGAGGAGAAAAAATTAAAAGCACGGAGCAGAGAAAGAGAGAGAAAGAGAGAGAGAGAGAGAGAGAAGAGGGAATATGTGTATGCATATGGGTACACGCATAAACGTATACGCGTACGTGTGTTCATAGGATGGAAAGAGAGAAACATAGCGAAAAGGAGAGAGAGAGCAACAGTGAGGGTACGGGGAGCGAGGTAAAGAGGGAGCCAGAGGGAAAGAGAGAGTAAGCCGAAGGAGGAAAGAGGACAGGGTTTGTCTCTCGGCCGATACGCGACCGGCCATCTTGAATCCTGGGTATCGTTGAAAAATAGCAATTCTTTTCGGCGGTTGACAGAACGCCACGAGGGCTGAAAGGAACGATCGGACGTAAACGAGTCCGCGATGCTCGGAGACTGTGCGCGAAGTAACGGAACAGGTCAACCGCGACCCGGAGGTCGTTGCGTTTGCTCATGGAAAAGAGACGGTCCTGGTAACCGGAGGCGCAGCACACGGTGCTACAGGCACGGAAAGATGTCGACGGTCGCGCACATTTACAACACGTTATTAAAAAATCGTGACCGATACGGAACATGTTAAACACTCGTGCACTCAGGATCGTACGATCCTTCTTCACCCTTACTTTGCGGTTGATCGTCCAGACTTTCCCGGTCAGACATTGCTCTTTAACGCGGTCTCTCTCTCTTCGGTTCCACGCGTCGTCCCTCGACGTCTCGGCAACAGGCCCCAAGACGACCAAAAATCCCCGACACTGTCCGTGGCGCGACCCCGATATATCACCACTAACCAGCCAGCTCACCAACCCAGCACACCACTTACGAATTTTTCACTTCTTCACACACCACGGTCCGACCGCCGACCGACCGTCCGTCCACGGCACCAGTCGTCACCACCACCACCACACGCTCGCTCGCTCGCTCTACACCGTTCCACGCTCGCTGGCCCGACTCGCGCTCGCCCTCGCTCGCTCGCTTCTTCGTCTTTCACTCTCGCTCCACCTCCGAACCCCGTCGCGGTGCGAGAGAGTGAGATACCGCTACACTTACTCTATGCGAACGCACACACTCCTGACATTTCGTCGTGTAACCTGCGCGTGTCCATCTATATAAGACTGTTTCATAGCCACGGCACAATCCGTTATATCTCTCTCTCTTTGATTAACGACAACTTTACTCTGTCTCGCTCTTTCCCTCCTTCGCTCTTTTTAGCGGTTCCTATCGCGTTATCTTTGTTTAACCAACTGCGCGACCTACTCGTGGAGCGAATGGTGGCAGCACTCGCTCGTATCTCGCTTCACGTCGTATCGTATCGCGTTTATGTCCATCTTGCGTTCGAGCTATCGAACCAACTTGGTGGCGCTACTGTCAATTGACTTTTAGTTGATTGGTTTGTTACGCGCATGCGAAATTGGATATTATTTTTTGAAATTAAATATTGCATTTGCGTGAAGTAAAAGTCATTTTTATACATATTTATATAACTGTTATATATAAAAATATAGTACACTTCGAGTTTATATAAATCTTGTTTTTTAATATATTTTAACGTACTGATATAAGCTACCTTCGTTGAAATAAGCTGTGTATAAGCTATGTATATGTATACCATGAAATTCTATCTCGTCCTTTAAGAATACATTGTATATAAATTACAGTAATCGTCTTACAAAAATATATTTTTCCTTACATTAAACGTACGATCACGTGTGGTGAATCAAAAATGCCGAAAGTTAATTGAAACATTTTATTCATTATTTTTTAAGCGAAAACAAACAGCAAAATTCAAGTACATTTGTTCCTTACACGTTTGCTTTAATTCGCCTAAAATGTAAGTATGCGATAACATGTCTCGTGTAAGATGCAATGTTAATGCTTTCATGCTTATGAATGTATGCACATCAGTTGTAAATACTTGATGAACATGTTTTAGTTGATGTATGAAAAAATCAATATATCCGTTTTGTATGCATGCTTAGATAAAACGATCATCATCATCATCATCAGCATCATCATCATCATCAGCATCATCATCATCATAATTGTTATGGAACTTAACAACAGCTCCGCATCGTCATTTTACGATTTCACAAAATTTTATCTGTTACATAAATCGCTCGATAGCCGTTACTCTCTCATCGAAGAGAATACTGTGAAATGCTTACAAAAATGATAGCCGCGGAATAAGGCACACAATTGATGCAACGCGTATTTAATATAGCGATATATCTATCTTTAAGTGCCACTGGATGTCAATGAATTTCTATCAGTGTATGGATCGTCCTGGATATTGTGTTTACGTATATAATGCCTATGGAATCTAAAGCTTCGCAGGAACTATTGTGCCTATATTGCTGTTGTGATAATAGTTTTATTATTATTATTATCAGTATTATTAATAATTAATATTATTATTACCGTACTTGGTGTTACTAATAATGACTGGATGATGAGTAGTTTTGTATATACAGGTATCTGATGATATGGGGTGTGTGTGTGTGTGTATATATATATATATGTATATATATTTATATGTATGATTTTTTCACGAACCACGTCTATCGAACAACTTACATAATATGCAAACTGAGGTATTCGATCTACTTGACACAACTCAACTAAAGCATGAACTATGTCGTAACAAGTGCAATTTCGGTACTGTGTACATTTATGTGTATGAGTAAAATCTGTTCTATTTCAAATTCAAAATATCTATTACGAAACAACATGCTCCACCTTATGTTTCTTTTACCCGTACAATGAAAACCAATAGAGTTTAATAATTCTTCTCGTTAAGTTTATCTATATACATCTTACATTACCTCGTAACAGCTACAGCCTCGTACAGTTAAATAGTTTCCTTCTTTTACCAATCCATTTCCTCTTGAACAACTATATCCTTTGTCTAGCTCGTTATTACTGTATTCTGTATGACTGTCGTAAATATTTACGTAAAGCGTAGCTCGATTACTGAATCGTTCTCGAATTCCCCAAAGGGTAGTACGACTTCTGCTTACTTAAGAATCTTTTGAAATGATCGGTGCACATCATGGTTTTAGAAGCAGCTGTAACTTTCCTATGCGAAAGGCTATTTAAGGCTACGTGGTGCGTGGAACGATATACTAGTGTGCTTCTTTTTCTTTCTTTTTTTTTTAAGTTTTCGTCCTTTAAAACTTACGTTTCAAACTTTACGGAATTAGTTTCGTAAAAAATATGCCTTAGTCATTTTGATGTAATATACTTCGTGTGTGTGTATGCGTGTGTGCGCGCGGGTGCGTAATATCTATAAAGTATTAGACCGAGAACAGAAACAACAATGTAACGTGGTATGTTTTGATCATATTTCTGTTGTTGCCGTATGTTTGTTTTCTCCATTTTCGTAGAGTAGTTCAGACTTGACAATTCATTGCATTTATACAATCCAAAGCAGCGATTATATTCTTTGAATCTTAATAAGCTCGATTTCTTTTAAACGATATATCATATTGTTTAACGAACAACTCTTCGTTCGGTAAAATTTAAAGAACAGAAGAAAATAAGGTGAGAAATGAAGAAGAGAATGAACATGAGAACGAAAGGAACAAAAGAATATGTGCACCGATTTACGTATTGACGATAATGTCAACAATATCATACGTATAAGTAATATACGCTCTCTCATGCATATAACATGTCAACGAAAATCATCCATGAAACACGATTTGCGAGAGCTCGACCTCTTAAAAGCTATTTACAAAAATGAATAGCGATACGTAGGCTTTTCATTATATTATTATCCGCTGCCTTTGAGCATGCCTCTAACTTTCAACAAACTTGCGCATTCGATGCCGATCCACAGGGTTAATTTCCTTTCGTATCTCTTATCTTTCGATAGTTCCCTCGACGCAACTACCGAACGCATATTAATAATAATAATAATAATAGTAATAATAATAATAATAATAATAATAATAATATTAATATTAATATTAATGAAAAATATAACGATAGTACGATGGATACGCACGTTCTCTGTGAAAACGTGTACGCGATATATGTATATAAACCAGCGAAGAGTACAATGTCAGAGGCTTATGATACTTAGAAGAGGACGGCCTTGACATCAGTACTTTAAAAATGTCCCTGTGGAGGTTTATGTTTGTAAACGAGGCTGTCAGTAAAAATTATTGAATCTGGCAACAAACCGTCTTGCATGGTATTGGAGTCTCGCCTTCCTGACCGTACAACGTTCGTAATTTAAAAACTTTTGAATCCATTGCTAGAAACGGTGAGTTGCCGGTGTAACAGCTTTCATATACTTCAAAAGCTTCGTCGATAGGCACGTCGCCTTTGTCTTTAACGGGCTCCTTCTGCGCTGGAATCTCTTCCTTCCGCTCAGACATATTTGGCACTGATTTCGACGAAGTTGGCGGATCTGCTTTCAAACTGATCTCCTCTATGCTGGTAGCGCTATCGCGTGCCAATCGATAATATTTCTGCACATAGTCCACGATAACCTGTTCAACCTCGATGGTATCGTCCTCCGCAGCTTCTCCTTCGCATACTATTCCCTCGCTTTGTAACATTCTCTTGGGAGTTACCAGAGGCTCGATGATCTCAGTTTCCCAGCATTCTAACACGTCAGGCTCTTCTATGCTGTCCAAGGAATCTACTCCGCTACCACTCCTTTCATCCTCGATGCTACTGCTCCTCTTTCGCTCTTCCTCTATCTTCCTCTCCACCGTTTGTTTACCCGTTTCACTCTTCTTAGGGGCTTTGATCGTCGTGGCAGCATCGTGACATTTTCGTGGGCTCGGTTCGTGCGTGGAAGACGTTAACAACTTCCCATCTTCCGAGACTATGATCTCTCCTTTTTCGAAGGTCCTCACGTTCATCGTGTCCTCGACAATCCCATCGTCGTCCTCGTCATCCACATCCTCCGTATGCCGAATCTTCGTATCGATATTATTGGAGGGATTCCGCGCGTGCGATTTCCCTTGTCTTTTCGTTCGCCTTGCATTGACTCTCTTCGAGTCTATCCGAGAACTTGAAGCAACCCTCACACCCGCAACGCTATCCTTCTCAGTAAATTCGCAAGTATCATCAACAACAACCTGTTGCTGTTGTTTAGCCAGATTCTTCCTTCTCGCGATGTTCGCTAAGTTCTCCCGCTGGCCGCAAGAATCCGACGAGGACACCATCTCGTGGTCCACTTTGCCAATCACCACGTGCCTTGCCACTCGTCTCCGTTCCTCCGACCTCTTCTTCGCGTCCTTCTTCCTTCTCGAAGCACCACTGTTGTTGCTTCTATCCGGCTGCTGTTGCTCTTGTCCACTCTTGATGTTACTGAGCCCTGCGAATTCCCCGCAGATAGCTATGCGCGACAATGCAGTATTGTCCGCACCGCTACTAGCAGATAGTGCAAGTATGGGGTTGCTTTGCAAGTTTTTTGGCGGCTCTTGGTCCATATCGTCCTCGTCCTCCTCGCAGTCCATCGAAATGGTCGACGCAATGAACAAATCTGGCGACTTCTCTTTGCGTAGCCACTCCGTTACCGCTTGCATGATCGGATAATCGGATAGTTGCGTCTGGCTCTCGAAACCAGAGTCTTCGTTCGTCGCCTCGATAGTCTCCTTATTTAAGAGATTGCATACTGCTGTCTTTGTTCCAGCCTTACTCGATACCTGATTGATACCTTTCATCGCTTTGTTATCGCGAGATTCGAACTTGGAGCTTTGTATGTCTAGCTTTGTATCGTTCGACAGATCGATCTTTTTCAGATTCTGAGTCAGATCGTGTATCTTCGTTTCGTTCTCTGGCTCCGTGACGCTGTTTAGGTCCGGACCAGGTGTCGGTTCCCTCACGAACTTGGTACCCTTCGCGCTGTACTTCCTCTTGGATAGACTAGTCGACGACGATGATTTGCTGCTCGATAAAGATTCCTGATTCTGATCCTCCACGCTTTTCGGCGTGATCGATCCGGATCTCGTCTTTTCGTCGTTAAATACAGGAGACAACGGCCTCGACGTGGTCATCGATGCGTTCTTGCTGCTCGAGTCGGAGTCCAGGTTTCCGTTCGTTAAGGTCTCTCCGTTCATTTCGTTGCTCGGTCGTTCGCATAGCTCCTTCGCACTCGGACAATCTTTATTCGCTGCTTCGGTAATGCTTGGCAGTTTGTCGACGTGAGTCGCTTCGTTCACGACCTCGTCTGTCGAAAGAGCTGCCTCCTCGTCCGCCGGGAGGCAGTTGGTCAGTCTATTCGATTCGTTATCTAAACTGGTAAACGTATCTGGCGACTTCGATCGACTGTTTTCTAACGAAGTTGATGTCGGTTCTAGTTGCTGGTCAGACTTGCCGTTATCAGACAATTTGTCGTTTTGCTTCTTCGAGTCGTCCGATATGACACCGTTGCATACCGCGTTCGACTCGCTGTCTACCAAGTTAGCATCCGACGATAACGCACTCGGTTGATTTATCGTCGAGCTGGTCTCGCACGTAGGTGTGTTATTAGCGGATGCTGGAACAACGGGTAGCGGGGTACGTGGTTCTACGGGACGTCGCAGCTGAAACTCCTGACACTCGGGGTTCAGCGGCCGACTGCTGGTCGTGGTCGTGGTCGTGGTCGTGACCGTGGTTGAACACACTGTCCAGGGCATTTCGGAAGACGGTAGGCCGGTATCACACTCGGAACTGTACTCTCCTTCCTCCTCGTCTTCCGTGTTACCCTGCATTTTCACAGCAATTTTTCCATTAGTTTTTAATAAACGAAAATTAATTACATATTTAAAGACGTACTACGTTATTCCAATTTCTTATCAAACGTACATTTGCAACGAACAGTCGTGTCTCATAGCGGTGAAACGAAATTTCAAAAACGAACTTTCGTATAACGCGCATAACGCAAGATCATCTTCTCTCTATATCTATAGTTTCCGCTAATTATATCGCGGACCGCGATCTGCTCTTTATTTCACATATGGCACATATTTTTCAAAAGCGACACAACTCAACCAAGTTTATCCGCTCTTAGCCCTTCAACCTTCTTTACCTCTCGATACAGGACTAAATTATTTTTAGTTGCGACGGCTTTCAAGTAACCTAGCACCTAGTACACAATCAATATCGATTGCTGGAGACAGATCTCGTGTATACATATACTGACACGATTTTAGACCTTATCGTCTTTCAGTTAACTAGCGAAACCCCATCAGCCTGTATATTCGTAACAATTTTCTATAAAACTTTGTACGATCTAAAAAATCTGTCCAACCGTGTCATCCACTCACCGTAGTAAATCTTCTCTGCCTCCTTCTCTTTTTTTTCTTCTTTCGCTTGGCACAGGCCGCTGACATGGCCGCTGACATGGTGGCAAAGTCCGTAGTTCTGATCATTAGCCCGCTCTGTATCGTTACACCTTGGACAGCAGAAATATCGCGAATTAAAACTCTTTCATACACCAGCAAGCATCGTACGTCGGTTAAAAGTTGGACGAGACGCGTGTCTTTCTAAGACTTTTGCTCCTAAGAACTCCAGCTGAAAATCAACAGGTGGAGAACTCGAGGAGCAAGTGGAAGGGCGCGCGAGTATCGAACTTGGCTTCTCCATCGCTTCCACGTCCTTTCGTTTTCCGCGTGGACAAGCCCCACGGCGACACCGAGCAACAGTTATTTTAAACCGCGTCTATTTGAGACGCAGCGATGGTCAGATCCCTTTGCCAAAGTCGAGAGATCTCGCGATGCTCCATAGCGGGCGACGATGCCGTAGAAAAGTGGAAAACAAACGAAAATTCACGTTATCGTCTCTATTATTCTACTAGACAAACTGCGGATTCTTCTGCGATCGTAATAAATTGAAATATACAGAAATGTATAGAATGCGCGGCATGACACGAACGGCTTACTTGCCAAATTTGTTGACTCCGCGAAACAAAAACTAGAGAAAATTCCCGAAATTATATGAAACAGAGCTTCGTCGCCAAAAAACGTCTAAATAGATCTCTATCGGATTTCATCGTTTCAAGACTAAATATTCCAATTATTTCGATCAATAGCGTGCGTATATATCGTTCGAAAACGAAGTTTCGGAAAGCTGAACAAACTTCTTCCTTTGTGTATCCTCGTTATTAGCAATGTCATTAGCAGTGTTATTAGCAATGAAAAACAATAATCATGTAGGCATAAGAACAAACGAGGATAATATGAATTTTCACATTTTTCTATTGCATCGTCTCACTCTGCACCCCTCGCGCAGTCCGCAATTACGGACAAACATCGGTGGCTCGTGTACACGGTTGTGCCATCCCTTTCCTGACAATTAGACAATTTTCTTACGAGTCAATTACGATATACGTGTAACGTCTGTTTGTCACGTGCAACGTGCGAGGCAGCGTGTCGATGCAGGCGATGATTTAACGAGATAACGATGACGAAAGCGAGATATATTACGGTGAGAGAAGACGCGGATAACGAGAATCGTGACGATTAGGAAAACGTAATATATGCAAGAGAACACACACATACGAGCGTGTTAGAGAGTCTTGGGCTTTAGCTACGATCGCCGGATCATCGACGCGGACATTGTCGCCGGGGTCTATCGTGACTATTTTCGTGGGCCACGGCACGCACACGCGGTGGATCGCATGACGCGACTGGCTTATGCGCACGCTGTCCAAGCTTCTTAAGCAGCTTTCTCTATTTTCGTGGCAGCGAGAACTCGGGACATGCACACAACGTTGTATCGTTGACACGGTTGAAACGTACAACATTAATTAGACTGACAAATCAGTCTAATTAATCAAGTACAAATATATCGTTTAAATCTTGTATCATCCGTAAACGCAACTTTTGTGCCGCCAGAAAAAATGCCATACTTTAGAAATGAAACATAGAACCTGGTTAAAAAGTGCTCGATCGTGAAATAGGGATACGTGCCAATACTTTTTGTAGTCGTAATGGAATGTAAATCAGCAAGCTAATACGATAGCCACGGTCTTTACTCAATTTACTCATATTGACGTAAACGTAGATAAAGGAATTTGTTTTTGCGTATTATGTGTTTTCTGTTAGTTTCCGTACTTCTATATTACCTACAAATACATGAACGTCCGTACTTCATTGAATTCCAAATTCAGTTACTATCGTGATTTGAATTTGAAAGAATATGTAAATGTCTCAGATTGCTAATCGAACCGACAATTTAATAAATACGTAGGTATTCGTTATAATTGGTCGATAGAATATAATGTAAATATATCGATTTAATCGAATTGATAATTTCGATTAATTTCTTAAACGAGTAACGCTATAATATATGAATATAACTTGATATTTTTGAGATCGGTATTTATCGCGCCAACTGATAAGCGGTTTCTCAACTATTACAGATACGCAAATTACGAATTGCAAAGATTTTTAAATATTTTGTAAACGAATAACGTGGCATGCATAAATATACGCGTATATAACAGTATATAACAGTATAGGAGAAAGCAGCTCTACTCTAGAGAAGAATAATTAATTGGAACGATGATTTTTTTTCGTTTTTTCTACGCAGTTTCGATAGCAGTGTAATTCAGATTCATCGACGACCACCGTGTGCACTTTGACGTATCACTTTGAATCGATTCGTATTTGTTTGAAAATATTTTTACAAGTCAAACAGGGTACCCTGTAAGAAGCCATACAAGAAAAATCTATGCGATTCCACTAGGTTACCACCGAAAGGGTATAAAAAGCTCGATTCTTGGACAGCGATATTACGAACGAGGCAACAAAGTAGCGATTATCAGCGTATTTCCGCGATCGTATCTAAAGAGTAGCGGCTCTCTTTGCGAATTATTACCTTTTACCTTGAATGTGGTAGAGGCACGGCGGTAATAAAACAGCAATGATGCCGATGGACGGGACAGCAGTCATGAATCTGGCTATATCCCTTTCTCCTGGCCGCGCATCCAACCGACACTGTTCTCGTTTAACATTAGAAACAGGAACGATCAAACGTACTAACGCCTAAGCCGAGGCAACGCGGGGAAGGAGCAACCGGGTACAAAACAGCGGCTTATCGTTCTATAATCGTGATCTTTCTTTCCTCTCGTGTTACACGTTGCCTATTTATATACGCTTTTTGCTTTTTGATCCGACCTCTCTCTCTCTTGTGGCAGCGACAATTAAGTTGCGTAATGCACTTCCGACGTTTAAACGTTTGTAGAATTTGACGATTAAACGCGTCAGACGGTAGATTTCTTGTCCAAAATTGAGTTTAAAAGGTGGCGGATGTGTGTATGAATCTTTGTTTGACAGAATCGATTGACGCGTTAAACGGATCTGAATGATGGAATAAAAATACGATAGAAATTAATCGGATATAACGCGTAGCAATAAGATGATAGATAATAACGAAATAGTAGGATAAAGTAAATAGATTAAAAATATAAAAACTAATAAATATATAAATAGAATATAGAGTAAAGAAATCGAAATGTTTATCGGATCGTAATAAATAAAAATACGTAATACGATGTGTATGCCGTTGCTGCGAGAAATTAAGATTGGAATTTCTGTTATTGAAACGGAATTTCTGTCATCCAGAGAAGACCAAGACTAAAATTTTGGAATCTTGCGAAATTTTTCGAAGCTAGGATCGTTTCTTGGAAAAATAAAAATTTGTATGATCGTAAGAACGGAAACGGCCAGAACGAAACATCGACCGCAAAACGATTTGCGCAACGTAGCGCTGCTCCCTCCCCGAAGTGCGTAGATTTTCTCTTGGTCGCAAGAAACACAACCTTCGCATGTTCCCGTCCGTTCGCATGTTGTTCCGTCCATCTGTCCATGAACAGAACCAAAGCTACAAGAGAGAGACAGAGAGCGAGAGAAAAAGGTCCGCGTCTAGAGTCATGCGATAGTAAGGGAGAAAAAGTAAGTAACTCTCTTTCGAGAATCTACCGCCAATGACAGAGAAGGAGGAGAAGAAGAAGAAGAAAAGAGTAGAGGAGAGCCGAGAAAGACCGATATTCTCTCTACGGCCTCCGGTTCTGACACGTCGCTATCAACTAACCATTTACGTTGACCAAAGGAGGGCCAAACATGTAGTGACCAGGATACATGTAAGGCTGAGGAACCGTTGGTAACACGTGCGAAACGTGTACCGGATGATCCTGTATCATCATCGGATCATAGTAGGCACCACCGTTCATCCCGTTCTCTAAAGGCTGTTCTTCCGCCTGTTGTTCGTCCCCGTACTGTTCCTCCAGTCTTTGCTCCTCTTGTTCGTCGACCTGCTGTTCCTCCTTCGCGTTCATAAGAAGCGCAGATTGCTCGTCGTCCATTTCCCCATCTACGGTATCACCGTAATTGATGCATCTTGTCCCATTCTCGTTCCACATTCCGCTGGTACTCTGAATTGGTGGAATCGTATCCTCTTCCTCTTCCACTACCACCGTACTCTCTTCGATGCATTGATTGTTCTGAAAGAGAAATTTCGACGAATTAGATATTTGGTGGTTATTTTTGTTTGTGAACGGGAGGTGGGCGGGAAGAGGGCGGCTGAAGAAAAGTTTCGAAGAAAACGCGAAGCAATCGTCGAGTGATTTTCGTTAGACGAATTTGTTGGAGATCTATGAGGTGAAACGTACAGCGCAGAGCTGGAAAGATGATCGGCGGAACGATACAGGAGCAACGAAACCATGCGTATACCGTGTTGTTTGTACGTGTAACACTTTCACGCGACACTCGCGATTATCTTTACGATCGCGTTAGATCTATCGAAAAATAACCAATCGGACTCGTATTCTTCCTTCCTTCGTCTAATCGTCTTTTCAGCTCTCTATCGTACGTCGTCCATTTTCTCTATACCTCGTAATTCATCATACAGTAGGGTTCACCAGGCAGTTTGGGTACGATCGTCGAATTGACCCACTCGATCGGCCTAAGAGGTACCGGTGCACAAGGCATGGCCGCCAACACGCTGGGCGCAGCCTGCGCTGCCATCGGCGCAGGACCAACCAGCATCACAGGATACTCGTAATAGTAACCACCCATTTGGTCGTAAAACGTCCCGTATCCTAACTGCGCGTTCGAGTCCATCACCGGCGCATACTCACCGGTACCGCAGTCCCTGTCTAGTAGCTGTTGATCCTCTGTCGTTTCACTGCCATCTGTAATCAACGTGAGAGGATAAAACGAGAGTACAGACTGCGAACTTGCAACAACTAACATTTATGTTACGTGAAAACACCGAGAGAACAGGTTCGTGCATGCAGTTTCACTGATTTACATTTTTAACTGTGGGACGTAACTCGCTAACCGGGGACGACGGGTTAACTCGGACTCTCAATTTCCGCAACGTATCTTCTTATTTACGATTTCATCTTTGCTAAAAATTCTGTTAAACGTACAGGTAAAATAATTTCTTTATTTTCCAATTCCAAGTATCTTTCATCTACGCCCCCCTTTTTCATTTCTCGCTACCGGTTTGAACGGAAACAAAGTTCGATAACTAAATTAGAAAGTTGGAAATAAGCTCAACGTGTAACGCTTCGACATCTCGAAAGCAAACAGCCATGAATTTGATAATTTATCTTTCTGCCAATTGTACAGAAAATTCAACTACGAAACAACTTTTTACCAAACATTGTCTGGAAGATCTTTCGAATGCACGATGAGTTGAAAGAAGGGGGTGGGACGATACTGTACTTGCCTGTCGGCAATGCTCTCCAACGAGATACGACAGAGTAACGCGGAAAGTCGTACAAAGTTGGAGAGAATGGTAGGGGTAACTCGAAGCAGCTTGCCGGATACCACGCGGCGATCGGGAAGGCGGACGAGACAAGCCAGAAACTCGATGAAATACGTCACGTTTCTATCTATACCTCTACCTGCGGTGGAATGCGACGCCGATTGGCTCTCGGTGGTCGAGGATGTCGCGCTGGTGTTCGCGTTCCCAGTACACGGCTTCTTCTTCGACAGATAACCCTTTTTGAACAGCATATCCTGCCTCGGTGTCGTGATCCTCGTGTACTCATCCTCGTTGAAGATAATCTTTGGTTGAGACGTTGAGCCGGACGAATAGTCCTTGTGCCGAGTCGTGGCACCAGCGTAAGCTCCACCGTTGCTACTTCCGGCTCTGAGCGGCTTGTACCCGCTCTGTCCGATCCTACTGCTGAAACTGTGCGTGTCATTTTCTTGTCTCTTCGCGTAACCGTTTCGCAAACCTTCTTCTTCGTCCTCTTCGCCGGGTGGAGCTGAAAATTAAATCAGAAAATGTGGTTGATCGGATCCAAGTAATTTCGTTTTCTTTTTTCTTTTCTCTTGTTTCCTTTTCCTTTTTCCCGTTAAATGAACGCTGTTGTTCATACGTTATCACAGCAACTATTTTAATTTGTAAGTATAACAAAGAATATAATTTCTTCTCGCCCTGTCTTTCATTAGTCTGTTATTTTACGTATTATAGCGTTGGAATTTATAATTTGTCAGTTTGCGAGTTATTTATAAGTTTTATTTTCTTTTACTTTACTCCGTAAAACCGAATTACTTTCTAGCGTGTGAGAAACACAAACAAAATGT
This sequence comes from Bombus cullumanus, assembly GCA_014737535.1. Taxonomy (NCBI): domain Eukaryota; kingdom Metazoa; phylum Arthropoda; class Insecta; order Hymenoptera; family Apidae; genus Bombus; species Bombus cullumanus. The sequence goes on along the minus strand of JACXIX010000064.1, from coordinate 324,066 downwards.
TGACAACAAAATTAGAACACGTTTCGCTATGTTTCAACGATTTTCTTTTTTTTTTTTTTTTTACACTACGCAAATTACAACGTAAAATTCAAAACGTACGTCGTACTTGTAACTGGACGTTTCACGATTCTTTACCGAAGGATAGATACGTTTCACGAAACGAATAAACTGCGACGCTGTCAAATAATTTCCATGTTATCCCTGTTATAAAATTTACTCGTACAGGTGTAATTAATTACAAATAACCGAATAAGAAAATATAAATCTTTTTCGCGTCGATGCAATAATAAATAACCTATCTTGCTTCGATCGATCGCTTTACCTATTTGCAACGCGTCTGATAGAACGAGAAGTTTATTGTTTTCGGTGCTTCGATATAACGTAAGAGTCATAGGAACGATAACGATTTGTCGAGCAGAAAGAACACCGATTCGAATTACAGAGGAATTTGTCACCCGAGTGCAACGGTGTTTGCTAGCCACAAACAGATCCGTTTGTTCGATACGTACAACGACGAGTCTCACGCGGCAGCAAAGTCTCGAAGAAATCCCATTCGGTCCCATCCTCGATCAGGTAAATACACCACTGTTCAAAAGTTTGCGTCCACGAAATGAAACGTATTCTACCGGTAGGAGGTCTACCGAGAGAATCTCGTTGAGCATCGATCGATCGATCTTTGTATCCTCTATAAAAGGGTATTAAGAATCAAGCACTTGGATTTGCGAATCGATTAGTTTAAAAGTACTTTTCTACGGAGAATTAAAAAGACTCGTCGATCGACGCGTACAAGAATTTCTGTAAATCTATTTAAAAAGAACGGAGACGACCTTAAAACGTTTAAAATGCCATTACTTGCAGGATCGATATACGTACTAGATCGTGTATTATTCGACACTATGCAACTTTTCTCGATGAAGAGTTATTTCCACCGTTATATCATCCACCATTTTAGAGTTACAGCTTCTCCTGGTCATATACAGTTACGTACAATATAACGAAGAAAAAAGATACAAAAGCTTTCTATTTTCTTACACACATTTTCCTAGAATTTGGTGAACTGTTAACGTGCACAGTACGCATTAATAAGTCAGCGTGAGAAACGTGCGAGCGTCGACCATTTTCATCGTCGTTTAAAATTGCAACTAGCGACAATCGGTCACGGTGTTTCTGCAAGTATCGTACTTGGTATTATTCTCGATTAAAAGATTGTTGCTTAAAAATAAAACGAGATATTTATAAACGACTAATAACGTAACCTACGTTTATAATACAAAGTATGCTGCTTTCATCATCTCCTATCATGCTGTGCTGTTCTAAACGGCGTATGCGTATAATTAGGATCAAAGAAGTTAATGGTTCGCGACTCGAGAAAAGAAATCGTACCGATCAAAGTATCTTAGATCGAGACATCTTAGATCGGGAACTCGAACGCTACGAGAATAAAAAATTAAACGAATAAAATGAGAATGAAACCAATGACTCTCGCGAAATATAAACACATTGTACGTATAAATAATTAATTTATCTATCTACTCGAGAAAGAAAAATACGTTCTACAACGAATCTCTACAACGATTCTACTTTCTTAGCTACGTCCGTAAAAATACGATATCGAATAAAAATTCGCAGTCTAGTAATAATGCTTCGTTTAAGGGAAAGAAACGCGATATCGTAAAAATGAGAATTATTATCATTAGCGAAATAGTTTGGTTAAATTTTTAGAATATTGTACTTTACCGTATCGGATACTGGCACAAGTAGGGTGAAAGAAAACAATCGTTGGTGCCGTGCATTTTTCTTACATAGTGACAAGCATAATTAACTGCTCGAAGATCAAAAGATTATCGTTACAAAGTTAGATACAGTATTATATAACCGTTATTACGGAAACATATTTATACGACGTTTCGCGTCCTAACACCTTGTAAACAAGTATACAATTTGAAACTTTCTTTTTCAAAAAAGGCCTTTCAACGTTCTTTCGTCGACTTTAATTTATCTTTTTTGAAACGATAAAAATTCAAGTTGAAAAACCGATCTAATTCAGTGATAAATCGATTATTCTCTATAAAACAGATTCGTAAACAAATATATACGTAGAAATAATTATAAGACGTAATAATTATAAGATCTAGATAGAAACTGAGTAAGATCCGATCTACGAGGAAATTTACGGTAATCCATTTATCAGAATTCCATTTATCAGCGATGCATTTAGACGGTGCCGGATAAATCTTTTTTTTTTTCGTGGAGGAAACCTCCATAGGCGTCCCGCGCCCTCCGGGGAGAAGGCGCCGGGTAGTGCCGGAATCTGGCTGAACGCGAACCTCGACTGTTTGAACCAGACATCATAGATAATAAGGAGAATCAGCGATTTCTCTTTTTTTATCGGATAAGTCGAACAGATATTTCTCAGCCGGTGCTATTTTGTTGCTATAGCGATCCCGTTCAAACGCACATACCAATTTCATACGAAACTCGTGCAAAACTTCTACGAAAATCAACGTTTTAACTCGCCTCTCGAGAACAATAATTTTTTCCGTCGTTCCTTTACGTTCCACGATCTGTCTTTTCTCGGCTCGTAAGAAAAGAAGGTATTAAAGGTATTAAAAAGGTACTAAAAAGGTATTCGGATAAATGGATTTTTACCGTAAACGAATTATACCGTTCGACGATCGGTTATATCGAATAAAATAGAAGAACGCTTGCATAAGACTGTATCTTTATCTAACGTCGCCGACATGTGAGAAACGCAAGGTCCATTCGAGATACGGAGGTCGTAGCGAAGGAGTTGAAAAGAAAAACGAAAATAGAAAAAGAAACCATTGCGGATGTACATACGCGCGTAATATTCCAGAGTCTAGTTTCTAATCTACGATATAATTTTATATGGACAGCTTCAAGCTTCTAAAAACTAACTTTTAACGGGCGAGACAAAGCGTAAACTACTTGCACGAGCTATCGACCTTCGTTACATCGATCGTACTAAACCTCCGATACTCCCAAGTATATTGCGTGTAATTGTGCTCTATTACGCCAACTAACAAAATTCGTTTCTATCTACTCTATGATATTAATTTTAGAAAATCGTGACTGGTCATGGGTCAAACGAAACGTGTTTTGCGAAATTCAAAATTAATTTCAAAAGTGATTCTTTATCGCTAAATACGATGTCCTCTCTTGTTCAACTACGAGGATAAAGCAGAAAAAAAAGAAACTGGCGTTAAAACAATGGTAGAAAAAGCAGATTATAATATTACCAGTAACGTCTGTTTTTTTAATTGAAACCGGCAACACCGGTTCGTTGTTTAATACGAAAATAAACCAACATCTTTTTATTTATTTATGTATTTGTTAAACTCGATGGTCGTTGACAAGAAATTTGTTGACAAGAAATGGAGATGAATGGAAATATGCTACGTCTGCTCGTGCTTAGATATAACAAATAAATTAGAATAAAACAAGGCGGGATTAAAATACGACAAGTAGATCAAGAGTCAGATTTTAAGATTATTAGAGCAACACGTTTCTCGTATAAAAGTGTTTCTTTCTAGTCACTTTGTTTCACGGTGTGCAACGATACTTGCCATTTCGCAAAACGAAAACAGAGTAAAAGATAGACGAGGGCCTGTTGCGCAATAATTTGCCGACTAATAATATCGGTGAATCGACGAGTGACAAGTTAATCAAATCGATACATCGGTTGCGCGAACAATTTCATTAATTTCGCGCAAACTTTACACCTAGCACGTGGACTGCGGATTTTGATGCGTTTATAGGAAATCCGGAACAGCGCCGAATCGCGTAAAATGCAAAGCCCAGTGCTTTCTATAGGTAATACGTACGCAATAGGTAGGAAAAGTTAGGAAATTCCACTACTAACTAAACCTGCAGTTACGTATCGTGCGATAGAATTTATCACGTATCACGGCAATAACTGGTAACTCGTGGCATATGAATTATCAGCAAATTTCACCAACGACGTCGGTCGGACGCGTTTCATCGAATTTGATTTGCTCTTAAGAAGGCGCAGAAAATAATAAAAAAGCTATAGCGAAAACTGTCCGCTAAGAACCATGATCAGTCTGTTCGACAGGGTTTCCGTACCGTCTTGGTACCTCGCTAAAAGTAGAACGTGTTTGGAGGAGCCGATCACGTGGATAACCTTTCGCTGTCGACGCCACTGCATCTCTCCCTGGCCGTCTCCTTCCTCGCGAAATCCTCCTTTCCTTCGACCCTTGTTTTCCAGCGTATATATACACCACCAGTCAGTCACTCGTCGGTCTTTCACTCCAATTTCACGCTCCTTTGCATTTTTTCCTTCCCTTCACCTTTAACTCCTTCTCTTCTTCTTGACGACAGAAGAAGTGGCAAAAGCTTAAAGATTCATCTATCGTTCGACCCTCTTAACTTTTACGGCGCCTAATCGATCTCTTTGATTATTTTTTACAAATTTTCATTTTATCACAAGCAGAGAAAATTTTCGGATTTTTACGTTTATTTGCATTCATTTTATTATACATCGCATATCTCTCTATCTCTATACATATATATATATATGTCACTATCGGACAAAGATTTCCAATTACTCGTCTAATTTTACTTGGATTATATATCTCGTTAATTTCGTTATCGATTTGAAATTAACGACGTTACATATCGACAGGCTTTCGACGAAGAAGGTTTCTAAGAAGTCCGAACTGAACTCGAGTCTAGGCTGATATTTTTAACCCTTTAAATACCGCTGGCACCACTTTAGGCGACATTGATAAAGCGCAAATTTTTGTTTAATTTGCTTCTTAGCAGCAAAAAAATAAAAGATAGAAGAGAACTCCGGTCTAGAAAGAAAACTTTGTTACTTTCCAAACGTAATTTTCGTTTGCAAAAAGCTTCGCCGCAAGATAGCGCTCGAGCGGTCGATAAATCGTATAAAAAAAAGGTTCGGAAAAGCGCAAAGAATAAGAAATTCCTATATTTCTATAGCGTATGTACGTATATATAATCCATATCAACGTCGATGCTCACAGAGGGAGAAGAAAAAGAAGAAGAAGAACAAATCGAACAGCACGTGGCACGCGAAGTCGAATCTGGCAGCGAACAGCGAAGTGCTCGATTATAATCGAAAGTCGCAGCGTAAAAGGTTTAAGGGTGTCTATACGACGATGCACGATAACCCCCGTTGTGATTTCTTCTCTATCGGACGTTATCGGTTCAGAAACGGCTTTAAAAACGGCTTTAGAAACGGATTTAAAAAAGAGTTTAAAAACGTGAACGGCACTGATAAAACGCGCCAAATAAAAGGAGGATGCAACTGAATAATCTGGTGCACGCGATGCCTCGAGAACGACTGCGGTTGACGCGAGGAACGGGGGTACAGAGGGATCAGGGGACAAACGAGAGAGAAAAAGAACGAGAAAGAGCAGAGAGAGAGAGAGAAAGAGAGAATAGTTTACTAGCTGGCGGACGTAGCTCATTGGCCGACGGTCGTGGATTAGAATAGCAACAGAATTAGAATAGAAAACGGGCGAGAACCAACGTTCATCGTCGATGTTGCTAATCGTGCCGCTCAACATCGATTCTCTGTCTCTCCGTCCGTCCGTGGTACGCCGTATCGCCAGAGAAATAGGATGGTGATCGTTAACGAGAAATCAGTAGTAAGATTTTCGGGGGGAGAGACGTTTGGAATTTCTAGGAGGAATTCCAGAATTTCAAGACTTTGCTTCGAAAGACGAATGGTTTCTATCTTTAACCTTCTTATCGAAGGTGTTATTTATCCGAGAGATCTCTGCCATGCTATTTACGGCTACGTCTCTCTCTGTTGTAATAGAAAAACGGAAAGTAATCTGCGACAGCGACGTTGATTTATTAGTGGAATTTTTAAAGCTGCTGCGATCGTCGCACGCTTTATGCCTCGATCTCGCGTTAGCTCGTTATACAAAATTTTTGTACGCACATGATTAAAAAAGTAGATCTCTAATAGAAATTCGCTTCACCTACGAAGAATGAAATTTTCTACGTTTTACGTCGTATAAATCATGGTGCATATTTTTGCATCTTCAAACAGCGCGCAAATGCATAAAAATCCGCAGTCCGATCGTCGGCGTACGATTTTAAAAACGAAAAATTACACGTATCGATAACAACGAGATTTTCGACGCGTATTTCGTTATCTTTGAATACTCTTGAAAGACGGTCAACTTTTTCTACGACCTCCTTTTGCTAGCCTTTGTCGCACCTTTTCAGAATACCTGGTTCTCTGATATTTTCTACGATATTCCCTCGTCATCGACCTCGAAGAACCAAACTATCGCGAACGTAAAACTTGGGCAACGTTTCTGGATCTTACGGTTTAAGTCGAAGGGAATAAATCTATAAAATTTTATTCATTGCCCTCATTTTGTGACACGCTCGCGACTATTACGTAGATACCGTTGTAATGTTTACAAGTTTCGCATCGTGCCAGTTTGGAAATTGAAAAAAAAAAATGTATCTGCTCCAATGGAGCAAGTTTTCTAATTAGCAATATTCTAATTTCTACTTTTTCTCTAGAGTATTTAATTATAAAATATCGTAGAAGCCGTGGCCTACTTTCGCGATACGAGATGTAGTTGTTTCGTAATTTCTGATTTTACAGCAAAACCAGCTACGTACGTATTTCGGTGTTAATCAGATTTGTAGGTTCAACGTACTGGGGTCACTCGGGGTATTTTAAGCAACAAATAGAAAGCACTTTGAACGCCTAGCTTCGTCCGCTTATACGCATTGTAACAACCATTTTCTTGCACGCTTGACAACCATTGCGAACTAAATCAAATTAATTCGCCACGCGAAACTTCGATATCTCGAAGCTGTACGCACACTGGTTTTCCTAACGGAAACGTTAAAAAGATCAGTTACGTTTGGTCGATGCCTTCAGACGATCTCCAAGGCGAGATAATTCTCAGCTAACGTTTCTACCTACCTGTGTTTATCGTCGATCGAAAACAAAACAAAGCGTCTGAACGTATAGGTGAAAACAGTTACAAAGTTTAAACGGTCGATCGCAAGACAGATTGTACACCGGAAACGATACGTTTCGAGTAAAAATAAAGCTGTGAAATTCGGAAATTTATAGTACAATCTGATACAGATGCCAAGTAGGTTGTTGCGTCATTACATTGTCGCGTTATATAAAACACCCTTGCGTTTGTCAGTTACTCGACAAATGCTCGACTTTATTAACGGTGAAACAGAAGCTGTGGGTGTACGTAAATTGTACATTAAGATCGTTTATATTTAAACGGTCTATCATCTAGGTACATCGTAGGGGAATAACGATATTCTTTCACAGGAATTGTCCTTAAACCTGTGTAGCGTCAGGACGCGGTTCGCAAATTAAATACGTAAGCGAAAGTAGGCGTATCCGCGTTACTTCAATTTTATTTCATCCGTCTGGATCTATTAAAACGTCGGCGGGCACGCGAATTTTGCCGCGTTTTGCCCACGGAGCCGCGATAATTTAATTCCTAGGCGAAATATTATTATCGCGGTTGCGTACATTTTTGCCGACGATATCGTCGAAGTCACTCACACCGTTGAAAACTGTTTAATCTCAAAGTTTAGTTCAAACCGAAATTTAACTTTGTTATGCCTATTTCGTAAAACGTGCGTTATCGATGATCACTGTAGCGGTTAACGCGCGAGAGATATTTTACCGAAAGGCAAATTTCACGGCGCAATTTCCATATCTAGAATATTCTAGCAAAGATGCTAGTACAATTTCATATTAAAACGGGAAACGTTTTATAAAAACAATTTTTGACGGCTACGCGACAAGCATAAAAAAGATGCGCGATACAGGTGCTTTCCGCACGGACCAACCAGATAAATTTAATTTATATTACAAGTCTTATATATCGCCTTTTATCGCCACAGGCTGAAAAGCTTCGACACTGCGAATCAGAACTATCTATTGAAAAACGCAGCGACAATATATTTGCCACGTACACGATGTATACGTACGTTCGATACTTAAAGGTCGTTGATCGTACGGTATTAACGGCATGGAATCTTTCTATCGATTTAGACACGATCCTTTTAATCCGTCTTACGATTCGAAAATCAAAGATCACGGAGACAAAGATTCCGCTAAGTAATAGAACGACGAAGCGAGCACGATCGAATGTGCCTGCCGAAACCAACAGGTTTACCATTTCATGTTACCGATAAGTCAACGAGGATAATCACGTTAAACCCGTACGATGGTTCCGCACACACTGTCACTTACGAATACGGAGAATAACAAACGGTCGTATTATTTGGGCGAGTTTCGTCAACCGTATACGTTTCCAATAAATATTTCGTAACCGAAATCCGTTTAAAATTTTACCGATACAGCGACGTTAGCGCCGTTGTAAATACTCGTTGGACGATAGCGCAAGTGCATTCAGTCAAAAATAATCGATTCGTCGTTAATTTGCCCGCTTTGATCAAATTCGGATAGCGTTGATTAGGAACGAACCAAAGTGTCTATTTATAAACGATAGCGTACAACGGTCCGAACCAGTTCTTGGAAATTTCTCGATCCTAGCTGCGAACTTGGGCACTACGAACCTGCTAGTCCATAAACGTGCCACAACATAGAAACATCGAAAGGCAACAATGAACGGAGCGTCTTTCAGAGGAAGAACAAATAAGCCGACAGGCAATATATACGTCGTTATACCGTGCCTTAGCACGAGCAACGATCGTATTGTTGAAAGTACGCGCGAAGAATGCTATTGACGGTAACGACGATCGTTCGAGTACGCGGGAGAATCGCGCAAATAGGTCAATTACTGAACGAACAGGCGAGCCGATATCCGTGCGAATAAAGTTGCAAAAGAGAGAACACGTGGATAGGAATCGACGAGCCAAGTGTCGAAAGCCCAAAACGCCTGCCAGAAATTACTATACCCAGGGATGAATCGGTGATTGACCGCGTCCATTGCTACATTCCGTGCCTTGTTCTTTTTCGTATGGAAATACACGCGTGTATTTGGAACGCACCATTGATTTATTTTAATATCGTCGATATTTATAGATCGATTATTCGATAAATCGTTTCATCGGATATTATTATCGTATTTTTCTTTCGTCGTTCCTTAAATATATCCAGTAATAAGAGGCAATTAGTTTTTTTTTCTTTTAAGCTTTATTGCGAACAACCGCGAAAACGATCTTTCGCGGATAAATCGAATCGATGTTGTCGGTCGTCTTTGTTCGGTTACCTTTTTTATGAAAATCGTTCCTCGAATTCACGCCTAAGCTGGAAGCTAAGAAGGAACCTGATTCTAACAGGTAAGGAACGATAGATCATTGAAAATCTCAGCATATCTCGACTCCGTTTATTCCAACGATCGAATTCATTTATCTCGACGCGAAATTCCGTCGTTATATTACGTTATGCTGTATCGTACGAACGAAAAATCATAGACGGTGCAGAGAATCGGATAAATTTTAAATACTACGCGATAGAACTTACGATGCCTCGATATATTGGAACGAACGGAAATTCCAGAATTAATTACACTTCGGTCTCTTCTTATACGGTTTTTCTTAACGCGTCTTACGTGATACCATAAGCTCGCCGCGCCTACTATAAAACAATTTTCCCTTCATCCTTTCGAGATGAAACCACCTCGAACCGCTTTCCTCCAACACGGCGAAATCTATACCGGCGCCACATCTTCGCGCAGCCTACGTAAGAGTTACAGTGATTCGGACAGTTGGTGCACGATCGTATTTGGTGCATGCCGGTGCAACGGCGCTTTTATCGATCGTCTCGGTTCTTATCTTCGTTTCCTTCGCATCGAAGAGCGTACGGAACAGCTCGCCCGTCTTCCCATTCTTTCGTTCACGAGCAAACATAGAAATACTCGAAAAGACTTTGAGACTCTGTCACCTCTGTGCGTGCGTGTAGATTATTTCCGAAAATCCCTCTGATAATAAACTTTATCATCAAAATCTTTGGTCGAGCTTCGCGATAATTTACCGCTGTTCTCGCAGGAAAAATCATCAGTTTTAAACTGCGCGAATCAACGTTACTCCAACAGTTATATAATCTTCTACAAATACTACCATACTTTTAGCTGTTTCTGCGATATATATTCTAACTTTAAACTCGTAAAGTAGTCACGCAAATACCACGATGGTCGATGATTCACGACGTCTAGTAACAAAGTTTGAAGAAAAAGAAGAAAAAAAAGAAAGATTGAAAAAAAGTTGAAAGATTTTTTTAATAAAACGCAAAAACAAAAGATCTTATGCGCGAATTTAGTCGATAGGTACGTTTGGCGCGTGGAAAAGTAAAAACGAGATGTATCGTTTGAAAACAGATAGAAAAACGATAGCGACCTTTTACGTGGCCGGGGATAACGAACACGTTCGTTTCCAGTAGCGTGTTATCTTGAAACGTAGGGCTTAAATTCTACGCGGGTCACTGAATCACTGGGACGTGGAACATAACGGAATCCTCTTACGCAAACCTACGAACGATTATCACGAGATTATCTGTTTTTCATACTTTGAATCTTTGATTCGATATCGGGCTGGATATCGAAAATCTTTCGAAAGAAAAATAACGATGGTATCGACGACTTATTTAGCGCACTATTTAATTTTCTACGCGCTAACGTTAATTTTCACGTCGCATAAATAATTGGAAACCTTTGGTCTGCAACGTGGCTACATTTAGCGTAGGAAAGATAGAAGGCAAATACGTACGTACGTGTATAATTCGATGCATCGATCGAGATAACGACACGTTAAAACGAACCGGTCGACGGTCCGTGTTACGGCCGTAAAAACATACAAGCCGCGCAAAAGCATGCAAACGACGATGAATAGTTTCGCCGCTACTTATTCGGTAGAAAGTTTGAAAAAAAGACTCGAGAGAAATCTATCGGCTCCAACTTTTTTCGCAAGTTCAATTTCTTTGTAAATTGGTGGAAGTATTATAACTCTACCGAGGATTCCACTCGCGATAATTAGTCTCGGACTTTGCTGACACGCCTCTTGTCAGGTCGGCGGACATTGCGTCGTGTAATGCAATCGCGCGAAACACGTTTCGCCTACCTCCTCGGCGTGCCTCGCGAGACACCGAGGCAACGAACGACAGTATCAGTTCGTCGCTTCGCGAGCTAACTTCTCCGTTTCCTCGTTTAATTCCGACCGATACGTCTCCATCGAACAACTCATATTCACAAAATTCCAACTCATTCTCTACCGAAATTATCGTAAGGCGTTGAACATAGAACGAAATTATTACGCGGAATGTTTTAAAGCGTCTTTGAAAACAAAGACGCTGGCGACGCTCGTGAAACGATCGTGCGATATAAGATATAATTTGCGAGAATATAAATCGAAAATAAAAAGGGTCGCTGATCGTCGCAGGCGAACGCGTGTGACTGCTGAATCTTTAAAAAACGAAAAATTTTAAAGAACGACTTGCGACTAAATAGAACCTATGGCCAATTTTGTATACGTCGATTCGTATATAGATGGAATTACGGAAAAACCGTGGCTCCACCCAGAAATAAAAACAGGAATTGAAATTTCGCACTATCGAACTTTGGTACGTCTTGATTCTTTACCTGTATCTAAGTCAAAGTTTCTTCCGTGTGTGCCAAAGATTTTTTAAAAAGCATCGTACGCGATATACAAATCGCGAATAATCGTTACAAAGTCGCTCGTTCGAACTTCCTTCTGCCTTGCTCCGTCGTAGGGATTCAGCCTTATACGCTACCTCAAATTCGTCCGCGATCAAAATGTCGTCTGTATCGACTTCGAACTCGCCGATTCGACGGTCGCACGTACGTAACAGGTATTCGACGAAACGAACGAAATTTAATCTACTCGACCCATCGATCGACCAAAGGAAAGTGAAGAAATTCTCGAACGCAAAAGATCCCCTGTGACGAGAGCTCGTCGAACCCCGTCGTTCACCCTTTCTCTAAACCATCTTTCAAAGACTCGGAATACATATTTCCGTGGAACGGGTATATCGATCGTTTTCTCCACGGCCACAGGTTATTAAGAAAACACAGTGTCCACGTATAAACGACTTTGTCGACCCGATATTTTTCCACACGACCCGATGGAGATCGCGGCTCAACCAGCGTCTAGCAGCATGGCTCCGCGTGCTCGTTCCTCTCAAGACGAAAACACGCGAGCAAGATGAAAGAAACGAGAGCGTACGCCGAGCTGGTGTGCGACACACTGGCGGCTAGCTTCGATTTTCCTGCGACTGTGCAGTCGGAACGATTTTGCATCGCCCTCTGCCAGCCACCCTTGTGCGCACGCTTTCCAGTCTACCCCACCATCAACCCCTTTCTCTCTTCGTCGTTTCGTCGATGCTCGATTCCTTGCTTCCGTCTTGTTACCACTTTCCATTTCCTCGTTCCTCGCTACCTCACAACCTTCTACTATTCGTCTTCGTCGCGTAACGTTCTTTTTACGCGCTTTCCACCTCGCTTCTATCTTCTTTCCAAACGTTCGTTCCAGCCAAATTTATACTTTTATGAGTCTATAAAAGCTTATACTCTTTTAATCACGTTAATCTGCTTTTTCCTTCGCCGATATTTTTGTCTTTGTTCGTAATTTCTCTCTCATCGTTTCGCTTCTTTCACCGTCGTTCGTTTTCACTTTCGGCAAAATATCTTCCTCCCGAAACTCAAATCGATCAAAAATCGCCCCTTTCTCTTTCCACTCTCACCTTTTATCCTTCCGTTCCTCATCTACGCTTTATCGTTCTGCTTCTTTCGCAATTTCTATCGTTCGTATCTTTAACGAAACGCCATCCTCTTTCCGTCCGGACGATGTAAAAATTTCTGCAATTTCTTTTACGATCTACCTTCCTCCCCGTCATTTATATTCGTATTTTCAGCAAAATTCCTCCCCTTCCCAATCCAAAGCAACGAAAGAAAGTACCTCCGTTTCTGTTACAAACTATCTTCTTCGCCCTTGCACCTTGTTGTTTCACTTATTATTCTTTTCTCGTTTATTTTCATTCGTCATCCTTCCTATTCTCCTTCGTTTTCCTCTTCTCGCCTCTTGCGGGTTACGTCCTTTCTTTCACCATTTGGCTGTCTCCCTTACGACCTTCCAGCTGCTGGGGCAACACCCTCGCTGCATACGCGATTCCAGTCGAGCACTCGTGCTTTTCGCTCATGGATCTGCGCAAGTCGCCGCCTGTCGCCAGGCGAACTTCGTGTCTATGACCGAGAGTCGATGTACAGGGTGGCTCGAGAGCCACGGCTCCTCTTCAATCCCTTAGTCGTGTAATTATTTTCTTAGCAGTGGAATACACGATTGTCACGGATAATTAATAACGATACCACGCATCGTGAATCGGGTGGACTACGAGTCCTGGCTGCGTGGTTATTTACATAATAGGAATATATAGATACATAGATAGATAGATAGATAAAGATAGATAGATAGATAGATAGATAGATAGATAGATAGATAGATAGATAGAGAGAGAGAGAGAGAGAGAGAGAATGAAAGGAAAATAAAACGTAGATGGTATTTCCTATCATTAATATTTTATTGGTATTATATAGTAGCTATAACGCGATCGTTAGATCGTAAATTTTACGTAATTACCACAAAAATATCCACGTCACAGTATATATCTTTGCCCGTTAATTGTTATCAATAAAATTTACCGCTAACGAAATCGCTAAGAAATTTGAAAAATCAGCAGTTTACATTGGCAAACGAAGGAGCTTTCGCTTTATAATTAACGCAAAGGATAGAACCGTGAAATATAATTCTCCCTCGTTGCACATGCACGCAAATCGCCTGTTTCGTGTCGCACCCAAGATTTCACGGGGTAAAGGAACAATAATCCGTTTAACTTGATCCCCGTGGACGCGTTATTCGATTATAACGTTACGGTGAAACTTCGATGTCAACGAGCAGCCTCTACCTCCAGCCTCTTTGATCAGTTGCAACACTTTTTTTAGACGAGAAAATGTTTTTTCCTTTGCCTCTTCTTTTCTTCTACCTTTGCAATTCCGTAACGCGTTTCGTACAGTACACTATTTAAAGGTATTAAGAGTAAAAGTTTTAGGCCACTAAAAGACGAAAATATCTTGTTCTCGCGTTTGCGCGGGTGTTACCTTCGTTCGTTCTTTCTATTTCCAAGAAATTACGTATTTATTAAAAAAATCGGTTATTTCCTTTACAAATTTTCGATTCGTTCGATACGATTGATATTTCGCGCGACTATCTTCTGTCCTTTCCATAATAATCCGAACAATTGTTTTAGTAAACTCGTCGCGACTCTGTTTGCGGTATTAAGCGAATCAATCCATCTACGAAGGATTTTATAAACGCGTGGCATCGTTATCGATTAACGATGTAATACGTCGTAACGAACGGAATTGTCGTGGACGGTATAGTTGTTACGGCCCATTGTAGTTTGCTAATGGTTCTCGAAGGGCTTTCGTTGGGCTCGTAATTAAAAGCCAGAGATATACCTTACGAATATTATAAATTATTTGCTTTGTAATTGCTACATCGTTAACGGAAATCCATTAATGCGTTTTCCCTGATATTATTATATAGCAAAAAGATATTAAACAACGATTGATAAATAAAACCAAGTTCATCGATTCAAAAAAGGGAGACGACGATCGGTTTTGTAAAACTTGTACCTTCTTTCTGTGATTATCGCTAAACGAAAACCACGACTAATAAATTAAAGCAGATCTTTTCGTATCGTAACGTTTAACCAATCAGGAATGACGCGGCAGACGCCTAACGAACTCCATGAAAAAATAATGAGAGAATATCGTCAGCTGAAGGAATTTTGCACGGTGGAAACGAATCCCCAATTAAAATTTCACTGACCTAAGTGAAGGGTGGTCGTTGGAGAATATAGCAGTCGCGATGTCGGGGCTGAGACGCGGAGACGAGGGTTGAACGTGCTATACTGGAACGAAAGTGCGGCTGCGCACCCGAACCGATCGACGAGCGAACAACGAGTCGAGTTCTCTTATACTCTACGACGTATTTTGCACCGTGTACTATATAACGTATATACACTGTGCGCTACCCCTTTCAAATTATCCAGACACTAACTTATTTTCATAGGTACGGTTGCTCACTAAAGTATTCGAACGACCATCACGGACAAATTTTGCGTAACTTTACTCGCTAACTTAACGTTAGGACGCGGTTCTATCAGTGCGTTTTACGAGCCATATATCGCAGCTTGAAAATACGTAAACCACTCCTTTCTAACGATAAGGTTTGATCGCGAGTAAGACAGACTTTTAACAAAATTCTCAGCGCCAATGAAATTTCCAAACGTCACGCGCCTGTCCTAAATTTAGCTTTGGTCTCGAACTAAAAAATCGAAAGCCCGACGATGTTACTTGGCTCCGTTTAAAAAGTTGGTAGAATCGCATCGGCAAACCGCGGTATCGCCGAGCTTCTACATATTTCATAATAATAATTTTTTAGAATCGAACGCACGCTTCTTAAAGCGATAGCAGATCGTTGTTCGGCGATCGGTGCGCGAGGTGAATTCTTACGAGCTTCGTCTTTCGCGCGTTCTCTTTCTTCCTGAAACCTTTTCACCCTTTTGCAAATGATTACTGGCTTTACGGCGCTCTCTCCGTATGCTTCTTTCAGCATACCCTTCTTTCCCTCGGTCCCTTTTTTCCCGAGTTTTGCCTTGTTCTTTCGTAAGATCGGTCGACGTTTCAAAAGACGTTTTAAAAAACGCTTAAAAAACAATATGGGCATACCAAAGATGTTGTCGCAAGTTGCCAAACGCCTTATCGTAGGCTCGCGAAATTTCATCCGTTTATAGATAAGGCTATAAACTGCACTCCTCGCCCGACCAGCTCGCCGCAGCGTTGCCGAGACGACGGTAAAAAAGTCATACCACCAACTTTTTCAACAGAGTGGTGTACACCCTGCATTTCCGTGATTTCCACCGACGGCCTGCCTTTTACGTTCAAAAGGTTGCAGTTTCCAGCTAAACTTTCCTTCGCAATAACCATCAACGGATCGCATGTTTTTCTCGTAAGGCGATCGGATCGTACGTCGATTTATTCGGATTCGGGAACCCGGGAAATCGGTACGTATCGATTCCTTCTTTCTGTAAAACCAGCAACGTTACAAGGCCCAAGGTAAATATGTGGTCATAAGACCACACGGTGAATAGAAAAAGGTACGAATATTTTTCTTCTATCGGGCAATGTCGTCGATAACAGCCATTATAATCACAAAGAGTATCTACGAGTGTTGGAATATTTTCGTGAGAGACCTTATATATACACCAGGCACCGGTACTAGTACGTACATGTAGTAAATAGCGAAATATAATATTAGGTCGTCCGAAAATTTTCTCCCGTTTTATATTATTTTGTCCAATTACCTATGATCCATTTTGTTCTATCAAAACAACATCATTTTACGGGTTTGTAAAAGAAAGACACTTTTCGGACAACCTAATATTATTGCTGCGATCGTCGATCGATCGAGTTTGACAGAACGTAACGTACGTTTTATAAGTCTTTCTAACAGCTAACAGGTATAGCGATAACGTTAAGATTCGCATGTACTCGCAACCAACATCCTTCTACGAGCGTTTAAGAGCTTCCTAAAATCGCTGATCCGTGTAACAACCACTCGTTCGCTTATCGACATTCGTATTAGAAAATATTGTGTCAAAAACGACGCGTTAAAAGCGTGCCTCTAAGCGAAAAGAGGGCTTTCACTCTTGAAACTAAATATCCCGTGAATTAAGCACTGCGTTTTAAACAACAGCGTGTCGTGATAAAAATAATGGAAACGTTAATTTTATTATCTAGAAAGCACGGAGTAACTCGTCGCGAGGGATCACCGATATTTTGGACGCGATAATTTATTCTCTCCAGGATCCTTTGCTTCTCGATGCGTTTCTATAAAAAAAAATACGTTTTATCGTAGTTACGCTCTCGTCCATAAGTCATACAGCGAAACTACGGAACTATGTTTATGCAATTTTACGCGTTTACGAGCGAAACTGAAAAAGTGGAACTCGTACGTACGTAATATCAATCTTGTTACGTTTTACAGATTATAGCGATATTAAATATTCAGCAATAATACAAAAAAATTCGACTTTGAATTTCGTCTGATCGACGATTACTTTATTGATACGTATCTTTTCTATCTTGCTACAGTAGTACTAACGATTCAAGTATTTTTCTTCCATACCAAAATTTCATTTTAGACGTAGCTCGATTACCCTTTCAACGTGATATTAAGATCCAGCCTTATTTCTGAAATTGTGAAAATATCGACAGATTAGTGTTATTGTTGAGCTTAAGTAGCGGTAGTTATAACGATGGTGCTGTTATTTCGTATTAAGATATTTTAAACTATTTCGAAAAATATTCGGTCAAGCTTCGTTAAACGACGAATCAAGAGTCTATATCTATACAACAGCAATTATTGGATTACAGCTAAGAGCCCTAACACGGTTGCACGTTTAATCGACCAACTGAGACGAAAAATCGTTTCTCGATCGCTCGAGTTCCGCGCACCGCTCGTTTCTCGTTTGGAAAAAAAGGAAACCGCGCGCGATTAGCCAGCTAGCGAAATAAATTATTGGTCGATAAAACGTGACAAATAGAGCCGGTTGAAATCTGTTGCCGGGTGCAGTGCTTCGAATTCGTGTCTACCGCCTAGAACCGTATCATCCATGGAAAATGGAAAAGCGACTGCGCGGTTAAACCTCGAAAAAGAAAAAAGAGAAAAAGATAGATAGATAGATAGATAGATAGATAGAGATAGAGAGAGAGAGAGAGAGAGAGAGAGAGAGAGAAAGAACCTATATTTTCTTTCCTCTGCCACATATTGCTTTCTTGCTAATTTTCTTTCGTCTCTGTAACATCACGTACTCTATTTTTTAATTAGAGAATGAAAAATTTACTTCTTCTTTTCGAATACTAAACTCATATCGCGTCAGTACCGTCGTCTTTATTTTCATCGTTCGACATAGTTTTTCTCATTTTATTCTATATGCACCGAATATACATCTCAATGTCCAATCTCTCTACTAATCCGTTACCAAATAACAACTTTTTCAAACAGCTAACGATAATAACTCTGTGCGAGCAAGATAACCGTCCCGACCGCTATCGTCGAATAATTTTATTTATTCTCGTTGAAATGCCCACGCGACTCGTCAACGATAATCCGGCGAAAGAATTTCAAGGAACGCGTAAACAGCTTTTCAACTTCTAACGCTTGACACAAATAATTTAACTCGAACCGTGATATTTTACAGAAGACACGCACTACGTTCTAGAACAAACGTCGCGTTGCAACAATTTATTTTACAGCAGCTACCGCTTTATCCAAGAAGATCTCAAACCACGTTTTCTCTCCATCTTCTTCTTACTCTGTCTCTCTGTAAATTATGTCTTGTTCAAATGCACCTGAAATCTATAAAATTTAGCAAAACAACTCGTACCACGGGGCCACTAAGATCCAACGATTTATCCACGGTACAATGATGGACAGAGCAGGCAGATATTGCGGCGCTAGAGGCGATAAGCTTGATAAATATAGATAAAGCCGGCGTTCCTTTCGGTACATTTGGATGCGTGGGCACGTTACGTAAACGCTAACCCTGGCACGGGAACCCGAACTCGATATTCGGCCTCCTCGTATAAACGCCTCGTTAAATGCAATTGTCACCGCGGACGACCAGGGAAACCGTAGGCTTAACTCATCGTTCTCTATCTAACGATGAAACTCTGCTACAATGGAATTTCCTTCCCCTCCCCTTCTCTCTTCGTCTTTCTTTCTCTTCTCCATATATTTACGCGTTTGCGTGACAGCGCACGTTTTATATAGGAAATTTAATCGTTACTTATATCACCTATATCGTATCATCAGGGTACGTTTATTATACATTATCTCTGCTGGATAAATCGTTTACTTCGCGTGGTTGTTGTTGTGCGATTGAACTTAGAAATGCGAATCTAACGTAACGGATCTTCGAATCAATGCAACGCTTCCCTTGGCTTAAACATCGTATCGCGATATTAAGTATACGATACAACGTGGCAAGTATTAGAAATTGCCAGTTCGACGATTATTCGTTCAAATGTTGATAAATTTGTCGATCATCGATATCGTTAATTTTAACGGAGAATATACAATTACACTGTTACTTTATCTATATATCTTTCGTGAAAATCAAACAGATCTCCGTAATGGAAGCTCTGCGTGCAGTGTGATATCGATTCTTAAACTACTTTTATCGTCGTTTCCATTTTCACTTATATAATCCGATTAGCCGGAGTCAATGAGTGCCGATGAAAAACGACGAAGAACGTCTTTCCCGTACGCGGAGTGCGAATCGAATTAACGCGTGCATAGATATTAACTTGTTTACACGATGTTGCGTAACGCAACGAGACCAGCGGTTTATTAAAAACTGCGTTCGTAGGCGATTCATAGATTTTATTACTTGGAAAAATCAGCTTTCGTCAAATATTAAATACGACTTCAATTATATCTTTTTTAGAACGTGAATCGTTTAAAATAGATCGCAGCGAAAATGAATTTATAACGCCAGTGTGATTGTTTGCATTGCCTTGACTCAGCTCTCTCCCTCTCTCTCTCTCTCATATCTAATTGCAAGTGAAGGAATTTTCGTGCTACATTTTTAAAGAGATAAACTTGTCTGTCTTGCGTACGTGTAACGAGTGAAAAATTCAAATTCGTCAAGTGCAAAGATTATTTTAGTTTCGACTCGTGTAAAAATTCTAAATTGTTGTCAAATAAAATTCCGAACGTTTGGTACTGCGAGCGTTTAAATTGCCGCTACATATTTTCTACAGTAAAACAGATTACGATATATCGATATAATTGTTATTAAAGTTTGATAAGAGGGTCGATCTTGGAAAACTGTTAGAGAAAACTGATCGCTTAAAAATTTTCGCGTAGCAAACGAATACAGAATTTGGAAACGGCGGAACGCGAGATAATAATATGTTTAAAAAGATATAGGTATTCTTTGAAAATTTTGCAACCGGTTAAAAATATTTTATAACAAATAAGTCCGGAAGGCAATAGGAGATAAAGTGAAAATATTTCTAAAAAAATGTAGAATACTCGACGACTAGTAGTAGACAAATAGAACATTTTAAAAACTAGAAATAGAAACTGGGAAAAGGTAAATTTAGAGAAACGATGGAGGCAAGGAGCAGCAAGGCTGTGAGATACACGTAGCCTGTGAAGTTGAAAGTTTGTTCGAGTAACATCAACCTGGAGAAATTTAAAACTACAGAAACGCAAGTTTAAAGATATTTAGGAGCAGTGAACGATTGCGAAACTTGCGAAGGCTAATGAAATACGAAAAGAAGTACGATACGAAACAGAGAACTGATCGAAGTTTCATATGATACACGGTTCGGAAATTATCGTACCTATACGCTGTATAGAATTTTCTGAAGGATAAACGAGACTTGGAAATGTATAGAGATGCGGTATAAGAATACAATGGGATATCACGGACGAATGGCAATCTAAAATAATATGAAACGCGTAAAACTACTGCGCAGAGTATCGCAAAAACTTTGGGGCTGATTGTATCGTGTTTTTGTGGGCGCGTGTGCGTTAATATCTCTGAAAAAGTCGAAATATCGACTATCTATATCGTATGTGTCACAGCGAAAGCGTAAAATTTAATAAACGTACAGGTACAGGTTAACTAGCAAGTGTATGCATTTATGTAAGATTTTCGCGAAAGCATATACGAAAATGTCTACTATTCCTAATAAATATATTCAGTTTACTAGATGTACGAGATATACGTTTCTATCAAATAGTAAAAGTTTCAATTTCTTTGCTTGCGAATATATAAATTATATAAATCGTATAAATCAATTAGTACGTGCATATATCGACTGGCGAGTACTCTACGGGAAGAAGACTGCGCATATCTATGGAATTTCACATTTTTATGAATGTAACTAAAGGAATAAAATTCAAACAGAAATATTTCTTACTTATTGAATACTATTGCGAGTACATACATGCATACGCTTGTTCATCGTGCAATTCGAACGATATCCACGGTCACAGACGCTCTTTCTTTCTTTAGATGTTAAATTCTACGCTTTTTCCTCGATACCAGACAATGGCCGATATAGAACATTTACTGTAAAATTCGAACGATACCGACGATCGGCGTTACTCTACTTTTTCCCGTTACTTTCTTCTTAAATATTATATTCTGGCCGTGTTCTTCGAAAAACGAACACGATATAGGGCATTCGTCGTACGACTTAGACGATCGTAGCCACAAACATAGATAGAACCTGGCCTTTAATAAACGCTCGGAGGATATACGACATAGGGCGGGTAGAAAGACGGTCGCGTATTCGCAGATGGAAAAAGGTGAACGAGGAGGGACGAAAGCTTCGCATAGCCGTGGTCCCCGCGAGGCGGATGATCTTATAAGGTGGCTCGCAGGCAGATAGGACAGCCAGACATAAGTGATTTGGAACGTGGGACCATTATAGAACCGGCTAGCAACATTGTAGAAAACATAGACCGCCTGTTCTTCCGCTCCTCGTAAGCTAGGAGGCAACTAGATTCCAATTCGTCACACCATCGGCACGATTGTCGTACAATCGCTTTGCCAAGTCAGTTTCCTCTTCATCATCCCTCTGTTTCATCGACATCTTTCTCCTCTTGATCGACTCGAGCGAGAAAACGAATTTACGTACGAGCTGGATTTATACGCCCCATTAGACAATCAGTTAAGCGACAATCAGCTGTGAATCAACATGACACACGAGCTGTTCGTACGCGAACGATATTTACAAGGGTGTAATATATATGCTAACAAGCAGTTAACGTCGATCAATTTGTTTCTTCGATGAAACTGACGGATAGTAGGCTAATATCGGATGTCGCGATGAAATTTATATTTGTCGTTAATGTTCGCGAATGATCGACGTTCGATGCGACGTAAGGGATGTAAAGAGTAATTGCATCCAAGA
Source organism: Bombus cullumanus (assembly GCA_014737535.1). Taxonomy (NCBI): domain Eukaryota; kingdom Metazoa; phylum Arthropoda; class Insecta; order Hymenoptera; family Apidae; genus Bombus; species Bombus cullumanus. The sequence goes on along the minus strand of JACXIX010000064.1, from coordinate 302,020 downwards.
AATGGCACGGTTTATGGTTTATCTGGCCAGAAATTTCAATACAATGACCACAAAAAGATATTTTACATAGGTATTAGTTATTTAGATCCAAGTGTATCAAATTTTCTGTCGTTTAGCAGTAGTAGTTTTATACATCGCAGCTTTTAAACGTTTAAGTAGTAGAAAATGATTAGAGAAGGAAAATATCGGAAAGCGTAGCAAAAGTTTGCTATGGAACGATAATTAACAAAGTTTCCAATTTTCTTATTCGCTTATTTAGCGTCGTTCGCACGGTAAAAAAATAATTACGAGTACTATTACATGTACGTGACGCCGCAAAAGTGCAAGGAAGCCACGAAATAACGTCTCGTATCTTTTCCACTTGTACTATTTCGAAACGATTTTCAACTTTTACATCACAGTCTAACATATTTTTACTCTGTGACACGACATTCGAATAAAACGACGTCGACGATGACCACCTGTCGTTTTAACGAATAAAAATAATTTTTAATTAAACGTTCGATCGATTCGTGGAAAAAATTTGCACGAAGAATAATTACGAACAAAATAGAATTTCTTTGCTACTTTTCACGACGCTAGATTTTCACTTATCTCTTCAACCGTAAAAAAAAAAAAAAGAAAAACGGAGATGTTAGCAGCAAATTATCCCACAAAACGTTGGTTCCAGCTTTCCTCGTGCCACTTATTTAATACATTGTAAAATTAAATCCCACTGGGAGAAAGCCCCGGAATCTGATTGCGTTTATTAGCTGCGAGAGTAATCGCATTCGTTGAGTCCAGTTAACCCTAACCTTGCTTAATTTAATATATCTTGGTGAAATAGCTACGAGGACCAAAATTTGTATCTTTCGATAACGATCAGGATATATAAAAAGTTATTTCGTTACACGTCCTGTTCTGTATCGAATATATTACTTTTTTCATTATACGAATTTAATTGGCTTGCTTTTACAAATTATCAGCAAATTGCAAAATTCTATATATACGCGTTACTTTCTTCCGCAATTTATTTTATCGACGTACAAAAGTTCCAGCTGCAAAAGAGGAACGATATGATACATATTCTAAATATTTTATGCAAATCCGTATCTTTATAAACGCAACTAACGAAACGATTAAAAGTTCTTTACCCACAAATACCTGAAAATCCATAGTCGAGTGATCGACATAAATTAAGGTACGATTAACGCCTTCTATATTTCCCTCTTATATTACAATTGTTCCGTTTCATTTTTACGAGAAACTCTGCCGTGACGCGTGCTCTCTGATAAACTCGCAAGGCGCAAAATTAAAGCCATTTTTCACCAGAGCAACGTCGGTTCGTATTGCAGATTCTTGCGACAGTTAACGATCACAGAGTTTATAGGTTTGATCGAAGGTTGTCTGTGTTTCCGGGCTCCAAGAATAAATCAACGAATCGATAATGTATCTGGGCGTGCAGCGGTCGCTCCATCGATTTACGTGCACGTGAAAAATTAAAGAAGATGCACGATTTTCTCGATTGCCCGACAGCAACAAAGATTTCTACGCGTTTCGATCGAAAAAGAGAACATCTTTGCAACAACGAAGCTTTCCCCGCTTCGTACGCAAAGAATATTTAGGTATTACGTAAACGTAGTGATTCTGCGAAAAAAAAAACGCTTTAAACGAGCTATGTAAATCGTAAGAACAAAATTACCTATGGCACGTAAAAATAACTAATCTTTGATTAGTTAATAACATTATACGTCGTTATACACCTCTATGTACAATGCCGATACTCGTTTAACATCTTTAACGGATTCATAAGTAAGTGATGGAAAAAATAATATTCTATTGTATTATGATATAAGTTACGATGGAACGAGTTAAAGATAACTCGCATAGTGAGTAAAAGAAGGTTTAAAACTTTGCGGGTACTATCGCCAAATGGAGGAAAAAGATGCTGCGAAAAAATGCTTTCCGTAATAAACACGCATTCGCAATTTTTAATACACTTTTTCCTCCATTTGGCAAGCACCACCTAACCCTCTTCGTGTTATAAAGGTAGACGTATTTTTCTTAATCCCAGTTAGTTGTACACGTAACGAGAATTTCATGAATTTCCAAATCTTTACGAGCAGCCGCGTAACAATGCATCGTACCCTACCGTTTCCCCTTCGAATCTTTAAATTCGACTCAAGGATTAAACAAAACAGAGAACGTGAAAATAAAATTCGAGTCAGAATTAGCCCGAACTATATGGACTGGGGGTATCGAAATCTCGTTTCCGTGCTCGTAACTTCGACTCGCTTTTCTAATTTATTAAAGTGCATACTGTGATACGAGGCCATCGTAGCGCCATATGCACTATCGTGATGCTCTACGTACGAACCTAAGTAAGCCGCCAGACGGATATATCGATTTACATGAGCGAATGGCCTAAGCAAGTAACTGGATTTCGTGTTTGAGAAACATCGATTAATCCGCGTTTAATGCGAAACGATCGATCAATGAAACGATACAATTTAAACGCCGCGTCGGATCGTAAAAATATATGGAACCACGTAAAGTCCAAACGAGAATACCAATGCTAGCTACTGTACACGCTCAGAAACGGTAATAAGGTAGACAAAACATCCTGCATGGCATGGCTATCGAAGCAATAACCAGATAGTAACGGAATAGCGTCGTCTGATAAATACCCGACGATAACCCAACCAGCGACCGAACCTTTGTAGATAATAAGAACTCTCCCAAATCGGCACTCGACTCCTTCTAGTTATAACACTCTGAACGTCGCTCTGTTCCATTCGTACAATAAATTTTACTATCGTGTCTACTCAATGAAAACATTGAGTGCGCTTCGATCGCCTTTTAAAATTCCTTCGCTCGTAATATCGACTCGCACGCGTAACGGGACTATGATCGAGCCATTTCGAACGTAAGAGTTACGGTCGAACTGGATGTTTACTTTAATCTTAAACTTCGTTTCAGTTTATGAAACTAGAACGCGTTAGACTCGAGTCGGAATGAAAAACCTGATTTTATTATACGCTATCCTTCCTAGAATTTCGATATCTTTCCTGTTACTTTAGCACGAGACTAATATTGGCGCGCGTTAATATCTCGCATACAACTGCAACAACGTCAGAGAAGAAACGCGTTGTGTCAAACGACACAAATTTGAAGCGAAATAAAAGATACTTCAAAAGCGAGGAAAACATGTGAAAGTGGTGGAAAAATTGCAAAAAGCTACTACGTTGGAAGGTCTGCGTTCGATGATCTCGATACCGAGAAAAGAAGCTTACGGTAAAAGTGGCGATGAATATATGCCTTCTTCTTTCGAAGCGTTTATTATGGCACTAGGGGATTCACGGAATGTAAATAATTTAGTATCGTATCGTATCGTATTTGTTCCGTAATTGTTCTTGCATTATCGTTTTCGAAAGGTGGAATAATAATTGTAGAAAAAGGAGCGCGTTTTATCGTTGAAAAATTCCTTCGTTCAAACAATCGTATCTCTCCGTTTAATTCCGATAATTAATTCTGCGGATTCTATTTTATAACAAAAAATGTGAATTACAGAGAATTAATGCAACGAGCGATCCACGATCGGGGGAATGGAAGCTCGATAAACATGCTCGACTTTTGACCATCGATAACAAAAAAATTCTCCTCGGTAGGGACGATAAATCAATCCACCATAAACCTCGAGAGCTGCCCGTGTTCTCATAGCGTAAACTCGTCGTCCCTTATCCCGCGTATCGATTCCGGCTTTTTTTCTTTTCCCTGTCTTTTCTATCTTTTCACGCGGCTAGACAAAGCGAAAACGACTTGTTTTCTCAGAAGCGAGTATCTTTGTGGGCGAGGTTCACACACCAATATCCAGAGGGTAGCCTCGACTGAAACAACAAATAATCACGAAACATACGCGGGGACATTCGATACCAAAAGATTTCAATCTGTTTCGGAAAACGTGAAAACACGTCGGTGGTCGGAGACGTAACTCGATTCTGGGAGGCTCGCACATGGTCGAGGAAAAAACGTGTTGTGACATCGTCCACCATCGAGAACGTGGAGAACCGACAGTGGAAAAAAGGCGCAGTATCCGATTTCGAGCCAACAATCCTAATGGTACAAGCCAATAACGACGTTCATTACGTTTATTACGGGCTCGGACAGTATTTTTTCTCCTTTCGCGGAGAACCGCATAGGACAAGGTGGGAGTTGCTTGAATCGGTCACGTTTCAAGGCTGTAAAATTTAACATTAAGCTTCGCACAGAGTAATCGAAGGAGGATAGCGAAAAAATGGCGCGTTCGCAGCCCTTCAGGTAACTAGAATTCTGACAAGTCCTAAAGTATAAAGTACGATCACTCGTAGCAAACGCGACGAGAAAGATGAAATCGACAAAGTCCCGAAATACATTCGATCGCCTTAAGTTCCAAGCTGTTTCGTTCTTGTTAATTAACAATTCGTGCAACACGTTTTTAAATACTATGTAAATATCGACTTTCCTTTACAAAATACCATAACAGACGTATACGAAGTGACGTTTTAAATCGCGCTACGTAGCTATTACCGTTGTAAATGGCCGTGATAAAGAGAGCAAAGTAATTGGTATAGGCGTTAAAACGGTCAATACAAAATGTATCGATACGCTACTTACAATAGATGTATACATAGTCAGTCGTCTGCCGTGTTTCGGTGTCAATTCGCGTCGTCGGAACTCGTTACTTTCCACGGTCACCGTTAATTCACTTTCAGCTTAATAACACAAATATCACGCTACTCCGATGCGATATAACGCACGTAACAATTAACGATTTTCATCGCTTAAGAAGCAATAGTTCGCGTAGAATACGAGTGAAAAAAGAAATGGTAAAAAATATTAAATCCTTGAAATTCCGTTCTATAACGGCAATGTTAAAAAATAGAAGTCGATCGCGTGGATGGATTTTAAAAGATCACGAATGAAACGTTGTCTAATTTAGCCTAATCGGAATCGTGTTAAATTATATCGAAACTATTCCTTCAAAGTACGCCATCGAGCTTATCGACGTTTTTCGACTCTACGTTTATGTTGAAACAGATAGTTTTATTTTGTTCGATCGCTCTATGGGACGGCTACGCAGACCGCTGCTTGCGGTACAAGCATCTTAAACCTACCTATCTATAAGTACAGCAATTTCTAACGTATTTTGATTCGCAATTTAAAATCGTAAAATGCCAGAGAAACGTTTAAGTTTAAAACAGATTTACGACTGAAATTAATTTCTACGCTCGATGCTTGTAGAATGACTTAATATATTATCGTTCAAAACGTTTCATCTATCGATTCAATGAGGCGAATAAAGCTACAGAATGGCACGAACATGTCCCATATTGCGCATTTATACAGGTGCCAAGAATCACAACAACATGAACAGTCCAATAATAGTTAGAAGGGCGTGTCACCTTACGATTGCGAATCTCGTGATTTCAGTCTTTCTATATAAGTAGCATGCTCGTTTAGGTTTCCACGCGTACGATAATAGACGATGCCATTCTACAACGCGTATAATATCTACCAATTATTTAATAGCTCTTTCGTTAAGATACAATGAAACGATCGGGACAGTTTTGCCAGTTTGTCAGCCAAATCTTGCGACCACGGGTAAATAATCGGAATTCTATTTCCGTTGTGGCAGACGAATGCTCGCTGTTACGTTATCATTCCATACAGCTACGAATTAAACAACAGAATAACATTCGATAATAAAGCTGTTAATCTCGTTCTGATCCGAAGATCCGCATAAGTAGCGGGAAACGTGAATGGCACTATTTATAACGATCTAAAACAAGAGCAAGTGTATTGGTATTTTAAGCATTAACCTAGTTCGTATATTTTCAGCGTAAAAGCAATCTAATCGTTGCAGCGGTAAACTCGCGCGAAGACGCAAATAGGCAACAATTAAAACGCGTAATACTCGTGAAGCTTCACTTCGAACCACGGTAAGGTGGCACAGTAAGGTACGGTGATTTAGTAAACGCGCGACAGGATTCTCGAAACGTTCTCCATTTCCAATGATACAGCAACCTGATTCTCGAAATATTTACGTAATTAGGAGATCAACTGGATGCATACGAATTAGAGAGAAACGAATAACCGTAACTAATTAACTGCTCCTCTTTTCCGCCGATACCGTTGTTAGCCGTGAACGAAGCGCCATTCACCGTCAGAGAGGCGCCTATAAATCCATCCAGCCGAGGAATTGGGATTCGTACGGGAGATTTTCTAAGGCCAGAAAATCACGCGGCTATTTCTGCTCGCGGTGGCCAAGCGTCGCCGAAATATTTCAACGAGTATTGCTAAACTGTGCTCAATGAACTCGATGGACCAACCCTTCCGCTGGCAGATGTACAGAACAACGACCGAGCGTTTGCCAATCGAACGAGCGCCATCATAGGTTACGGATTCCTCGAACCGGATCAGACCATCGAATAATCGCAGGGATCGTAACCGAACGCCACAGGTGGGAAACGCGGCGGTACACCACGTTTTCCCACTTTTACGAAAAGACAATCTTAGAGTCAAGTACGAAGCTCGCAAGAGAAAAACGCGATAAATATATTTTTGTCGATGTTGAAGGCAACGATGGAGAGAATTTGCCAGATCTGGGATAAGACAGGATACCGAACTTTGATGCCGCTTTCGTTTCGACAAAAATTAACTTCCCTTCGATGACTTTTTCCGCAGAAATTTAAAACATCACTGTTACTTTTCGTCCCTGAACGTATAAACGCATCTTCCTTGTCGTTTCGGCCGAGAAACTTATCACTGGATAACGACGAATACTGTCACGACGTGGAACATTCGACGGAGAAAAAGAAGGAAGAGAGAAAAAAGGGAGTTACGCGTGGCGATAACGTAACGTAACGTAACGTAACGTAACGTAACGTAACGTAACGGTGTGAAGAAAAATGAAATATAAATGCGGCGGCTCGTTATGTATTTTGCGGACGATTCTTCCGTGAATCACTTTCGCGTTCACGTAACGCTTCTGAGAAATCGCGCACCAGGAATAAAGTCCTAAAGGAATGTTGCGAACGGTGTGCTACGGTGAGAGACTCGATGTGCGGTTATGGTACAGCGAATGTGGAATATCTGGTGTTCAACGCATTTGGTGGTATTTGTGGATAGAACAGTCACCCATAAAAATATCAGAGCTTAGAACGCCAAGATTTCGTATTGAAAATACTCGTAATTAGCTCGACATCGGCTAAGCGATATAACGGATAACAAAGCTAGTAGCACTGGAAATACAAGGATACGCTTATTTCGTACAAGCGGACCTTTTTTACCGACAATCAGCTTCATATTTAAGATACTTTATCCGATCTTAAATACCATATCGTATATCGTACGTTCGATTACTTAAGGCAGCGATATACGAAATAATTGAGTATCCATCGTTAATGCCAAATTGTTGACCGATTTAGGATCTCGATTCAGCGACTGAAATTAGACAAAGATCTACGAACGTAGTAACTATAATGACGAACGTGATCGTTCAAAGTCGAAAGTGTGAACGCGCAAGTGGTAATGGACGAGCAATTTGTGAATTGAAATTAGACGGCGAAGCAATGCAAACAGAAAAGCACAAAAGACAGGCGTCGAGAAAAGCGGCAAATCGGACGGCTACTGCATTTGGCAAATCGTCAAAAGTTCTTTAACCTTTCGGGGCAAGGTGGAGGAAACGGCTTCGTACGAGGAACAAAGTAGCGACACTGCTACACGCGATTAACGCTGCAAGTACGCACAGTGACCATACATATATATATAGAGAGAGAGTGCGTGTGTGTGAGTGTACGTATAGTACGTACAATATACGCGTAATAGTTTACTACGGTAAATGTACGAATACTTTTGCCAGCCATTGTATTCTGAGAAACCGCGAAACGCGACGTACCAGGATACGTTTGATCGATGAAAGATGCAGGAGAACGATCTTGCAAGCGGGATGTCACAGAGATGACGGTAAGAATTTGGCGAGAAACGTTTGGTTCGTCCACCCTCGCGCGGGATCGCCCCGTTCGCGTGTCGCTCAAAGTTAAGTATAACGTCTCGTGACGGCCCAACGATTCGAAAGCGGGATGGCGGACCGCGTGACGAAGACCTCGTGGTCACTCACGTGCTATTCATAACCTGAACTCGAAGCGGCTCGTTCCGCACGCACTTTTCGTCGACGTTGCGTCGAACGGGGAACGCGTTATAACGTTTCGCGACCAACGCGCGCATTCCCACGTGCACGACGATTTTAACCTCTCCTGACGCGACGCGCTACAGGACACAGTGACGCGTAAAAATGATAACAAATTAATAATATAACAAGTTAGAGAAAAACTTATCCGTTAGGTGTTAAACCACGATAGCAGGAGCACCGATGTGACGACACCGATGACGTCCACGTAATTTTTAACCAACGTTGCATTTTTACATTAGACGTTAGATTTTTCTTGTACGTTAACGAAGAAAGATCTATCATGAATAAACAGTAGGTACATAGAGCGATTTACGTAACTGGAACAAATTATGTGGAACGAGATATATACGTGTGTGTGTGTGTGTGTATAACGTAAAAATAAAATTGGAGCAAAAAGAACGAACGGGACAAAATATATCTTCCAAGAAAATCTTACGTTTCTTAACACTATGCGATGATAAAGATACAGCAACGTTTCGCATCTCTCGACGAGAGTTAACGAGAGAAACGTGTAAAAAAGCGAAGTTTTCCAGTAATTTACAGTTGCGTTTAAAAGTAGAAAAGTAGGAAAGTAATCAGTTACATACTGACTAACTTGTTACAAATGTGCCTATGTACGTTTGCGATCACGTAACAAAGCAACGGCAAATCGTTTCAGCCGACAAATTTTCTAATACGTTTTTCACGTTTTTCATATTCTTGCTATCGTCAGATCGATTAAAAGATAATAGTAATTTTATTGAACTACCGAATCGATTCTTATCGAGTTACTTCGGCTTTACCGAAGCGAAGGGACACCGTTTGGCGTTCGTTCGAAGTGGAAAGGTGTCCTCGTAATAAAAGCTCGAAATCGCGGCGCGCTAAATCTTCTTTGCACGTCGAGACAGCGAAGCGCGCGCGGCTATGCACACACGATACGCACACTTTTGTCACATGCCGTCACACGTAACGCACGCAAAGCCACACTTTATTACCGACGGCCTCCGAGCTTGTTACGTAATCCACCGGAACGTCGGGAAGGTCTACGATCTGCAACACGTGCAACGTTCACGCAGAGACATCGTAATCACCACTGACACAAAGTACTGTCTTTTTCTATTTATTCGACGGAGGAATCTCGCCCCTCGAGATATTTTAGTTGCATGGAATTCTTCGTCCTACTGCTTCGCGCTAGCTTCGACTCGTCTAGCTTCGGGCTGACCGAAATTTCTTTTTTCTATTTTTCTTTTAGTAAATGCATACACGAAACGTACTTACATATCGCGATTGCATATCAACGCGTCTTGTTGCGAATAGACTGCAGATGTTTACGCGTTTATAGGAAATTTAAAGTTGCAAACTGCACAAAATACACATAATACGTAAAAGTATATAAAATATGTAAAGTAGAGAAAATGTGTACAACGCACGGTGAGGATGACGCATTGTAGTTTGCAATGGGGAAAAATTTGGAAATTTAGAAGACTGTAAATGCGTCTGTAGGAGCTTTTCGAAGATAAAAGTGAAAAACTCCACCAAGATGCTTTAGGGAGTTGCCTGAAAGGTGGCAGAAGATAGTGGAATACAACGACCAATACATCGCATAATTACAGTTTCAGTTAACAAATATAAAATTTATAAAATAAATAAATAAATATATATGGGAAAGTCCTCTTGGCCAATCCGATAGAACTAACGATTACGCGAGTCAGCGCAAAATATTACTGCAATTACGGGATCATTACGCGAGCTAGATTCGCGTACGAAAGAACGAGGAAGTTTTGTTTTCCAACTAGGAAGTTTAGTCTGTAAGGAATAATTATGTGCGATTGTTCGGAGTAATCGTATCGCGATTACGATAAGTATGTTTAGTATTTGCGATATCGGATCGTCAGATGGATCGATTTTGAATACCGATATAGTCGAGGCTCGATCGATCGAAATATCGATAATTTGAACGGTAAATGTTTAAAATAGTTGAAACATCAAAGTGTTTGGTTCTGAGAATATCGGTATTCGATGTTTGATATACCAATATTCAGAGCCTTCGTCGATACGATATGTAATTATCGGAGCGTTGTTCGCACTAAATGCTACTAACACGTAGCATCTAGTATCAAAATTAGCAGTTGCTATTTACTATAACTAAATTAAACATTGGAATGTAAGTATTTCTTTCCTAAAATAATTGGAATACTTTGATCAGATAATATCGTATTCGAAACACTATATCCATGAAGTGTCTATGCATGGCTAAAATATAAGTATTCGACGTGTTATTTCTGGATCGAATAGCGTCGCGTGATTCTGCGAACGAAAAAACGTAGATAATTCAAAATGATTTAAACGTTGACAAGCGCTTTCCTCTTCCACCCAAACTACCGCGTCCTAAATTGCTCAGAAAGCTGAAAATCTCTGTTTTAACGTGTTCGAACGACCAATGAATTATTTAGATAGCGGATGCAGTTTGTGATATAGTCCGTAATGCCGGTACGTAACTTCTTTGGGACGAGGCTGAATGAATCTTTTCTCGTTGCATATAATACTCGTTCCTGCGTTTGCAGAATCTAAAAGTAGCTGCAGCTTCTTGAGATTTACTCGGTTATACGAACTGAAAGTCGTAAACAAGCCCGAGCGTCGACGAAAATTTATAGACTTCCTATTTTTTGAAGAGCGATATCAAATGGCTATACGATACTTGCAAAACGATTTGAAAAGTTAAATTCGTTACACAAAGATATCGTGCTCGATAATGACGTTAAATCGTTACTCGACGAGAACGATACGGCGATTACGATACGATTTTACTTACAACAATCGTCCACTGTACGATAGCGAGGTGCGAAACGAGACTCGGCCGGTTACGTAACAAACAACGTGCCTAACTTTCAGGGCACATGCGTTCACGCATAACCAATCCTTATTCCTTCTGTTCTCGGTCGATGTTATACTTGGTTCTCTCTCTCTCTCTCTCTCTCTCTCTCTCTCTCTGTTCGCGCGCATATCCAAGCTTCATAACCGATCGCTTATATTTAGATACAATCCATTTAGTACCTATTAGACGTATCACAGCGATACAACGCCAGTGATTTCTTCTATCGAATCTTACAAGTATTCGATACAGTAGAACTTACTTATTACGGTAGAAGTTAATGCCGAGCCTCTGTTATCCGAACTACGATCGAGTATAGTTTCGTAATCCGAGTAACGTGATTCAAAGATTACGACAAGAAAGAATATGCTACCTATTAGTATATATTTGCTTCGATATAAGTGGTTAAAAATGAAATTGCACGATATCGCAGTGCCTAATAGAGGTAAAGCATGGTTAGGTTAGATCGGGTTAGATGCCACGCTTCGAACAAAGTGCGCGTTGCTCAGGACCTTTCCTCTTCGACGTAGGTCAAGGTCATCGGAATCGAGACCCTGCCCTTTTGCGCATAATTAGCATCCCCGTATACCGTGATCATCTTTTCATTCTCATATATATTTTTAAATTTCAATATCGTCGTCACGATAGTCTCTCGATAGTGACTCGTTGCGATGCTAACGAAATTTCAAAAGGTTTCGTACAATGCACGTAATACATTCGTAAAAGAAAAATACTCTGTAAATCACTGTACGTAATCATTCATTTTGTTCGCTATCTACCGAACCTCTCTTACCGAAACTGCCTTGTCCCCGACCTATCCCGATAAACGAGATAAACGAAACATTCTGTACGCATTCCGTGCATTTTTGCACTTTTAAATTTCCCACAAATGCATAAAACTATCGATAGCAGCGCTGTTTCTAATCGCTAAACGATACGATACGATAGAAGAGGAAAACGTAATCTTCGCTCGCAGTAGTACGAGTCAATTATTGAGCCCACTCATGGAGTTAGCAAGAAACACCATGAACCACGGATGTATCAAGATTCACGCATGTCGCCAACATCCCTGACACGATCGTTTGTTACTGAGGAACAGACTGCGCTATACGAATACGTGTTTCAATACACGACAGATATTTTATCAATGTCTTTACAATTGAACGATCGAATAATTTATCGAACTCAGATTGAAAGCAAGCAAGACTGATTTACAGCCGATTTATACTATTCGATACTTGGATCATAGAAACGATATCATTGGTAAGAAGTAGTTGTATTTCCGCAATTCAGATACACGATGAAGGATAACGAATAAAAAGCTGAGAATAATAATATTATAATCCAGACAAATTCGAAACATAATCGATTCAAAAATAGACGATCTCGATGAATCTCGATGAAAAAAAGATCTTGCGGAATTAACCCAACCTATCGATCGGACAGGTTTTCCAAAGTTTCCAACTACGTAATTTTTATTCTCCAAAGGCTAATTCAGGCACGGCCAATCTTTCAGTGAAGTAGCGAATAAAGTCGAGTTTACGTTGTTCGTTTTCCAAGATCATTGTGGATGAAACGAGAGCGAACGAAAGCAACGTTTCTCGATGGATCATCCGCGGTGATCATCCACGGTGAAACAGCGTAAATTCGGCTTTAGTTGATATCGGCGTTGTCTGACCGGTAACCTAACCCGGTAAATATTATAACGAGTAACACGTAAGAGACGTGCCTACGTAGAATAGATCTTTTCATATTCTCCCAAAAGAGTTAATCTTAATTGATACGTTTTTACAAATATTAATTCGTACTCGAGATATAAAAATTCTGAATTAGTTTAACACACATACTCCCCGTAGTAATATTATTCCCGTACCTCTACCCACCGATCTATCCTTGCTGATCTTTACTAATTACAATACCCGTAGTCAAAAGATCCGCTTCCTTTCGCAAACACGGCCTCGTTATTTCCTTAGGATATTCGCAAAGGATCGACGTAGTCTGGGATAAGCATGCATTTCTATCTTTGCTCTTTCGTTACACTCCATTCGTTCGTACGTCCGAGCAGGACGACGATCAAGGCGCAACGGCTGCTCCTATTGATTCGCTCTATCTTAACCTCCTCTTCCCCTCTCCCTCTCTCTCTCTCTCCCTCTCATTCCTCTCCGAAGATCTTTGATTCCCCCCGAAAGAGTGTGTCATGGAGAAAGGGAGTGAATATCAAGGGTTGCGGATCGTGAATTCTTGGCGAGCGCGCATTCTTTTTGGAAGGGAAGGAAGAGACGATCGAGTCTCATCCCCAATCGTTTAACCGAGTCGACTAAAAAAATCCATTTATGCCGCGTGTAAGGGCGCGGTCGAGCACTAGGAAATAGGAAAGAGAACTTTGTTCGTATATACGTGGTTTATATTTAAAAGATCAAATTATTTTCAATCGTACTGCGTTTTCTTTTTCTTTTTTTTCTTCATTTTCGGCCCAATTAGATGGTATTTTAATCAACGGTATGGTATTTTGGTTAAAATCAATTAAATTAATTCAACATCTTGTTACGACGTTGCGAATTCTTTCCATTTGCTAGAACGAGAACAGGGTTAATTGCAAAAAGAGGTAAAGGTAGAAGAGGGGGTTAGAAGAGAAAGATTATTTATCGGTTATTTACTGAATTTTTCGAAAAAGAAATCTCTTGAGAAAAAGTCCTATCTTACGCTTTTTGTATAGAAATTCAGACTGCAAAGGCACAAGAAATATCAAGATCGGAAGAATGGAATTGTTGTTGAGAGATGCAAGTTAAGGAAAGAAGAAGGAGAACGTACGTGTGCACGTTGAGCGAAAGATGCATTTGCGGAATGCGTGCAAACATCGCGTTCGTTTTCCTTAGTTTCTAAAGTTTCGTTTTTGAAAATACCTGGAACAGGAGGTGAGAGGACAGGAAATCCTTTCGTATTTAAAATCTTGGAAAAGGGCGTTACGCTTAAAGTTTGTTAATCTTTCTCAAACCTATATCTTGCGAATCGAATAACACGAGGGTTTAGAAATAAATATACATATATTGTAATATCTTTTGCAAACTATTCCAATCATGGTTTAGAATGTATAATGTTAATTTATATGTATTTATATATCGTATTTAAAGATTTAAATTCTATTTATCTGCTGGACAATGATGCATTCTAATGAACCAAAGCTAGACTCGCGTCGTAGTGAAAATATAATAAATACTTCGTCTGGAAAATTAAAATATATTGAACAGAAATTAAATTGCTATTTATATAGATTCTTTTCTTCTGACCGTGTTCGAAACGAAAAATTGCAACACGCGCGCAGGCCTTATACATGCATACGTATAGATACAGCGTGAGAAGTACATAGGTACATATCATGCTATATAAGATGATTCATGCAATTGAGATAAATCGTTTTCCTGTCTGGTTCAAGGGGCAGGGAAGTAATAAAAGAAAATAAAAGTGATACGGGCGATGCGATCTACGTTGAAAATGGAAACAATTTGGAACTTTTCTGCTGTTAATTCCGTAACGAACCACCAAACAGTTTTATACATTATAACAGAAGACATAGCACAGAAGACGATTTTTCAAGAAATTTGAAGTATATATGTACTCTATGAAATATTCGTACTTTAGTTGCTTTCTCTAATATCGGTACGAGTAAAGCGTTCGTCAGAATCGATTCTACTAGGAAAGAAAATACACTGTTTAATTCGATAAACCAAGAACGGTTACAGGTATCAAGGAAAGATGATAAACATTCACATTTCATTCAACCTATTCTTCAAAACACTACGCAACTAACTTTACGTAAACATAGCAACTGATCTCCTATCACAGCTACTAATATTTCCGAGTCATTCTAATAGCAAAAAAGCCCTAGCAACAACATTTGTTTTATGCCAAAGCTATATTTGCTAATTGCAAAGTATTGAAATAAATTTAGTTTTATAGCATATATAGAATATTGGATGTGTAGATTATTATTATTATTATTATTATTATTATTAATGTTATATTTTACACTATAAAAAATTGAAGAAGAAGGAAACGTCTTAATGAATGGATACAAACTACTATAATTTATATAATTTTAATTTTGAGTTTGCACATTGAACTATCTGACGATAAGATATAAAACTTAAATCTCCTCTTATTTCCAGCAAAGATTTTAAATTATCATATATATTACGATATTAATTTGAAATGGTTACGAGTATCGTAAAAACTATCCAATGACGTAACCGACAGCTCTTGAAAAAAAATACTTTTACTCCAACAAAGTACCCTGATCTTTCAAGTATGTAAATGCAAAACTTTTTTAAACGAGAACACGTCCATCTTTTTTCATGCCCAACGCGATATTTCTCGCTATGTAGTAAAACAAAAACGTGACATTAATTTTCCAATCATTTCACCCGATAGTTAATGACTTTTATGGCGATAAAACGCGCATGCGCCAACTATCTCGAACTCGCACGCAACGCTGAAAATTATTCATTGGTTTAATAACCGCAGGAGAACGATAATTGGTAACGTACCAAGCAGAACAAATATTAAAGGCTTAACTAGCGTCTTAACCAAATAAAATAGAAACCGAGACGAGCGTCTTTTTAACATATCTAAAGTGCGAAAGTTTCTTTTCACGTGACGTCTATGCACGCAACTTCTTTCTACCTTACGACGGCATACAAAAGATCTGTTACGCAATTTCAAAAATAAATTACCGCTAGCACGAACACGAAGGCACAGGAGAAAAAATATTCAATTCGCTCCACCTCGTTCACGGAAAACACAACGAGCTAACTTTCATCGCTAAACTAGTGCATCACTAGAAACACTGGCCAAGCATTAGATGATTTGACACGCGAGCCACGTTGCGAACTACACGCTGCTCCGCCTATGTTTATATTTTCGTGAACATCGATTACCTAACTGCGATTCTCGTTTTAAATCGATGATATAATACATCCATTCACGGCATTGAAATGAAATAAAAGCATAAATGAGAGTAGATAAACATATTATTGAATGAAGAAGAAAGTTGTAAATAATTCTAAATAAAGCATGCATTTAGAGAACTAAAGAAGAAATTCATTTTCTAAAAACAAATTCGCATACGGTCAAATTTTGTAACTTGTCAAAAATAAAAGAACATCTAATATCGTTCGTTCGCTATAAGAAGCGTACAATTAGAAGAAGCAAATTTTTATATGCGAAGGATATTTATTTAGCTAATATCATTCGTGGTTTGAAAGCTCCTAACAAAATATGTAACGTTTACTTGTATCGCTTACAACTTAAGCAAGAGTTAAAACACTGCTTAGAATTGCGACACTGATACCAAATTTTATTAGGTAATTTTTTGATACACCCATTCTGATAAGTAATTCACATTTACCGTTACTTTCTGAAAATATAACAAAATTAACGATTTTTAAACATATGACGATGCTATAACGCTGTAATACAAACGATCAGAGAAAGCAACCCCAGAGAAACTAAGTTAATGATATCAAAGAACAAAAAAAGAAAGGCAAAGAAATTAAGAAATTAGTGATCAAAAATTTCATTTTACAAAATATCGGAAACTGTGGGGGTACAAGAAAATTTCTTAGCTAACATGTATACAGTACCGCCGTCTATGGTAACTCTTCAGCATAAACCCACATAACCTTATCGGGCGAAGATAACGCCAACAGGGCTGATAAACGCGAAACGAAACGTGATGTACAAGCAATATTCCAGACAAATAGAAGATAGGGGATGAGATCGACAGAAGATGTATACAAAAACGTTATGAAATACAACTAGCGATGTACATACATAGGTATATTTGGCAATCGTTAAGGTTTATTATCGTTCCAACCTAACATGTTCACGTGCGTGTTTGTGCTATTCGACGTTGACCGTGGAAGAAACCGAACATCAAAATAAATACACTTTACTATAACCAAAATTATCAACACAATAAACCTGTGTTTATAAGCCTGGTTATAGCTAGGAACCGTATATCGACAAAAGAGTAATTGAACAAGCATGTTTCGGCACATGATACAAGAATGAATTACAACAGTGGCAGAATATTGAATTTTCTTTTCTTTCCTTTCTTTTCCTTTCCATACTTTTTCTTTCATACATACATCGTTTCATTTGCGAATCGTAATGGAATATGTATACTTATTTACACAAGAAACAAGTCGAACGAGAGACACGACTTTCTTTCACCTTCTGATGACATCCTATATATATATATATATATATATATAGTCTACTACCATCTTTGCACCCCGTTTTCTTCTCGACGACACGCGGTTGGAATGGAACTAACCAACCTGATTTTTTCAGACGCCTTAAAAATTCTCTATTTTATATTGTCTGTGACATTTTTGTGGCGCATTTCCACGGTATCTATCATCGTGTGCAATTCTAATGTCTGAACACACGACTTTCGTCGAGCAAACCCTTCAACGACGAGAACGCACCTCGCGTCAGAGTTCGAAACACCGCAGCGACAAACGTGCAAGTCTTAACCGGAAAATAGAAGACATAGGTTATAGAAGAGCACGCGGTAGGAAACAGACGAAACTGCGTACTTTGTTTTTGCACTACAGTTTACACTGGACATATTACGAGGTTGGGTATAGAATAAAAGCAGCGTATATCAGAACGGGTCGTTGACGACGGAGATATACCTCGGGCAATCGAGGAATAGAGACGCTTAAAATACGAGAAGACAGCATTGACGTACCGTAAAGTTGCGTGTAGAGCGTAGTAGTAGGCACATTTCCACGAAGGAGGAAAGTCATGGAGGGTGTACGGATCGATGCCTGGCTAGGAAATGGTCCCGAGCAGAATGGCAAAATTTCCTCGTAATATCGCGCATTGTCACCGGATGAAACTGACTCGCTGTACACTCGTTCGTCTACGCGACGATCGTCCCATGTCGTTGTTTATCGCGAACGCGTTTTTTCCGTTGCCGGGCAAAAAAAAACAGCGTGTCTCGGCACACGACGTGTCGTATAAATGCAACCCTTATTTCACAATCTCCTCGAAAATGATTTGAGATTATACGGAAATTGGTGAGAACAGATCGGGTGTCACGGTCACAACGGTGACCAGTAGAGCGCACACGTTCGATACCATGCAGCATGCAAAATAACAATTCATATAAACGGGCTGCATTTTACGATAAATGTCTATATGTGATCAATGATCAATAACTAGACCGAGAACATGCGGCCACGAGATACACTCGCAAGTTTCGAAAGCATGCATCATAACCTCGGACATAAGCGACGTTCGCGTGTCTCGCAATAAATTTTCATTGATAAGAAAACACTCACTACCAATGCTGAGAGTTCTCCATCGAGTTTTCCGCTTAGAACCCTTGCCCATCTTTCGCGAAGACCGAGCTGGTCCTCCTCCCTTCTGTCTCTCGTCTTCTCAGCGATCTCGGTCAACTTTCTACAGCGACAGCTCCACCAAAACCATGTTGATCGCGATTGATCTTGCTACTACCTTGGCGGTAGCATTTTAACAACTGTCCGCCGACCAGTGTGTCTCACGTTGCTGCTCTTATTGAGAGAAAAAGCTTTGGAACGATACGAACCGATAAACGAGACCTATCCGTAGCAGAAGACAACTCTAATACGTAATCCGCGCCGCACGAATAGCGACCACATACTGCTGTCCCCACCTCACCCCTCCCTTTTGGTCCCCACCCTGCTCCAATGGAACCCCTACTTCTAGCTGTGTCACGTTCGACGTAACTCGCTGAATGTTCAACCTCTAATCACGTTTCCACAATTTCGAAAAGATCTTTTTACAGAAAATGTATGTTTGCGAGATTTTTGGACTAAATCGTAATACACGAGTGCACACACGTTGAATGTCATGTGAATTTCTAGTAGCAAACTTGACTAAAAGTTTGTCTTCGTGATTGAAATGTTTTGAATAGGAGCCAATTGCCACATGCGCAATAGTATTACGATTCTGTGTCACGATTGGATGTTGCCATGGTAACCGATGTAAACTTTCGTTCGCCATTTTATCCGGCTTCAGATATAACAAGGTAATAGATTCATTTCATCTCGAAATATTTTAGCTGGTCTTTTTTTTTCAAATCTACTCGTTCCAATAATTGTCTTTAATTTTTCCAAAAGAATAACTATCTTGTGGTTATTCGTTATTTATTTCCTACACATAAATATCCGTAGAATTTTATTCTTTCATATCTTATTTTTATAGGTTAGACAAGTGCGTATCTAAACGAGTAATTATGATGAAAATATTGTCTCTGCATGAATTTGATTCCCCTTCTGCCGATGATTTGGCTACTGTTGCACTTATAGAGGACGTTTTACATTATTGTGATTATGATAATCTGACCAACGAATTACGACCTTTTGCCAAATATCTGCGTAAATATCCAGAAGTTTCTATTACTTCTGATATCCTTGCTACACGTGAAACGGCACGCACAGCTTGTGCCGGTGATTTGTTTTTACCAGTTCACGATAGCATCTTCAAAAGGCTGGCTAGCGTATGCAGAGAGAAAGGATTAATCGATGCTGTTTGTCTGGCTGCGTCTGCAGAACCGCAAGAAATTACACCAATCTTGCATTTGATAGCTACAAGGTATTAATAATAGCTGGTACAAAAATATTTGTTTAATTTTAAAATCTGACCTTCCATTATTTTAATTTTAGACTTAAGTGGATGTTAGATTTAGTAGACAAAGGGATATATCAGAAAGAAACTTTACCTACTTCTGGATCTGGATCAGTTGCGGATGTTGTTCACACAAGGGACTGGGAAACATCTTTGGTACGGTATTAACGTAAACGTTATTGTTTCCTGCAGCATGTGTTATATCTGCAGTATTAATTTGTAGGCCAGGTGTATCTCATGGCATCCACACTGTGCGCGACTAGCAGTAGTTACATGGGATGATCGTATACGTATATTTTCTCATGGAACACCGATAATACCGATTTTAAGGCATGGTGCTCAAAAGTCTGTTTGTTGTATAAATTGGAGACCGCTTGCTGGCAAAGAATTGGCAGTAGCATGTCACGCAGGTGTCTTAGTTTGGACGATAGAATTAGGAGCAGCCAGTAATATTCTCAGTCACGCGGTGTTACTAAAACAAAGGAATCATGCTCCCGTAACAAGCGTTATATGGCATCCGCAGGGTGATCTGTTGGTATCTTGTTCTCCAGCTGATACACGTATGATTATCTGGGATACTTCTAAAAAGGAAGGTGTTCCATTGAGACGAGTCGGAGGTGATGGCCTATGTTTCGCTCGTTGGTCGTCCTGCGGTTCTCATTTGTTTTCAGCCTCATGTAGAAATATATTTAGGTATACCATGTTATTGGTTTTGTATTCTTATCTTTTACGTCGTATAAAATTTTATTTCACGTATTAATAACTACGCATAGAGTTTGGAACACAGGAGTAGCAACGTTATGGCACGCAGATAAATGGACAGTACCTAATGGTCGTGTGGCTGTTGCGTGTTTCGGTCCTAATTTGTCTCTGTTGTTTGCATCGAACGAAGACCCTGCCACTATCTTTTCTTTACCTCTGCAAGAAAATATTTTCGATGTTAAGAAGCCTTCTCTTGACGACGTAAAAATGGCCGTACCTCTGATAGATTTAACAAGAGTTAATTTTTCGTTGGATGATGGTGACAGTTATGTTACTGTCGGTGGTAGAATAACTGCAATGGAGTGGGACCCTACAGGCAGATATCTTGCTATCCTGTTCCAGGTATGTTCCTTCTTGAAATTTAATTCAAAAGATAATAATCTAATAATAGATCTGTTAATTACTTAGGACAGCCCATACATCGCATTGATTAAAACCAAACTAGGAAATCTGTCACGTGTGATTGACGTTAAACCGAGTTGTCTTATAAAGGGATTTCCGGGCGAAGTTCCTAATTGCATGGACTTTTATCAAAAGTGTCAGAAAGAATCAAGCAATATAATTTGTCTAACAATTGTATGGAGCAGTGGTCGTATCCAACACTTTCCAATAATTGAGAAGGGAATTGCTCCTGTTACGAATACGAGTACTTCGGTTTCATCGCACTCATTGTTAAGGCACGATACATACAATTTCGATTTGACTGCCATTTACTGATTATATCGGTTGTTATCTTGTCGAGCAAGAACTACGAGAATTCTATCTTTAGTTTTTTTATTGGTTAACGTTTATATAAGGGTCCAAATATTTTTGTTAAACGGAGTATGAAAGAGCAATAAGTCGTTCGTTCGTATAGATCAGGCACGACGTTCTCGCATACCACATCACGTCCCGTCAGAAATTATATAATATTTCATAACCGATTCGTCAACGTGCCTAGGGGAAAAAACATCGTTCTGCCCCGTGTTAAGCTCTAATGTGCTATCTTTCTAACGTATGGGATATACTACGAGACGGTTCTCGGGTTCGGTACCTAATTATACAAAGTCACATGCAGAGCGCACGTCTTTCTATTTTTACGTCGCTTGACCGAACGCTGAACGTCGACACGTACTTATGTATATATGTGATGCGTCCCGCACTATTTTCAATATGTTCTCTGGCGTTATTTATCCATCGTTTTAGAAACGCCATCGTCCTAAATACAAGTTTCTTAAAACGCAGTTTTTGCTTATGATTCATAAAATACAGATTTCATAGACTGCATAGGAAACCTATATCTTACTTTAGTATACAGCGTTTTTAATCTATGTTACCTTGTTTCGTTAAAAATCGTTCAATTACTTTATTATCGTTCGTTGTCTTTTTACCTTCTATATTCTTCTATTAATCATCATATCGGTCATCATAGAAGACATTTCTTCGATAGATCAAAGCATATTTCTAGAAAACGTAAAAATCAGACATTAAAAAATAAAATTGTAAGATTTCTAATAGTAGGTACACTTAACAATTGTGCCGACCATAATTAGGATATCCGTTGACATTTGGTACAAGTTGAAAGTTCTTCCTCATTTTCTTTTATATATTTTGTAGTTACTTTATTGTAAATTTGTTTAATCGTTCGTATCATATAAATGCAGAACACCGAATAAAATAAAATTCTTTGGTTTTCCAATAAATGTAATAACTAAATAGAATAACGCTTATGATCGTCGATGTATATAACTAAAATTCAAACTGAGTACATTTTCAACTTCGTTTCTAATCAGAGAAACAGTTTTCAATTAACATCGTGGTACCACCGATCAAATGGACCGAACATGGAAATTCAATCTCACTTACGTAGATAGCCTTTTGGAAATCGCGAAGGGACGAGTCGCGTTGAATCCCCTCCGATTAAACGTTCGTTAAGACACCTTTTTTTTTCTCTCTCCCTCCTTCATTCTTTCTCTGTTATTGCATCCGTATGGGGTGTACGATCGAAATCCTTTTTCCAGTATATTTATTTTAATGGCAGTCGTACACATGCGGTGACTATGGTACGAACGGAGTTGACAGGTGCCTGGACAAAAAAGCGTGGTCGAGAGCGGGCATAGTATGTATAATGTAAGCATAGAGGGCTGGCAGGCCACATGTGCCACTCTATCACTTATCTACCCGTAATATGACGTATAACCCGACCATAAGATGCAACTGTGAACGCATGCGTGCATAGATGTATGCGTGCGTATGCGTGAGTGTAGCAGTCAAGATGTACAGTACATATTGTATACACGCATTTATACATGTACAAGGGTTGAGTAGAAGGATGCACGATTGCGCTTCTGTGTGCGTTTGCTTGGAAGAAACAGAGGACATTCCGACTTTCGAGGATCACGATGTCGCGAGAATCGCTATGGAATCGCAACAACGCGTTTTGGATTGGCCAGTCAACGAACCAAGTACGATAGTCTACCTTTCTTTATACTTCCTTGGCTCGTTCCAACTTCCTCTTATGAATTAACGTGAACTAGCACACTTGGTGAAACGAGCTGTGGTCTTCTGTAAACTTACGACATAAGTCGAACTTGTGTAATCATGGAACAAATTTTTTAGGAGAAATTTACTTTAATAGAAGAAAGATATTAATTATCTATAGATGTCTGTATGGAGTGAATTTACTTTAGCAATTTCAAAAGATGTACGAGGATAACCTTATTATACGAAGGACCAGGATATACAAAGATACTCAGATTCTTCAATGCGACTATGTATGACAAGCTACATATGTCAATTAGAAAGTATACTTAAAAGAATGCAATACATAAGAAAAGTTGGGTAATGCAATAAGAATAATATATAATTTTCTACGAATTCGCTGTCCTCCATTTGTACTTTTATATTTAGATATTAGTCGTAGATACATTTGAGAAGTAATTAAAAAGTCGAGCGTATTCAATCTACTAATTTTTAATTTTCCTTGTACCTTTAAATTCCTCGTATCCCCTGGTACACTTTAAACTGTTTCTCTAAGCAATCGAAATTCCTATATAGTCTTCGGGAAACCACGAAATGACAAATTTTTCCTCAAATCTGTTTCCTCGTCCCTTTCAGAACCGAGTTTCAAGTTGTTTCCACAGCTTCAAATACAGACAGCTGTTATTTTAAATTGAGCAAAGAGAAGCGAACTTGACACAAAGCAAACGAAACTTGAATTTTGTTCAGCTTCAGAATGGCAGGGCAATTTTGAACTAACAAGACCAATACAGCGTATAGTAAACATGGAGCGTGAGAGGGTTAACATAATGCAAATAATTTCAGAAACTTCAGGTACATCCAGCATGCGGAATTCCATTGAAACGCCCTTAAACTTAACAAAAACTTGAAACAACTAGCGACGGTTACCCTAATCCGGCGTAAAGTATTCGAAACATAAGCAACGCGATACTCAATGAAGAATGCAACGATATCAAGCGCATTTATACAGAAGTCCGAGATGCAATGAAGGAGGAGGAGGAGGAGGAGGAGGAGGAGGAGGAGAACGGGGAGGTCAGTGAAATAATAGTAGGCTGTAATAGGAGGAAGGAGTGAACGACTTGCCCTCATGTGTGCGCGCGAAGAAGCTGTTGTTAATAAGTGACGCGTGTGCGGCAGCTGGTTTTACGTTTTTTGCCTTGCACCCGATTCTCGGGGTTCGAGCGACGAAAGATCGGTCTAAGCACCCCTTCTCCCGCCACTTTCACCGTTTCTATCTGTTGCCCGAGGCCCGATGCACCTCGACTTGGAATATTCCTTAACAGATTTTCAAAGAGATACCGATCGCCATGCGACGTCCAAATACCGAATCGCTTTTCGGCGTCAATGACCTGTTAAAAATAAATCCTGCACTCTGGATAACTGTAAGAATACTTTGAGAAAGATGTTCGCTCGTAGAAAATGAAAACTCGTATACGTTTGATTAATTTTCAGCGATCTCTTGGTAATTTATAAAAGTACGAGGTCGGGTATACGCGAGAGGATCAAAGAAACGGTAACCCATATGTACACGTGTACAGACACACGTACATGCATAATTACAGGCATAACGTAATCTATACTTTGGTAGAAAGTTAATTTGTAAACCGCGACCAACTCGCCGATTCTCATCCGCAACAACCCCGTAGCTTCATGCACCGCCATCTCGATTCATGCAAGATCTCTCAAACAACCACCACCACCACCACCACCACCTCTACAATTCCACGCCCTGCCATACAACGTCCGTTTCTTTAACCGCGAAACCAATGCCAATCGATCCTGTTCAGGAACCAAACCAAGAGATCTCGGTAGATTAATCGCACGAATCAAAAGGCATTTAGGCAACGCTAAACAACGGATGACGCAATCTGATAGCGGTTCGTCAGCCTCGAAAACAATCCATCGGGTATAACCGTTCGAACGATCTAAGAAGAGACAAAAACGTCCCGTGGAAGACGAATTCGAAGGAGCAGCAGCGAGGAAAAGGGGAGACGACAGACGCGCACGCAGATGTGTCGTGCCACCCTGAAACCGATGAGATCGAGGCAAGTGCAGAGAAATGCACAAGTGCCGGACGATCTTCTCTTTTCCTCTTCTTATTTTTCTTCTTCTTCTTCTTCTTCTTCTTCTTCTTCTTTGCTTGCACGAGGGAAACGAAGCACGGCCACGCGAGTGGGCGGCGCGTACCCTTCTCGAAGATTTCTTTCCTTGCTTCTGGCGCAGGGATGGAGGGGATCCTCCGTGTCGTCCGCTGGAAGAGCACTACGATGTCTTGTCCTGGCTGATAGTCGTCGTAGTGACTCGGGAACGGGTGTAGCCGAGCTATCTTCAGGATTAGATAGGCGCAAAGTGTCCAGGCGTTCGTTCGGCCACCCTGTAGCCGCTCGATTCTTCCTCGTCGCGATCAAGATCGCGCCATCGCGCGTGACGCGTAGACCTTGACAAGTGATAAGCTTATCACGTTGGAAGAGTCGTCGACGATCTATCGAAGAAAAGATTTTCTGCGACACGCTCGGTGTCCGCGGAGTTTGTTTGGGGAGTCTGATCGGTCAGGCGGATCTCGTAAGTGGACAGTGAAGTTTTCTCGGACGGAGGTTATTAAGTTTGTTGCAGCATTGTGATCTTGTTGGTCGGTTGGTGATTCGATACCACTGATTCCTTAAGTTTGTTCAATTTGTCGCAGAATAAGTTTGGTCGCAGAATTGACAATAAGGAGAATAAGTAATAAATACGTCACTAACGAATGGAACGAGAAACGAATTCCGCGTCGAACATGGTTCTCGAGCGTGGATATCGCGACGAGCATCGAGAGTTCAAAGTCAAACGATCGGAACTAAAATTAGTAAACGGTAGTTGAAAATAGCGGGAACTGAATTTTATTAAAGATCCATGAACCTATGCGAACTCCATTTATCATCGAACATACGGTTCATTCATGGATGCTATCGCACGTTAGTTGGAGGCTCGGTAATTCCAGAAATTCCTGCAATACTGTTGCACTCACGTGCTACTCGCGATTACTCGACCCACTATCGCTTTCTATCACGCGTGACTCGTTGCAACATCCCGACTCGTGTTCTTAAAGCCTCTGTAACTTTCCATTATACACCAGCCTGCCACGTATAATTTTGCAAATGAATCCTAACCTTCCGTTCCGTATTACGAAGCCAATTTTATATCGGAAAATTTACGAAACGAAAGTTTCAGGTTGCAGCAACATGCATCTCGAAGATTATCACGCGAACAGAAAGGAAGAGAACGTGCAACGGGCGGTTTCCAAAAACATGAAACAGGAGGCTTTTAACGGTTTGCACCTAGCACCTATCGCGACCATAAACAACGGCGATCAATCCTGTTGGATCGCTTCTCACGCAGACAGCGTCTCCTCTCCCGTTTTGCCAAACAATTTCAGTCCCAGAGAGTGCACGGACTGGGAGCAACTCACTACCGTCTTTCAGTATCCCTGTCAACCGTATTCGTCGTCCACAGACAGGTCACCAGTAAGCACAGGTAGCGAAGCTACCACGCCAACCTGGAACAATGTCGTTCGCGGTGAAGCATCGGACTGTTCCAATAGCCAAAGATTACCTTCCGTTGGTTCTGCCTTTTCTTTCTCAAGAACATTCTGTAATACGATCTATCCAGAGTACCAGGGATATCAGGATTACCAAGAGTATCAGGACGACGTCGACGTATCTTTGACCTCTTTGCCCCTCGTCCTTCATAATCAAACGGAAGATCAGGCGTTCAATGGTTCCATGCAGGCAGCCACGGATGAATTCGATCTTAGTTTAATCAGAGGCGATCCTACGTCGTTGTTAAACAACGTGGAGCCTCCTTCATCCCCGTCGTCCACGTACCTGGAAGAGCTTCAGGATCCGTTTTCCAACCTGAATGGATCTTGCTACGCGGTTGGACACTTGGTCTCCGGCCAGCAAACCTGCGTCTCCACGATGAATTTTGTCAACGATACTGGATTGAACGATGGATTTGCGAATCAGGTTGTTCTGCCCAGGAACGAAGGATTGTTGCTGACTGATAGAAGAGTGCCGGTGTCCAAGCCTGCCAGTGACACGGACACCCGAAGCAAATCTTTCGGTGAGTCTAAAGCTGTTTTTAGTTAATATAGTACATTAGCATATATATTTGCACATACGTATGCTTATCAATTTACCTGATTCTTAAAGTATAATTCGGTGAGCTGTCGTTATGGCCGTTAGCTTGTTTCTCTTTTTTTTTTTTTTTGTACACTATTTACGTGTTTGATTAAAGTATATTGTATTACGCCGAAATGTAGCATATTCTGATTCGTATTACGGAAATAACCCTAAATATCTCTTATCTTATTACAGCACTCTGTAGTACACTGAAATTTCAAAATATTTTTACTAACACGTAACGTATTTTCACGAGCCACCGTGTCACACCGTCCAACAATTAATCGTTCTCTTTCTCGTTACCTGATGTATCCAGTAAGTCACGGTAAGAATCGTGCTTGTTTTAAGAACGTGACAAATAAATAGAAATACGAAAAAGTAGCACTTGCCTGCCACTCTCGAGTGCAGCGAGTAGTTTCAAGTAGCTTCTTTAACGAGTCTTGAGATCTACGGCTTGTTTACACGTTGATGACATGTTTGTTTCCGTTTCAGACTGTTCAACGACAGACGACAACTTGACGTCGACGTATCAGTGCCGATGGATAGACTGTGGCTGCGCTTTCGCCGAACAAGAGGGTCTGGTTCGACATATCGAAAGAAGACACGTCGAATCCTCGTCGTCGAACGCGCATGGACACGGAAGACGAGTTCAAAGGGACAGAGACAAGGATAAAGACAGAGAGGGAGAGGGTTACACTGGTTCCGTAAGCGGGCAAGATGAATTCGCCTGCCTTTGGCAAGGATGTCCGCGTGCTCGACCATTTAACGCCAGATACAAGCTACTGATTCATATGAGGGTCCATAGCGGAGAAAAGCCTAATAAGTGTCCGGTATGAGTGTCGTTGATTCTAAAATCCTAGAACTATTCTCTTTTACGTTATACTAAGTATACTTTGTCGGGGACTTCCTTATACGCGACAGCAGAAACGCAAGGAGAAATAATTATTTTTCGAGATTAAGGAGTTAAATATCCACCAGCCTCTTCGTTCTTACTTAAAAACCATTGAACTTCTTCTTGAACACGTTGATCGAGGCGAATATGTTTCTCCCGTGGTTTCGCTTCAAACTTTCTTTAAGCTAATTACATTTTAATCGAAACCAGCACAAGTAGAATTGCTGTAATTAATTGTTTTTTTTTTTTTTTTTTCATTTTTACAGTTCACCGGATGCAAGAAGGCGTTTTCACGATTGGAAAACCTGAAGATTCACCAAAGATCTCACACAGGAGAAAGACCATACGCCTGTCAGCATCGCGGTTGCTCCAAAGCGTTCAGTAACAGCAGCGATCGTGCAAAACACCAAAGGACTCATTATGACACGGTGAGTTTGTTATTTTATTTAGTTATCCAGATTGAAACCTGCTTGAACTACGATATCAACCCGGATTATCATATATATATATATATATATTTGAAACAAGGAAGGAGCAAAATCGGTCGTTTTAATTAGTCAGCTATTTGCATAACTTAAAGACATATTTATCGTTTGATTTCAATCGACTGCGCGCGTCTGATATAACTATCTTGGGATAAATATCGATATAGCGTTCTTATATTACGTAAGACGATCGCAATTAAAGAACGATATTTCATCATGTGGTATTCACATTTGCGTACAGTCGGTTTTCAATTACGATTATTCGAACAGGCGACGAAAGACGAGTAAAAAGTTATTGCATAATTGCAAATTAATCGTTTGACCATTTTTATTAGCAATCTATTTTCGTATAGCGATCCTTTAATGTTTACGTGAGCGAAGCTGTTTCGAATATTCTTTCGTATCTTTCGACTGCAAGCGTGTGATAACTTAAGTTACTGTTATATCGAAATATTTTGAAATTTGGATAAATGGATATTTTTTGTAATTAAAATTACATAAAACGTATCACGCGATATTACCGAATCGTAAAGTAACTTTAAGAAAGAGAAGCGCTTATCGCCAATGTTGAAATTTTGTAGCACGAAAGGTCAGTGAACATAAGCTGAGATAACTCGAAAAGCTTGCGAGTTACGATATGCGAAGCGTAAAATTTTGCTATTGTAACGATAAAAAAATGTATTATCGCTTTAAAGAGACGTGGACACGATAATTTCGTCGCTGAACGAATAACGAATAATAGCAATTATCACTCGACAATTACCTTTTGTCTAGCCGCTTTCCAACCAATAATTACAATTACTACCTAAACCATTTCACTGCTATGTATCATCCGCTTGCATGTACTAGGGAATACCAGCGTCCATGAATAGAGCCACTTGAACAGTTCCGTTCTATTCCACCTAAATATCCACCTTTTATCGAACAAAAACAAAAATTTAAAAAGAGACGAATAAATCTACTACGAATTTTTTTGCATTATCGAATTACCGTAGCGAATACTTGCCTGTACGATACGTTCGTGTTCGAACTACAGCGAACAGCTATAGCGAAGTCAGATCAGTGCGAAGATATTTTATTTGCGTGCTATATTGGAAAATAAACTTATTTTATAAGAAAATATTTTTAACAAAATGCTTGCGCGAATTTTCAGAAACCGTACGCGTGTCAGGTTACCGGATGCGGGAAAAGGTACACAGACCCGTCAAGTCTCAGGAAACACGTGAAAAATCACTCGGAACCAACGACGCCGCTGTCCAACTTGTCATTGACATCGGACAGCAAGGCTTCAGGTAACGTGACTAAAAGTTCAAGCAACTCGCGGCACGATCCGATTTCTACTAGTTCGAGGCAACAGCAACAACAAGCACGAACGGCGATCGTTTACACCACGGAATCGAATTATCGAACGTATAAGACTTCGGAGTCTTACGCGGACGAGGACGCGGACCTGTTCCAGACGAATCTATGTCAGGTGGATAGGATTTCCACGAACCTTGACAGCAATCAAGAGTACGTGCCGATCGAGTCTGTGAAACGCTTTCTCATCGACGATGTCAGCGGGTCAGGATCGCACGTGGACGGTGCAGGTAAGGGGAAAGATTCACGATTAACGTTAGAAAGATCAGTTCGCGTCGCTTCGACCTAAGAAATTTACAACACATTTTGCAGTAACATCGAAAGATCATATTTTACAGGGATATTAAAATTTGCGAAGAATGGAACTTGTACGATTGATTCTTTCGTACAGTTTACAGCAATAATGATATTATATAACGATATTAAACGATCTTTTATTCGATGCATCGATTTTTCATAAAATTCAATTCGAAATAAATGGACAGCAAGCTCGAGAAAAATTCCGAGAACGTGCGATAAAACAGACACGACTGCTACCGTTTCGAAGAAAAAGTCGAGCAGCGTTGTTCGAGCGACCCGTACGAATCTTCATTGTACTGGTCCGCGCGTGCTGCCTTTTTCTGTCCCGGTAAATAGTAACGGCGCCGATGACAGTGCGCGTTTCGCTTCCACCATGCTTAATCTCAGAGGAGGTTCAAACACGCTTTACGCGTTTACCCCACACCGAGTCTTAAAATAATATTCCCGACTTTTTTGGCCGGGAGCACACGCACGTAACGCACGCGCCAAAACAGACGACGCGGCTGCCACGTGCGACACACGCGTGCCCTTTTAAATTCCAGCCCTCGAGCCTGCGATTTTCTACCAAATAATACAGCCACATCATCGATTCCCCCACTCTACCCCTTTCTAAAACCGTTCTCTTCGTTGTTTATCAGCGATAGGCTCTAGGCTAAGTACGGCTCAGGTACATCGTCGTGCATCGTGCAGTCATCGAGTTACGGCTATATACAGGCATTTCATTTTTCTAACCGTTAACGTTGATACTATTTATGATTGACGATATTGTCGTTCGTATCAATACGTACGTACGATTTCGTGCATATTTCCATTATCGTATACTCTGTATGGCATTTTGAACAGTGTGCGAGCCATTTCAAACATATTTAAAAACAACTGATTAGCAGCCGGAAGCAATATTTCGATACGAATTTATCGAGAGAAATTCAATGATGTTAGATTTCATTCGGATTTATATTTATCTATATAATTATAAATACGTGTACGTGTATGTATTATATCAAAGCTGATCTTATCGTTATACGTGTATAATAATAATAATAATAATAATAAACTTCGACTACCAATCTAATGGAGTTTAATTAATTTAAGGGTCGAGTCTAGGTCTAGGTCTTTAAACTAGGTTCGCGAAACTAGGTTCGCACAGTGATCGTTCAAACCTGTTTCCTACTTTACAGGGTACCAGGTCGAGGATGAAGTGCCCGACTTTCAAGAGCTCGGTTCCGATATCGAACAACAGTTTCTCGAGCTAAGCAGCCTCGACGACGCGGTTTTCATCGACGGTTGAGAAGCATGTTTGTTATAGGAGGAGGAGGATCGAAGAAGACTTCGAGGCGAACGCGCCATATTTCCAAAGACTTGTTTCCATTTCTTTTTGTACTCAATTTTTATACGCTTTTACTCGATTAGATAAATTTCATCGACAGATATATTTTTGTACATAGGCGATTGTATATATCATTAAATACACGATTTTGATTATTACGTCCGGTGTTATCTTATTTTTGACGCGTTATACGTTGCTTCTTAAATCGAGAGACCTTGAAGGAATTTTAACTTTTTAAGGAAAAGTGGCGTTTGCTATCTGAATATTAACGACAACGTTACTAATTACAATTGATAATGCGAACGAACGGATTTACTTTACGATATAATTTTCTTATTATCGCGTTACCGTTAATACGAATATTTACGAAATTAATACGAAAATATGGAAATTAAGAAACCTTGGCTATGCTTGTAAAACTTGGACTTTTTATTTATTCGTCGTACATCGAGTCAGAGACACAGCGACAATTTTTCTCCATACGATTATTCGATTACAATTTAATTGTACCATCGACACCATATACGATCGATACGATGTAATTCTCAAACGCAGAACGCAGTTTCATCGAAAGCACGTTCAAATTCTGACTTCTTTCTCCGAGTCGTTGCACATCCTTAAGAAAACGACTCACTATACAAGTATTTTTATACAAAATACAACATCGTAAGTAATATTTTCGTTCGTAGAAAGTGTTACGAACAACGAGTCCTCGTTCGTATTAATTTAATTCGAATTACTTGAATTCAAAGCATTCGAATAAGTTTGAATAATAATAATAATAAGAATAAACTCGTGATTTGTAAAACTTTAAACGATCGAGACTTCACGAGTCACGAGTTACGAGTTATCGGTATTATTAAGTACCCCGTTGCTTATGTTAACAAACTTACATGCTAGTAAAACCGATGAAATTTTGCAAATTATACATTAGCTGGTTATTCTATTTGAGGAAAAATGATAAAATTATAAAAAGGAAATACCTAATTCGTTGTTTGTCGATTGACTAACTGCGTTATAGTTGATTGATAAATCTGGTGTAAAAACTTGGGAGGATATATTTCGAATCGACTAAATTCGATAAATCGACTAATCCGAGCTAATCGGATTAGTCTAACGGCTTAAGAACCGCCTTCTCTTTTTTTCCTATATCGAGCTTGTCGTTAACCTACTGTAATGGCCTCTCACGCGGATCGTAACGATGACACGCTGCAGCAAGTTTTGTATAAAAAGCAATGTGACCCACTACAGAGATGTTTTAGCGGCGATAGGGTTAAGCAACGGTTTATTTTCAAGCTGTGCTGCACCGAGACGGTTTCGCCCCCTCCGTCAGTGTGTCGCAAATTAGTTTAAAGAAATTATTCAGCGCCTTGCTTTGTATCTCTCTCGAGTAGTCCTGCAACAGATGGAAAACACGATTCGCTATTAATCGAGCTCTTATAGACGAAACGTGCTCGTAATGCCGAGTACTCACCCCATTGATCGTGATCGTTGGGACGAAAGAGAGTCTCCCAACCGACTGCTTTGTTATTTCGCCATTAGCGACCAACAGTTCTTCCGATAGAGAACTCTTAATGCACTCGTCCATCTTCTCGTGGGTCTGCTCTCTCAATCCTACTTTCTTGGAACACTGGAAAATCGTTTCATACTTTTGTCGCGAACCTTCAATTTTTATACTTTAAGCTTGTTCTTATTTCGACAAAGCAGCAAAATTCGTCGTATTTTTAGGCGAACGTTTAACGTAAAGTTCAAGTTAGAGGCGCAGTAATTGTTACGTTAAAACGGTGTAAACGGTTAATGAACTTATCAGCTTTTGATCCATCGATATTTTCTCTTCTTCTTAACATGCTTAAAAATCAATACAAAAATCGAACACTTGGCTAAAAACTTGGTCACCGATTATCTTCCTTTTCTATCAAACGACTATCTATCAAAATTTTAATTACTTTCTAAATTATTAATCAGTCTTTGATTAAACACATTTTAAGAACAGATACCAACAGATCCGAGATAGCGTCAAATATCTTCGTACTGATTCGTAAAAACGAAACATTTCCATTTGGCAGGAAAGGCCTTTCCCCTTTTGTTCTCCTCCTCTTTTATCCTCAAGAATCGATTTTCGGCAATCGGTCAACCAAATGATTTTCCAACAATTTATATACGATTTCGGATTCCTTATGTTCTCACAGGGCAATTACAAATATATGATTCTAAACAATTCTATGTGCGTTTTAGAACATTTAATATAGGGCGGCACTATATATCGAAGAATTTCTAAAAAGTTTGTACAGTAGTATTTAACAACATGCGAAAATTACCTGTAAAAGAGAGGATGGCGGAAACTGCGAGGTCATTGCGCAACCAACTAGCGCCACGGTAAGTTGTTGAACCTTATCGGCCGTTTCTCCGTTCTGAATCGCGCGAATACCACACGCCTGAGCCTTGTTTCCATCGCACTCATCTTTACCGTGCTGACATATGAAGTGCCATTTTCGGGTGTTTTGATCTCGCCAATGCTATTTATTTAGATGTAAATAAGTATATAAGAATGAATGACATACGGGTCGGTTCGTACGATACGTTGTATTTGCCATTCGTCCATCGTTCCCAACCTTATTCTATTACTTATTTATCTATTGCGTTTAGCGTAAAACGTATTGGTTGTGTACCCGATATAGTAAGTAATAACATAGTAAAGTGCGATAGGACCACTCACCGTTGCTTTCCCGTAGGGAACGAAAGTGACTCTGATGTGATCTTTCAATACATCGTATTGCGGCAATAGTTGCTGCTTGATCCACCGTATGCTATCTGGGCATAGCGATTCGTAATAAACTCCCACATCTATCACTGCATTCGACTCGCCGCCGGCCACCTGCACAGTTATCACAGAATGATCATGAGTCTATGATAGCCATTACAGGTGCAGTTTCTAATTACGGTTGTTGATGATTATCTTATACTTAATTATATTTTAACCGGCGAATTAGGTTTAAGTTAGTTTAAGTGAGCATAAATTAGTACAAGTTATCATAAGAGACTGTTGTTTGGCGTAGTTTACAAGAGAGGTAATCGGAAGCCTCGTAACCCCATAGGGGAGTCAATAAAATTCGACTACCGCTATCCTACTTTTACATAAATTATGCGAACGATAAGTATATTATTTAATACTTCATTGATATAAATTACAAATAGATTAGAAATAAAAAATGTGTGTGAGAAAAACATTTAATACAAAGGTATCTGAAAGCAGATTTTCACGCAAGTTTATGTTTTTATTTCGGCTTGTAATAAAACATTCTTTACGCTCTATAAGTAACCTCTCGTAGCTTTTGGGACAAAGAAACAGGATCATCGCGAATAATCGATAAACAGGTTTCAATGTTGTACGATACTCGAGGGAAAAAACTTCTTGAAAACCGGCTTTCGTCCTGATAGCTTTTTCCATCGGTGTATCAAAACAACAACTTATCAGAGTTTCAGATTAGATCTATCAAGGATGTCAATTTTTATTTTATGTTATATACTTGTTATTTTTAAAAGATAACAGACGACAACGATATTAAAACAAAGATATGATTAACAAATCAGATTGTTTGATAATTTGAAATTTGAAATTTTATTTCTGTCTCTTCATTAGCTAGGAAATGGAATCATAAAATGTAAGCAAACTTCAAAAGCTAATTCAACGTAAGTAGTGACAAAAATCTGTTGGAAACAATAGGTAATTATAATTTAAAGATAATTTGTCCATTGTGTAGTTTCAGTCTGCCGTCATATAACCAGTTATCTTAACCATGATTGGAAGAAACGAGTCAACACATTCATGGTAATAATTCATTTATCGAGCGATTTCCTCTTTCTTTGTTTCTACTACATCGTAGTATTTACATTCGAAATACGTGTCATACTTAGTGCAAAAAATACGATATAAATAGTTTTACTCACTATATTTAAAAATTCTACATTTTAAATGGAAATAGAAAGAGAGAGAGAGAGAGAGAGATTCTCTACGTTTTAAATGGGAACAAATAAACGTTCTACATCTCTATGGAAATAAATAAAACTTTTATAACCTAAATAAGCGGAAATTTCACATTCCAAATGGAAATAATAAAACATCCTATATTCCAGATCTCTTTCAAATAAAAACACGTGGAAATTCTACATTGAAAACTATAATAATATTATAATAAAAAGACATTCCACATTCTATGTGGAAATGTACAGAAACTCAACATTCTAAATGGAGAATCTTATATTTTAAATGGAAAATAAATAGAAATTTCACACTTGCGATAGAATCCTTTATGAACATATATTTATCGAAAGTACGAACTTTCAAAAGTGAAATTAAAGGAATTCCCACTTACCACAGCACTATGGCCGAGGAACGCGACAGCGAGTATGGCCGTGATCAAGCTGCTCGCAGTGAACAGGTAGCACCGCATGGTCTTTCTGGTACACCGACAAACTGGCCACCAGCCTTTAAACCAGCTTTTGTCTATAGTCTATATATAGTCCACAGACTATAGCCACGTCGAATCAGTGCCAAGGAGGGAGTCTTCGAAAATGTAGGAGGGGCTGATAGAAAGAGCGATACGAGAGAGGCAGGGAAGAGAAGAGAGACGGAGAATCATACATAGTAGACAGTACTTCATACAGTACTACAGCAATTCGCACATAACTTCGCTTTCACTACTAAGGGATACAATGATGTAGTAATAGATTTGCGAATCAATCGATTAAATTAACAACGAAGCAATTAACAGTAACCTTTAATGTAAAAACCATGTGAATTATGTACATATATAGTCTTTGTTAACATTCATTATGTTATAAAAAGTAACATAATAAGGAACAATATTTATTGTTTACATTTGTGGACAAATATATATTCGACTTTGATATATATATATCCATCTATTTTGATACTTGATAAATTATTGCAAGAATATTTACAGTTCAATGCTGTAATAATCAATTAACACTTTACCGATCGATAGTCGATCAATCAGGTTTTTTGTCGCCGACGCTTACCGACCGATAGTATATCAGTCGACTTTTTGTCGCCGACAATCTTTTTCATTATTTGGGCAGTAATTTGTTATTTAGTACTAAGGTACTTTGCTCAGTTGCGTCAGTTGCGTTGCTTTGTAAGCACCCACAGCTTTTATACCAATTGGAAAAACGTACCGTCCGCGATGAACAAAAAGAATGGTATCGGAGAGTCTGCGCCCAAACTGCCGGTCGGACGTGCGTATGCTGTTGAACTGCTAGCGGTCAGTAAAGTGTTAATACTACACAAAGAAAAAAAACGTTGTTGGTCGTAGAACTGAAAATATCATAACATTTTAACATTTACGATAATGATATCTCTTGACATTGTACAAAGCGATAAATGCAAATGTCAAAATTAATATTTCACATTGTTCGCACGCTAAAAGAACACATAATTTAATCAATCTACCATATTCGCTACAAAATTTCATCTGTATAGCTACTATATGTAATAATCTTATACAAAATAAGATTAAGGATCAATCCCCTGATGAAATTTCAATGATCTCTTATTTTCTTTCTGATCCCTTAATATTTCATTAGCTCGTGTCCTGAAAGTTTCTGCTAGCTCTGCATTTTGCTGCACACCATCGCCCTTCTTGTGCATTATAGATAAATTAGCACAAGCATATGGGTTATTTAATTCGCAACATTTTAATGACAGTTTATAGGCCTCTTTTAAATTCTTTTCTACGTATCCTTCGATACCGCTTAAGTAAATTCCTGACAAAAAGAAGCAAGCTTTCTCTTGGTTTAAATCACAAGCTTTTTTTAATAGTTTCATTCCAAGCAAGACCTGAGTACCCCTGACTGGCTCAAGTTTTTCTTCAGATATTGCAAGAGCTCCTGCATGAAGGCAACCTCTTGCGTCGTCCTTATCACAACCTTTCTGCATGTATTTGAACGCTTCTTTGGCATCTTTCTCACACTCTTTACCTATAGAAATTCAATTTTCAAATTTATAAATAGCAAATAACAGTTTCGGTAAATACTAGTTACCGTTAAGTATTAGTTGATTACGTAAGATATTAAATGAAAGATATAAATTTGAAAAAGGTAAAACATGATATAAATAACATACTTGATGAAGAGACGAAAATACCGTGGGCAACATTTTGATTTTCCCGGTGCGAGGCACGCGCCATTTTTACTTACCCATTACTCTGTAATCGCCGTATTTTGTGCAACTTCTCCCATAATCGCGTTCGTCACAATTTTTCTTATACACATTTAGCGCCTCCTTGGGATTTTGCTTAATAGATTCATAATAATCACCCAAAAGATGGCAAACTATCGAAAAATGTCAAACATTTGAGATACGAGGTTAGAATCACTAACAGCCTCGATGCTTACCTTCAGGTTTCTTCTCACTTAAACATCCAAATTGGTATTCTATATAAAGATTCTTTAAATATTCTTCAACCTCTTCTTTCTTTTTAAAATCGTATGCCGCCATATTAAGTGATTATTTTTGAGTTATGAGCGTCCGGCAAACTTATCAGAAAAATAAGCACATGGTTTCTATTTTAAAGACCAATCAAACGACGAAACGGTATGCGTGCGCATCCTGTGATTTTTCGAACGAGCGCAAGTCGACAACCAAGGTACTAGCAATTCACAACATTAGACCTGCTTGTCAGTTCAGGTGTGCTTGTCATGCAGTACGCTGTAAGTACATATCAAATTATTTCTACGGGGCACATGAGGACATATATCTTCACAATTATAGGATAATTCATATGTCGAAGAGGAAAATACGCTTATTGAAGTGAGTAATTTTGATTTAATTTGATTAATACTTTCTGTTAAACTATCGATGAAGTTATTATAAACTGTTTATAATCGTTTGCAAATTTATTTCTTCGGGCTTTTTTTACATTTTTGATGATCATTGTTTTCAATCACACATATCAATATTTCAAATAACTTGCTTTGCTATAATTTTAAGGTTACTGAACTACATATATTGTTTTGTACTACTAAAAACAGCAGCATATCGTTTTAAAACATAAGTAGTTATAATTATGTCTACAACAAAAGTTTTAGAATTGTTCGTCCAATTAAAAGAATATATATTTATTTTTGTTGAAAGATTCAGTAATCACTTTCCAATAGTTTTCGTATAATGGGATATTTGGTCGGTTTACAATTTTATAATTTGATGAAATATAAAGTGACAATTAAATGCAATGTTAATATCAAATTTATATGCTCATTTCTCTTGTTCTCTAATAAAAACAAACAATTCAATTTTCATACATTTATATAATTAAATGTTTTTTTTTATTTACCATACAAATTGCTTTGAAGAAAACTAAGTTCACGCGATTATTTAAAATTAATATTAAGATCGATTAACATAATTATCTTAAAGCAACTGTATACAATGTTTCGTAAACTGACAATAAACATAAAACAATAAACCAGACTAAAATATGTATACACACTAGACTATATATATATACACACGTGTTTTCAATTTTGAATACATTTTGAACTTTTTAGTCTAGTATATATACATATATGTACGTAGACAATATTGTATCAAATACAGTTGTATATTTAACTAAATGTGACAAAGGAAAACATATTTTGTATAAAATAGAGAATACTCGACAAATCGATACAAATCGATCCAGTCTAGTCGATTTAAACTTTCCTTACTACTAGGTCAATTCGTAGAGTTCACTCGGTTAGGGGGCCATCTCCTTATCTACCCTTCGTAATCAGAATTCATCTACATAGCAAGTGCAAATGTAAATGTAAAATACACCGAATGAATTGTACGCGGGCTTAACTTATGTCGCTTTCGTATTTACCCCAGTCTAATATAATCTTTTTTTTACTCGAGCACATGAGCGACACCTGCGTATGATTTACACCACTTATACACATCCATTAACCTTCTGCACTTGACCTATTTGTATTTCTTGCATGTTTAATCCGATCGATATTTCCATCCAATTGATATCGATATTTGATAGTGCTTGACATGAAATTTTACAGTTATCCTTTAAAAGTTCATAACATAAAAATTTGCTAATTATATATACGCACGAAATTATACAAATTAATTAATTCATGCAAAATAGAATGTTTCAAATATTCATAAGTACCAGTTAATACAACTAACGTAATTATGCATAGAGTATACTGAATGAGTTACAGGTAGAATATTTTCTAGTTTATTCATTATTCGTTTTGTCTGTCGTACTGGATAACGTGAATCCTGACAGCCTGATTGATACTTCAAGGTCGAAGGTCATAGTTACATTCTTAGAATCAATTCAGTTTCGGTTGATGCCTTGAACTTGAAGAAAGTTAAAATTAGTTTATTAGTTTTTATATTTGATGTTTTTAGAATGTAGTACATGTAAATATAAATATTATTAAACAAAGGAGAGATATTATTATATGCAAAAGTAAAATATTTTTTTTTAATTTCTATAGGAATCAGAAATTGTTTGGTTAATCAGTAATAACTCATTTATTCTAAGAATTTAATTTTCATACAATTCATTACTACTAGGTCTTATAGTTGCTATATTTTTCAAACTATCGATCCCAACATTTCAATTCGCAATGTAGTTTATGATCATAATTGCAAGATTTTTATTATCAGGTGTTCTTGTCGTATTATGCATTCTTAAATGGCACATTTGGTCGTTTTACATTCAAATACAATTTTATGAATGCTGGTCACATACATAGAGGTGGGTTGTACGGCTTAGACACACTATAATTCGGGGTGATTCAACGCGTAACTGAGTTCAAGGACAACACACGCACATTTCGTCGGCACACGAATGAAATACTTAACGAGCAAAAAGCAATATGTTCCTGAGAAACGCAATATCAAGTAATGTCGCCGATAACGGCGTCGAAAATTGCATGATATACCTATTAAAATGACGAAAATTCTATGCAATTAGCGATAACATTTTTGGTGACTTTTGATATTCTTTAAATACATACAACATAATTTATTAATATATTCGACCGTTCAAATAGTGCAAAAGATACACAGAACTATGCTTTACAACAAAATAAAATGCATACTTAATTGCTCGCCAGTCACCAACTCTTCAACCAAGTATACTATCATCTTCTAATAGTGATCTAACAGTCAAGCTTAACGACTCTTCTACAATTGTTACACATAACGACAATCCTCAAGGCAAAATCTCTTTTTCTCCCTAATCTAGTGTCTTTCATTTTTAGATGAGCGAGTCTGTGAAGGTGGCTGTGAGATGTCGCCCAATGAACGCTCGGGAGCTGCAGCAGGGATGCAGGGTACGTTCATAGAGGCGGACAATGAACAGCCACGAGATCGTCGACGCTTCTGAGTTCATGTCACATGCACTCACGCCACCAACGTGCGCTATGCACGCTTCCGCTTCTGTTCCTTGTTTTGTTTATTCGTGGAAAGTATGTGAATAACTCGTCATTGTTCTATCGAGCGCGTTGTAGCCTAGCGACC
Organism: Bombus cullumanus; assembly: GCA_014737535.1. Lineage (NCBI taxonomy): Eukaryota > Metazoa > Arthropoda > Insecta > Hymenoptera > Apidae > Bombus > Bombus cullumanus. The sequence goes on along the minus strand of JACXIX010000064.1, from coordinate 260,962 downwards.
GTATCAAAACACGCGAGCAACATGCATGGACACTGTAATTTTTCTGCTAGGAAATTTTTTACGAGATTATCCTGAATCTGAATCTTCGAATCTTTGACTCAAGTTCGTTGGATGAATGAATTTCGTCCGAAATTTTATCCCATTCTATCCCATACAAATCAAACGTAATTTTTTAACAATGAAAGAAATTCAAAGAACGGCGAAATAATTAGTTTACCAACGTAATGTGTATCAACGAGTATATCTCGTTTTTCTACCTATCTAGGAACCTACACCATCGTTGAAAAGTATCCCTACAGTTGCTTATTTCTTGAAATGTACCTTAATTATAACATTATGGATAACAGAATCGACGATGTCTCGGTAGATAGTAAGTAGCTGTCTATTATAAAATATTATGACACGATATTCAACTGTTCACATCAATAAAACTGTAAATTTCTTTTGCACAAACGCTATGTAACGTAATGGAAGAGTTTCGCTATTTGAAAAATTCTCGATTTCAAAATTGTTTAATTTTTAAGATATAGATTAAATAAAAGCAGGTCTTCCAATCTCACAGATAAATCACACATCATGCTTACTTCAAGTACCTAATACATACTATTCCAAAGTTATAATTATATGGAAGAATACAGGAGAATAACAAATATGACAGTTAAATATTAGTTTGTATACTATGTTTGTAACTTCTATACTTTAATAAAAATCATTTTATCGAGATATTCATAATTTTTCAGGTTTCGATCGACAAGTTTTTAATTATGCATTGAGAACGTTTTAACGGGCGTTTTGTGAATATGCATTGCAATTCGCTTCGTGCGAACCGAAACTCAGACCAGGTCAAAACACGAGAAACTATAAATATGTCGTTTAATAATTAGCGTGGAACTTTAAAATCTGAAAATCATTATACCGCTGTTATAAATCAACAAATATGTGCGTGCATTTATCGCGAATCATACGATCGCACCTACGCAGAAGTTACACGTACACGCAGCGTGCACGTGTGTCTCTTGTGACAGTGTGTCAACCACGTGTGTCCCCGTGCATGAACGTAAAAGGAACGTAAAAGGAAGGAAAAACAAGGCGGATGTAGAATTGGTAGTACGACTGTGGCTTTTCATCGATTTGGCATATATTCCGCTTCATCGATAAGCATGTGAATACGTATGTAAACTGTATATAGGCATGTAAAATGATGTGTGCAACGACGCGGTTCGATACCACTATCTATGCATCGTGTATGCACCGATCAGCTTAGCGTGCCTACGTTACCTTCTGAATATCTTATGGAATAGTAAATTTAATGACGACTCACTGTACACGATGGTCCGTGATACGTAGCTGTGAGGTACGTTGATGGACGTACGATGAAAGTGGAAAGGGACTTCAAGTCAACACGTGACAGATAGAATACAAGTTTTATTTTCTTTTAATTGTATCTACGTTTGAATTTCATAGAATTCAAGCATAGAATGTTAACTTTGTTAAAAGAATTTGTGTGCTGTATTCTGTCAATTTTATTAAGTTTGATAATGTAGGAATATACGTACACATGCGTATAGAAATACAGGAATTATCAGGAAAAATATTCGTCATTTCGTATTTTGCTGTTCCATGCATTTACAGTATATATTATGTCAAGTTTAATTGTCAATTAATATTCTGTTGGATCACATACCCCGCTCTAAAATTTTAATTTAATTTTAAGATAATTTAGTTTCATTTTATTATATCAGGTTTAACTCTCGACCAACGTTGTTCAATCACGTGTCACTACGGAAATTTTAATCAAAGTACTTGATTTTAAATTAATCTAAATTTGAAATTAACTTGACCGATCTAAAATTATGGCGGTCATCTAGCATAGCAGCTTTTACTCGATGTATCGAATGAAAAATGAGAAAAGAAGCTCGAATCGATAATTTAGTTAGAATACTGAAATAGGAAGAGGCGACAATTCCGTTTTATTATTATTTCCGCGAAATTCAATCGATATGAGTATGAACTACGAACTATCGCTAAACCGACGTTGCAAGCAATAACCACATTACACAGATAGTTTTTGCTTAACGAGTATAGAGGTGTCGGCGATATAACGATCGATTAGTTTTATAAAAAAATTAAATAACTTTACTCGTTCTTGCGCGCGTTACTTGTAAATTACGGGAGTGCAGTTATAGGTTTTAATTTCAAACGCAAAGTCTTTTGCTCGATCGATATTCCGGCCAGATGAAATTTACAAAAACCTGTTATTAATAAAGGCAGGAACATTTGTGAACATTTATCCTCTTTTATACACGTAGTTCGCTTTTAAGAATGTACTAAACAGAAAAATATTTGCACAACGGAAACCTACATGCATGCACACTACGAACTTAAGAAAATATATTTTTCCAAGTCACGGTGTTTCGTAAATGTACAGCGACCTTAATTTACGCTGCAGTATATCGCGCTATATCTGTACTTTTATCTTACATTATTGTACATGATATTACACACCATTGCGCTCTTCTTCCGATCCTCGTTACTTTTTGCCTCTCCATTTTCTTACTTTCTGCGTCTTTGCACTCTTTCGTTATACACTGCAAACAGTCGTCAATTTTTTAACTTTGACAGCTATTAAAGAGCTACAAGTAACAAAGCTATTTAATTGATTACTGATCGTTAAATATTATTAAACTTATATTACTGATAATAATGAAATTTCGTCAATCTTTACACATCTATCGGTAAACTCGAAAATTCACCTATCGTATTTTCACCTGCGCAGAACGTGGTAACGATCGATTCTGCGTCAAAATGCTGCACCCTCGAGTGTCCAGCAGCCGCAGGCCCCGGAAACGGCAAGGTGTACCAATTTGACGCCGCCTTCGGTCCGGAAGCAACTACAGAATTTGTCTACGAAAACGTTGGTTCGGTCATCGTGGAAGCTGTACTGGACGGCTACAATGGCACCGTGTTTGCATACGGACAAACGGGTTGCGGGAAATCGCACACAATGCGTGGATTCATCGAACGTACTTTAGACCACATCTTCGAGGCCACGTCGACGGCCAGCGCGGAAATGAGATACTTGGCCCTGCTGAGTTACCTGGAAATTTACAACGAACGGTTAAGGGATCTATTGCAAGATGGCGTGAGCGATCTGCTGACCTTGAAAGAGGATCCCAATCGTGGAACTTACGTGGCTGGAGGTTTGAGAGAGGTGACGGTGAAAGATGCGGCGGAATGCGCACGACTGGTCGAACAAGGCGATAGAAGAAGAGCTGCTGCAGCTACTAAAATGAACGCAGCTAGTTCGAGAAGTCACGCTGTGTTGACGTTATCCTTGGAGACGCTGGCCATTAACGAAGAGAGCAGTAAGACTGAGAATACGGTAAAGAGAGGAAGGCTTCACCTGGTGGATCTTGCTGGGTCTGAGAGGCAAGCGAGAACTGGTGCTACCGGAGACAGACTGAAAGAGGCAGCTAGCATTAATTTAAGTCTTTCCGCGCTGGGAAACGTGATCAGTGCGTTGGCTGCTGGTCATGGGAGACACGTGCCATATAGGTATGTTGGTAGGCTGTTAGACGAAATTTTATAGAATCGTTAGGATAGGAAGTCTCCGTAAAAATATAATAGGTGACGCAACACGGCATAGTAGAATGATAGTTTTTCGAAAACCTAAGTTTTCAGACGCAAGTTTCGTTAAAATCGACCATTTATACCCGGTGATTGATTCCCTTGTTAGTTATGTCGAGAATAACATCGCAACATTAGATAAGGTCACGTAAAAATTTTAGTCGTTGAATAAATTCTTGGAGTTATCGTCGCGAACGTTTCGAGAATTGTCTGAGAATTTCTTACAACACTTCGCGGATATATCGGCTGTTCTTTAAAGGCCTATAAGGCTAAAGGGATTAATTGTTTCGATGTTTAATCGTTGTTTAAATCGACGCTCGAAGAAACTTCTATACTTGAAACGACGTGAAACATCGCATAACGAACGCGGTCGATTACAAACTCACTAAACGTTTCCTTTGAAAATTCCCTATCCAGAGACAGCAAGCTAACCAGGCTACTAAGAGACAGCCTCGGTGGAAATGCAAGAACTCTAATGATAGCTTGTATAAGTGGCAGCGACGTGGACGCCGAAGAAACTCTGAGTACCTTGCGATACGCAGCCAGAGCTCGATGTATCAAGAACAAACCTGTCATCAACGAGGATCCAAAAGATGCTTTACTGAGGCAATATCAATTAGAACTGCAACGTCTAAAGAAGTTGCTCGAGTCGAACGATCAGTCGCTCGTAAAAGAGATTCCCGCGAAGGCAGAAATCGAAGACGAAGAGAGTATCGAGCAACGAGAATACACCGAACATGTGAAAAGATTAAAGGAGGAGTGCGAACACTCCAATCTATCTGCTCAGAAGCTTCGAGAGGAATTGCAGACTATGAAGATTCGCTACGAAGCTGGTACTATTAGCGATACGAGGCCCAAGCCTGTTTCTCAGCGGCCGATGGACGAACAGGATGTGGAACGGGAGGAAAGGCGGAGAAAGAAGCGAGAGGCGGCCATGCAAGAGGTATTGAAGAGATTGGAGAAGTTGACTATCGGAGGAGAGGAGCAAGGAAATACCGAATTGAGGAGACGACGGGAGAAAAGAAGAAAGAGGCTGGAGGCTCTTGCTTCGGCTCTGGAGACTAGCGCTCAGGAAGGAAACGGAAGCGTGTTCCAGGTGTATGGTCAACTCCGGTTAGTAGTTTTAACGTGTGAAAGCTGCGTCAAATATGTATGCACGAAACGGTTCGTGTAATTGAAACGTACGTGTATACCTCTTTGTTCGTTGAAGTTAGAAAGAAACGTTAGCGGAAAGGGACGAATAAATTTTGTTCCGTCAAATTACACTATTGGTTTCTATCCTTTTAACAACTCGTACGATGAAATCTAGATTATAGATTTTAATAAATAATAAATTGACAATATAATTGAAAATAAAATATATGATATAATTTAACGGGTTGCCTGGTATTATTACGAAGAGTATGTTTAGGTGTCTCGATCATCATATATTTTTCTACTCGGCTGAAATTATATTCCCACGTAGATCGACGGAAGATGCGCTAAAACGAATGGCGAAACGAGCGAAGCAACTCGAAGCGGAAGCAGCTGATCTCCAAGCTTGCTGGGACGCGGAGCGACGCGATCTTTTGCGCAGAGAACTGCTTACCTCGCAAATATGCGACGCGATGGTTCCTCATCTTCGACCCGGATGTCCGTTTCGCGATGTCGCTGCCGTCAGATCTACGGCCACTTGGAGCGACGAGCTGGGTCGTTGGAGATTACCGGATGCGACGCCACATATTTCCCTTCCTCCAGCGTCGTTAGTGCCTAAAGACAATATACAGTACAACGTAGTGCCTTCCAAACCTGATCTTAATAATAATAGCAATAACGAGGACAGCGTGGACGAGATCGACGTGGAAGCTGAGAACGAGGAGAGCAGCGAACAGGAACAAGCGAAGAAACTCGATATCGTTGACACGTACTTCCGACGAAATAGGATCGACAAGCTGTTAGCTCACGTCAGAGAAGCAAAAACTTTTGGTAAGCAGCGATGTAAAGGCGATGTAAAAGCGATGAAAATTTGGAAGATATCGGTCGTTGTAACGTAGATCGAGGCTTTACCTTCTTCGTAAAACCGTTGAATCCGTCGATGCGTGACGATCTCTTCTCTTTCTACTCGTCTATTCTACTAGCAGAATCGAAAAATACGACGCTCGAACTTGCATGATATTTTATTGTTTTCAAGATCATCCAGGTGCGAACGCCCGCTTTCCTTATTTTTCTCGTTATATGCACGCTACGACAACGTAAAGTCTACGATAGAGTCTCGTGAAAATCCATAAGGGCATACATCGACGGATCGGCCTAAGCTCGTTGCTTTAAATCTAGAAACCTATTTCCTCCTCGAAACGTGTACGTGACTAGTAAAACCGGAAAACAGAAATCCTATATAACAAATGATGAGATAAACAATCATAACCGCGTTGTAGAACCGGGCAGCCGACTCAGCAGATCAGTTGGTTCCGAGGATAGCGTTCCTTTTGGAGGCAATCGTCTTCAACTGAACGCCTTAAATCTGCAAAGTAGCGCTCCAGTGATCGGCGACTTGGATGGTTACAGGCCAACGCAACGTCTACCGACCGGACGAACGAGCCGACCAGGTTGCACGTTGGAAGAAAATTCGATAAATAACAAAAGTTGTCTCGTTAATCAAGCGATAAAACGGAATCCTCCTCGTATCTTGGAGGCGTTGCCCTCGCAACGCAATCCCCAAGGTACGAACGGTGCCTTCAAGTTTGGGAATAAAGCCACGTCCGAGAGAATATCCGATAAACTATTGTCGGCATTCGTTCGCAACCAAGCGGATGACAACCATTCGACGCTGGTCGAACACGCTCGTTCCCCCACGTATTGAGATCGAAGGCGCAAAGCCACTGACGATTGGCAACTGCGGACTAAGACCACATCACTGGGAGACGCGGATCAGGTACTCCTACTATAATAGTTACAAGAGTAGGATGTTTCTTATCAGGTTCTACGTATATACGTATTTCATCTTTCCACCGTCAATAATCGTATAATCGTACTAACTAAATACCGTAATGAATACATTCCGTAGATACACAGAAAACAGATATCTACGGTTTATTTGTAAATAATTTCAATCTTAAACTTTCCTTGAACTTTCTGACATTTCTATCTTCTTTTCATTTATATTCGTTTTAACGATCATTAAAATATTGCCTTTGCTAAAAGTATTGCTTTAAAATATTGCTACATGTACGCGTTTTAAATTTATACACTGTGACGCTCATAACTCTATTCCGTTGTCCAATTAGTCTGCCCAAAGACAGAGGTAAAAGTTTTCTTTACACGAAATACGTGCATACGTGGATCTCACGAGAAATGACGTAAGAATAAACGAGATAAGGTGTACGTAATATTACGAGTCATTCTCGTTCTCTTTCACGATGAAAGAGACCTTGATCCGTCGACTAATCTTATATAGGTTTTAATTTCAACATTTTGCGAACTGGTTTGGGTGAAAGACATTTGTATACAGGGCGTCCCGCTATAACTTTATCGCTTGGAACATGTTCTGCCACGCCCTGTATACATACGTCGTAACGAATTACGTTGACATATATTAAGAGACGTAATAGACGAAACAAAGGAGACGATTTACACGTGGCAGATAATAATTCGAATTCTAACGATACTCTGACGTAAACTGACTCCGTGTCTCGTCGGCGGTAGACTTGGGTTATTGCTGACAAATCACTATCGTATCCTACGAATCATTTCGCTTTTCGTAATACGAGCCAGTCGTTGTATAGCGTATATAGGGCATATAACGTTAAAATTTGCTTTGCAAACTAACGAGAACGACGAGACAAAAGTCACCACTGGGCCAAGGATACACGGTCGGAGTGCGTTCGTTTCAATATAAAATACATTAGAATTTTTAAATACATGTGCGAACGTTCTGCTATGTAAAAATGTTGTTGATCGAGTATCGACGGATACTCAAGGAGTTACCGAATAATGCAAAACGCTGACTAATCAAATCATACAAACAAATATGCTCGAAAATTTGTTTTCGTTTTTACTACAGCTATCTAATCAACCAACAGAACTACCTCTTCCACCTCTCTGAATATTTTAAAGATATCGATTGTCACAACTTGACTGATATTTATACAAATTCGTACTTTTGCGAATACAAATCAGAAAGATGGAACTCCGATGGGGGAAAAATTGTCTTGCCAGCTAAATATTATAAAGAGCAGCTAAATTTCGATATCTCGCTTATATTATATTTATATTATATTTATATTATATTTTTCATATTACGCATATTCGTTGTAAAACTTTATAGATTTATCGTTTGTGTTTAAAAAAAACTTATTATTCCGAAGCTAGACAATTTATATTCTCTTAATCGTGTCCCCTTCGTATTCCGTAGTAATCTCTAAAATACGTTTTACAGAAATGAGAATGAATAATTGCAACGAGAAATCACAAATTACATAAATATTAATATTCGCCTACTAATACAGAGATTAATTCGGAGATTCTCTATGGCTCTTTTTCGTTCCCTTCCTCTATTTTCGTAACTGTCTATTTACAATCACGTAGATATATTTATTTGACAAGTTCATCTAGATCTCGTGGCATTCGTCCCCGTTAGAGCTCTAAAAGTAACGTCATAAGGTTACACGCACGCACGCACACACACAGTGTTACGCCCGTGGAATTTTGGCCCGTGGAATATATATACAATCAATTCAAATTAATTTCTACCTACGAACGTCTAATCTCTCCAAAGATGGTAGAGATGAATTTTCTCAATGCTTGTTACAGGAAGTAGCGTTTGAAGCGTGTATCCTACGAACGCGATAGCAACAAATACCCTTGTGTAACCGGTTTCCATGCCTACTTGGTCAGGGATGACGGAGACCACGTGTGAACTTTACTTTTCGTTATGGGAAGATAGCGATCCAACGAACGACTGTCTGCCTTCCACTCCTCTGGTTTTTAGCTCGTTAAGGACGAAGCAGCGAAATATCGTGTAAAAGTTGCGTAAATGCGGCAGTATTAAAAAGAGGTAAATAAAGTAAGTTATTACTTTGTCAAGTTAGAAAAAGATCCATCGGAATAATCGTCTCTTGGAGAATAACAGATTACTCGATGTAAATACATTATATACGTAATACGTACAAGATAGGTACCGCAATTTCTTCGAGTAGCATGTTTATTTCGATCCATCTGTTTTCTCATATTTTTTTCCTATCACGTTGCTTTTTGATATCTACAATTTTTACCTAAATTAGTTATACGTTCAAACAATCTTTTTTACGACTTTTGATATAATTTTCAACCAACGTACGATACGATTAAGGCGTCATTATCAATCTACCATCTAAGATATGTATGCCGATGTAAGCGCAAAACATTCGGTCCGATATTCGATTTCGTTACGTTGTCTTTTAGGTTTCGTTTGGAAAAAATTAATCTCTCCGCTTTTGTACGCCGACGTCACTACTTGTTGCTATAAATAGATTGAACAGAATTTAAATTACCAATAATCTCAATTTCTTTCGTTCCTCGCAAAAGATCATCGAGAACGTTACGCAATCATCGAATGCTAACAAAACTCGTCAGAAATCAACTTATCTCTAACGTAATCGTACAAAAGATTTCTTTATCCGTTTTTACATCTAATCTATGTTGAACTGTGACTTTAATTGCAAACGACCATCGAGCTGGAACCAACTAGTACTTTCTGTGAAATCCACCGGGCCCAGGAATTGTTGCGCAAATACTTTGCGCGCAATTCGACACACTTTTCAAGGAAATCTCGACGCTGGTTGTTAATAGAAGAAAAAAGAAAAAGAAAAGAAAGAGAGAAAATTCCCAAATCGGTTGAAACAGCTCGAAGGAGCTGTAATTCGATTCGGATTCGAGCAAACTAACGGAAACCGATCGAAAATCAACTAAAACGAAATCAGCTTTCGAAACGTGCTATAAATTTAGAGACAATTGATATTCAGAGTAATAAATCCGTAGCTTTCGGTGCGTAACGCGAAACAACCGACAGGGATCGTAGGACTGTACTTCGGTAGTCCATACTATAGATCGTTGTCCGAGCTTTCCATACGTAGGTACGAACAAACGACGCTGCTTCGATCTCTACTCTGTAGGAGCGACAGAACTTTAACGCGCGCAAAGTAAAACGGGAGAAACTTTGACGGTAATCGTTGTAATTGCACGATGGCGGAAAACTCTGTACAGTCGCGATTCAATACTTTTCGGATTAAATACCGATTTATCGTCCCTCGATAAAGATCGTTGCGAAATATCCGCCTTATAAGAAGAGAGATTTCAGGTGTACCAGCGGCGGTTTTCACCTGACACACGCGCGCGCGCGCCACTAAGAAGTGCCAGAGAAAGAATCAAAGTCGCTAAAGTCTAACTGCAATCCATCTACGATGATGCTATGAAATTTTTGTACGTGGAGCTTTGTTCGAGCGTTACGCGGTCGTAAGTAGAAAAAGAGGTGAAACGAAAGGAAAAGTTTGTAAACGAAAGTGTATTATGGTTTCCGTCATTCGCTTTAAAAATTAATTGCCTCTTTCTTACAGGGGACTGTAACAGAATAACTTCTTTATTTTCCTCTTTTTTTCATAATTGGAAAGCGTATCGTTGTAGTAGAAAATCGTATTTTGTAAAGCGTCCTGTTGCTTCGTGTATACGAAATGAAAACAAGGAATTCGTTATAAATCAACATTTTCGCATACCGATATTTCCGATTTTAATAATTTTAATGATTAATAAATAGAAAATAGAAAATAAAAAATTGCGTAAGAGATGCTAGTTTCTTCTGACGTGATAATCGATATCAATCGCGATACGCAGCCACGATATCAAAACGAACCAAAGCCAAAGACGAACGGTGCCAAAGATCATATCCTCTCGAAGCTTTTAGGGAAATTTCATAGCCAGCCGCACGAACCGATCAACCAGCAACCAGTGACTCTCTCCTAAAACCTTTACTTTCCATTGAATCTCCGGAAAGAGGACAGAACAGAGGCGAAATTATGAAGAGTCTATTATAAAAACATTCAAAAATACCTATGACGATTTTTCTCTGAAAAAAAAAAAAAGAATGTAACAAACACGGTTTATTTATTATATGCGTGTAAATAACGCATTTCCAGTTAATTTTCTTTCAAAATACGTTAATCGGAAATTAATTGCCGTTCTCGAGTCAACGTAACGACGATAATCTATAATTTCGCAACACTTTGGTATTCCGGTAACATTAACGTGCCTCGTACAAAATACGCTTTTAAACGAACGAACATCGTTATTCCAAGTGGAGGATGATTTAGCTGGTCATGTTCGAAACGCGCAGTACGCTTCGTGTAATAAAACCGACACGTAAGTATTTTCGTTGAAGAGAATAAAAGTGGCCTTGAATCTTGCAAAACTAACGATCCGAAAAAAGAGACAATTTCTCCAGCTTTCTTCAACGTCGAACACAACTCTTCCCCGCATCCTCTCGATAACTCAAGAAACGAAGAAACATTCGTACGTTCGATTACCATCGAGTTAAGATCAAATACATTTTACTACGTTTGCTACATTTCGCAGCGTGAATAGTAGGTGTTAGATAATTAGTTCTGCGAATGGTCTCATCGCGTATTGTGGCTTATCGATATCGTGAATAATCGACTATTCAAATACCTCGATATGCAACGAATGCCTGGTTAGTGCGCTAATGGGTGTTTCAAAATATTTCGCATAACGCGTATATATGCACAAAGTTTCTAAGAACGTTCGTGAGCCACTCTACGTACGATTAGGTTTCTTGGGATGTCATTAACGTTCGATGCTCGTTATATCCTTTATATAATATTTTACTTTGCGCTCTACTAGGAATCCGTAACGCGCAAAGCAAAGAGTTCCTAGGATCGTTTTCCTCGATATTCGGTGTCGTAGAACTGATAAAACGTGCTGCGAGACTCGGAAGGATCGTCTTATTTATTGGCTAATAAAATCGGTCTGAAATTACTCGTGATCGAGTGAAACGGTCGTAAAGATTACGTGGAAAAAAGTGTCGGGAATGAGCTCGCCCGTTCGAACATTCAGGGAGAACGAAAGCGAATGAGCTCGCCCGTTCCAACATTCAGAGAGAACGAAAGCGAATAATGGAAAAAGCCAGCTTACCGTACACATGTTTGTAACGGCGATGGCTCACTTTTACTTTCTCTGTTTCGCGCGAAACGCAAAGTAGCTGGTCAAAAAGCAGTCCGCTTTCCCTCTCGTCCTGGTCTCCAGATATCGAAACATGGCCGCCACTCTTAAAATCTTTTGTCATTTCTTATCGTTTCGATCAACGTTTCGTGACACTCGTCGTCCGTAGATCAGCCATTCGAACGGGTTCTTTGGATTTGCATTATTTTTCAAAACCACTAATTACATCGGCGATTGTACAATAGTAATCGAAAGTTCCATATAGGCTCGAGAAGGTAAGACATATTTAACGTAGGATTTTTCATTTCCCTGTTAAATTATCATTTATTGCCTGTTGTCCATTGTTTGTCGTTTGTCGTATTCGCTACTAATAATCTTTGTGCGTTAAAACATAATTTTCAATGTTTCGAAACTTTAAATATAGGTATTTATCTTTGAAAATAGTAAGTAACTTTAAAACGCATAAAAAATTCGAAACACTCACATTCGCGATTTACCGAATTAGAATTAACTTCCAATTTCTATGAAATTTGAAAACCCATTACCCTTAATAGAGTCGGCATCGTACTTTCCACCGTTCAATTCTGTTTCGAGGAATTGCAAAACATATAATGAACTAAATCACTCTAAGTGTACTTGATTTGTTACCGTCGTGAGATTGCAAAATACGCAACTACAACGTTTCCTTTTCCCATTAATTGCGCTACATGCATCTACATATATGCTGTTTCTGCCATCGTATTATGGTAAAAGAATTACATTTTATTATATACTTTGCTATTTCTCTTTGTAAATATTTAATTCCCAAATTTCTTAACATTGTTTTCAACAATACGGTACTTGAATAAAATGAAAATGTTTTCTGGCATTTTCGTTACAAATACAATCGTATTATCATTTAAATATTAGGCGATTAAATGCATTTAAGATGAAATTTAATAGTTGTTTAAGTAGTGATTTAATATATTTAAGATGATACTTGATAAATTTAATAAATCGATGAGATCTGCGTTTTTATCTGCAGTTTCACAAACTTTTTTGCTAAATAAATCACCAAGAAATCTATTATACGTAGATAAAACAGTTGGAAAAAAAATAAGCAATGAAAATGGATGTGATATATCTTTTACGAAATAGCTATACCTTTTACCACGGTAGAAGCTCGTAAATATAAATGACTAAAATAAGCAAATTGTCAAGGCTACATAGGCATTTGTCACGGATGCATTCGTTAAGTGGTTAATAAACTCACTCTGGCGAAAAGCAATAGTATATCTATCTTAACCGAAGAAAACGGACATTTCACATGTTATCATCGTATATATTCCTAGTACACAGTTACTTTGAACGCGTGGTGTTATTTCGGGGTTATGTCGTCATTTGAAGTATTTAAAAATACTAACTTAGCATAGATAAACATCAAGAAAAATTGCTCCCATCGTGAATTCTCGTATATTGTCGCGATTATGTCACGCATCCTACATTGGTCTCAAGTTCAACTGGCGTGTTTCATCGCCTTTCGTTCCACGTCTCTCCCCTTTCCTCTGTAATCGCGGAAAACAACATTTCATTTCAACAATATTTCACCGTATTTCACGCGAAACCGTTGCTACGCGAGCCTCTTCCACGGGGAGGACAATTTGAAATTGACATTGTGATCGTTGCAGCTGGTTTAAAGAAGATTTTCCTTCGCTCAGACTGCACTTTCTACGACACATGATTCACTATGTAGATAAATATTGAACTTCGGAACGAGTATATTAGCATGAATATGAAAAATTCTTACTGAGAAAAGTGAGAAATGATTATAATTACGTAATTATTTAGCATTGGTAACGAATAGTTATAATCAACAAAGAATGTACAATAATAATTACAGGATAAACTAAAACAATTGATGGATAATTAATTTAATAATAATGTTCGCAATGTAACCTTTTAGCCACATACGTATATTGGATAAATAAAATCAATTATGGATTCGTATGAATTGTAAAGTATTTTTCGATTAGACTCTTTCTTGTAGCAGCATATGTAAAAAACGAAGAGAATGACAAAAAAGCCGGAAATCTGTAGATATAGCTATAGACTGTCGTGTTAGGCTAACGTCTAATTAACTTGCACAGAGGTTAAACTAGTCTATCGATAGACGTCTATCAAAAATCATCGTAAAAATACAGTTGCAGGACCTTTAAATAATAATTTTCACCTTTCTTTTCTAAATTATACTTTACAACAACACTGTACAATCATATAAGAATATGCACACTTTATCTAATCGTAATGTCCAAATAATGCCTGTATATAAACATATTTCTGAACACAGCGATCTCATGGTATCAGATGACCTCTAAAATGTTTTCCTCTTTATTTCACAATAATATCATGTACTATTCGCTAATACAAATAAATACGAACTCTCGTGTAACAATTCATTACACTAAGTAATTATTTTCCTCGTCGTTGCGATATGTCGAAGGTCTAATTCGATATTGAACATCTACAAGCTATAATATATGTCTCTACAGAGTCATTTGTATTTAAAATATCTATTAACATTATCGACAACATCAATGTTATTGCTGATCGAGAAAATTATTTTAAAAGATGTTCCAAGCGTCATACGATCGCGAAGTTTTAAGGAGACAAAGTCGACACGGAGAATGCCGCCGGGGTCACTGTACGCTACGTCCGTTTATGTGCACCATAGCATAGCCTGCATACTATATGATCATAAGAAAAGCAGAAACGGCAAGAGGTATAGATCTATGTTCTATTTCAAACATGACCAACGGTCAATTATCACGACTTGTTACAGTTACAAATGGCAACGATCTTATTCCATGCCCTCCTCTCGCTGCTCGTGTATCATCTGATGCATCTAAATATCTGCTATTATATACTTCGTTCTTTAAAGCAGCCACTACGAGACGTCGCGCCGCATACAACGCTTGTGCCTAAAATAAGAATTAGTCAGAAGTTAACGGCTAAACGAAAGGTCCGAAGAATTGGCGGCGTAACTGATACACTGATATTTCGCTCTTAACCATACCATTCATAACGTAACTAATAGGGGAGACGAGTGAAAGAAGCGGAGAGACCACAAAAAGATTACGGGGAAAGAAAACAAAGAATATAAGTACTTATATACATGTGGGAGACATGTGTTTAATATACGTATATACACAGACATCAACGTTATCTTTAGAGGGAAAGAGAGGAAGGGAAATACAGTTAGATAGCGGCACTTTGATCTACAAATGTACCGCGTGTTCAAGTTTCAAGCAAGTCGCAAAACGGTCAATGATATATACTTGGCATTAATTAATTGACAACAAAATAAAATCTGGTATATTAATATACAAATGTTTATTCACTGGAAATATTTGACAATAAAATTATGAAGTAAAACTACAAATTATACATATTTAAATTAATATGAGCGTAATCTTTCTAGCAAAAACTATTTTCTCTTTAATTCACCAATGTTTCTCTGGAATAACAGTTACGTAAGAAACGTTTATGATTGTACACAAAATTTAGGATTCATCGTATTTTCCTTAGTCAGTGGCCCCATATTGCACAATTTACATTACACACATTGGCTCACGAAAGAGTTTGAACGCGTAAAAAATTTGTACGTCCATATTATACATACGTTATATAAAACATTTTGAAACTTCATTAGCACTGTACGAGATAAAATACGGCTGTCATAACAAATTTCTCAACAAAAGTCAACTACAAGTTTCTCGATAAAAATCTTCGAATTCGCTAATCTTTCATAGAAGTCGTTATATAAAAAATGTCAACATATTGAGAAAATTTATAGATCGACTCAAGAAAAGATGTAAGTAATAGTTTGTAAATAATTTACGGAGAGAACAAAATGTTCCTTAATCAAAATTTTATATTCCATTCGAGTTACATGAACGATACATTTATAGCGCACGAGTAGCTCATAAACCATGTTGATCACTTCCATAAATTAATATGTAAGAGAAAATAACAATAGCATGTATTGTTTTTTAAAATTTACCTTGGAATTTACGGTTATGTTATATTCTTACTCTTGCGATGAATAAACTCACGAAGATAAGCTCTTTGTTGTCTGATGACTAATTACGTCCCTAAGAAATGAAATTAAAAATTTCATAAAAAAGTTGTCTCGATTAGCCTGGCGGCCGAGAGGCTAGCATGCGATTATCAATATGACAGATATCCGTCAAGCAATAATGACAATGTCAACCACATAATATAGATAATATTATCGTACTTTATCGTGCGGTACAGTCTGCTCGCCAAAGCGCTGCGCACAAAGGGATCTATGTTAGAGTTGGCCCGGAACGAGCGTGGAGTAACTAGCGAACCAAGAGAGTGCATTTTGGTATCTGAGATCGGCGGCTCGGAAAAATGAGTGACGCGCGATCGCGGTCGAGGAGCTCGGATCCAAGTCCAACGATAGACACAAGCACGAGCGATCTACCAGTCACGGGTTCTAGTTGCCGCCGCGGAGAGGGTCCAAAAGAGAACGGAACGGCGAACTGCGTGCGAGAGACGCGACGAACAGTCGCCAGCTGGTAGCCGGTCTACGTGGATCGAGCAATCACGAGCCGGAAAGAAAGAGTGTGTGTATGCGTGCGTGTGTGTTTCTTTTTCTCTTTTATGCGCACGTAGCAGTATACACGGTAAGAGCGATTCGCGCGATAAACGTGTCTATTCTGCTTGACTTAGCCTTAACGTTCACACTTGTGAATAGTTGCGAAGAGAAGCGAGGCGGAAGTGGTTGCCACTAATATCGCCACAATGAGCGACCATCGTCGTTGACGAACCATTCAGCATCGAAACGAGTCGTTTCGATTAAAACGACGTTCGAAACGACGTTTTCTACGCCGCGATACGCTCCCATGAGAGCGTGCCTCCGGCAGGATGTCGTCGGTGTTCTCGAAATTAATCGACAAGACGTCTACCAAATACGGTATCAGGCAAAAGCAGCTGATTCGTGGTATCGTCGGGGTAGCGACCACTCTCTATTTCATCAAGATCGGTTATCCGTTGGTGACTTTTGCTATAAAGCGGTACCAAAAGGGGAAAAAGCAAACTCGGAATAGCGTTCAAGTGCCGAGCAGGGATAAGAATGACATCAATAATGCTAATAATAGCAAGTTGAACAGCAAGACAGGGAAAGCAAACGTGGGTTTGGACCGACGATTCATCAAACAGCTGATCGCGTTGCTGAAGATCATGGTTCCTGGATGGAGGACGCGCGAAGCCGGATTACTCACTTGTGCCACTCTGACATTGCTAGCTAGGACGTTTTTGTCGATCTATGTAGCCACTTTAGAAGGTCAAATCGTGAAGAGGATCGTGCTTCGAGACGTTCAAGGGTTTTCTTTGATGCTCGCGAGATGGTTCGCTATAGCTTTCCCCGCGACGTTCGTTAACTCGGCTATTCGATATCTAGAGGGACAATTGGCTCTTAGTTTTAGGTATTTACACGAACAATGTATTGATCTGTTGTAGTTTGCGTGGCTTTAACGGTTCGCAAACGAGTGTCAAGTTCTGTTTTCTGTTTTTAAAGAGGACGCCTGGTAGAGCACGCTTACAAAATGTATCTGAGTCAACAGACCTACTATAGAGTGGCTGCACTGGACACTAGACTTGGAGGTGCTGAACAAAGACTGACAGATGATTTGTCCGAATTGGCTAGTTCTGTGGCACATTTGTATTCCAGTTTAACCAAGCCATTGTTAGATTGTGCATTGGTGGGCATCGCGCTTATTTCTTTCTCTTCCAAAATGGGAGCAAGAAGGATACACGGTAATACGATTAGCAAGTTATAGAGTGTACGAATAACCAGAGTCTAATCATTTGAAAGGCAAATTAACCTACGTATTAATAAGTATAGTAAATTTCCTTTGTATTGTTTTATAGGGCCGTTGTTATCATGCGTGGTAATTGGTCTAACCGGACAGATACTACGTCTAGCCTCTCCTAAATTTGGCCAATTAGTGGCCGAAGAAGCATCAAAACGTGGAATATTAAGAGAGGCACATGCTCGCATCAGTGCTCATGCAGAAGAAATAGCATTCTATGGAGGCCACTGTACAGAGCATCGATACTTGACCACCGCTTATAAATCTCTTGTTTCGCACTTAAGGAGAGTGCTGGCCCTAAAATTTTGGTACGTGATGTTGGAACAACTGCTCATGAAATACGTATGGTCTGGCACTGGACTTTTAGTTATTGCTATGCCTCTTCTTTACACCACAGTGACATCAGGAAGCTTGGCTTCGAAAGATGACGGCGATGGTACGTACATTACCAAATATAAAATTAGTCTATAGTATGCGAAATACTAACGGACTTATTTCCTTGTAAATAGGTGGAGTGAGCGAAAGAACTAGATACTTGACAACTTCTAAAAATCTTTTGAGCTCCGGGGCAGATGCTGTCGAAAGACTGATGTTGTCTTACAAAGTAAGATTTAGAATAATAGAGCGTATTATCTAGTCCGAAGAGTAAGTGGGCTAATAATGAATTTCACGTGTTGTAGGAATTGGTGGCACTAGCTGGATACGCAGCACGGGTCAGTGAAATGTTGGATGTATTTAAAGACGCTGCGCTATGTAAATATAGAAGAAATATCGTTAGCAGTTCATCGAGAATAACAAATAGTACAACCGATTTTGCTTTAGATAATATAATCGAATTGAAAGACGGAGCACCAGTGATAAAAGGTAATCTTCTACAAGCATACAGGTTAACAGTTCTTTTTAAGTATACTTGATCGGATACGATAAGACGCGAAGGATATTTGTTATAGGAATCGTACGTGAAAGTACAGATGGCAGTATAAGCTTGATCGACGTGCCAATAGTTACACCAAACTGTGAAATTATTGTACCTAGATTGACTATTAGTGTAAGTTTCATTATATTTTTAAATGACAAACTATCGAAAAAAAAAAAAAGGAAAATTATTGTACGCTTTTACTTTTGCAGATAAGACCAGGTGACCATATATTAATTACTGGCCCCAATGGCTGTGGAAAGAGTTCCCTGTTCCGCATAATTTCTGGCTTATGGCCAGTGTATGGAGGCACTTTGATAAGACCGGCGGAAAATTACTCTGCTAAACGAGAAAGACCCGCCTTATTTTATATTCCGCAAAAACCTTACATGACCGTCGGTTGCTTGCGTGATCAGATCATATATCCGTCGGAATCACAAACAGAAGACTGTTGCGACGAAGAACTGCTGAAATTGTTGGAAGAAGTGGATCTACGAAGTCTGGCAGAGAGAGAGCCGAATGGACTGAATTCTTTTGGTGACTGGGACTCTACGTTGTCTGGTGGCGAAAAACAAAGACTCGCGATGACGCGTTTGTTTTACCATGCGCCTCAGTATGCGCTGCTAGACGAGTGTACCAGTGCCGTGAGCCTCGAGGCTGAAGCAGTGATTTACGAAACTGCCAAAAGGAAAGGCATAACATTGTTAACTATAACGCATCGCGTGGCTTCCCTCGCGAAATACCACAAACTACTGTTGCGCTTCGACGGAGAAGGTGGTTGGACTTTCGGCCCGTTAGAGGCGGAAAGTGCGTCACGTCTAACGACTCAAGCTTATGAACAAACCGAGCAACACGAAGTGAAAGGAGGCCACTATCGAATGTTACACGTACGTTCGCGTGATTTTTATCCCCATTTTAATATGAAACGAACGACCATGTTGCAACGAGCATGTACCAAATGTATTTCGATATTTTGTTTCTGTTTACAGGAACTCCGTGACATTCATAAGGAGGATACGAAAATTGGAATTAGCTGAAAAGAACGAGACGAATTATTTTGTATTATTCTAGCGAATTCATGTAGAAACTTGAGCGACTGTAAATAGATACTAAATTAATACAGTTTTGTACAGTGGTTTATAAAGGTTTCTAAACAAATATTCTATTTTTGTATGAATAAATATCGCTATTTAATGTCACGAAGTAGAAACATTGTTCGACGTTGTTCGAGTATCTGTATCCTAACGCTTCTACTTTATCGTTTATCTGAATTCTACTTTATCGTTTATCTGAATTAAGGATAATGTAACGAAATAAAAATGGCACTTTCGTCAATCCGATCAACCCGTTAATTTTATGAAACGTACTCGCTGCTACGAAGTAATTCACCTGTTTATATCGTATAATAGTAAAACTATCGTCTTTTATTTATTCTTCGATATTCTTCGAACTTTGCAAACATAAATAAACATAAATAAACATAATTTTGATTTGCAAAGTGGCCATTAAAATGTTAACGAGAGGATCGAATCGTAAATCACGAAGTAACGATTTCGTAATTTTCTACTTGTTAAGAAAGTATTCCTGAAAACGAAATCCTTTTCTTTTCCTAACCATAAGAGGATTATCTACGGTTAATAACAATAGAAACTGTAGTAAGATGAAAAGATATTTGTTATCCATGTGTCATTACGCGGTATAGATTTTTTACTTTTATCGATGATTGACAATCTCACACGAATATCACCTTCGATCAGCACAGAGAAGTTGCTGTGCTCATCGATCCGTGGAAAATAACTCGATGAACGCGAAATTATCAAAGCCGTTGGTTAATCTTTGTACAACTCGATCTTTGCTCCTATCACAAGTATCTTAAAATTTCTGAAAAATTCTCAAGAGAAGTCCAAAGGTATAATATAATCTGAAAATGTTGGATGGCTGGAGAAACGGTTAAAATAAACGGAAAGTAAGTAAGTAAGTAAGTAAGTAAGTAAGTAAGCAAGTAAGTAAGTAAGTAAGGAAGGAAGGAAGGAAGGAAGGAAGGAAGGAAGGAAGGAAGGAAGGAAGGAAGGAAGGAAGGGTGAAAACGAATTTTGCAAAGATAGGAGAAAAGAAAGGAAGAGATGGAAGGAAAGTGGCGAGAATGGGATAGATGGGATGCCGATTAGAAGGCGGATCGCGGATTAAACTTCCTTTGGCGATGGTGTAGCTGCTAGCCATGGCGTGCAGTAGCGTGCCGTGTCGTGTACATTAATTTGTGCCGGACAAAAATTTAATTACGTGTGTTTCTTTGTTTTGAAGGGCCAGCAAAGGCGGCGGGGGCGATGCCAGGGGAGGGAAGACCCACAATTTCCGATGAGCTTACCTCTGGGAAACCTTGCAAACGCCAAACGTCGATACGCCCGGCAGCAGCCATCTTGGGGGGTTGTATACCTCTCTGCTACGTTCCAGCTAATGCTTTAAAGCAATTCCGGAATACCGGCGCGGCGCAATTAGTCGCGTCTCTTCTTCCTCGTCGATGTTCCAGGGATGCGGAACCACTTACCAATACATCGATGGCTTATAGTACAAACGTTGTACCCTAATATTCCTTTTTATTTGTTCATTTTTAGCGTTCATTCGACGTTCAGCGTTTTTAAAAAATTCAATCGTATCTTACAATTAAATAAATATTTTTTGCATTTGCCACAAGATTGGTGGCAAATCAAGATGATGCGCGTCGATTCCACGGTTTACGACGGAGAACGAGAGAAGAAATAATACAGTCGGCTACTTTGTACGTTTAAAAAATATTCGTTGGACGTTCCGGTTTCTTACTGTACCTTTATAAGCGGTATTTTTCCATTATAGAATTTTTTAATCCGACCTTATTTTAATACACCGTAAGCGTTATAACTGTTATTATATTACTAATATTATAGATTTTTTACAACGTTATGTAATTGTAGCGTGTCGCGTATCATTTCGCAACGAAAGCGGACTTATAACAACGTTTTCCGCGGCGGAAACACGAGTCCAGGCTGTTGCTTTGGAATCATCTCGATATCGGTGCAAGAATCGCAGAGCGATCGGCAAACAATAGCAAATTCTTTTCGATAACGATAGTTGACCATTTCTTGATAATAAATAGAATTGGAGAAATTTTGCAAACGGCACCGATCGCTGCATTATTACCTCTAGAAACTCGATCGAGACCCGAGGATATACATGGATATACATGAAAATTGGATTTCTGCGAAAAATGGTATAAAGATGGTTTAACGGGCGCAACGGGCGAACATACCGTACAAGATTGGTAAAAATATACACGTATTGTTGTGACACTCGGAGGCCTTGGCATTTGAAATTTTTGGCATTTCCATGTAGTTTACCTCGAAGACGATTTAAAAAGATGAGATTGGTAATAGGAATGGAAATGAAGGAAAACTCGAGTTACTTGGACAGCCGAATAACTCGAACGCCGCTATCTTTCTTCGCGCTGTTTATCCAAGAACCAAGGACCATGGACGGCTATTTTTAGTTAAGAGCAGAGTCGCAGGCGGCAATTTGGCTACAACATCCACGGCTGGTGTCGAGTTTCGTATTTTGAGAAAGGGTTGAAGGAAGACGCGAGGCAGAGACCACGGCCTAGCATCTGTCCGCGATAGCCGACTAAGAAAATAAGGCGAGACTCGCGAGGCACGATTAGCGAGAGGAGCACGAGCTCGCCCCGTGTTCGTAACAGTTTTCTCGAGGATTAAAAGCTTGTCCACTTTCCGGGCCGCTCCGTTGGCTGTTCCCGGTCGTCGAAATAGCCGATTGAATTACACGTGGCGCGTGCCAGCCGGCCGCCACCGTCACCGCATACGCCAAAGATCTTTGCTCGAACAAAGAACGCAATAAGCCACCATCCGATCGCTATCTTGTCATCGGATGGGATTTCCGACGACCAAAGAGGCGCCCACGTTTGCAAATCTTCTGGCGACGATCGTATATGTACCGGTTATCGGTGATCGTGGAACGACCGGGAATCGACGATAGACAACAAGATGGCATAAACGAGCAAAGCGTCTCTGCAAAGCGTATATACTTGCAACAAGTATCTGGTAATTGCTTTAAAATGTTAACGATGTAATCGCGATAGCCGCGTCCCGTTACGGTGCCGATGAAACATGGAAATTGATTTTACTTTGTCTTGGAATACCGTGTTCCGGTTAGACGGTATCTGGAAGCAGCTGGTGCAGCCGCGAGAGGCGGTTCACCGCAAATGTAATTAAGCAGCCGCGACGTATTTAGTAACATCTCGATCGTTGAAAGCTGGGTTTATCCTAACGGTGGAGATTATCCGATGCGCAATCACTTTAGCAAAGGGAGATGGGTACCAAGTGGGAGGAACTTTTGATCGCGAACAATACCGTCACTGTCATCTCGTCACGAGGGTTAATCATTCAACTTTGAATGGACGGCGATGAACACGCCTTGTATCCTCCTGCTCTTGTATCGACCTACACCGCTGGTTACGATACGCTGTACTTTGACGCGCCGCGTTACGCGATACCACGAAAATAGAAAATAGAAAATAGAAAGCCGAAAACGTTAAAACGCAAAATTTCATTTGCCAATATAAATGGAATTTTGAGGAACTTTTGCTCGGGAAATGCAAACTCGGATACGTTTAACTCTGCTATGATCGAATGATCGAGTAATTAGCAGCGAGTTAAGAGTAAAAGAAGTTAGTTTTCTGTATCTGTATCGCTTCGTTTTGCAGTTGAAAAGGAGAAAGTGAGCGTCGACGAGACGCGTTTCTACGAGAACGAACGTACCTACGAATCCCCGCGTACACCCTACGTACACCCTACGTACACCCTACGTACTGCGTATTATATTTGTCGAAAGTATTTAAGAAACGAGCACCCGGCGAGATAAGCGGCGACAGCGGATGCAACCCGGCTCGCGTAGTCGTCTAACGTGCGCACGCGATTAAGGCGGATCGGCATACGTACGACGCGTGTCTGTTTCTTTCGATATCGCCGGTAGAACGATCGCGGGAATGTAATCGTCTGTTTGATTTCAGGTGCGAGCAAACACAGGTGTGTGTGGTTGGCTGCGATGCTCCCTCGAAGAGGGTAGAACGACCGACCGATTCTCGTTGCCATAGACGCTATGCCGCATAGGCTACTATCTCTGCCTCCGAATCGATGATTCGAGATCGGGAAATTGGGTGTAAACGTTTCGTGCAAATTTTGTGGTCGCGCATCGCGGTTAAGCGTCGGCTCTTTCGATGCGATCAAATTTTTACCTACAAAACGTCGTTTTGGCGTTGTCTTCCTCCGTTTATCTCGACAGTTAAAAAGCGTCTCCAACGCTTTTCTACCTTAAACGATTAAACTCGCACCACCCTGTCGGGTCTAACCGGCAGGCGAACAGCGTTACAGTTGCGTGGAATCGCGCGTTACCATCGACAGAGACGAAGGCGGGGTCCGGTTTTCTACGGGGTCCTGCGTAAATACCACGGGCCCAATCGGTTGGAAGCGTAAGCCAATACCCAGGGTGTGCACTCGGCGTACTGCGAGTTCTTCTACGCGACCCTCTATTCCCATCTTTCTTACACCCTCTGGCCGCTTTTTCTCCTTCTCGCTTTCCCCTCTTCCCCCTCTTCTATCTTACGGCTGTATCGGGGTTCTTGCGTTTTCGTGTTTTTCAATTTTATAAATTCTTCCTCCGTATCTTTTCGCCTTCTCCTTCGCGAAAGGTTTCATCGTACAAACCGTTTCGTACATTTATACCGTCACCGTCGGTAATCAATCAAGCGGAGAAGCGTCGCTCGTTCGTCGATTTTTCGCTTTTAACGTTTTCCAGCGTCGGACGTGAAACTTTTCGAACGAACAGCTCTTATTTCGTTCGTAGTTCTTTCAACGGTACGACACGCAGCTACGGTGTATGTATTTTCCCCAATTGCTCTTCCATACGGATCAATTTCTTTTTAATAGAAGCGTGTTTATTATAAACGTGGTAAAACGTTTTCGCGTCACAGGTTGATTGGCGATAATACAGGTAAGCGATTGGGAGCGACGTAGGTAGAGTTATAACGAATCGGTTCGCGTCGACGACACACGGTGGACGCCGGAACGGTCGGTGCCATGCGGTCGACTTCCTCTTCCTGTGTCCACGTCGGAACTACAGTAGTCAGGTGTCCGGCCTGACGGTCGCGATTACGTCGAGACATTCGATAGTCGGATGCGCCCGGCCTCGTGAGAGACCACGTTTCCAGCCACCGGCCACTTTACGTTCTTTCCAACCTCCATCCAACTTCCATCTAACTCGCATCGGAGACTTTGCGCTTGTCATTGTAAAAAATATAGCTCTTATCTCGCCGAACAAAAAAGTTTGATCGCGCTTCATTTCTTCCAACTTGAAAACGATTAATTTAGTTACGCCAAATTTATAGGGAGTAGCAACGGCCGATCGAAAAGTCGTCGCGATGCAACTATCACAGTTTCTTTTTAAAGTAATTTATATAATAGATCGGAAGACGCTTTAGATAGAACAGAGAATGCCTTTAACCTCTGTCCAACTTTCTCGTTCGATCGCTTCCATCGAGACCTTACCCCTATGTTTAGTTTAGTTTACCTTCCTATCGTAGCGATTTTATATTTAGCAGCGATGGAGTTACGAGAATGACAGAAATACGATATTAAATTTGAAAGAAATATTACAAACGCTACGAAAGACTATTATTTCATTCGTTGCTTTCACGAAAATCTTTCTTCACGAAAAACGATACAACTGTACGTTCTAACGCGTTCAATAACGATAACGATATACAACAGAAGTTTGGTATTTAAACTCGATGTTAAAGCTGGTACAGAGTTACGTGAATTTAACGTGCAAACAAACGTGCACGGCTAAACGCGTACGCCTAATTAAACCACAGGTTTCGCACTCGCGTTGTCCCGATCTGTGCAAAGACTGGCGGACTTTTCGCAAGAACGGGGCAACGATCTCGACCAAGCGTATAAAGCGTGCCGAACGACAAACTGGTAAATTTCGCTCGTTCTTCGAGCTCGCCTGATAGGTTAACGAATAAAGTAATCCTTGCGAGCGTAGGATTCAAACAAGATACAAGAAGAAGAATAAACCGTGATACTGATCGGACGGTAACGAAAACTCTTGACTTTTGACGGGCTCGTAAAGCAAGCTCATCGTTCAACGAACGCCAACCGTTAAAAAGTCGAAGTACGAGGAGAAACGGTTTGGCAAAGCGGGCATGGGAGCGCGCGGTCGCAAAGGGTGGCTGGGTCACAAGTGGAATAGGTAGCCTCGGAGTGTTTGGCAGCCGGGCTCACCGTTCACTGGTCAATAATCGACGACGAAAGGGAAGGCATTACAAGCCAGTGATCTCGAGGGTATCGAGGCCACTCGTCTGCGAGGCAGGACCACCGTGATCGGCGTGGTAATGGTATCTGAAGAAAATAATATCCTAGTTCCCCGTCCCGCCTTGGCAACGGGGATACCGGTGTAGCAGAGGCGAACCAGACTCGAAGGAGGGCCCCGATCACCGATCACCGATCACCGATCACCGATCGCCGAACGAACCATTAGTATCCCGTGTCGTCGACATCGACGACGGCCAACCCGTGTATTCCAACGTCTCGCGTTTTACACGCCCGTGGACACGGATATCGTTCAAACGGTTCTTCCTCGCGTCCTCTCGCACCACTTGCCCCTATTCTTTCCGCGCATCATTCTTCTACCTTGTAACTAAAAAATAGAATTTTACCATTCCGAGTAGCCGCTTCCTACCTCCTCTACCGAACACGACAACGAATCGAACGAAAATCCGACAGACTTAACCCTCCGAGCGAAGCGAGAGCTCGATGATCGTAGCCGAGACAATGTACATAGAAATAGGACTGGACGTATAGAAAAATGAGTCGTTCACGCGCATCGTTCGCCGATGGAAACGAAACAATGAAAATTCCATCAGCAACGAACATCGAACGTTGCACTGGACGGGCAAACATCGTCGAATAGGAAATGCGTTTAAACGCGAGCGAAATTGAAAAGTGCTGGGAATCTCCTTAGCAAACAGCTTGCCGAATGCAAGCATAGACGAAAGGTTAACGCGTTGCTGGAGGGTAGGGGTAGAGACACGTGGAAGAGCGGTATGTTAGGTGCGTGGAAGAAAGTCAGGCGTGGTGGAGGAAAAAAGAGAGCGACGAAAAGGCCGGCCCATGATGGAGTGGGGTCAAAGTAGTAGTCAGACTGAATAAGGGGTGAGAGTGGGTGATAGTAGGTGGTAGATCCCTAGTTAGCCAAGACACGTTGACGAGCCATCGTGGCAGCATGGCAGCAGCGCACGATACCATCCCTCGACGCTTCTCCCTCTTTTTCTTCTTCTTCGTCTTCCTCTTCTTCTCCATCTTGCTACCTCGGGATTCACGCTGGCTGCAACTTTAATACACGTCGTTTTAAACTCCGATATACATCGACAACCGAGTTCGAACGCGATTTCAGTCAACTTACGATGTAGCTTGTAATTCGTTTTGTCAACGTTGCGAGTGCGCTCTTACGCGATAGAGGAAGAACAGTGCGTAATAGTGCGGCTATGTCTTCTCTGTGTTTCAAGATCAGACTGAAAATTCGATCACGAGGTGATAGAGGTGAATAACGATTCGAGAGATTGCGTACGGTCCTGCCGAGATAGGAGAGACTCGAAGAATGCACGTTGTTTACTATCGAGGAACTGTGCGAGACGACCACGTTTACGTTGATTTTTCGTTCCGTGTGAATCGTGCAAAAGCGATGACTCAGGTCCAGATCATCGCGTCGAACGAGCGAGTTTGAAAAATCTTTCCGCCGATCTTCTTAAATACATCGTGTAACGAATACCAGATACTTGTCGTAGTTGGTAGTTGGTGATCGTTAATCGTGCAAGGGGAAACGGGTAAAAGGATAAGCTTCGAAGCGAAGAAAACGAAAGGCCATTTTCTCGCGCCAAGAGAATCGACGAAACGCAAATTTCCCGCATCGATCAACGGTCGATGACGATCGTTCGAATCGCCGGATATGGAGAGCCGAATCACGTGGCAACATGCACATGGTTTTCAGGCTATGAATGAAAATATCTGGCAGATTTTCTGCAGAAGCCTTTAGAGGAAACCGGCAGGTCTTCCAAGCCATAAAGGTACTTCTATAAGCTCGGTCCATATGCACGTGCATTTTCCTTTCAGCCATTCATAAAAAGTCATTCATGAATTTTCGCTCATTTTTTATTATCTCCTTTGCTTTCTCAAACAATCGCGTTATAAAGTTACGTTACGCGGTACTACGATCTCTTAAATAACTTTGCGCGGACATTTAAAGAAACTGGAAAAACGCTGGAAACGCGATCGATGCGATTGCTAAAAAAATGAACATTCGTGCGCAACGATATATGTCGTA
This sequence comes from Bombus cullumanus, assembly GCA_014737535.1. Taxonomy (NCBI): domain Eukaryota; kingdom Metazoa; phylum Arthropoda; class Insecta; order Hymenoptera; family Apidae; genus Bombus; species Bombus cullumanus. The sequence goes on along the minus strand of JACXIX010000064.1, from coordinate 232,936 downwards.
AAACTATATATAGTTGTCTTTGTAGTGAAGCAGTTTATTTGCAAGGTTTATTTTATTTTCCGATCTTCGAGAAAATATATCCGTTCATCGATCCGCGATTTCCGAAACATCGAGCCTCGAATATGCCTGTAACGCGTAAACACGCAATTTTTGAAAACATTTTTGAAAACATCGTTCCATGCCGTTGCTCGGTACCGTGTTAACGATATCGACGTCGTATCGTTTCGAAACTGACGATTTTCCGAAAGAATATCACTCGCCGTTCTCTAACTTGTCTCGCGCTGCGCGTTATCTCGAACAAACTGGATGAGAATTTTATAAAATATAAAACGGAAGAAAGAAAATACCGAAATAAGGAACGAACGTTCGAAAGCGAATGACAGAGCGAATTATAGAGATAAGTATCGAGGAGAAAATATCGACGAATATTTTTCCACGATATTTTATCGGCAATTAAGAAAGTGTCGGCGGCGGCGGCGGCGACGGCGGCGGTGACGGCGGTGACGGTGGAAATATCGCGAAAAATATTGATAAAGAAATCGGTCATACTCATGGAGCAATGTGCGGTTGCTAGGGAGACCAGAGGGGCTGGACCACGTCTCTACAGAGAGGAGGCAATCCGTCCGTGTATTTTGTCGAGAGAGGCGGGGGAAGGGGGTGTCTCTAAGGGCGGCTACGACCAGAAATTTCGCAGAGATGGAGTTTCTGCAGAATCATCACACGGTGAACACCTCCGAACCGCCGTACACCCTTGGCACAGGTGAGCCACAGTGTCCTCCCTGATTGCGAATTCATTTTCACTACTATATATCGTATACGAGACACGAGACTCGAGACTCGAAGGAACCGATGCGACCTTTGTTTTTCTTCTTCTTACGAAACACAAATATCTTAGCAGTTACCTACGATTTTACCAAGTGACTTTACCAACATCTTTCTTCGCGTATTCTTTATTCTCGTTTATGCGGCCAGCATTCTGTGTTTTCTTTCAAAGTTCCTGCTTGCGTCTGATTTTTAGATATTCCTTCTCAGGCGTTACAGGATACCGCGTTACAGAACGATACAGATGCTCGTAAACTTATCGTTTGTCTTTCTTTCTTTCTTTCTGTGAATTATCCGTGAATCTCGACCGAGGATTTCGATTAAGAAGAATTTTTACGATTAAGAGTTACTCGATATCTCTCGTATTCTCTCTTACAATCTCTCCCATAATCTCTCTTCGAACTGCAAAATAATTAAGTTAGACAATTTTTTATCAGCCATATTTTCCAATATCGATATACGATCGTTTCTTAATAAACTCTGTCTCGTTGAACTTTGATTTTAGCGGCAAACAAGTTTGAAAAATTAGCTTGCCATTCCTCTTAAATTCAAATCACCGGACGATCTACGATACGAGATTCGTACTTATTTTTTCAAATAGCGCCGTCTTTCTATTCGATTTAATCGAATACGTCTCTTCTATCGGTAGGTTCGGTAGGAAGTATCGAGGCCACCATACCTTCCGGCCTGTGCACTGGGTCCCTTGGTGTCCTGTCCACCGAAGACACCTTAACGGATAATCAAAACGAAGAGACTCTGGGTGCACTGCAGGGCACGCTTCGTCTACAGGATCTGCAAAATTCTCCGCAAGACATCGCCGGTGATCAAACGCAACACATCCAAAATTCCGGACAGAACCAAGTAGTCAGCGAGTTTGGGGCGAGTTTCTGGGTCGACGATATGGCTGGTTTTCCATTGCCACCGCTGGACTTGGACCCGTTACCTCCTGGTCTCTTCAGCCCATGCTCGGCAACCTACAAGTAAGTGGCAAGAAAATCTCTCCACGTTCCATTCGTTATTCCACCCTTTTCGCTCCAATTTCAAAGAAATTTGTCCGCTTAACGTTTCCGCTTTCCAACTTTTATTTCCTTCCTTTCGTACATAATTTTCGCTGTATTATAAACATACCGCTACTTGTATTACAAATATAAATACGCTAAAATAATGTATCAAATACGTAACAAGTCTTTCAGTCATTTTTCGGCAAATTGTACTCTTCCATCGTTAACGAATTTCTTATATCTGGAAAAAAAAAAAGAAATGAAACAATGATTCTTCGTTTTAACCTTTCGCTAGAGATTTTATTAGAACGTTCTTTGGTCTTTTAAACATCTGTCGAAGCGAGACATTAAACTTAAAACTTAAACTTAAGCGAAACCAAACAACGTACGTATACGTATTTATAAAATATACTCGATATTCTCATTTTATACGACGACGATCTCTTTAAATTATACGTACATTGAATCGATTTGATTTGCTTTTCCGTGTTTGTTGTTCGATCAAAGTTGCACAGCTTTAGAAACAGAAAAGAAGCGAAACAGCGTTCTGTAAAAATTTAAACTTATATCCTAATATCACCATTGAAACGCCAATATTTATCTATATTTGAGCACAAGTAATATTATTACACGTTATGTGCATGCTGTGTGTTTTTCCCCCATAAATGTATAAAATGTTGTTTCCCGTAAATGTACAAAAATCTGCAGTTTAATCACGACAATAGGTGGTATTTTCAAAGTATGTCAAAACATATATTCAACTGCGAATCCAAACGGAAGGATAACTTCGACTGTTTAGGCTTGATTTACAGTGCGGCGAGTTTCAAAATTGCCTCCGTGTAAGAAACGTAAAATGCGATTTATTATGATTTTCCTCCGCGGCCTTTGTACAGTTCTCTACTCTTAATCTTTACGATTATTTCAGTTGTCAGTTATTTCAGTTATTTAAAATTCGTACGTGAATCGCCATGCGTCCTGGTCTGACTAATGTTAGACGTTTCCACTTAGAATCGATCGTCGCATACACGGAACTAAACAGTGAACCGGTTTACCGGATCGGTAAAAATAAACAAACGGATAGAATATATCTGACGATGTATTTAAATTCAACGCTGATATATCCGAATATATTTCGCTCGAAACAGATTTGATATTAACGAGCAACAAAGCACACAAACGTTTCAGCTCAAAGAAAAAAGAAAAAAACAAAAAAAAAAAAGAAGAAAATAATAGAAATATCGAATCGTTTGGACAGCTTGTTGCCAAGATTAAGAAAATTTCAAATCCTATGTATACGTTTTTATTTTAATAGAGTCTTTTTTTTCGATAATATCTTAATTTAATTATCTCGAAAATGTTAACTTCGTATTCGCTTTCTCGAAGAACTTGCCATCTTTTTTGGTAATAAATTCTTCCTAGTTTCCGTAAACTTTTGCTGTATCTCGTTTGATGCCATTAGAAGAAGTCAGTCAGTAAAATGATAAAAATCGGGATAAATAATAATCGTTCTGTGAATGTAGATAAGTAACGTAAGTCGTTCCAGGCAAGGTTCAACGCGTTTCACCTACTTTTTACCGATGCGTGAAATTTAATATTGCCTTTTCAAAAAATGACAGCTTTCATACTAGCCAGTTAGATCCAACTGTAACAATTAACGTATCATATATAGTAATATGTACTTTAGTATGATTAGAAAAATTTGATTCTTATGAAATCAGATATAGAACTTAATAAATAATAAGTGTACGAGCAAGTAGTTTTTGTAGCCACTACATTAACGATGGACGTAACGATGGACGTAACGATGGACGTAACGATGGACATACCTTGTAATTTTCAAATGTCCTTGCAGTTGGGGTTGCACCAGAGGAGAATGTGCGCCGAGAACGAGCAACGGGAACGGGGAAGGTGTGGCGGACGTGTTACTATCGTTAAAACATGCGGTGGTCCATCCTGGAAGTCCTACCGGCGGATACTACTCCACTGCAGGTTCTAGTCATCATTATTCTCAAGATTATACTCAAAATCTTGGCCCACCTGTCCCACCCACGCATTACGCGTCTACACCAGCCATGTCTGTGAACGTTTCTATGAATATGACCATGAACATGAACATGCACTCTGGGTGAGTATTATTTTAGTTGTATTTATTTTAATGAGCGAGCAGACAAATTTTATTTTCTACGCTAACGCTTACCCTACGTTAGTATTTTTAACAATCTGTGTCTTTACCACTGATAAAAACATTGCTCTTCAGTTTCAAAATAGATTTTGAATTTCTACGTTTCGAAATCATGAACGTTCCAGTTTCTAATTTCTAATCTATCACTTTCTCCTTACACACTGCCGGTCCAACTATTAAAACATCTGCCAACATTTAGTACAAATTGAATGTCTTTCACTATAATACAATTAAATAAAACTGTTATTTCATTCGCATCGTCTGTACGTCATAATGTAAGATATAAAATACAATTAGAATTAATAATTACGATACCAGTTCCTTAAGAATAGTTAAGAATAGTTAAAAGATTAAAAGTTCAAGTATCGGGAACATTTTATTTTGTTGGAACTTTTCTTCGTTGCCTAGGAATAGAGCGGCGAGTACGAACATCTTCTGAATCGAATCATATTCGTAGCGCGACTGTTTGATAGAAATCGACACTTCATTGGAAGCCATAAGAATTGTAAGGTGAACCGATACTCTATTCTTCTAAATTACGTGAACTTTGAAGTTGTTGCGATATAAAGAATGTGAAAGCTTTTTACTATTTGCTTGCAAAAACACAAACACAGAAACTCGCATAACACAACGATTTAAACAATTCTTTTACGATTTTTAAGATGATCAAACTATTGAAAATAACAAAATAAATATAAGATATAGGAAAGGTACTTTCTTATTAAACATCTAGTTCATATGATTATCGTTCAATTCGTATTATTACCTCGAAAATTTCTACACAACGTAGAAAAGTTTCTATAATAAGAATTTGATACATCAAAATCTCTTAAACTAACAAAATCTCTTAGATACTACAACAAAATTCACTTGACCAAGGCAACCCTTCGATTATTCCACCCTTTCCGACAGTATTTTTTCAAAAATACAATTTCATCTCACCATTTCGATATATACTTTTTGTAAAGTAGCTCGTAATATTTCTCTTCGAAACCAGACAGCCCTTCGCCATTTTGCTCGACGGAGAGGGTGCGCATCTAAGAGGGTGTAAAAGCCGAGTTATTCTGAAATTCACGGTTGTGTGCGTAGGTACGAGCAAAGCTATTCGTCGGCATGGGGCGTGGAACCCCTGTTAAGTCCCGCCCAGCAGTATAATCCTGTGGAGCAGCAGGCAAGGGTGAATCAACCCCCGGCCAATAGTCTGATCGGCACCAGTACCCATCCTCATTCTCATCCCCCAGCGCACGGCCATTCCAGGCTGCAATTGTCCAGTGAGCATGCTCTGTGCATAGGCGCCACCGGGAACCCAGTCACACCCGACGACAATGGCAGACCTAACCTATGCCGAATTTGCGGCAAGTCGTATGCGCGACCCAGCACCCTCAAGACGCATCTTAGAACGCACTCTGGGGAGAAACCGTTTAGGTTAGTGGTGAACCAGCTTCGCTTATCGCTCGATAACGTTCGATCGATAAAGGTTGTTCGTTTCATTCCGTTCACTGATTTACAGTAGTAATTAGATATTTATTATAAGAAACAATACCGATTAAACGAGATATTCTGCACGTTGGAAATTTTACTTATCATTCTACAAAGATTTATTATTGTCACTATGCTGGCATTATACTGTTCTTTATAGATTTCATCTTCATAGATTACAGTGAAAAGCATCTGAAAGTGTATAGTATTATGTTATTATCATGTTGCAGGGTTAACAGACAGAGTCGATGTTTTAAAGTTCAACTAAATTCTACAACTTTATAGATACTTTCAAATATTGATAAAACATTTATTCTAATCAATGTTATCAAAAATACTTTAGACCATAAATATTTACTTTTGCTGTTTGAACAGTATTCGCGACAGTATCGTTCCCATCATTACTTTAGGTTAGGTTCAAAACTTTCATCATGTCAAAATCGAATCTTCGAAAACGGCACATACTTAACGAGATTACCATCTTTTTCCTCTTTGTTTTAAATTTAAATACAATTAGTTCACAAATTCTTTAGACAAAATACTTACAGTCGTTCTTCCTATAAATCGCTCGTCGCAATTCCAGTACTTCAATTTTCAATAGAACGATGGAATTACAAACTGACAAAAACTCGTTACTGCTACCAATAATCACTATTGGCATAATAACATGGTTCTCCTAGAACCGAAATTTAATCCCCCGTATGAAAAATAAAAATATTTTTTCCACTATAATAAATGTTCCACTTGAAAATGATGTCACGGTGACGAAATAATCGTTTCAATTACATATGTATATAATAGATCGATATATGAAAATTGTCTTCCTATGAAACCGTAGGATTCAGATTCTTTCATGCGATAATTTTACTAATATTGTTTTATATTTACAAAATGCCTCAAGATTTACATTTTTTAGGTGTCACGCGTGCTCCAAGGCATTTAGTCAAGCCGCGAATTTAACTGCCCATGCTAGAACTCATTCGGGAGAAAAACCATTTCGATGTCCAGTGTGTGATCGAAGATTTTCGCAAAGCAGTTCCGTAACCACACATATGAGGACGCACTCGGGAGAACGTCCGTACAGGTGTGTTGCACCTCGTTATATGGATTATTTATTCACCCGTGCCACAACGCGTGCCGCTTAAACCGGCACATATCATTACTTGGAAGTATTTGTATCGTATCGCATGCAGAAAAGTAGAAAAATCTGGAATGACACTTCTTATATTATACAAAATTATTTCTTCTAGATTCATATAAATTACTTCCAAATCGACGATTATCAACATAATTACGTTTACGTTGAACAATATTACGTATTACGTTTCCGTTCAATCCAATTGATCGATTTACCTCTTATAATCGCCGATTCTCTTTTATTCCAGATGTCGATTCTGCAAAAAGGCATTCTCGGATAGTTCTACATTAACCAAACATCTTCGTATTCACTCTGGCGAGAAACCATATCAGTGTAAGCTGTGCTTGTTGAGGTTTAGCCAAAGCGGTAATCTGAACAGGCATATGAGAGTCCATGGCGGTTCTCTAACGTGACACAGCTCAATATCGATTATCGATAACAATCGTGTTCTACCGCGATGTTGTCGAATACCTGTGATTCAACTTGGCTCGAGCTTACCGGCAAAAATGTAAAATAAAATAACTGCGACGAATGTTGATACTCTCAATAGAGTTCTGCTTCCTGACTGACTCAAATTTGCAAAGCGTTCGTGCGAACACTTGGTTATTTAAGGGCTTACATTTGAATATTTTTTTAAACGATACACAAGACAAGTAATAATCACAATATGTGTTATATTTGGCATTAGGAACTCATCAAGAATTCATTTTATATATATATATATATATATATATATATATATGCGTGTGTGTATATATATATGTATACATCATATATACATACATATATATATATATATATATACACATCATCACCATCATCATTACCATTATCATCATCATCATCATCATCAATCACCACCATCATCATCATCATCATCATAATCATCATCATCATAATCATCATCATCATCACCACCATCATCATCATTATTATCACCTCCTGAATCGGAACATTAAATCGAAGGAAATAAAAAACGAAATGTATCGGCATCGTTATAATTTTAGAAAGTATGCACCCGCGAAATTTCTTGTTCGTTCACTTATACGTTCACGAATTGTTTACAAATAGGTCAGGATAGGTTAACAGGGTATCGCAGATTTAGACCTACAGCATCCACCACAGCACCGTTGATTATTGTACAAATATTGTATTTATTATAATTATTATTAATTATAATATTAATGTTGCTGTTTTCACCATCTTCAATTTTCATTATGTGGCTTTTTCTTTCTCAGTTTGCTTCTTTTTCGTAATTGTAAAACGAAGGTGTTTTGGCGCCATTTCCATCGAACAAAAAAAAAAAAAAGAAAAAAGAACGACCTCTCTATATATAATATATATATATATAATATATTTATACGTATATATATATATTATATATATATTAATATATATTATATATATATATTAATATATAATATATATAATATTCGTATGAGAACGACTAATTAAAAACGGATGAATGAATATGTGAGTTCTTTTTTGTTTGTAATCCCACAGCATCAGGACCCACATACTTTCTCGTAGAAAGAAGGGGGGAAAAGGAGGCTTCATATTCGTCGGCTAGTTGGTAATTAAGTGCGTAGATATTGGTTCATGAATCCTCGCATTAATTTACCTCTCTTCACAATTAAAACTATATAAAAACAACTCACTCCATCATTTAGAGTAGTATCTCCTATTCATTCGTCAAAATTCTCTCGCTCACGCTCTCGTTCTTTCTTCATATATATATAATGATGTATTTATAAGTAATAATATTCTTGAAAAAGAAAAGAAAGAAAACGTATGTATAATGTTCCTACGTTATGTACCGGTACGACTTGTTGCAGGGACGAGCTGACCCCTGATTCTCTTTATTGAAGTCCTCTAAACAAACCTGCAGCTTTTTGGACCATCTCGTCACGCGACAAACGTACCACGTGTAGCGTGTACGTAGCGTATCTCTATTTAGAACTGTATAATGTCATCTCTGTCACACTGTATGTGTCTCTGTGATGCTTTATGTTTTCATTTCTTCTTTCTCTCTCTCTCTCTCTCTCTCTCTCTCGCTTGCTCGCTCGCTCGCTCGCTCGCTCGCTCTCTCACTCCTACATCGTCTCATATTTATCGATCAAGTGTTGTTCGGTAATTTGATCTTTACAACAGTTGGAATGGTTTGTCATTCGCTTGTGAAAGCTTCGAAGCTAAAACTCGTGTAAGGTGCATATTTATCCCAAAAGCATCGATGAATAATACCAAACAACTCAGTCTATTTTTGTCCTCCGAACGACTTTAAATAATATTAAGAAAAAAAAAAAGAAGAAAAGAAAAAATCCTTTCATCTGACGTAATATACATATGTATCGATCACTGAGAAACTGAAGAATTAATCGTCTATACCTATATATATATATAGGTGTGTGTGTGTGTATATATATATATATATATATATATATATCACTTTTCTTCTCACAATATTTGCACTCCTCTTGAGACACGGGCACGCAGTGTGTTGGAGAGTTGAACGCTCTTTACAACAGCACGACAATTCCGAAATAGCGCCATTACGACGATTAACCATCGCGATAAATTTTACTTTCTCTCCGACAAACGAAATGATACAAAAAAAAAACCGAATAGATATGTGTGTCTCTAAAATAGATTTTTCATATTCTTCATTTTTTTCTCTTTTTTCTTTTTTATTTAATTATTATCATCGTTTTTAATAATCTTTTTCTCCAAAAATTGTCCATTTTGTCCTTTCTTTCATTTTTTTTTTCGTTTTTTTTTTCTTTTAATGATTCATCTTTCGATAATATATTCAAGTGTTCGTAACATCGCATTTTTACTTTACTTAATACAATAATTAATCATATTATAATTATCAATTAATAAAACTTGTCTCTGTTCATACTACCTTTCGCTCGTGTGTTCTTTCGTTCTCTCTTTCTTCCGTACACAATCTCACTCGCTTAAAGAACGCTAACCGATAGGTATTTATCTTCTCTGAAACAATAAGTGGTTTTTTGTCACTTTCAGAAAACACAAAAATACTCTGTATCAAAATGCCACTTATCGATGTTACCTATTATTGTTATTATTATTATCGTTATTTACGAATTTAAACACTTCGGATGAAGATGCTGCATTCAATTACGGAACGTTAAGGCATTCGTGAGTGTAACTCGAAAAAAGTACAAAAATAGATGCCACAAAAATTAAAGACGACAACGTTTTTCTCAGTTTATTGAAGCAATTCGTTTTACTATACACCCGCGTTGATCCTATCGTCACCAATAAGTTTTTAGCAAGTAGTAAACAGCATTCGTGAAAAGAAGGAAACTAATTTTTTTTATCTACAAAAGTCATATCATGTCCCATTCAAAAATATATCTTCCATTCGCTATCATTCTTAATGTACAATAAAAAAATCATATTTAACCCTAAAGTTCATATTTCTGCAACTTAAACAATCTCGCATTTATATGTACACTTCAAATTTTCGCATGCAAAATAAAAAGAAAACTTACAAAATTGGGAGAATTAGAACAATCGGAATTTATAAAATTTCAATTATCAAGAGCAGTTTCTTCCCTTTTCACGAATACCATTCTTCTTTTACTAAGTTTCTCGATACATTTTTAATTTGTTTTACCGATCGGTACGTGAAGACAAACAAACCTTACTTTGATCGTACATATATATCGTAAGGCAATTGAAATGCGTCTGTTTGTATCGGTAATCGACATTTAAAAATATGAATAAATCAGGCATTCGGTTTTACCAAATCCTATTTAGTACTATCAACAACATAGTGATGTACCACACGCTTGAGAATGCCCCAACGGTTACATAGTTCTTTACAATTTCCTTCGTTACTTTTAGCCACTTTTACCACAGGTAAGATATACTACTGACTTCGTATTCTTTTCTTTTTCCTTTTCCTTTTATCACGCAGCATTTTCATGATCTTTAAGTGAAACATAAAAATGTATCTGTGAGCAACTACATTTTCCATTTTAATGTAATATACTAACACTGAGAGTCACAACGTCCACGAAAGAAATAAAGTTTGTAAAAATTATTCAAGTTGCCAAATTATATATTTATATATACGCTCTCGGGAGTATGGTTCTCGCTTAGAAACAAAAACTAAAGAGCATGCGCGAACCCAAATACAGTGTGGCAAAATAATGCATGACTTCGCTAAAAACATGTTTCATGTTTGAAATGAAAGAATATGAAGGATTAAAACATATAATATGTGTATATATGCGGTGTGTGTGTGTGTTTGTGTGTGTCTGTGTGTGTGTTTGTGTGTGTGTGTGTGTATGTATATATATATATTTATATCGAACAGGGAGGTTTTTCTTTTATTTATAGTATTAGATGTTTTCATGGGATACTAAACTATTATGTAGCGCAAAAATTACAAATGGAACTAATGCAAATACGAAATAAGAAATTCTGAAATTCTTTATTCCCTACGTCTCGTTAAACCTATTTAACTGGAAGCGAAATATCATTGATAAAACTTATACAGAATATTTAGGCTAAACTCATTAATATGCTTTTCAACTGTGTGCCAGATGTAATGTTCACCCATGTTTGATTTGTACTCTATGACTAGCCAATGTACTTCTCGATGCTGCAGGTATCATTATAAAAGGAAGAACTGATCATGGGCCTGAGGAACTAATTACCAATCTTGATCGACCAAAGTTTGATTAAACTTTGATAAAAACGGAATACAAAACACAGAAACAAAAAATCAATGAAACTTCATTTTCCTTGTATTTGCTTTTTCTTTCTGTCATCATTTGTGTTGTCTAAAGTCACGTGCGGTTAAGTATGAAGTGAATTATACAAAATTACGACACAGAGAATTCTTACCCACCGTTTGTTATTTCCTCCTTTAGCCACGACATCTTATAAACTGTCATCATTACTGCCCAACTGTATTTGGTTTGGTCACAATGTTACATCAAATGCACTATTCCAGGAGTCCACCAAACGCAGACTCAAGCTCGTCATACATGCGCGCGCCATTCACACATGCCATGCATACACTACTACATCGATACGTACGTAAAACACGTGTACACTCCGGAGAACACACGTTTTAAACGCACGCACAACAGCAACTCAAGCAAGGCAAACCTCGATCTTTCTCTCCTACTCATTCACTCTCTCCCATTGCGTTTTCTTCTTCTCCATTTTGTTCTTTCTTTCTCTCTCTCTCTCTCTCGCTCGCTCGCTCGCTCGCTCTTTCTTCCCGCCTACCCCCCGTTCTCTCATTTCACTCTTTCTCAAGGATGGATTCCCTCGAGTTCGTCGGAAGCAGCGGACAGATTTTTGGGGCACATCGTGCACAACACACGTTAGTCAATCGGCCATTTGTCGTCGGAGGTCGTGTGTGAATGGCTAAGGGAAATTAGATCGGAGGGTGGTGCTGGAGTGGACGTCGGGGGTTCAAGGTCAACGAGGGCTCGGTGCAGGTGGGCTTGGCCGGGGGTCAGGCTCGCTCACTATGCTGTGTGGTATACCGGTTAATCCAGCAGTAGGAGGAGCTGAAGTAGGGCCTCCAGCCCCACCGCCGCCTACCGTTGGACCCGTGGGGCCTGTAGGACCCCCGGCGCCTGCACCGCCTGCAGAGGAGTTCGGTCCGCCACCACCCCCACCACCACCGCCGCCGACGACGGAATGCCCACCAGGAGGTGGGGGTGCAGAATCGTGAGGAGTCGTTGAATGCGCCTGTTGAACGGGCAGCCCCCCGGAATAGTATCCGCCGTTGATCCCCTCAGGGTAGCTGCTGGAGAAAGCGAAAAGAAATTGGCCACTTCGATAAATGCCTTTTACAAAGTGCCCAATCGATCTTAGGAAATCCAAAGGTTCGAACGCTTCTAACCACGTTACTTTACACACTCGATTCTCTTTCCATGTAATACGAGTTAACATCTGCTTGAAAATCTGTTTCTGTAAAAATTACGATATCTTTTTCCCCGGTGTAAGAGAAACAAATGCAACGATACTAAAAAAAGTAATACCCTAACGCTGATTTCTTTGTTTATTGATGTCTTTTTCTTTTTTTTTTCTTTTTTTTTTTTTCTTTTCTTTTTTAAGTTAAGCTGAACTTTCTTTATTTAACATACGAACGAAGCTTACCCGGTCGAGGAAAGGAAGTATTCCTTGTTCACACAGTTTCGCAAGCAGTCGGGTATGCGACCAACGATAGCTCTTCGTATTTCACTGGCTGCCATCTCACGCAGTTCGGTGCAGCTTGCATCGCTGTAGAACGCTGCATGTGGTGTACACAATAGATTAGGTGCGTCTTTCAAAGGACCTATAGAACACATACAGAAATACGCTACTTTACTATCCCTTCCAATATTCATGAATCAATTTTCACGCGCGCGCTTCACATTAAGCACGTCCAATAATATGCTAAATCAAATTTGTATATATAAGCAATGTACAGTAATATACATGATTGATTAATGAACTCATTAATATTGAATACACTATAATACTATGTTAATAAATCATTAAGATATCGTCATGTAATTAACATTTCAGAGCATTGGATTATAAGAATGTTTCAAAAAGTCATTTTTGCAGACGATATTTTAAAATGTACAATAATATATTCAACATTATACTAATATAACAATTATCCGATTTGCTCGGTATTGTGCTTTCTATCAATACTTGTCTGCTATCAATTTTCTCTCTGTAATTATATTCTTTCATACATATATTTTGTTGTTGGTTGTGTTTGATGTTGCATCAACTACTCATAGTTATTAGCGATTATATTTAATTTTTAAAATTCCTTTCGTATCTTCTGTATATCAAGAGTGCAATGAAACAAAAATATCTGATTCTATATCGTAAACTGCGTAATATTGAAGTTTTTTACACCTTGCAATAATTTATATCTATGATATGAGTAAAAATATATTCTTTTTATACTATCTGTACATACGAAAATTTGAAATTTTACATTTTGCATATCTTAAATATTTTTCTTTTTCTTTCTCTTTCTTTTCTCTTTTTTTTTTCTTCTTCTGAGCGTTACCTTTGTTGCATGAGCTTACATTATCCAATAGCGAAGAAGGAGGATCAAGATGATGAAGGAAAACGTTAGTTACGTGAGAGAGGGGTTAGGTGGTATGGATAGATAAAACTCACACTGCGATGACTGACCCTGAAAAACATTGTATGGCTCATTTTCGTGTACATCAAGTGCTGCTGCACGAATTCTGCCTTGTTTCAACGCTGCGGCCAAAGCGTCATCATCAACCAGACCACCCCTTGCTGTATTGACTAAGAAGGCGCCAGGTCTCATCTACGATATAAGAAGTTAATGTGATTAAAATACAAAAAAATACAGAATTTATCGCAGATAATTTTAATCTTTAACAAGGTTGTTATCTGTATCATTATATACTGTATTGTTATTGTAAGATACATTTACAAAAAGGAAAGAAATTTTCCTTAAAAAAAAAAAAAAAAAAATTTCAAATTTGGCCTGTAATACCTGTTTGATGGTAAATTCATTGATAAGATGATGATTGTGCTCGTTCAAGGTACAATGCAAGGATACACAGTCTGACTGGAATAGCAAATCCTGTAATAAATCATATAGTTATAAGTTTTATAGAATATAACTGAGATTGTTACACTATTACCTTAAAAAAAAAAAAAAAACAACAACAACATTGATATCAAACCTGTAACGTGTAGACCCTGTTAAGACCAAGAGATTTTTCAATTCCGTCTGGTAGATAGGGATCATAAAAAATGACAGTGAAACCGAAGGCTTTGGCACGCAGGGCAACTGCAGAACCAATCCTGCCTAACCCAACTATACCAAGTGTGTCGCCCCGTATCCTTGCACATCCTGTTGCAGCTTCCCTGACCTAGCAGACATCAAATATCAAATTGGACTTTTAATACTTTTGCAACGTAACACAATAAATATACTATGCACATTTCGAAATTCTTACCTGTTCCGGACCTGTGAATTTCTTTCCTTCGCGTACCATGTTTGCCAACCAATATGTACGTCGATATAAATTTAGAATAAGACAAAGAGTAGTGTCAGCTACTTCTTCAACACCATACCCAGGCACATTGCACACAGCGATGCCAAGTTCCCCTGCTGCTTTGACATCTATATTATCTACTCCAGATCCAATTCTTACAATGATTCGTAATGTTTTGAATTTTTCGAGATCTTCCTTTGTCAAAATTATAGTGTGCCACATTAGTGCACCTACTGCCTCATTTAATACCTACAGGAAGGTTATAGTAACATCTCGATGAATTATTGCAGATAATAAAATAAAAGATGTTCCTTAATCAAAAGAAATTTTAATAACACAGAATACACATTATAGACAGATAACTTACCTTTTCGTGAATTTCTGATGTCGACTGTGCATCACAGAAGGCTACTGTTGCAACATCTTTAAGAATCGGCATTTCAATAGAACAGTCTCGACCATCTAACAAAGCCACTAATGGTCGTGTCTGAATGGGTCCATTTGCAATAGGACCCCTCAGGCTATCCATTCGAGGGCGTTTGGGCATCATCTTCCGTTTGTCCATCGGTCAAACAGCCCCCCCAATTTTTATATTTTTCACTTGTACTTTCAGTGTCACTAAGAATGTCTGCTTTCTTCCAAGGAAGTCCTACAGTCCACTGACAAGGAAGCCTCTGAGTATATCTTAAAATACAGTTTTGCACTTTTATGCTTTGTCACACAGATTGCTTCTCTAACACTGATTTCTGGTCGGTTTTTGGACAAGGACCGCCGAACCCCCAACGCATCACGACTTGTTGAACACCGTCTCCTGAAAATTTCAAATAAAATATCATTTAAGATATAAATCATTCAAAACCTGCCATACTTATATACATAACACAATAATATGTCTATTAATATATGATGTTGCAATACAGTAGTAATTAAAATATCGCTTATGCAAAGTCCACTAAGTAATAGTAATGAATTAAAATTATTTATCATTTCATAGTAATCAACTATACGTACATATCTTGCATTTAACGTAAACAAAACTAAATTGTATTAGAATTCATTTTATAATATTTGATGTATAAATGTATACGTATTGAAAAGATAAAATTTGCGGTAAAATTTCTATAAAAAAAAAAAAAAAAAATTGTGCCAATTACATTTATACCTTCAATAATTAAAATATTGAGAAAGAAAGCGCAATACGTATGAAGTACGAACTTCGGTCAATAAACATACATTTCGACGCCTTCATGAATTTCTTCGTAGAAAAGAAATCCATGTGATACGTATGGTTGCGAATATTTCACTCACGGATGTAATATCATGCAATGAATAGTTCGGCAAGATATTGGTACTCAGT
Source organism: Bombus cullumanus (assembly GCA_014737535.1). Classification (NCBI taxonomy): domain Eukaryota; kingdom Metazoa; phylum Arthropoda; class Insecta; order Hymenoptera; family Apidae; genus Bombus; species Bombus cullumanus. The sequence continues at coordinate 216,924 of JACXIX010000064.1, read as the reverse complement.
TAAGTGAGAAAATTTAGCATTACTTTATTTTACAGAAAGCGAAACACTTAACAGCGTGCACGAAACCGAATGTTTTAGGTTACCTTGAAACGCGCCGGCTTAACCTGCGCAGTACGCGTGTCCAGCACAGTGATAGAAGCGCTTGGAAAATATAAGAAGTTTCAAGAATATAACGTCGGCGTTATGTCAAATAAAAATACGTATGAACTTTCTACACTTCGGTGTGAAACAGCGGTAAAAAGTATTGCACAGGACACACCATGTATCGAGAACGAAATTACTAGCTGGGGCAAATGTTTTTGGAACTGATAATAGAATGCCTGGCTTTGGTTAGTGGGTCGACGTTTTCAGCCCATTTTCGGCAGCAATTGTAAACCAATCATGATACATTTGCACGCTTAATGTCCGATTAACTGCTTAGTAACTCATAAATTCCAGTTCTCAGAATCTTGGTATCTACTAATATGATCAATACGCAAGCAACTATACGAAAACAGAAAATATGTTCGATAAGAGTCGATTTAGTACCCGGTGCTTTTATATGGCGGAACGGAAAAATGCTGAACCAGCGAAGTTCCATAAGAAAGTAGAGAAACTGACACGTGGCGCCCTCGTCAGACGCCGTCACCACACGACAATTAACCAAGATCATCAAAAATGAATCAAACTTTCTTCAAAGTACTTCAATATGGTATTCCTGACAATTGGTATAACCTAGACTAGTACTACTTCCGTGTAGTACTATAGAATATTCTCTGATGAACTACAATTCAAACAACCTTCTCTTCTCTGTTCGGGAATAGAAAATTCTACATTACTTTTACTGCTTTATACTAAAGAAATTGCGAACGATCATACACTTATCGTTATACCCTACAATTAATTTTCAGAGCGCGTTAATAACCGTCTTAAATAGAAATCCATAATGCTAATTTTCTAGCCTGTTATGTCAACTATTTTTCCCATTCAGTTTTTTTCATTGACACTCACGACACAGATCGAGATCTCGTTTGTTAGAAGCGCTCGCTGAGATTTCTTCAGTGAGTTTATAGTAGTTGGCCCGTCGTAGCAGAAACATTCTATGTGGTAAGGTTAATATAAGATAAATGATACACATTAAGAATGTTTAATCTGTGGGTCAATACACACAAGCAATCGGAAACACAGTCCGCAGAGAAGGCTACAAAATGAGATCGCTGCTGGCCTCAGCGAAAGCGAGGATGCGATACTAACGTAGAGTGCAAACCCAAGCACTTTGACTTGGGCACATGTTGTGCCAACTCAGCGAAAATGCAAGCTCATATCATCAAAAGGAGGAGAGGCAAGGAAGCGAGATTAAGCCCTTGTTCGACAGCTGGCAACGTATATCATACGTAATACACGTACGGTTCGTAACATGGAGGAGCAATGTGTTGAGGAAGCGCGCTCAGTAAGAACATTTTTATTTATTATACAGTTCGGCGCATGAATAAATGATTACGATGATGAAATATACCCAGTGTTACTATGTTAGTTATAATCTTTACTTCCTGCTCGCACTTACGGGTAAGTAAATAAACAAATATTACAAGACCTAATATTCAAATCTAGCTTCTTTTTTTAATTGTTTTCTAGACGATTTTTATGATATGAATTTGTATTGTAAAATGAAGTTTTGTTAAAATTTTATCAATTAACAAAGTACCTAGAGGAGCCACGCATCACATTGTATGTAATGTTTACAACTTATAAGGTTCGCTTGTCAATGTTTCTCACAGCAATGAAAGCTTCTCAAAAGTTATCAAAAGATATTCTAGAACGAGTTAAAAATTCATCGAGCTTTTAGAACGAACGTTTCGACTAAGCGGTCGAATTCAACCCTTTAGCTTAATCTCAGTGTGCAACAGAGTTTTTCGAGTTACAGATACAACGATGAAGGGTGGCGGAGAGGAAGGTGGTGAGGGAGGTGAGGTAGATGAGGGAGGAGAGGGGAAAAGCAGAGCCAAGGGTGGGGCAACGAAGCTGCCAGTGGGATGGGGAGCTATGAGGGCGAAGTTATCCAATTATTGTCTAACCTGGGAGCAACTTTACTTGGCGGAGAACCGTTGGTGGGAGGGAAGCTCGTCCTGCCAGCTCTCTCCCTTCCTACAATCGAGCCACGATAAAGTAAAGTTTGTTTCAAAACTTACCGCGCGGAGAGGTGACTAGGTTTTTGTTAGTGACACGTGAAATTCAAACGACTTCAATGCGATAATAATCGCGGCAAATTTTTTTATATCGACCGGCAAGGGGAGGAGGTGTATTCAGATTCAAGAAGGATCCAATAAATTAAGTCAAAGGTTCATTAATAATACGATCGCTACGAAACTTTTTCAGCGTGAACATTCAAGAATACGGCCACGTCTTATGAATATGTAATTAGGCAAAAGAAGATATAGCTATTAATTAATTAAGAATTGCATTATCCTTAAGTTTAAATTTAACTAATCGCAAGTTAGGTTAAGTTACATTTACTTTGTTAAGTTTGTTTACTTTGAGCACAGATTTCTGTTATTGTATAATAAGAGTGTTAATATATTTGTAAAAGACATGTACATGTATCTTTTATCCTTGTTTCTTGAAGTCATACAATATAACGATATTATAAAGGACGGATGTGTTAAATATTCCGTGATAAATATTTCTATTAATGCGCATAAGGAGTTAATTAGAATCAAACCATTTCGGCATAACAAAACCTTTATTATTTGAAATTCGGTATTATGAATGCTCATTGATAGCGAGCTAAAAATAAACAAGTCTATTAGGAAAGTGCACTAGCGATAACATTCGTTATAATGACGCATATGGCATCGTGGAAACCTTTTTAAAGCGATGTATTGTTAGCACCAATAGATACGTATTTTAGGTCAGTTTTAAACACAAATCACGTCATTATTTTAATTACTGTTCTAAACGTTGAATATATATATTTTAACTTCTCTCATGTTTCTTGGATATATCCGGTATATTATGCACACGTAAATTTATCAGTTATAAATCAATATCAATTTTTAAAAAATTCTTCTACATGCTCAGAAATTTCATTTAATTAACCAAAAACCAAAATCAATCTTCACGTTGCAAAGAATAACTTTTCCTTGTAACAATACATGTTTATCGATAAATGCAAACGAAACAAGGAATTCGTTCAAATTACAAAATAAGAATAAAGAACACGAAAGAAGATACTCGACCAATTACGATGATAAAAATCGACGCGCCATCTGCGAGCCATCGAGAAACAGGACAACGCGGCCTCCTCTTTGTAGAAACAAAAATCGGTTGTACTCTGCGCAACGAACAACAGACGCTTAAATAAATACCCGTGCCTGAAAAGAGAGCGAGAGTTTGTTCTAAGTTGTAAATGTAGAAAACGAACGAAAACGAGAAAGAGCAAAGCACACGGGGAGGTGTGTGTGTGAAAGAGAGAACAGTAAAAAATCTGTCGAGTACTAGAATGGAGAAAGGAGCAGAAGAAACTTGTCCAATTATGATGACGAGTATCGGTGTCGGCGTTCGGGCATTCTCATCCTTGGGCACAACGGAATGGTCGGCAAAGGGGTAAAGAGAGGGGCTGCTGTTGCTCTGGTACCTTCCGCCTCCACGTTCGTCTCTCTCCAGCGGGCAACGAGCGAACGGCCATGAGTGTAGAAAGGGAGGGAGGGAGGGAGGGAGGGAAGGGAGAAGGAGAAGAGGAGAGGCGACTACTTAAAGTTGGCGGAAAGTTTGGTTCGGCAGCAAAGTTAACTCAGTTAAGTTCTCCGCTCCTAAAGCGAAACTTCGGTTCTCCAACGCCTGCCCTGCCAGCCTGGTTGCCTGCCTCTGCCTGGCTTGCTTTCCATCCTCTCTCTTCTCTCCTTTTCCTGCCGTGTGCCTTCTCTCTTTCTCTGTCTCTACCTTCGTCTCGCGCCCGTGCTTCCTACTGTCTTGGCCATCCTCCTTTCTTCCTCCTATATCCATTCCTACGGTGCTCCACGAATAAGCAATGTGTTTTGGAATTATCACTTTTCCGCAAACTTTCGTCACGATGTTTCGCCGTGACGATCGATTGGCATCGATCCGCGCGCGACCGGTGTCACTCTCGTTTGCCTTCTGTGCTACTCTCTCCGTGCACCGGTCGCGTCAATCTGCGGCCTAACCATTTAGGCCGAGGCCCAGGCCCAAGCCCAAGCCCAAGCCCAAGCCCAAGCCCAAGCCCAGGCCATCCATTTTGCAGCTGGAACGAGACGTTTTCACGTATGTACACGCGGATGCGGGTACGAGGGGCAAGACTTCTTTTTTCAAAGCTTATATTCCCTCGAACTGTGAGTGTTTGAAGAAAATTTAGGAGTTTCATGTGCCCGTTCTTAAAGAGTGTTGCTCTTAAGATGATTTGCATAAATTGTTGAGCTTTCGTATGGATATAAAGTTTGTGGTGTTAAATTTAAATGACGTAATTAAGACATCCTTTTCGTATGACCATTATCAATATGATCGATACATGATTTATATGTATGGTGCATATATAAAATTAAGATTATTATATGAATTGTTAAAAGATTAAACATTTTGAAAAGATACACTTTATTAGATATAAGTCTTTGTGATTATTTCTTGTAATATTTCTGCATAAAAGTTCAAGGTCAATAATTTATAAATTGAATTCCTTTGCTACCGGTTAAAGATTTCAAAACGCAGTATAAAATTTCACGTGAAAATGGTCAAAAGTAAAAGTGACTTGGAAACAGCTAGGTAAAGCCTGTAAACTTCGACGAGACGTTTCAGGAAGAAAGATGTTTCTCCCACTTTCCTGAGAACTCTGCCCCCTCCCTCGTCCAGAGTGGCAGGCAACGATCGAAATTCCAAGACGAAGTTTACGAGATTCCAAGGAAAGCGCGAGTTTCGCTTGCGTTCATCGTTGCCTTTCTTCGCGTACGTACGTGTATAGGAGCTTGTAAGCATCGTTTTGTAACAGATACCAGTCAGCATCAACCGCGTACTGTCCCTCCTTTGATGGTACACCAGAGCAAAAAAGAAACCGGTCGAGTCGGTACTTACGAAGAGGTTTAGCTTTCAGGGTTCATGTATGTATGTACATAGTTTGAAAAGAAGTTACGACCGTTCTCCTGGCCAAACGGAGGGAAAGAACTTTCCTGCGCCAATAATTTTTTGGAGCAAAAAATTATTCAGACGTGGAAAAGAAGCAGTTTCGTATTTAGACGTTTTAACTAAATTGTAAATGGTTTCGACGTTGCGCAAACGTTATTTTCTGGTACTTCTTGCACTACTGAACTAATATTATCAGCAAAATTTTACCAATCGCGATTTGCAAGTTATCAATGCTCTCACTAATAAATTCTCTTGGATAACAAGTCTAATAAAATAGTAAAACAAGCAAAATTCTACAAATGAACTTAACAAATTATTCGACATAAAATTGTAAAAATTGTTTGTGCAGTGAAAGCTTGTAACAAACAACTCATTACTTGCCAATATACTAATATTAACAATTAATAGTTTTTTTTTTAGTATTATCAACTTGTAAATTATATCAATCTTTGACATTACATATATTAAATATATCATTACTGAATTATTGTGCAAGAGAAGGCACTTGCTATTCATTTGAATGTAGAATGCGAAATTATTAGAAAACACTATACAATCGTACGCTATTACATGGATTAAAATTTCTTTTATCTTTTTTATTTAAATTTTTTACAAATTTCGAAAATGCAACTGGAAATGCGCAAGAACCGTCTTATTTAAAGTAGTAGGAGTGAGATAATTTATTTATAATAATTTGATAACGAGATTATATAGGTAGAAATCTTTAAGTAAACAGATAATATATTTGAAGATCATAAGATACGCATGATGATTCATAGAAATGAAAGATATAATACTTCGTAGGACATACATATCTACGCGTTAAATCGAATGTAGTATGTATATATTTATGTGGAAAATTTTTGAAATGGTTTTTGCTCCATCATATCGAATTATCTGATTCTTCTTTGTCAAAGAGACTAGATTAAATCCTTATTTCAATAATTTATGATAACGTCAATAAATCAATTGATAATGTTTAAAAGAAAATACCGTAGCATTCTAATTACTTCTAACGTTTTTCTTAATAACGACAGCTTATAAATTATTGTATATATCGCTTATGTTCACGCGATACTTTTTTACGTACTTATTTAGTATGTAAATTCAATTCGTGAAGTATTAGTATATATCTATGAATCATCTCGAGTTATTTTGAAGATAAGACTAATTTTTCCGTACCGTTAATTCATTTAATATTTGCTCTTGTAGCATACTAAAACAGTTACTTTCTTCCTCTTTGTAAAACTAAAAGGATTTGTAAATTAGTCCTAATATGATTCTTAGAAAATTTTAGCAAAATAAAACAGATCGAGAGGAAGCCGGATAACTAAGGAAAGGAAAAGAAAATAGAAAAGAAAAAGTAATAAGAAAACAAGATAAACAAGAAACGGTTGAACTCTGCAAATTCATTCGCCGCGTCGGCCTTGAGATCGCACTCGGTTCTGCAAATGTCGATGCACATGCAAAGTGCGCTCGAAGCACGAACCTCCGTGTCTGCCTCCTCTTTTACACACTGATCGATATAGGTGCACGCATTAATAACTTGCTGCCTTTGCACCGTGACAGTCAAATCGGCTCACCCAGTGACTCATCCCGGCTCGCGCGAGTAGTATTCGAGTTTGTGCGAGTCAACTTGGAAAACATTTGGCTCGCTACGTTTCAGCATCGTCCCTGGGCGTTTACCTTGGCAAACTATTCCTCGGCAGGAGTTACGGATCCATTCAAGCGCCGCGCGGTTCGTGTTCGCCCAAAAGGAACAACGGCGATAGCAGAAAAATTCAGCGTTAAAGATTCCCAAGTTGGTGGAAACTTTTAATTAGCCACTGACAAAAGGCGTCGCCAGTTACGTTCGTTGAACAAAAGCGATAATAGGAGCAACGACGGTAAACTGACGGTACAATCGTTCGTCGCTTCAAACTTTCAACCAGTAATAACCTACAGAGCAAAAGCGTGCAACAGAGTATACGTGGGAGAAAGTACAAGAGCAGGGACTCGTGTCGAGTCACTACACACATTCGTTGTATTCATATCTGAAACCTTGAAGACAGAGAGAGGCCGACAGGTGGCGAGTGGAACGACTCGAGCACACGGAACGCTTCTCAAAACCGTTTAACATCCGTTTAACATCCCTTTAAGCGTCTCCATGCCGGCCGACGAGTGACGTTAAATCAGATCTGACCGTGCGCGCGCACGGTCGCGGTCCGTTCGAGTATTACGATGCAAAGAATTGTTACGGCATCTCTTGTACGAGAGATCCATCTATTCGCATAACTCTGCCTCACCACTGCGCCGCGCGGTCGGGTTAAGAAGGACTCGATCGAGAAGCATACATAAAAAGAACAATGCCAGTGCGGCTGAAGACATGTGCCAGCTCGTGTCTCCTTCTATTCATGGGTAGGGGAACGCGATGAATATACCCTTGTTGAGTTTCAAAGTTACATACACTCCGTCGACTTCGCCAACCCCTCCTTCTTTACGGTTCCCTATATCCTCTTCCGCTCTGAATCAGAATTTTCCACATAAACCGCGACAACTTTTCTTATTGTTTCCGCGCCCATTCTAGACGCGCTTCACAGAATAAATCACTTCCAAAGAAACAAAGAAAGTTCTTCGTAAAACCTTCCATACGCTACTACTACACACTATGCCTCACTGGATATATTAAAAATACAAAAGAAAAAATGAAAAGAAACAGACTCAGTAGTAATCATTATTATCGCAAATACGTTAAAGAAAATGCAGCGAAGTTCAGCGAATCGACGACAAGATTTCCAAACAAACCGGTTCTGGCTGAGAACCTCGTAGTTCTAATTCTAGTTAAGAAGAAACTTAGCGAGATATTAAATTAATTTGAGCGCGTACGCAGTCAGGACAGAATTTTCCCATGCGAGATCTATCCAGCGAAATGAATGATTTCTAGAGGCACGATAATCTAAAGAACACATCGTTCGGAGAAATACACAATACTTACACGCATATATCTATGTATATTGTACGCGTTCGACGCGTTGATTAGCACGATATCTCAAATCAATCGAGCAAGGAAGAACTAATAACTCCTAGAGAAATGATAATCCATTAGCGAAGCGTAATGACCTATAACCCATTAGGCGCAACGGTTACATGGAGAACAAGTTCGTCCACGTATTAGAGCGGCCAATTTATAACTTACTTCACGCTCGCTGGCGTCCCCGCGTAAGAACGTCCGAGAACGGCTCAAGTATGTGAGAGAGTGCGCGTATAAAAGCGACCTCACGGGGCCGCAAGTATATACAAACGATTTTCTCTCTCTCCTCTATGCGCGCGATTCACCAGCATGGAAGCAGCAGCAGCAGCAGCACCGATGAGTGAGTCCCGCGTACACTTATTTTCTCGTGGATGTGCCCATATGCACCTACGTGCGTGCTTGCTACGTAATACGTACGCAGAGGACATAAAACTTGCTTCTCGTGTCTTCCCCGTCGCTCTTTTGCCTCCTTTCCCGTTCTCTCTCTCTCTCTCTCTCTCTCTCTCTCTCTCTCTCTCTCTCTGCCCTCCCTACCCCTTTCTCTTTCTGCTGTGTGATCGTCCCCAACGTTCGTCGCGTCAGCTCGACCTATGCGCGCGCGGCGCACACCTATACAGAGTTACAGCGGGTTAGGACAAGTGCGTAGAGAGCGGCAGAGAGTAGTTTCATGGAGTTTAGTTCCTCGTAGTGGATATGGCATCTTGACTCCTAGTAGTGGAGTGTGGCAAGCAATGGCCGGCCCGATCGATGTCTCGGCAACTTCCCACCCTCGACAGTCTGCCCCTCTCTTCACGACACGTCCCCTCTCACCCTCGTCCCGCTTTGGCACCCTACTCTCCGGCTTTCCTCATCCCAACCGTCAGACTCCCCGTCTCGCCCAACCACCTCCCGCTGTCCCCATCCTCCGACACATCGAACTAAATCCCGGAGCTGCTTACTGCTTCCAAGTCTGTTTACAATGGCGATGCGCTACCCCCATTATCCTGGGGTCGTACTTCACGTTCGGACTACATCACCTCAATGACGACAACGACGAGTTTCTTTTTCTTAACTTTGTATATTTCCTTCGAACGATCCACACCTTTTCTCCCCCCTCCACTATCCAATATTCACGTAGCAGCCGTATCTCTATTTGTTTTATCTCGTTTATAGCGCGATTCCTGTAATCTGAAGTATTTCAGACATTTCCAGGTATATACGCGTATAGTATATTTAGCTTGGTCAATTTACTGGAAGATATTCCAACGGCCGTAGTTATGTACAGCGTACTGTGGGGACCTTCTTTGACTGGGCAATGAATACGGAGATACATGACGCGCGTCCGTTACTATCTAACCAATTACATCTCGATATCTGAGTGATCTAAATGATTGAATACTAAAGCATTGTCGATAATTTGAAGAAGAAAGATTGGTAATAATCCTTAAATGCGTATTAGAATATATGGGACGTATTTGCATGATTACAAATAACCAATTTGTTGCAAGTATGATCAATGACGTCGTTTCTTTTGCGTGTTCCAGACGCATTGTTCCACGTTATTTACGTAATACATGTGCATTTATCTATTATTATAGCTATCCATGTCCGTTTTCCGCAAGACTGGCAGAAACGAATAGCAATATCTATATTTTCATTCCATTGTACAGGCATTGTAGAAATCGATTGCCTGTAGCCTGAATAGCATAGCAGTAATTACGCTTTTCCCTATTCTCGATTATTTGTACAAGAAGAAGCGGCCCATGACGAAAAGAAATCAGGGTGCATACGAAACAATTTCCAACGTTCCGCTGGCTGCTCGCATAGAAATTGTCATATATCTTTTTCGCGAATCTGTACGACACGCTCTAGTATCTATCGAATACCATTTGCGAGCGATACCGGGGCAGCACTTAGTAGTGGAGAAGGGAAAAATGCCATTGGGTCCAATCTCGGATTTATAAACGTTTCTCTTTCTGTAAGTTTCTGCACTCTAATATCCTGAATGAAAATACCTGTTTTAATTGACTAATTTATAAATAATATTTCTGTGTTCTTTTCAATCGTGCTCAAATTAAGAAAACACTCATATATTCAATGCATATGATACTATGAGACAAGTTATTATCCTTCTGCATGAATACAATTGCAATGAAAAGCTTCAAGTCAACATATCCGGTAAAATTACTATCTGTCCGAATCACATACAACTGGCAGGAAACGGCGAAAAACGTGCCCTCTATCGTGCAGATTTTTGATTACACGACATCTAACGGAAAGCCCCGTCCTCATGCTCGACGAAACTTGAGCGACGAAACCGAAAAGAGGAGGAGAAACCTATAGCAGCTCGTCTCTCTCCCCTGAGAGAAGTATAGCATACCCAATAGTTGAGTCAGGTCAGTTTGCTAGCCTTACATAAAAGAGGCTAAGTAACGACGAAGAGAAAGAAGATAGGAAACGTTATAAGATATACACACAGGATGAACAGGGTAAACCTGAAGAGAACAGTGCTGCGGGAGAAGAGAGGCACCGAGGCAAGGAGAGTAAGGGCAACAAGAGAACGGGTGGGGGCACCTGTTACAACCGACCAGACCGTTCTTTCGCTCTCCCTTTCCCTCTTTGTCGTGCACTCATCCACATGCCACTTAGGCTGTTACATTGAAATTTCTACGGAACGATCGGATATATACAGCGCTTCTAAAATGAGCGAACAAATTTTGGATGTGTATACTACTACCATAAACGTTTCGTCCATAACGGGGCAAGATGAACTGTTCGTGCTTACTATAGACAGAGCCTACTACGCTAATCGTTTAAACGATACGTACGTGTTTTGACTTGTCGATACATTTACGTATATAGGGTGTTCTAAAACAGAGAAAAGCATTTGGGATCTAATGGGATAATCTTTGTGGTTGCTTCTAATAAAATGTCTAAAATTTTATGATTAAAAATGGAATAAATATTATCATTTTTGTATGTGTAAAATAGGTCGTCGAGCTTTATTTTTAAATTCATATTAAGGTAAGTTTCCATGTAAAAAATATGATCTGTATTTTTCAATTTTATTAAACCGATGCAATGCTAATTTAACGTTATATGCACACTCTATGATTTTTACAGTTACCTCACTTCCTTACATAAGTAGTATCACTTACAAGACAACTTGGAGGAAAGTTTGAATGACAATATATAAATAGGTATGCCCATAAGCTTTGTGTAATTGTAGTCATCCGATAAGTTGTATTTCTCGTTTCAGCCAATTCCTGGGGGCCTTAACGATGTTCACCTTGAGGATGGGAAAAGATCCCATGGACACGGAGGGGAAATACTCCCTTTCGAGTTATGGCTATCTTTTGTTTGCGACAGAGGTTCGCAAGGATAGCTGGCTACTTTGCAAGCGTTTAAAATTGAGATATGTATTCACCGTTAACGGTTAGATATGGTTTTCTTTCCTAACAGAAAACTTCTCGCACGTTCTCAAGCTACTTTGAATTCTGTCACGCGAAACTAGGATGTAATTTGAACATTGGCGACGATAGCAGTGTAAACGAACAACTTTAGCTACCTTCGTGAATGAGACTACAAATAATATATTCACATAATTGGATCTTAATCAGCACCCGTTAATAATCTAATCGGTGTAACTATAATGGAGATAAGTTATGTATGAATAGGTGTGGTAGGCCAGATTAAAGTTATTCGAGATTTTTCAAGGACTATTAATCACAGATATTTCAAGGTCAGTTTCACCTTGTCAACTGAGGTCACATATTTCTATCATGTCCATGTAATATAGATACGCCGAAATACGTTCTGTAAGATAAGGTAAATTTTCCTTAATTGTTCGTAAACCATTTTCGTAAATATCAACAAATATTTTATTATCACGACTAGGTACTTGTCATCAATATTTTGTATAAAAGCATTTCGTAAACGACCAGCTAAAACTATAATCTATTCGAAATGAATTCGGAACATACGTTAAAACGAATAAGTACTCACAGTGATTTTATAAAAAGAAATTCAGTATGTTTTTCTTCTAAATCAGAGAAATCCCTGTAACGAACAAAAAATGACTGCGACCTATAAAAAAGTCACTTCCGCGGCTGTGATCGTGGGATCTGCTGTCCCCCATCGTGAAGGTAAACAAAACGCACTCGAAAAGCTTTGGTCGTTTATTTTAGAAACAGCCTGTAGAGCGCCGCTTCTCTCTGCAGCTCGTGGACAATCGACGTAACCACTCTCTCGTGCCTTTTACCGCACTTGTACGGATCCCGGACGAAGTGTAACGATGCCGAGAGATCGATAATAACCGCCGCGGTTTGGTTCCACCCGAGCCTCGTACGAGACAGGGACACTTTTTTCCTCCCCCCCCCCTCTCGACGATCCTGCTATCTCTCTCTTTATCTGACCAGCTTTCGTCATCTCTCCTCCCGTTCCTCGTCGTGGCGATTTCACGCTTTAATTACGCGACAAAAAATGACGGAAGAGCGACGACAGAGAACAAAGCCTACACAAACTTCGCTCGTGCATCCTTGTTTATACTTGTCCGCACGTTTATTTTTTTTTTTTTTTTGAAACTTTTATTTTCCAAATAAATGTTTATCCTTCGATGAAACTAATAGCCATCGCTGCGTTAAAAAGGAAAAAAATCGGAAATCGATTATCCGTAATGGTACTTCTAATTTAACTATAAACGTTCGAGCAACTTAAGATTCGAAAGTACGACACTCGTTCATTTTTCGCATTATCGCGTCATTATCAGTGCAGGCGATAACATTTCTGAAGAGGTACATAGGTACGTGTTCCTGCGACGCATCTGTATCCCATCGAAGACTATGCAAGTCGTGTAATGAACTGATTTAGCTCAGCGCGCGTTATACGACACGCCAATATGACAAACAGGGAATAATAATCAAGCAAATTTTACAAACGCTTGAAATGTTGCTCTTATTTCGGATGCTTAATAATAGGTACACGCTAGATAGTTTTGTAAAAAGAAAGTGACATTGTCGCACATTTAATCGGATAGTTTCGTGTTTAGGAGATGACACCTCGTGGTTCACTATGAACCATGAATCATCGATAAGTAGTAAACCAAATGGCAACAAAAATTCTAAGCCACGCACCGTCCCACGACCCGTACGCGCGACATATTCCTTAACCGAATTGAACGCGATATATGACCCGATTATGTCCAACCGTCAGTTAACAAGCACTAAGACTACTATCGATCTACTACTTGACGAAACCAAATACCGAATTATAGTCGATATTTACAAGTAACATTCTGTCATAATAAATACTATATATATATATATATATATTGTGATGTACGAATTGTCAGACAATTAGCAAAGAGTACGCAGAAAAAGAAAGGGAGACGTTAGGCTGACAGCAAAGATATTCTTGCGAACCGAGAGGGCCTAAATGAAGGAAAAACGCGATTGGTCAGTGACGGTGGCGCGAAAACCGACCTCCTTCGTTAAACTGAGAACGACTTAACTTTCTCGAAGGATAACGCCTTCCCGTTTCCTTTCTCCTGGACGATTGCAGGAGATGGATTTACGCGGCGCCAACGAGGAAAACGTAAATATACGCGATGCCGCGCGCATACACACGGCCAGCCGTGAGTGGGTTTCTAGTAAAAAGAAACAGAAGTGTCGCGACGTGAATACAGGTCACAACATCGCTGAATAAGCAACCGAGCGCGTGTATACCGCTGCTCTCCTCCGCGTTCAGCAAATTACGTAAGGCCAGAACAGGAGCTCGTTTAAATACCGACACAATCAACGATGAATAAGTTACCCGTGCATGTGGCGCGCGCACCGGCGCGGTGAAACGAAATAAGGGAAACGTACGCGACGCGTTCGTTCCATATTCGCGTTAAATTCGGCGAAAGTTACGCAATCCAACATACCGTTTGGCGCCGACGTCCTTTAAGACTTGTTATTAGCCATCGAACTATGCGTACATACTGAAATTATCCACTACTTTCGCATCATTTCTACATTTTGTATTTCACATTACAGTACACACAAACATTGAAAAGTACATTTTTAATTCCCACCATTTTTTCCCCCCTTTTCTTCTTTTATCGTGTTCATTTTGTTTGTATAATTTTATTATTCCAATGTTAGGTGTTGTTTCTCATCGGAAAACGCGATGTCACGCTTCTAATATTTTGCAGTCGTTCGAACCCTACACATTTCAGATTAGTAGGTCGTTAGCATGCTTTATCGTTTCGAACGGAAGCTTGTTAACCAAGTCCAGACAAGAACATCGAACTCGTGGAAAAACCAAACCAGTGCGTGTGTTAAAGTTGAAGCATAAGTGGCATTTATTATGTTACAAAATATTTTTGAACTTCACTTATGCATGCACGAAAATCCAATTATGTAAACTTCATGGTTATGTCATATTTCATTTATAAATATTCCTTTTGTATATTATTTTTTAATAAATAATAATTGCAAAAATTTTATCAAGTCATTAAACCACGGAAGGACCATATAATTAATACTTAATTGGTGTTCGTATCATAATATTTCTTAAAAAAGAAATAAAATAACATGATTATTCTTTTTTATCGTATCTACACTTCGTTAGTTCACAAAATTAAGAAAAACTTGTGAATACTAAAACAGTCGTCTACAACTTTGTATTGTAAGAGAAGCAGGCAATATATGAAATCAATCAAAGGATGCGGGTTGCACGAACACGTATAAAAGATTCACGCATCAACAGCGGGACACCAGGAAACAGGACGGAAAAAGTTGAGAACCTCTAAGTGCGTTCGCGGTGTCACCCACAAGCACGAATGATAATCGTTTTCGCAAAAGTTCGCTCGAACTCTGAGGAGGATGCTAATTTGTAGCACGAACGTGGTGCGATAATTAGCGACGCGTGTAAACGCGTTCCTAAATTATGTTCTCGCTTAAGAAAGTTCTCTGGGATAGCGAGCGTGTGCGTATGTAAGTCTCTCGCGTGAAAAACGCAAAACACATTAATATGGTGTACATCACGAGATAAATAGATATGGAGAAGACAGGCTGTCGACGAAAGGAGCGAGAGATACAAATGAATGATATTCTAGAAGCGTCTATCCAAATGGCGGTCAGTCGCATGATACGTACACTTAGCAGAATAAATGATTTACATCAGACTGTACTGCACTATAGGCATTTCGCTCCTCCGACATGCTCTTCGAACGGCAAATCAAACATTTCCAGTAACGTGATTTATTAAAATGTAAAGAAGGAACATCACGAGAACTTGATTCGACCGAGTTCTCAGATACGTGTAAGTACCTGTGCATACACAGATGGACGAAGATTGAAAATTCCCTGCGAGTGTTTCTTTTTATAAATGAAATTTCAAAGCATACAGCGCGAAGTGCTGCCACCTAGTAATAATTCATAACAATTTTCATACTCGTCTGATATGTCAGAAAATTCGCCTGGTTCGCACGTGCGTTTTATAGCGTAACCATAAATCGAAGGAAAATCGTACGATTCGTTCCACGCGGTAATTTAACCGGTGTAGATTTATTTCGAACAAGCACCGTTATTATACTCCTTACGTGTCGTGATAAAACAGATAAGACGTTTAATTACTCATTGGAATCCTACTCGAAAATTAACATATTGTAATGAACTTGCATATTATAGTAAAAGATGTTACGCGTCGATACATACAAACAAGTATACCGAGGGAAATGTGAGAAGCACGAACATGTAACGTTTCATCGGAAAGGTTGAAGCGTTGCCGAAGGTCAACGTCAAGATACGATTACACACAATTCAGTGGAAAAGAGAGTATTTAAGTGTCGAATAGAGTTTGGGTTTCGCGAGGCACGAGTCGAAAACTCTGTGTAAGTTTTTAAGAGTTGAAAAGTATGGGTAAAAGAGGAGAAAAGACAGAATAATCGGGCCAGTGGCGAGAGCGGAGGGCTGAATAAAAAGAAAGGCGCGTGGCCGTTGCTGGCGCGGCGTCTCCCGCCATATCACACTAGTCAGCACACTCGCACACTAAGTGTCATACATTCGCCATATACATATAGAGAGAGACGGTGGAACGGTTAAACGAAGAACTATGTATGCACTGTATTGGTACGTTCAGAGTAGAGACGGAAGATAGAAACGCATACAAATACACACGCACGAACCCGCGGAATTTTCTCCGGTGCGTGTGTGCACGCATGCACCGTGCACACCAGGGGCCGCGCGAGCGACGCACACGGCGTATACTGAGCCTCTCGGCGGCGCGATCTACGTGAGAAAAACACTGACTAACCTGTCGGAGGCGATTCTGCCAGTATTCCTTGGTCCACGGTACTCCTAGGTACTCGTGTATTTTCACCGGCTACACTGCGATCACCAAACTATTCACTCTCTCACACGGCGTTCTTACGATTGTGTCTCGATCGGGGGTATAAGCGCGGCGCCTTGACTCTGTATTACGATTCACACGGTTCTCGCGGCGTCCACGGGTGACTTCGAGCCTCCCGTGGAACGATACTCGCTCGGATACGGGCTCTGGGGTCACACGCGCCCGCCCGACGCCCCAGTTCTTACCGAAAATCTCTCGATTCGACGAAAAAATTGGTCGACAATGCGCGGAACTACGTTCGCGACTGTCTCCCTCGCTGGAGGAAAATGGCGGCCCCCGGCCATCCGAGTGACTCGCGCGCGCCACCGATGCTCTCCGTCACCGGCCGAACATATCCGAATATCACCGATCCTTTTCGAAGTCTCTACCGAACGGTTAAGTTAAATATCCGCTGAATTTTTCCAACAATATCCAAAAATCTTTTATTCAAAGTAGTGTCGTTTCCAAGATTTTACTTATCGTTATATCTAATCGCAGATGATAAATGTGTTGATTTTATATTTATAAGCAGAATTAGTTTTGTTACAGGGCCATTAACTTCTTCATCCTGATATCATGCATTTGAATTATTTAATGTTTACGAGAAATTTATACGCTTTTGTAATGGAAAAAATCCATAAAATTTTTCTATTTAATTAGCATTTAAAATTAAAAAGTATGGAAATAACATGTTAATATTAGCGAATAATCGAAATAAATTTTTTTTATGAGGGATGCACATGTGATTGTTTAAGATTACGATTATTTAACTGAAACCGGAGATTGTAATAAAGAATTTTTTTAAAAGCTCACCTTTGTATAAAATCTTGTACACTTTGCTAGGGAAAAGCTGCACATCACATTTCCAAAACATTCAATCACACGTACGTTATTAGCATTTTCTATTCAGTTACGTTGCACTTGGGTTACACGTTCAAATTTCGCGATTGGTCAAAACCAAAAATTAATCCGCTCCAGTGACCAATCAAAAACGCCAAGAATCATTGGCAAGAATAAGATATAACACATACGTTAAATAAGATTATTAACGTAAAGATAAATGGCAAGATCTTTTGCACTGGTATTACGGGTGCCGTAATTTCTTTCGCCGCTATAAAAAAATCGCAAAATAAATTCTACTTTGATAGAAACAATAATAAGTTCTTTAATTGTTAACAAATAGTTGAGTCAGGTTTAGTCACATGATTTAGTCTGAGGATCATCCCTTATTTCTATCGTTAATAGAGCCATCTATTGTAACGTTATAATACTAACGTTTTTATCATGCGTAAACAAAATGATAATTATCTCTATTAAAATAGAGCAAGAGCTTTCACCATTCTTGAAAATAGTAGAGTGTCAAATTAGTTGTATTCATCATTCTGTGCTTATATCCGCAATTTGTATAAAAAGAGATGAATAACTATGATACATAATAGTAAAGTGTATTAGCTCTGACATAATAAATATAATTTTCCTCCAATTTTTAAGCATAACATTTCGCGTTGTTTGAGCATAACCAATATGTCAGACGTTAAAAGCCTCGAATACCCAACGTTAAAGGTACTTAATACTTTTGTAATTGTGTTATGATCTTTTTGTTCATCTACATAAATTCCTTAGAAACGTTCGAGATCTTTGACAGTTCTTTATCATTTACGAGACTTGCGCTATTTTGTACTAACTTCATGAGCTTTATTATATTTAAATTTACCGAGATCCTGTTACCATTTAAATTAATAAATTAGTGCACAATATTGTGTTCTTAGGTTCCTTATGAACTCCTCAACAAAAAATTTCGGTTAGCACAAAAGGTCATAGATAGGGAAGCTTCATACGTACAAACAGCAGCTAATGAATTAATAAAGGATAATAAAACCTCTGTTCCTGCTGGGGAGATGAGCCTATTATTAGGTGGAGTTGTGGAGAAACTTCAAACCTTAAAGAGAAAGGCGCACGAATCCATTACAGAAGAGTTGCAAGCAAGCATGGTTTGCAAAAGACGTCTAGAACATTTAAAAGAACACGCCAATACCGCACCGAGCGTTGTGAATCAGTGGCGGAGACAAAGGCTTGATAGAATGCTGATAGAATATTTCCTTCGGAAAGGCTACTATACAACTGCAACTAAATTAGCAGATAGTAGTAAGCTTAGGGATTTAACAAACATAGGTATGTTCAATGTTAATGCTACTCAGTATTTTATGAATATAAATAATATTGCTTGTTTTGTTTCATATTTTTAGATGTTTTTATGGTATCCAGGGAAGTGGAAACGTCCTTAGCAAATCATGAAACTGCAAGGTGTGTTGGATGGTGCTATGACAATCGATCTAAGTTAAGGAAATTAGGAAGTACTATGGAATTTAATTTACGCGTGCAAGAGTTTATAGAGTTAGTAAGGCAGGATAGGAGGCTTGATGCTGTCAAACATGCTAGAAAATGTTTTACCAATTATGATGATTATCAATTGCAAGAAATTCAATGCTGTATGGGACAATTAGCATTTCCAGCAAATACGTCTCTTAGTCCGTATAAAGATTTGTTAGATGAAAAGAGGTAAGTATATTTATTAAATTATATGTTATTAATTATTATAATATATGGCATGTATATTTATAAAATATGATATTTACAGATGGGATAGACTAATTGAGCAATTCAGGCATGAAAATTATAGACTTTTCCAATTAGCAACTCAAAGTGTTTTCACAGTAGCATTACAGGCAGGTTTATCGGCATTAAAAACACCTCAATGTTATAGTGCGAACAAAGAAGGGAGAAATCCAAATTGTCCAGTATGCAATGAAGCTCTTAACGAATTAGCTGTTCCATTGCCTTTTGCTCATTGTTCACAGTCTAGACTTGTCTGCAGTATTAGTGGAAAACCATTAAATGAATATAATCAACCAATGATGATGCCAAATGGATATGTATATGGAGAACAAGTAAATAAACTTGTTTCTTATAAAATATAATTATTAATTTACTAAATTAACTTACTATATTTTATTTTAGGCATTGGAAAAGATGGCTCAAGAAAACAATGGTACTGTAATTTGTCCAAAAACCAAAGAAGTGTTTCCTTATAAAAAGATAGAAAAAGTGTATGTTATGTAAAAATTACTGACTCAAACACACAATTTGTATTATATACATCTTTCATATTCTAACTTGGAATATTTACTGTTTAATACTGTATACCGATATTAACAAAGGGAATAACTTCTATTTTTAAGGAAATATTTTTTTGCAAATTTCATTTGTGATCATCTACTAGAATAAAATGTGATACATATGAATAATGTGTGTTATGGAAAACGTTCTAATTTTTCGATATAAAAAGATATAAAAATTACTATGATAATGTAAGTGGTTATTAAACATGAAATCAGATTTTTGTCCTTACTCATTTATTTAACATCATTTCTACAATAAATTGAACAATTAAAACAATTCCATAAATCTACGTTTCAAGACGCATTTTTTGTAATGTTTGAACTTTGTAAGTATATTACAGTGATTCGTATTTATATTTATACTTTGCATGCCCAAAAATTTTACCATAATAATGGTAAGATTTATGTTGTAACATTGATGTATTCTGGCTCCTACTTTGCTATACAATTTTTTGTTGTTTCTTTTTCATGTAAAAAACAGATGTACCACCGTTCAAATACTTTTTAAAGTGAATAATTGTATTGTATATCTTAATGAAGAAAGTCTAATCTACCTAATGATATGCATTAAGCAATTTTAGATGAAATATGTCCACAAGTTAATTGATATAAAAATATCCTTTCTACGCTCTACCAGCTTTAAGTTCAATGATTTTCCAATCATTGGTTTTATTGAATTTTATTTATAATTTATTGTCTGAATTGCTTTATGCAGAGGATTGTCCTTCTAGGAATTCGGATTCAATATTTTAGAATAAAATTTGTGGTCAACCTGGGGTACAATATTTGAGGTAATTTAAGGTTTACCATTAGCAAGATTTGTTTATATATATATATATATGGTTCTGATAATTTAGCTGAGCATAATTTGAAAGTGTATAGGAATATTAGTTATAATTGTATGTGTGAATTGATAGAGATAGAGCATAAACAGTATTATAAACATTAAAACAGTATAGCTTACAAGATGGTGTATACAATAAAAATGCAGATTTATAATTGCCACATGTTATTACATGTAGAAGCACTTAGACAGTATTTACAGATCTTACTAAACTGTACCAAAACAGAAGTTCATACTTAATGATGTATACTTTTCTTTTCTTTTTTTTTTTTTGTTGTTGTTGTTATAATGAAAATAACATGTGTACACATATGTACATATGGGCTAATATATGTAATAAAATCTATTAAAAGTAACTATATTTTTAATTTTGTCAAATAATAACTTCACATTTATTATAAATAAGGATAAACAATAAATAATAAAATAGTATACATTATAAAATAATAATAAGAGAACGCGTCTTTCCACTCAATGTAAAATATGCAGCACTTCGTTTAGATGTAAACAAATAGTAGGTCATGTCATAAGTAATATCGTTTCTTATCTTAATTTAGATAAACATGCGTATCATGTTTCTCTGACATGTTTTTATAGGAACATCTCCCTTTGTTTTTCTCTAATTATTGAAACAATTAGATCGGTATTTTTCACATTAAAGGAAGTTATAAGACGAGTGTCAGCGAAAACCATTTGCAGCATTGCATGCTATACAAACTTAAAAAAGGCAGTGCAACTAAGGATACTGTTAAAAATGTTTGTAAAGTATACGGTGAACACGTTTTAAATGCGAGAAAATGTCAAAAATGGTTTCCGAAATTTCTGTATGGCGTTTTTGAATTTTCTAATGAACACAGGTCTGGCCGCAAAGTACCGTTCGATGTCGAAGCATTAAAGGCTGTGATTGAAGTCGAACCTCCTTAGACTGCTAAGAAAATAGTAGGTAAATGCATACATCGATGATTAAAAGTAAACGGAAGTATTCATTTTTCTTATTGGAAGTTAGAGTCAAAACGCGGCGTTACTTATGCTATGACCTATTTTTTTTCGTAAGTATATGAAATAAATATTATATTAGAGTCTTAGTAAACTTGTTAGACATTATGATATTTCAATTTTACACATTACCTTAGCCTTCTTTTTAATATACAGTATGTTGATTGAACAAAAAGCATAGCAAACACACGATATTACATATAACACGGTAAACAAATAGAAATATGTTTAAATGAAAAAAAGAGTAATGATTAGAAATACAAAACAAAGTAAGTGAAACAAACACATATTACTGACTTGAATTTTATCGAGACTAACATTAATCACATTATTTCCAAATTACTTCCGTTTTGTAGAACATTTCGAGTTATTTGAAAAGGCAAATACTAATTATCTAATATTTTAATAAAAGAGTTGATATATAAAACTAATACTAAAATCATATAAAACACAAAATGTGTTTGTAATACAAATATACTTACAAATATACCTTGTAATAACGTTTGTAAAGATATATATAAAACAACCTATTACTGAAAATCAGAATATAAACATACAAAATATAACAAAACAATTGAAAATGGATGATTAAAAATTATGAAAAGCTACTCTGTGCAAAATATTTATGTACCTTGGGAAAATTATTTGAATATGCTATGTAAATGCACATGTGTGTGTTTCAACATGGTAAATATTTTTAATTATTCGCTATAATCAGCACATTACTAAACATTTAACAAAGAAGAAAATCATTTTCCATTTTAACATCTTTGTTTTCTAAGTAGGATACAGCTCAGTCCTAAATTTTGTTAAATTGCTAATGTGAAAAGTTTACAAACCACAGTCTTATTATAAATTTGGTCTATGTAAATAACAATTATTAATTGTACAGATCTTTTATGTGCTTATTTTAGCGGCTTCGAGTTAACTGATGCATGTGAAAAACTTAATAATATATGGATATTAAGGCTTATTGGTCCAATTTAGTATTAATAGTTGCATTAGGGCAGTGATTAAATATTAATCTCACAACTATAAACTTGTTGTAATAACAGAGATCTCTATCATTTTCTTTTTTTTTTTCAGATTTTAAATATTCCATTATGAAATATTTGTTTTCAACAATACAAATTCGATTCTTTGAGGTATTATTTAATGTTTGTATTTCTTTTTCTTTTTTTTTTTTTCTTATATTGTAACAAAAAGGTTCATAGCATTTTAAAGAAGTATGAAACAAAGAAATAAAAATTATTAACATCTTACTTTGCCAGATCATCTTATAACATCAAAATTTTCGGCTTCGTCATTAAGTGCAGAGAAATCTATTAAATTCATTTAATATCATAAATAGAGTAATGTCAAAATTAAATTGAACTTTATATCGATGAACTTTCATCTTAGTCTTTTCCTTGCGCTCATCTTCTTTTGATTTTCCTATCAAGTGAATGTCTTTAAACATGGATTAATATTTTATTATTGAATGTTGTATGTATTAAGATAATTCAAATGATATATTTGCTACCAAGATGGGCATAACCATAGAAAATAATATTCCAGTAAAGAGCCCTGTGATTAATGATGCTGCCCCAAACATACCAGCTGTTGCCATATATTCAGAATCTACCATTCTAGAATAAAAATTCGCTCTCTAATATGTTTTAATATTAAAAATAAAAAAAAAAAAGGAAAAAGATTTCATTTTTTCTTACTGTATAAATCTCACCTCGGACAATACATCATGGATAAAGAGGAAAAATAGCCACTACTTATTCCCATTGTAACAGCAATTAGAAAATAAATCCAGTCATTACTAATGTACACTGGTAATATTCTTGAAACACCACTTGGTTTGTAATTACAGAATAAAAACAATGGTATATACAAAACACGTAAAAGAACTGGTATTATTAAGTACTTTTTACTAGGCTGCAAAGAAAAAAAAATAATGATTTAAAAATTAGTTTCTGCATTTATTACTTAACGAATGTCGATTAAAAATATTTACTCACCCACTGAACCAACGATGCGATTGAACTACCAATGAGAGCAGTAACGTTGAACGTGAGAAAACACATAACAGTACTGTAATAATTTGATGAAACTATAAAATTAGGATCCGAACGAACTATGTCAGATTGAACAGATGGAAATAGAGAAAGAGTTACGAAAAATATGAAAAATGTGTTGAAGCACTGAGGAAAACATTGTTTAAATATTTTCCAGTATGGCGGTGTGTTATGTTTGTCTCTTGCATTATTTTCTAATTGCCTTTTATTTATTCCTTTCTGATGTAATAATTCACGATATCGGTAAAATCTCTACAATCAATAACAATTCATGTAAAACGTTATACTTAATCTATAATAAAATTCATAAGAAAATTGTAAATCTTACATTTATCGGAAGTGCAAAATAAGTATCAAAACATGCAAGAAGAATAAACAGAGCAGTTATAAAGTAATATATTGCCGCAGTCCGAGGATTTGGTGCCATATACTGAGCAAGAAGGTTAATCATCGCTGTAAATGTTCCACTTATATTCTGAAAGTAACATAAGAGTAATATAGTTGAATATGTACATATTACATGAAGTTTTATATCACAAAACTGTACAAGTCAATGTTTACCGAGCCTAAGATAACAGCTCCTGTGTACTTTGTGGGTAACTTTGCCACCATACCAAACACGGAATTTTGGTAAATTCCATTAGCAGCTGAAAGGTGTTTCATAAATAAAAATTAGTACTATGCGGATGCGAATGTTCTTAGAAAGTACATTTGACACTAAGTAAAAAAGTGGATTATAATTTAAAACCAATGTACTCTCTAATTGCAAAATATAAATATAATTTATTCAAAACACATAAATGACTGTTATTTTGGAATTTCTGCAAAAATAATTTTATCTTACTGTTTAATATAATAACAGAAATCATGGTAATCCAGAAAAAGACACCTGGCCAACCAGAGCTATCAGTCATTGCCAAAATAACGGTACATACAAATATTAAAACTTGTATGAAGATGCCCCATACTATACGTGTTGTCAAATTGCCACTAAAAGAATTAAAAAATTGTCTTTAAATACAGATACTTGATTCTTATTAAGCATCTGTAGATTATCATGATGATAAAGACTATCATATACAATGAAAATGCTCTAGAGAATATGTTTTTCAGAAATATTAAAAGATAACACGTATATAAGACATTAATTTGAAATTATACAGAATATACACACCCAAATTGCATAAATACATTTAACCAATTAAATAGTAGATTTGGTATTTGTGCTGCAAATCCTAAGTATGCAAGAAAATTTGTGGCATAGTTTGATTGAATTCCTGTATACTCTTCAGATAATTTGTAATTAACAAAATACTAGAAGAATAATGAATTTCATTAAAAGTTTATAACCTATGTGAAATTAGTGATAAAAAAGTGATAAAATGTGCTTTAAAGAGTCATACATTTTTTGCTGTTATGAACATATTCCATGGCATTAAGATACCAATTCCATGTAGTACCATTATGCAGAATACTATGTTTAATCTAAAATTATATAAATAAGCAATTAGAATTAACATTTTTAGTAAATTATAATAATAATAACATTGAAAGTATGACATTTTATCTATATACATACCTATCTTTAGGAGGATTTAATTCAAGGTCTGCTTGATCCATTGTAACTCCTCTAAAATTTAATTCATCATCAGGTCTGCCCGTACCTTCCCAACCAGGAGAAAGACGAACAGGCTCAGTGCCTATAATAAAATATCTAGTTTCACAATATGATTTGGGCAACACATATACATACAAATTTAATGATACTACAGTTACAGCTATCTTTAGAACACTTTGCTAATGCTCCAATTTAAAGCAATTTATCAATTTAGCGATCATGATACAAACACTTGATATGTACATTACACACTCACATGATTTTACATTTGTATCTCAGATTTATATAGCGCAGAGGATAAAAAGAATATATAACAGCACTAATCTTAATCGCATAAATATTATGTTTATATTTCGCAAAAAATAAAACATTAATTACCAGCTGGTACACGATCTTTAAAAGTGTTATAAGAAGATTTAATGTAACCTGGGAACATTGATATAAAGTTTATTTTACTTGTATTCCATATCTGCTTAAATTATACCCCTGTATAACATACATAAAATCATGCTATAAGCACACTATAGAATAGCAAAAAATGCCATAAAATTATGGAATTGAATAGCTAATTTAAACATATCAGGCACATGGTGTCAATTATTAAAATATAATTATAATATTAATTGATTAACTGATGATAATTATGATAATAACACAAAATATATATATACACACATGTTATTTTATAATATGTCATTCATAACATATTCATTTCTGTTTCTTGGATCTAAGATATGTTTATATTTAGTTCACATCAACTCTGTGTCAGCAAAAAAATAATGTTCTATATAAAACATGACACATTTGTGTACATATAATATGCATTTTAAAGCATCCTAAAATTTATTGTAGAGAATTACTTAGAACATTGGAATTTGTATTATTTCATTTCACTTATCTCAATATGCATGTACAAAGTTTTGCTTACGATAGAAAGATAATTAGAAAGAAACACCCCTTTATGTTTATTTTCTATCACTTTCTCCTACATCTTTTTTTCAAAGTTAGTTATCTATGCAAAGCACAATAGTAAAAAAAGTCAAAAGCTAAAGATAACTAGATAATACTTTAAAATGAAATTTTAACAGGAAATCACGTATAAACTTCAGATGCTGTATATACTTAGAAAAATGAACGTTTTTGTATTACTCTCTTAATAAAATTGATAAATTAAATTAAATATATCAGTTAAATATGTAAACAAATAAAAAAGATATAGTATCAAATGATTCTAATGTAATCATCATAAAATAATATTCGATAATAATTAACATTTAAACATATATAACATGTAAAAATAATACTTAACATTTCATAATATACTGCTGTTTTTAAGAATGAATCTAAAATCACAGTGAATTTTATGAATCTTCACCGCCGAGAGACCGGTTTGGTGAAATATTTGCGATAAAAATAAAAAGAAAGGAAGGTGCACGTTGTAAGAAGGGTAAAGCTGTAAGTATTCAAAATATAGTAGTAAGGCTGAAACGATTAACGTTCGAAAGTGTGAAGAAAAATGATGCGATAAAGAAGGGCATTAGTATATACCTTTCGCGGGCATAATGCGTGTTCCATTCGAATCTTTTAACAAAGTTTGTTCCTCGGGGCCCACACTAAATTCCTTCTTCGTGTAACTACCCGCCATTTTTTCACAGTTTGTAAGATTAAATCAAATTAAGAGCTGTTGCAATATTGAGGGTTAATATACTTCACGTGTTAGTGAAGGGTGTTAGGGTGGAGATGAATCTGCGATAATTGTTTCGTCTGAATACGGTTTCGTTTTCGCCAGGTAGACGGATATTCAGAATTCAAATAATCATTGGAAAACTTGAATTGCGAGAAAGTATTTAATTGACATTTGCAGAGTTCTCCCAATTTCTGTGGAATTCTGTGTCTGGCGAAAATACTTTACGAGTTTAGTGTCGGGATCACTGCATATTCGATAGTTAAGGCTTCAAAGTTATGAATAGAACTGCTCCCCAATGTGCAAGACATACCATCTTTCTGCTTTATTTTTTATAGGTTAAGATAAGATAGGGGTTAGAGTTCGTCAAGCGAGCTCCACGCTGCGCGGAGATTCAGGAATAACCACGAACTAGTTCAAGATATTGTGATACGCGCGCACATCTATAATATTCAAATCAACAAACAGAAAAAATCTAACATGATGGACGCAATTGGCAAGACTAATGTAAGACAATTAGTTCTCCTTGACTGATACATGTACATTGTTGTACATATTTATATCGGTATTTCATTGGATATTTTTGTATGTGAGATACCTCTTTTTTTTAAATATTGCTAATCTATTCTATATCTAAAGTTAAAAAGTTTTTATATTTACATGAATAAAAAGGAACAGAATGATACCATAGTTCCCATTTTATACATCCAAACATGAAGTTATAAAGTTTTATTTTTAAATGCTTTCGATACATACTATCGCAATTTTTATGTGTGTAATTTTTTAAATTGGCAGCCATGACAAATTTTCTTAAATATCTTTTATTAACCCCAAGTTTCAACTTGATACCGATCTTCATTTTCTAAACGTTTAACAAAATTTTCTGCTTCTTCTTCAGTTGATCTTGTCATTTGTTTGATTAAATCAACAAATTCTTCACGAACACAATTTGGCATATTTTTAGAATTACCTGCTAGGTAAATGTTACCATTTCTATTAAGAAATTCCCAACAAAGTTGCTTCTGACTACGTATAACATGTTGTACATATCTAAAATGTTAACAAAAATTTAGTTACATAAGAGGCACATTTAGGCACATTTAAGTGAATAATTTACATATTTAAGGAATATTTACTTACATTTTATGCTCTTGATCTCGGGAAAACGCGCAGAATAAATTTAAACCTTTTTGCAGTGATAAATATTCAAAATCATCTTTACAATGATAATCTTTTTCCTTGTTTCTACAGCCAAAAAAGAGGACACAATCATTTAAATTATCATCCAATGCACATTTATCTAATATAGCCGAACGAAACGGTGCAATTCCTGTTCCAGGACCGATGAATATCATTGGCTTATTGTACTCAAATTTAAATGTTCCTTTCTGTATCCAAAATATTATCTTGTCCTCCTTTTTCAAACTCGCCAACCAATTAGAACACAATCCATATCTTGGCTCTAGTAGTTTTGTTTTATACTTTACTACTGCTACTAAGAGATGAATTTCATTTTCAGTAATCCTTAAACTTGAAGCTATGCTAAATGCACGAGGCTTTATAGGAGACATAATTTCAAATAATAATTTTACATTTAATTTACTAGTTGTATGTGGAAAGTCTGCTAGTAGCTCTAAAATGGTTCTCCTTGGCCTATTGATGTAATTATATAGTTCTTCTTGACCACTTGCTGTTGTAAATTCATCTAACTTGTCCTTCTCTAATTCATTTTCACTGATAAGAGATAACAGTTGCATCGTAGATCTGCGTGGCTTAAAGCTTAAATCCCAATATTGCTCTACAATTTGGTATAAAGTTAGAATTTGTTTTAGAACGTTAGGTACTTTAATTTCTTTTTCAGTTACTTGAATTAACATATCTGGATTTAATTGCACATTATTGTCATTTAATACATCAAAAAATTTTTCAATTTGTTTTTGAGAATTCTTGGGTCTAACATACACTATGTCTCCGGGTTGGTAATTAATGTTATCTGATCTAAATTTAATTAATCTAACATCCTGAAAATGATCTTGTGCAGTAGTTCTTACATTTTCAATTATTGTACCCACTTTCACTTCATTATTTGTAAATACCTCTTTCATGAAAATATCATGAACTGAACAATATTCATTATTCATGGAATTTCTGTCTCTCTCTGATATATGAAATCTCTCAATTATGTTATTTTCACTATTAATCAAATCTATTATGGAAATATTAAATGTATTTCCAACTTTCATCCACATTTCTTCTAGCCAAGAATCAACAACAGCATCAATTCCTAAATCATGTTGATCATCTGCTAGCCCAATAGGTAACAGTTCCTTCGCACCTAGTTGCATTAATCTTCTGTTTAACTTTTTTGCTGCGAAATTAAATTTTTGATAGGAACTGTCACCTAAGCCTAATATTCCATACTTTACATCAGAAAGCAATGTTGTTGGGAGATTTTTTCGTAATAGAAGTCTCCAGAATTGTCTCATATTATTAGGAGGATCTCCTTGGCCTGTGGTTGCGACCACAAACACTATCATTTTTTCTGTATCGAGATTTTGAACGTTATAATCATTCATTGCAAAGACACTGCTTTCCAGGCCTTTTCTGAAATAAAAATCGAAGAGACTTTTGTAAAAGATATTGTATTCTTAATATTAGCATCAGTAATTATATTATAAAATAACATTGATAAAGTTGTTAATGCTAATTAATGATTTCAAACTTTCTAATTGCGAAACGATATACATATATTTCTATCTATACAATAGAGGGAAGGACAATAACAAAAACCTTTTGGCAGTTTTCCAAATTTGTTCAGCCACATCTTGTGCAGTACCTGTCTCACTACCGTACAATATCGTGATTCTCATAATGTTCTTTGTGGTAAAAAAATTTCGAGCGTAAGTCTTTTGATAGTAAAAGAGTTGTATCGTGTCACGAGATACCGCTATGTTACCAATTTTCAGCTGTTACATCGTGACGTCATTGGTCGTTTAGCAGACGATATCTGGAGAAACGTAAGTTTCACGAACGGGGTATGTAAACTGCAAAAAGCAAATATAATTGTTCTTTTCCGCGTTAAATGTATTTCGCATATGGTAATGGTCTTACTTAATCAAATGTCAAGGATAGGTGTCTAGGCTAAGCCCCATTTGGCGCTTAGCCCAGGATATTTATAAATAAAAAATAGCTTCCCGTGTGCATTGCGTGAACGAATGGTTTATTATGACTATTATATACCATAATTATGCCACTCAGCGACTGCTTCTACAATATTTATATCTCGGCGAATTTACATATTTTTATACGTCAGAAGAGTAACAGAACGCTTTGAAATCGGTGCAAAATCCAAAAAAACGAAAGAAAGAAAGAAAGAAAGAATCGTAGCGCGTCTTAAAAACCGGAAGCTGACATGATATTATCAGTATAACCATAATAGAAAATATTCGGAACTATTTGCGATATTTTATGAGGAAATTATTCTCGCGTACATGTGTTAATCACCTTCGCGAATGGATTAATTTGAGAGAAATGAGCGGGTTGTGGTTAGAATGCCCGTGGATGAACCGCGTGACGTAACTATGTGAAATGTCGAGTTTTTGCAGATGAAGTGACGTTGGTAGTACTGACATCTGTTTGCGAATGATTGTCAAAACCTATTTTCTCAACGAAGTCCGCAGAAGTTTGCATGCCAGTATCGTAGGAAAACATCATGACTGCATTCGATTCGTAAAAAGAAAAGAGGCGCAAAGTGCAGCCGCGAGAAAGATAGCGCATCTGTTTTGAAGGAGTGAGTGAGTGCAGAGAAAGGTTTCTCGTTTCGTTTCACTCGTCGCGTTTCACCCGTTCGACGAGTGACGTGCCTCGGGTCTCCGTCGGTGGGGAAGAAGATTGTACTTGGATTTTAACGCAAATAGAGAAGACGCGGGCTTTCGTCCTCGCGAAAAATTTATCACGCGACTGTGCGTCTTAACCTTTTCTATTGTTTAAATGCAATTAAAGTGGGCTGCTGGCCTCAGTGTGTGATTCCTGCGGATCGACGACTATCCTCACGTCAATTTCGCAGCGATCGACCGATGCATAGTAGTTCGATGGAGCTTATTCGCGCGTGACACCAACTTTCGGGACACCAGGCTCGACTTTCGCCAGGTAGCCCCAATTCCGATCTACCACGTGTTATAAGCTTTGCTTTGTTCCGGATATTGTATTTACGTTTATCCTTGACGCGACGCTTGCACGACATAAAAGCTCACAGAGGTCAGTCACATTTTAAACCTCGATTACAGTTTACCGCGTTTTGGTTTTGAAACGTTTAGCTTCGCCAACGAATTCAATGTCACGCTTCCGCAGAAACCTTCGTTCGCACACTGTCATTATTCTCATCACATATATTATTTGCATGTGATTAATGTCTATCCAATGTAACTAAAGGAGCTTCTTAATGAGTTTTTTCTTACCTTATATTATTTTGTCGATGTGTATCCCTTTGTTAAGGTTACGAAATTATCTTTGTTAATAAAGTTGACAATGCTTGCTTTTGTTTAATGTTATATACATTTGTTTATACACATCATGTTCTTTTCTTCATTAGTCATACCATTTCTTTTTTTCTTTGCAGATTTTGGTAGCTGTCTACATTTACATTACTGTGGCAGCTTTTATTTTCCTACATACGATCAACATGTTTACCACATGACATGAACTTCATTTTATGACAAGTACATAATATCACTAATATTTATGGAAATTATCCTTGCGTCACATTTTATGACACAAAATATGAAAAATTTTATTACATGCAATAACGATTTAACAAGTATTTAATGTAACTTTTGACACCACATTTATGCTTTATAAATATTTTTAAGTAGTGTATGAACGTTACATTGTCTATGCATTAAAGACAATAATATTCACACAATAAAGGGCCATATAGAGAAAATGAATAGCAGGCTTGAAGAACAGGAGTCAAAATGGACATGTGAATATTGTACATACGAGAATTGGCCTTCATCATTGAAATGCACAATGTGCAGAGGTGCCAAGCCTTTGTTAGGGGAGGATATTTACCGCCTACGAGATCCGAGCCCACAAAGGTCTGGATCAAACGTCGCATCTGGTCCAGTAACTCATTTAAGTCCAACAGATTCTTACAATCTTAGTTGTCAAAATGTACCATTGGGAAAGTGGTCTTGTGCAATGTGTACCTATCTTAATTATCAAAATACCACACGTTGTGTTCAGTGTGGAAATAATAAACCTACAGGTCTCAATCAGTCAATACACTCCTTAGCCTCGAATTTGCATGAACACCTAGCACCTCTTAGGCTAGGAGATCCACCACCGAACTCAGGATCAAATCCTCCTCCAATAAACTTACATCCAGAAAGATATTATAACTTACAAGCAAATTTACATCCGGAGAAGTGGTCTTGTCTTGTGTGTACTTATGAAAATTGGCCAAAAGCCACAAAGTGTGTGATGTGTGGTAATCCTAAAGAAAAAGATAGAAGAGACAGAACAACAAATAACATGGGTATTATTTTACCAAGCCCAGAAAGAGATCATAGCCAGCGTAACTTACCTTCTCCGCCTCATGCACCTTATATTCATCAGACTCAGAGGGATGAGAATTTGGCTGTGGGACGAAGGTAAATTTATTTTTTACATTTGTCGAGAACGATTGACTATTAATCAGAATTTGATTGGTAGAATTAGCGAGATAATAGCGACGAATATTCGAGTTTATTATAAGTTTTCTTATATTGTAGGAATTCACATAGATATCCTGATAGCAGAAATGACAATTTGTCAACCCCTCAATCCCCTAATAATTGTGACTATGAGCGTAGACTAAAACAGTTAAGGCGTCATACTGATTGGTGCTGGTTAAATGCGTGTCTTGGCATTGTGGAAGGTGACAATGCTCCTGTTGAAGCTTATTTGGCAAGTGGTGGTGATCCTGCTCGTCAATTGACGCATTCAGAAGTTCTGCTTCTAAATAGAAGTAGTGCTTTTGATGTTGGACATACCTTAGTACATTTAGCTATTAGGTCTGTGGGAAGTAATTTTTGACAAAGGATTTCTTTATGAAGCTATTTTAGCTTATTTTATATAATTACATGAGTGTATATATTCTTTGGCGATGTTTCAACTTGTTCATTACACGTGTAGCAAAGTAAATCAACTATCATTGAGAAAGACACAGTCTCTAAATTGTTCTTTACACAATTTTATTATACTTTTGACAGATTTCAAAGAGAGGATATACTAGCGACATTATTATCACAAATAGAGGGTTCTGGATCTGGAGTAAAAAGGGTACCAAGTTATGTTGCACCAGATTTGGCTGCTCAAATTCGCAGACATGTCACTAATAGTATCCGGTTACGCAAGGGTTCTTTCCCATGTTATTTTGTCACTGATATAGCTACATTCGCTTTGCCTGCTGAGGTTACTATAACATTATAATTCTTTCTTTGGGATATTATGGTATATTAGAGATATTAGTCTATTAAAGATATCGATCGCTAGATGTAACGTAGGTTATATATAAATAATATTTAAGCAGAAAATTACTTATTAGGTTGAAGATTTACCAAGTATAGTGCAAGAACAGATGTTGGAAGAGTTATTAGATAAAGAAGCTCAACAACAGTTAGAGGGTGGTGGTGGGGAACCACCAGCACTGAATTGGTCTTTAGAAATTACCGAACGTTTGGGAAGTCGTTTACATGCACTTTGGAATAGATCCGCTGGCGATTGTTTATTAGATTCTGTTATGCAAGCTACTTGGGGCGTTTTTGATCGAGATAATGCTTTAAGAAGAGCTCTTGCTGACACTTTACAACAAGCTGGTCAATTGTAAGCAATTCTTACGTCAATTTTTATTATAATATTGTTTTACAACACATGTATTTTTCTTAATTTAGTTTTTACCCTCGATGGAGAGAATACGAAGCGTCTCAAGCATCTAGATTGTTGGATTTTACATTAGAAGAGACTCAATGGCAAGAAGATTGGGAAAGCTTGTTAGCAACAGCTGCTCAACCAGGAAGTGCTCTAGAGCAGTTACACGTATTTGCTCTAGCCCATATTTTAAGGCGACCTATTATTGTTTATGGCGTTAAATATGTGAAAAGTTTTAGAGGGGAAGATATAGGTAAGTATTGATCGCGACGTAAGTAACATTATTCGTACGATATATATAGACAATTAAGTAAAATATTTTGATACAGGTTATGCAAGATTCGAAGGTGTTTATCTTCCACTTTTATGGGAACCTTCATTTTGTATTCGCTCACCTATCGCTTTGGGTTATACACGTGGTCATTTCACGGCTTTAGTTCCCATCGAGCCATACACATCGTCTAGAATACCACCTCTTTCATCTCACGGTGGTGTAGGCTTGGGTGGTGGTAACGGTCCACTTCAACAGCTGCAAATACAGATGCAGACTACATTCATGCCTTTAATGGACCGAGAACATAAACTGTTACCAATACATTTTTTGAGTCTAGAAGAAGTAGGCCGAGAAGAATCTATTTTAAAGGAGTGGCTCGATGTATGTAGGACTGAAGGTGGTATTCTTGTTGCGCAACAAAAACTACACAAAAGACCCTTATTAGTAGCACAAATGCTAGAAGAATGGCTAAATCATTATCGGAGACTCGCGTGAGTAATTTTATTTCTTTCTTTAAATTTCGTTCGTTCGATTTAGATTTCGGCCTATATATAGATGTAAATTAATTTTTGTCGTTACAGTCAAACTAACAACGCACCGTTTTTGAGACCAGCAGTTTTACAAGATTACAGTAGCGATGGAGACACAGAGGACGAATAACAAGGTGGAATGCTTTAAGTTATCGAAATTCAACCGAGAAGACTTTTTCTATGATTTGCCGAAAACTAATTGTAACGCAAGATCTCAGAGATTCGCAACTTTCTGAATACAGGAGAAAGAAGTGTACGAATGTTATAACACACACACACACACACACGCGCACGCGCGCGCATTCATTGGCAATGTATCATTTTGAAATGATCTTTGTACATTAATATCGGTCACTGAATCACTAAACCACTGAACGTCTAAAATTTCATCGATTCGTATTACTTAATTATATCGGATGTTTATTCATCTTTACAAATAGTTGCTGTATTATTTTATTGTTATTTAATGAAGAGACTGCGTGATAAGTAGTTTCGTTGCCAAAGTGCGATTCTGGGTATCAATGTAGTAAGTTAACAAGTGAAATTTTTGTTACAGCTAATATCGTTTCTATTAGAGTTAGTTTTCCCTCTTGATAAGTTGATTATTACCGAAAATATGTAATATTAATCTTCACAATATGTTTATAACTAGAAAGTTATTAAACTGTTGTGTCCCTGACATTAATAAGAGTTCCTTGAACGTGCGGCGACCAAACGAAGGTCATAATTTACCTTCCGAAACATCGAGTCTACCTTAATCTCCATTCGATTGCACTCATGTTTTCACGAATAGCGAAGCCTGCATAATGCCAGATATAATCACAGATTCACGTTCTTAACGTCATTCGATAACCACCAATAGTGTTAAAGTCATCTGTAAGTAATTATATTAACCTCAAGACAGAGTTTTCAGTTTCTGACGCTTATATATTATAATCAGCGTAAGTTTATTTTCATTATTTAAAGGGGAAAATACAACAGTCAGCATGTCACTTAACATTAGCAATTCCATTGTAATTTCTCTGAGTTTCTTGGAGTTAAGAATTGGTAGTAGGCTGGAAGTTGGAAAATGATAAAGGTTCGAAATATGTATGGTAGATATTCTTCTGCTTCTGTGCGTCAGTTAAACACTTTGAGAGATAAAGATTTGGTTTCTATCTCATTGTTAAAATAATTGTTATAATTTTGGATTTAAAATCCATAAATGCAAAATGGGGTAAAAAGGAAGTCACGTTTAAGTTGTAATTAAGCAGACTCAATGTACAGAAGATTGATAATTTGTTTCTTGGTTGTTTCGACGTGTCGCATAAATTGTGCAAAAATACATCAGTGTTATCATATTTATAAGAAGCAAAGGAATAAAGGATAAAAGTTTGGGTAAAAGGAGAAAACTTCTCGTTTGTTAGTTGTAGAAAAAAGAGAAAAACGAAAAAAAAAGAGGAGGGAGAAAAAGAAAAAAGATATTCGACGAAGAATATACAGTAGATATTTGTAAAGGTCATTGATCTTTGTCTGATCGTACGTGTGAAAGTACTCGAAGACTCTGGTACGGATCATGTGATTTTTAAAGATAAGTAAACCTAAGGGCGGGAAAAATAATTCTGTAATCGTCCTTGCATCATTTGTTAACTCTGAGCTGTGTTAATATTTAATGTAAAAGTGAGACGGCGAAGTCGAATTACAACGACACTTTTGTCCGACTAGAGGCAGAGCGGAGCGTTGTAGTTTTTCCGTGGCCGGTTCCGGTATGCGTAAACGTAAACAAAGTACCAATTAAGCTGTACTTTCTTCTGCGTGAAGGAAAATGAAAAAAGAGCATTTAGAGCGGAAGAAAGGAGGAAGAAAGAGAAGAAGGAAACGAAGGAGAAAACGAAGACGAGAATGAAGTGCGAGTGGATCGATCGAACGGATGGTGTGTAGTCACCACGAACGTAGCAGTAAAATAGAACTTTTATAAAACAAAGTAAAAAGAGAAAGGCGAATATAAGAAGAGAGTAGTACTATTTAAGTACCAAATTATATGCCTGGCGTGTGTGAGTGTATATAATACATAATTGTATACACTGTATATGTATATGTATATGTATATGTATATGTATATACGCATATACTGTAATACGAGGTATTCGCGAATGGACAAAGATTTAATGGTAACTAGCTCGGCCAAATAACGAACCCTAATCAAAAAAGTACAAAAAATCGTAAGAGGGAAATGATAACGTTTCTTTATGAAAACGTGTTATTATTACACATGTGGTATCGCTTAAAGTTTAGTCTCGTTTTTACTAATTCTAATGTAGCTTCTAGTCCTTTTTAGCACCGTCGTTTTTTCTAATCACACGCTCAGCATGTGATTTAATTATTGCGTGATTATCCGAAGGGCAGGATACGAACGTTCGGATAGAAAGAAGAATATTTCACAAGTCAATTGCAAAAAGAGAAAGAAAGAAAGAAAGAAAGAAAGAAAGAAAGAAAGAAAGACAAAAAAAAAGAAAAAAAAAATTAGAAGAAAAAGCAAACGTTTAACGAAGTAACACCGTGTCGAATGAGTAACGATTTTGTCGTCTTTGTTGTACTTTTTCTTCCGTTCGTTCTTTATTTTTTTTTTTTTTTTTTATTTCCTCTTTCTCATTGTGGTCCCATTTGCGCGATAAGCGAATTTAAGCGATAAGAGTACGTGATTATTTTTGATCTATCTAAGCAAGATGAAACGATACATTCTCGGGACACGGCGTTACGTACGGTGGAATTATGATGTAAAAAGAAGATCAACAAGAAGAGAAAAAGAAAGACGCTCTGGTGGTATTTTCTTTCCCCTCGTTAACATGTAAGTGTTTTTCGCTCGTGTCGCCAGAATTTACTCTTGGCAGGTGATAAAAGAAAAAATATGAATATAAAGATTTAAGAATTTAATTAAGATGAGATAGAAGTTTATATTAATATAGAATATATCAAATAGATTATATTAAATATATAATATATCGATGTACAATAATTCTAAATGACGATTTATTATTATAATTGCTACGATTATCATATTATATTATATTATGTTATTATTATTATTATTATTATTACTATTACTATTACTATTTGTCATTATCATTATTATTATCATCATTATTATTATCATCATCATCATCATCATCATCATCATCATCATCATCATCATCATCATCATCATTATTATTATTATTATTATTATTATTATTATTATTATTACTATTATTATTATTATTACTATTATTAAATCCGTAATAAGAATTATCGAGGTGGATTAATCAAATTTACGTTGCTTTATGCCCTTTGATCCCGACGATCACACGCGTGAAGCGTTTTCGATTAACGATCCGACTTGGAAATCTCCGGTACATATATATATATATAGTAAATCATGTTTTCAAGTCGATCCTTGGATGCGACAAAAACATCTGCATCTTTAAAGTTGCAATTTTCTGTTAAAAATTGACAGTACGGTTAATGACATTTGTTTTCTCTCCTTCTTTATTTTTTCTTCTTTTTCTTTTTTTTTTTTTTTTTTTTTTTTTTTTTTTTTTTTTTTTTTTTTTTTTTCACAAAAAACACGCGATTCCATACTAAAACTCACGAAACGTCACGAAAACCGTTGACTGTGACTTTATTACAGTACTACCGTCTGTAAGCACGTTTGTTGACCAAAACGATCTTTCGATGTTGTACATTTTGTTACTCGTGCTTAACCGCTCTAGCGAAAAATTATTCGATTAACTGCGTGTAATCACCGCGAAGAAAGACAATCTCATGATACATGCTCGTTGTAATCTAATCGATGTAAGTACTTACGTAAGACGATCAACGACTTACGCAAAGCCAAATATCAAATGCAGCGAATCGTTGCCCCGTTGTTGTTGTTGTCGTAAAACGTTTGTCGGCCGTTTTGATATTTTACTTTCCCTTCTTATTTTTCCATCGTTTTACCTCTTTTTGTCGTACGGCCATTATCCAAGCCACGACCGTGTCGTTTGGTTCGTTTCATTAGTATTTTATAAGAAACGACTAATGGGACGATTGGAAGCTGTATCGCTGTATTGGGAACTTATTAACGGCGAAGACCACGTCAATATTGCGAATCGCGTTTCACGTACTTTCAAAGGCCAAGTTTAGAAATCGTTTAAACTTTCGAAAGTCTTCCTAAATTGTGTATAGGACTTTAAAAACGATTTCTCTTAAGAATTACACATTGATTCAATTCAGGCCAAATAGCCTCTGTTGGAAATTAACTTAGTATTTGATATCGCTGCAAAGATGTATCTGTGTACACACGCGCGCACACACACATAGTATTATTTACTATTTAAAAGATGGAAATCCTTCAACCGAACCTGTAAACGGTTAGACACTTTTTTTAAGAATCGGACGCACGAATCGTTGTTAATTACATGGACTCTACCTTCGGTTCGATGCTTGCGCCGCTTTGTCATACTCGTAATTGGCAATAGTATATTGTATCGATATTATGACGTTGTAACCGAGTGAGCTTCTCAAGTGTGATGGCCCTTAATTATCCTTATCGAGTGGTTAATTAGCAAATTACGACAAAGCGACAAGCGCCTCGTCGCTTCAATAGGAAAAGAAGAAGAAAAATGTGGTCACTCGACGAGATTTTCAATCTGAATTTCCAATTTTTCAAATTGGAATAAGCTCGTCGCGGATTCCTTTGTGTCATATTTCCGTACAAGTATGCATGTAAATAGAGTTTGTATAATGGTAATGCGCGAATACAGGAGCACTTAATAAACTGGATTATAATGAAGCTTAAAGAAGAGGAATCTGTCATTCTATCGATCCACCTACGTAGAAAACTCTGATTATCGATAGTGGCCAGCGAAACAACCGGAACGACGATTCTTTCGTTCAGCGCGATACGTCGCTTCGGTTTAATTAAAGCCGCAACGTTACGTAAGCTTTTTGGGAATCAGTCGATCTTTGCATGCTCGTCGATCGTTGGTCCACTCCTCGAACGCTGTTTCCTAGCGATCCTCAGACCTTCGTAATTACTGTCGTTTTAATGATGGCCCATCGTTCACACTGGCGCGGCGACCTAATTCCCCAGTGCTTTTCCCACTCGATCCTCCAACCCATCGCGTCGTTTCACGTTCTCTCTTCTTTCTTTTCTAATAGAACGATTTACTTTGTTTCTCGGCGTTCGGCTAGCACAGGATGATTCTTTTTAAAAGCTCTCGATCAACCGGTGCAACTCGAGATTGTTCAATTAGCTCGATAATTAAGCCCTTGTCCTCGGTCCACTTTTACTTTTTAAAACACTGTTTGAAAGATGGCCCGTTGTTTGTCCATATTTATTAAATAGTGGCACGCAGTTATTTTGGAAAATAAACGAGGTCGCGCCAATACGTCCTCCCTACAATTCACCAATTATCACCAATTATAGAGATTCTTCTTATGCAAATTCTTTATAAACGACGATTAATAATAATAATAATTCGTTCGATTTCAATCTGGATCTCGCGGCCAAGAATATATTTCACGATCGTTACAGCTACCCTTTTAGTATTATACGCTATTTATTATTGTACGCCAATAGCCTACGTCGGAAGTTATTTGTTGCTCGTAAAGGTCGATTATTCGCCGATCGTTCGGAAGATGTTAATCGACGAATCGGTTTGGTGTGTCGTAGCCAAGGCTGGTGGTACATTCTATACGCTTTAAGATAAGAGAGGAATGAAATGAAAAGGAAATGAAAGAGGAAATAAGAAAGGCACTTGGTGTTTGAAAAGATCGAGTTTGAAAACTTGTCACGCGTATCTGGCCAAGTTTCGTCGAAATATTTCAAAGCGAAACAACAACGTTGCAGACTTTTCACAGTGGTTGTTAGTTTTGTTCCACCGATATGCCTATATTTGGAAGGAAATCGATGTCCAAGTTGCGACAAATTCACCAGATTCGCTCGAAACTCTGCGAGTAATTCGAATTGATAAATGACTCGCGATACGACTGTACGCCCGCATACATCCATTTTGCATCGAGCTTTTGTCGGAGTTTAACGAGCCTCCATTCAATCTAGCCTGCCAGGAGAAATTGCGACGGAGTCGATGAATTAGGAATTACGAACCGTGTAATAATTTTGCAACTCGTCGTCCATGTCCTCTCTCCTGCATATTCCTGCTTATTCCTGCTTATTCCTGCTTATTCGTTGTTACCGCATACGTTTCACCAGAGATTGAAGTCGTTTCTCCTTTATTAGGAAAGTAAAGCGATATCTTTGATATCTCGTCTGTTGGCTACGTCTGTTTCAGTTTTTTCAAACAAATTGCCGCCGGTGTCTCCTACTATATCGCAGAATGTCTAATCAAGTTATAAAGTCGCGGATCTCGTAACGATTGCCGATCAAATTGCGCAGCACGCGTTCAAAACCAATAACGAGTCATCCTCTTCGAAAGCGAATAGCATCCTTTTCGTTCCTACGGTAGACATCGAGTTTCTTTCAGCTTCTTTTCAAGTTAATCGAAGCATAGCGAAGAATCTTTTTTTTTGCACGAAGAAAAATTGCCAGAATAAATCGGAGTTATCGGAGTTTCGTTCGTCCTTCTTTATTCTCAGCGATTGGAAACGTTCGTAAAGATTTCGATGCAACGTATTTCGTCAGCGGAGAACGATACGAGAGAATAAATATTATTATATACTCTATATTTTCTAAAGAATATGCTGTTTTACGATCGATGTAAAAGCCACGCGTGTATGTCCAGACGCAGTTGTAAATCATTTCGATTATCGTTGAGAGCATAACTAGCGTAACTTTTCTTAACTCGCTTGTTGCTAAAATCGCCGCTTTCCCAAGCAATCGTATAAAAAGTCAATCACATCGGCGCAATAATCAGATCAGGCTCGCAGAACTGGAACTCGACTAATTTCCAACTCGGTTGTCCCCCTTCTTCTACAAAATTCCCGGGGAATTATCGGACGTGGCTGTTGGAAGCACAGGGAAGCGCGCAGGGTAGAACGATAAAGTCGGTCGGTTCGTGTCCCAGAAGCCGTTTCGTAGCGATCGTGCCAGCCGAAAACCCGGCGCGAGCGTGTCGCGTTCCGTGTGGCTAGGGGGTGGCGTCCGCGCAGGGGACGCTAGGGGATGCCAAGGTGCAGACGCCCCCGGTGCTGCCGCCAGCTTAGCGGAGACTAGCGGAAAGCGGGAAACCTGTTCGTCCACAGTTCATCACGGTCTCGCAAGCCGTTCGAACGGACACACGGCCTCGTCGGGTTCCGCCATCGCCGATCCATCTCGTCGCGTAAACAAAATCCTCGGCCTCGTATCGCCAACTATTCTCTCGTCGTCGAACCGCCACCTCCTCCAACCTAGTGTTTGTCGAATCGATCGTCCCAACGAGCACCGCGTCCGATCGTTAGCGTCACGTGTCCTGGCAATCGTCTCCTTCTTCCAATCGAACGGATCGAAGCAACTAAACAGTTGTTCTTTTTTTCTTTTTATTATCGATTGGCAGGTTCAACCGACCGATCTAATTTTCGGCCGCGACAGCCACAGAGAATTCTTTTCGATGAAAAATTCTCGTTCGGCGGTAGACCGGTCGATTTTTCGTCGGACCTGCGGCGGATAAATTACGATGACTCGTTGAAACGAGCCGTGACAAGGCAGCCGAGCAGATTCGAAACACGTGGCCTGAGTTTAGCCGCGGTTGTTGTGCGATTCGCTGAATCCCGAGCACACAAGCGCCGGTACGTTATGTCAGCGAGTTGTATTATAAATTGTTTTCGTCGGACGTAAGTTGGACAAATAACGTAAAAAGAAAACGATAATAAATACGATTCGTAATCTCGTTCCTGATTAAACAGTAAATAAACGGAGACGTTTTAAAAAACAGGCGTTTAAAGTTTACAGGAACCAAGGAAGAACAGAAGAGAAAAAGGGGGAGAATGCGGAGAAAGAAAGCTTCTTAAAAAGTATCGTACGAAGAAAAGGATCGTGGTTCGTTCTAGTGACCGACAAAGGTCGGGGCAATTGATTGAAATCTAGATTAGAATTTAAGATCGAAGAAACGTCACCAAAGTTGCCGTGGGCTCTCTTACGTTAAGATCGATCGTGTTAGAAAGTGCGACAGAACAGTTAGATAGAAGTGTTTCGTAGAAACTGCCCTCAAGTTGATTAAAAGCGAGACAGAAAGGAGTTCGACGAGTGTTTGCGCGATATTTTGCCAACGATATGGACGATCGAAGAATCCGTTAACGAAACGTTGACCGGAAATAGAAGGACGTTGCAAGAGCGAATCGAAACAGCAGAGAGCTTGCCGTCGGATACGATGACGTGCGATACACGTCGGGAATCGCAGCACCTGTGGAACCTCGAGGTAAACCGTTTACCTTTCTACATACCTACCCGTTATCCGATTCACCTTGAATATTGCATTCCCTCGAACATCGAACGAATCGAATATTTTCATTGTTTACGGGGATACCGGTGGAAATCTACTCATTTTTAACCACACTATCTTCGTTCTAAAATTATACGCACAAATCAACGATTCGATCGTTTCATTCTTTACAATCGCTATAGTTGCGTATGCAGGTCAACGATGCAAGTACATCGTGGATGTTTACACGTTTAAAGAAAATTTCAATTTGCGAAAATCTGTAGTACACACACACATCTCCGGTACTCGTTTCTCTATTTTCGGTACAAACTCCTGGCGGTTCCATTCCTCTTCGTAAAAAGGTGTTGAGACGGAAAATTGCAGCCAAGCAAGGTTGTTGGAAAAGCACGATTCGAAATTTCTATATTGTGCGACCGATACGAACAAGACGA
Organism: Bombus cullumanus; assembly: GCA_014737535.1. Lineage (NCBI taxonomy): Eukaryota > Metazoa > Arthropoda > Insecta > Hymenoptera > Apidae > Bombus > Bombus cullumanus. Next base: position 173,544 of record JACXIX010000064.1, on the reverse strand, counting down.
ACAAAGGGAGGAAAGGGGGATAGGTGTGGTAAAAGCGTTACGAGACGAACGGACGTACGTTTTTCTACGTCTTTTAGTCTCAGTCTGCTCGATTTACCAATGTTTCGCGAAGGAACGAACAACGTCTTGCTCTTTCGAACGCCAGTAGTACAAGTGCAGCATACGTCCGGCATTGTAGGGCTTCCTCATATAATAGTACGCAGTAACGAAGTAAAATTTGATAAAACGGAGCTGATCGGAGACTACATTTTTCCAAGATGAACATTTTGTCAATGTACCGGATGTTCGAAAGATGATTATCAGTCACTTGGACGTAGCTGTTCCTATAATCGTTACACGAATTACCTCGATGACGTTATCATCGATCGTACGATTTCAGCGATTATCGGTAAACATTCGGTAAACACAGGATTAGCCGAAAGAACGTATTACGCATTTAAAAGGTAAATCCAATACTCGATACTTGCACGATGGAACAAAGTATCAGAGCAAGTTAGGAAAATGTAGAAGTATCTTTGGCAATTTTTCTCAAACAAACAATACGAATAAATCAATTCGTCGATTAAGCTACACGCTTAACGTGTATACATATGTAGAGGTGTGCAGAATCCTGCATAATGGTGCATAATCGTGCATAAATCGTGTTTCTACGTAGAAGGGGGTCGCGGCTTTGCGCCCCCGGCCGAGTGCAGAGGACCAGAGTAGATGCAGTTCCGGCTTGTTTACACTGTGCCGGTACTAACGCTACTTACACTGTTGCGCTTAACGAGTTAGACCGCCGGTTGGTCAATCAAGTTAATCTACGGTAGCTGTACCGTTAACTGTAACGACGATTTAATAATTCTTTGCCTGTAATTGCTTTCGCTAATAACATCGAAAGCCGAAATGCAATTTACGAATAAATTTCCCGCCGTGATTATATCGCCAGATTAGCGAGACGCCGTTGCGAACCTTGTTTCCGGAAACTCGATGTCGATCGCCGGCCAAAAGTGACATTGAAATTGTACGGCTGGATTCGCGTGATTTTTGAAATATCGTTGGACAGATTTAGCGTAGTTTTATTTGAAATAAGGTATCGAGAGGGAAGGTGAAAAATGGACGAGCTTAATCGACCGAGCGAACGATCGATCAATTACCGATGAGAAGGTGGAACCTGACGTTGAGGAAAATATAGTTGACGATAATTAAATCGTAATGGGATTTAATTCGGATGGGAGGAAAAGGGACGATGGTATTTTATGATGCGAATCAACCGTGTCGCTGATCGAAGGAGAAATTAAAGCAGTGAATTATCTTTTCAATTACTTCGATCCAAGGAAACAAACAGCCACAGAAGAATAAAACGACTGGAAAGATTGGATAGTGTCCTGCATATGTATAGCTTACTATCAATAGCCGTAGAAAATAATTGGAGTAAATAATTAAATTAGCGGTCTGTAATAAATTAACAATTTTTACAATGTAACTTTCGGGGAAGCGTTTAACGTACCGCGATCGACGATATTTGCTTTACGCTGCACATATCGGTCATCTTCCGATCAGCGTTCGTCATTTATATTTCGTCAAGGTACCGTTCCAGCCAATTCCCTCGTAATCCAGTTTCGTTCGAAATTTAATTTTCACCGCGACGAGAAAGCACGTACGAATCTTGTAAAACCAGCGGATACGCACGTTTTACCAGTACGATGATTTTTCGTTATTTTTCACAATGTGCAATCGTGAATAACAGGAATCGATGTAAAATATGATTATTTCTCTGAAAGGTAGCCGAATGAAATTTACCGATTGTGTTTCATCTATCTGTTACGTACTCAAATTATAACTATTTTCCATTATATCTATATAAAAACGGAAATATCGATAATTGCAATTACGTATGATGATATTTATTCATCTTGGCTGAAAGGGTTAAGTTAATATTAACTTAACTTAACTATTAACTTAACTATAACAAATATAGGATACGTAGGATATGAGCTAAAAGATAGAAATCCAAGACTTTGGACATTTCTCCCAATAAGCTGAATAATACGCGCGGAAAAAAGTAGTTTGTATTCTCTTTTCCAATTTCAGACTCTGAAGATGCGGAAAAATCGCACGGAGCCGTGCCTCGTCTCGTTCTCGCTCGAGAAGCGCGAGTCACAGAATGGAACTGCAACCGTGCAACGTGCCGCCTGCAACTTGTCCAACGAATCGCCTCGAGAGTCTCTCGGTACGTCGGTCCCGAGCACGTATAAGACGACCGTTGCTCGAACCAACGGCATTCACCGATGAATCCGACTTGATGAATCTGTCCTTACGACTGGCTTTATCCCAGGAAAATGGCTGGCTGGGAACGGTGAAACGTGCAACGCAACTTGCATCCATATCTAACCTTTCGATATCGTTCGTTAGCCAGGCAAAGCAAAGTGGATTTCCGTGCTCGTTCGATGGCCCGGCGGAATCTGCGACGGAACCTGCGGCGTAACCTCGTCGACGAGGTCGTCGAAGTAGCGGACGAGGACGTGGAGCAGTGGCGCGGATCACGGTAACCGGACGAAGCGAAGAAGTGCTGAAAAACGCAGCAAAAGGGCGGAGCTGCAGCGAGAAAGATGGAACTAAACGAGACGATGGAAGAGGATTCGAACAACAGCACCGATCTATCGAGTCTGTCGAACGTGCTGGTCGATACTGGTCCATCGAATCGTTCTACGAATCTCTACGAACAGCAAAATGGCCACGAATTGGAACACGCGATTCTTCTAACGGTTAAAGCGATGGTAATGGGTTTCATCATTCTGTGCGCTCTGTTCGGCAATCTATTGGTGATCGTGTCCGTAATGAGGCACAGGAAGCTTCGCGTAATTACCAATTACTTCGTGGTCTCGTTGGCGTTGGCCGACATGTTGGTGGCCATTTTCGCCATGACGTTCAACGCGTCGGTCGAGCTGTCCGGAAGATGGCTGTTCGGCTATTTCATGTGCGACGTGTGGAACTCGCTGGACGTGTTCTTCAGCACCGTTTCGATTCTTCATCTGTGCTGCATCAGCGTGGATCGATATTACGCGATCGTGCAACCGTTGGACTATCCATTGATCATGACGAATCTTCGACTGAGCACCATGCTGAGCGTGGTTTGGTGCTCGCCGACGGTGATGAGCTTCCTGCCCATCTTCGCCGGCTGGTACACCACCGAGAAGCATCTCGAGTTCAGAAGGAATTTCCCGGACGTGTGCGTGTTCCAAGTGAACAAACTCTACGCCGTGATTAGCTCCAGTGTCAGTTTCTGGCTGCCTGGAATCATTATGATCGCCATGTATTACAAGATTTACCGGGAGGCTGATCGTCAAGAGCGGATGCTCTATCGGTAAGTCTTTCCCTTCTCCCTCGTTTAACGCGCTAACGCAAACAGCGACAAAATTATTTTTTACGATAGTATCATCACAGTTAGAGGAAGATAACGTCGAAACGTCACATTCTTCTCATCGTTCTCATAATTATCTCCTTTTATTCGAAATATTCCCCACCGGTTATATGGCATCGTGGAAACTCTAATCGCGCTACGTTTGCAAAGGTAAACCGTGTAAAAGATATTCGACGAATTTTAAATCCTAATTTTCGAGGGATTTCCACCAAATCGAATCATTCGATGGAACAACTCGATCGTAGTTTTCCAAGTTTCATCTTTCTTTTCTCTCATCTTTCGTCTTATCTCGTTATACGCTTCGCCGTTATTTACAACTTTACCACTTCACCGTTTAATATCTTCGAACCTGAAATTTGTTCGGCCCCTACCTGGCAACTACGTTATCAATTTTTCGAATTTAACGAAATCTTTAGCTTTTCGAGTAAACTTTAAGCTTCACGCGCGTTCCATTTTCATAAAATTCGTGAAATTCATAATTGGATGAAATTTTTTCATCGCAGGCATTCGTACGTACGAGACGAGATCAAACTCGGCTCTTTGGTATCGAGCGACGCGAAACACCGTCGACTTCTCCACTCGTCGTTCTCCACTTTCTAATCGATATTCCAACGTGCTCTCGATCTCTTTCGAATCTCACGTATTTTCAGTTTTAGATTGAAACGGCTCATCCTGCGTGCAAACCGGCTTCGACCGTGCACAATATGTCAATTTCGAGGATAGTTGCACTAACAAAGGACTTGTTCTACCGCTGAAACGCGTATTTGATCGTTTCTTTCGTCGTTTCATCGTGCTCTCATAGCAATTAATTCAAATATCTCTTAGCACGGTACATCAAATTCCTGAAATGAGAAATGTTTTGCATTCTACGAACAATTGCTTGCGCGCCCGCTTACTTTCGCGTTCCTTACAGATATCAGTGTAGCTGCAGTGATCAAATTTTCCGATTTGATCTTTCTCGGTAATGGGCGAAGGACGTTGTTTCTCCGCAAAACTGTTCGGCCGAGACGATCGTTTCCTGACGCTCGACGACGCTTTCCGCGTCGGTGGCATCGGAAATATCGGAACGCGGTGGTTTCTCTCTTTTTCTCGTCGATCGGCAGCCGCCGGAAATTGGATACGTCGACGCGAATGCACCAGTTATCTCTAGCTGAGAACATTTATGCATCTTGCAAGAGTTGCTCGATTCGTCGACGCGCGGAATTAACGTCGCGTTGCTTCTCCGATATGCGTGTACGTGATGCCTACGTACATCGAGACGCGAAAGTCTACGCAGCTAGTGGTTAACGAACGCATTCGAACGGTCCTTATTATATCGGCAAAATTTGAAAGCAATCTCTCTCTCTCTTTTAAAGAAAATGTACTTTATAGTCATTTATGTATAACAGGTATATAGTGCATGACGTTTGCTTGGAAAAATAAAATTAAACGATCCACGTACAAAAGACAGAGCGAACCGCGGTTTCGATTAAAAATTATTTCCAACCACGATCGCTATTCCCCCTGCCTACTCGCGACTCGGAACCTCGTTCGCGCGTATTTTACGTCTGTCTCTTTGGCAAACGATTTCACCGTCGAGATACGAAACAAGTAGAGAATGAAAATCGTAATTAACGATTGCGAGGACCGAGTAATTACCGGGACGGCACGATCACTTTACGAGACGTTCTCTGCATTCGGTTGGCACCGTTGCAACAGTTCGCAACGTCCATTTGCTCCCTCCAAGTGGAATAACTTACTTAGCAATTGAATATAACCGATATATATCGATCGAGGGATAAAAAGACGATTTTAGAATTGTACTCGTATTTCGACGATTAAGTTATATCGGCTTTAGAATAAGGTTTTTGTTTTTCGAGAACCACTCGAATAATCCGACATCGTAGAAAAATAGAGTGCAACGCAGAGTGCGAATTTTTTCTAGATTTCCAAGCTTGCTCACAGCCAGAATGGGTTAATGTAACTGCATTACGCTTTCTGTTCCACGACCGTGGTAATCGATCAACGTTCTCGAAAACAACTGCTTTTTTTCAGATAGTGTACAAAAATTCAGGTGAAACTGCTGTGCCGTGTGCTGCCATCGGCTCTTTTCCAACCTACTACTATATACGTATATTTAACAGTATCTGTGCAATCTATCGTTTCTGTTACGAAATGTCCACAAATTCCAAGGACAAAGGGTCGAATGGTTTCATTTATCTCGCGATTTAGATAGTTGCCTTTTTATAACCTGTCACTTCAATATTTTTCAAAGTCAAAGTTTCGTTCCATCGAACCGCAACTCGACAATCTAACGATTCAACGGAAAAACATCTGAAACATTTTGAAAGTTTATGACGCGCTTTACGATATCCGAACGAGTATCTATCTATTGATTTCGAATTGCAGGAAGGCGTTCCAATAATCGAGCTTCTACTTTCAGCTTTCTATTAAAAATCGATCTCCCGAATTATATTTTTCAGAATAGAATTAAAATAGTGAAATCTCGCTAGGATCTTCTAGGATTTTCGAAACGCTCTCGAAAATTCAGCGTCTCAGCAGTTCTCGAGCTTCGATACCGGTGAGTCGAGCCAAAGTGCTGCTTTACGGCGATGAAATTTTTAAAGGGTCACACGTCATCGATTCATGGGCATTCTCCGTGCCACGACGAAAGTCGTGCGTCGTAATAACGAGCTCGAGCATCTGTATCGAACTTATTTCGCATGGAACTCGTCTCGATCTAGGGGTGGAGGTCGTACTCGTCTGGCTAGTCTGGAAAGCAACGATTCACCAGCGGAGGAGGCGTTGAACTTTGTCGGGAGAAGGAATCTGCACAGCTCGTTTCGTCGTTTCTTCTTCCATTTCTGATCTGCAAAATCTTCTATCTTGCATATTTTCTAAATTATTACGAGCATCGTTGGATATATGTAATTTTGTTTCGACAACAATGTCTACGTGCCTGCGTCCAAAAAATCATTAATCTTTTATAGCAACGATATCATATTTCGATTTTCTTCGAGTTTACGGCAACCTGTAAAAATATCACGTCCATCTGTATTTCCGATTCCTAAAAATTCTCAATCTGCCGCAAATACTGTGGCGCCCTAGTTTCTAAAAATGTTCGCAACCCACCGAAACAACGTGTTACGCATCCTGCAACTTTGAAAAATTTCCATCCCCGCTCAAACGGCACCCCATCTTTGCTCTCAATTTCTAAAAATTCCCCAATAAAGCGCATAGAACGACTAAACGACTGTTCTCGATCTGGCTTTCGTCGATATCTACCTCTCTGGTTTGTATCGTCTCGCTTCCTCAGTGACGATCCATCTTTGAATCGTCAACAGAAATACCCTGAATCATCTTCAACTTGGAAACGCTTCGAATCAAACGATGTATCCAACGCCGTAAGTATATACTTAATGCGCGATAATAAATACAGCGATGTAAAAAATACTCTTTTCGTAGCCGGTGTATATGAAACATTTTCACCGAGAGTTCGAAACTTCATCCTTTCCACCCTCTACGAATGCCACGATCTCCTTGCTTGCCCTGTAATACCCAAAACCGCTCATCCACTCCTAAATCATAATCTCTTTAGAAACTCGTCCCTTAGAAAACCCATCCCTCTTATCCTTCTACCCTAATAAAAGTGATCTACATCTCAGATTTTCCAAGATCCACGAACGAGTTCCGTTGAAACGCCGTCCGAAATTTCACGAAGCCTCTCGACGGTATTCTCTCTCGGCTGCGAACCTCTTCGTGACCTTACACACATATATATATATATATATATATATATATATAGAGAGAGAGAGAGAGAGAGAGAGAGAGAGAGAAAGAAGGAAGATCGGCTCGGTATCGATGCAAAAGTCTACGGCTAAGTGGCTTGACTCGGAGAGGAGCGCTCTTTAAATTCCGTTCGAGGTTCGAGCGCGTTGTCCCGCGGCATTTTTGGGTCAGCGCAAAATTTATCGAGCCGTGCCGTCGTTGAATAATAAACGCCGGTGGAAACGGTTGCTCTTGAATCTATTATTTCCCATTTGTTCTCTCTCTCTCTCTCTCTCTCTCTGTCGATTAACGACTCTCGATCAGCGATGGCTGGTTCGAGTCTCAATTTCGAAACGATTTCAAGATTCTGGTAATTCGAGTCCTTTCGGACGAGTAAACTCTTGCGGAAATTAAAGACGTACGGTTGAAGCAAGTAAGAGTTTCTTTTGATGGCCGACAGGCTGAAGAATAAACTATTACGTATCGTTATTACTTGAAACTCTCTCAAGACTCGCTTTCAAGTTTCGTTAAGCGAGTCTGGACGGAGTCGTGTACGTACTCAAAGCGATTGGAAATGTTTCTGTGCACATGTCTATCCGTGTGTTCGCGGATACGGCACGTTTGTGGAAAACAGCAGGCCGTCGTTGGCTACGTCCTACCCCCTTCCGTGAAACTTTTATCGTTGACAAAAGCAGGAACGAAGGGAGAATTGCGACGAAGCGAAACGTTTTCTGCAAGTTCTTTTTTCACGTCGCCGTTGGGCTATTATTAATGAGATCTTTACGCTCCGCGTGAGTCGATTCCACGTGTTTTTCGCTTCAAATCTAAATCAGGGATAGGCTGATACGTCGATTTTTCCTAACAAAACGAAGAAATTCGATAAATTCGATTAAAAAAGAAAAGAAAAAGAAAAGAGAAAGAAAAAAAAGAAATCGGTGGGACCCTCTCAAACGATGCCAATGAGACGATGTCAATGAAAAGTGTCATTCTATATTTCCAACCTACTCGTTAAAGAGAAATCATCCCTGACTCGTACTATTATACTCGTACTATACATATACCCGGTAGTTTTCGTTGTTTTATGTAACGTTTCACGAACCTTGTCTGCGATTCAACGTTCCTGCACTGCCGACGCTTTGCAAAAACCAGAGACCTAAATTAGGGGGATAAATATAAAACGGGATAAGCAATTGTAACGAGTCGCGGAACGTTCGCGAAGCAAAAATAAGAAAAATGTACGTCCGTGTGGGGGTTGGGCGATCGATGCAGCACAATGGAAAAGCACTTATCGCGAGTGAAACCGAGAAGCAAGACGCTTCCGACGTTTTCTTTCGTTTCTCAAGCTGATTCCAAGATCCTATCCATAATTTACGGACACATTTGCTCCCCTGTGTTTCGTATTTCGGAATGCTTTCGAGTAGCCTCGACGCGTCTCCTTCGGTTTTAACGAAAATCTTGGATTTATACCTTTAGCGAGGGAGCCTATGTCCGCCTCTATGTCGCTGTCAGATCTATTTTCCAAGCTTTCAGCCGTGGAAACGCGATGTCTCGCGCGATACTCGCCACACGCTAGTTCGGTTACGCTTCTCCTCAAACTCTCTTCGAAGAATGCTTCCTTCAACGATCCCTTTCTTCTCCCGACGATTCTTCTGCTTCCCGTGTTTCTTTTTTTCTTTTTTTTAATTTACGTTCGCGGCCAAGTTAGCAATTTCGTTCCAATTTTTACGATTACGTATAACCTGTAACCGGTAACCGGTGACCTGGTCGAACGATCTGCACTTGGTGTAAAGTTGCATTTTTTAATCGCTCCCTGCGTCGAACAGTGTAAATCTAGTTGCTTTTATTAACGGATTAATCGGCCTATTTTGCGTGTGCACCCATAGATTTAGTATCACGGTTATTACATTCGACTCGCTGTAACGCTGTCACTTCAAACAGCACACCATTAACCAGTAAAGTAATTACTCCACTCGGAACGTTATTAAGCGAATCACGTTTCCACTATACCATGTTTATTAATATCATTTGGTCCGTACGTAGACGATTCGCTCGACCGATTAAACGTGGAGTGCTTAAATTCGATTCGATTCCGCAGAAACACGATTATTCGGTTTAAAGTTAAAAACAACGTCCCTCGAATCGTTATTTAAGTATAGTATTCGATAAAGTGTACCGTACGTACTATTTGAAAGCATCGTATTTTTGTGTCATAGAAATGAGTATCATATTTTCACGTCCGAAGCGTCTACTATTCTAATAAATTTACATTTTTAATACGAACCGAATTTAATACGAAATTGAACTTTATTCGACCCTGTTCTAAAATAGAAGCAAGTGGCAGGATTTCGAAGCGAAAGAACTTTTTCTCAGCGATGTCATCATTCTACGAGATTTAGTAACGTGGATCACCTGATGGCAGCGAACGCGTAAACCTTTCCGTTTTCGCGAAAACACGACGGCAATGAAAATCGCGAGACCACGATGAAGAGATCTAAAGCGAGGAAACAAGAACGTGACTGGGGGGACGTCTGTAAATCCTTGAAAATCCCTGGGTAGAAAAGGCTGTAACGAAAGTAATCGGAATACTCGCGAATGCCAGCCATGTATTATATTTCGTTGAATCGCGAGTACCGTCGCTGTAGTTTGAATCGTTTCTACGGCGAACGAATCGACGGACGAATAAACGAAACGATAAATGAATCGGTGCTCACGAAGAAATTAAGAGATTTAATTATGCGATTAATCGAGACGATCTATAGATATAGGATATATGCACGGGAAAGACACGGTGGTCGCAGAAAGATACTTCCGTATTTAAAATATTCTTTGATTTTCCACGATTTTCCACGCTTTTAAACATTTGCCACTCGAATGAAGTTGCCGATTCAAGTAGCACAAAGCACTTTCTTCGCAGACGGTGCAACGAGATTATACGAGGACGAGAGGAGATTTTTGTCGTTCGTTGAAAACTTGGATGTACGTGTAAAACTAGAGGGAAAACAACGGGGAGCCGTGGCGCTAATTCGAATCCTCGTGGCGCGTTTCCCCTTGCTGTCGAGGGAAAGAGCAATTTTCCAGGCCTGTTCCTTCGTATAGCTGACGCGCTACAAATTTCCCTTTGGCGTAGCAAGGCAGGCGAAGTTTGACTTTGCAGCGCGAAACAGGGAATTTTCGCGTATTTTCGTCGATCCGAAGGGAAATTGAATCGTCGCGACTAAATAAATAGTACCTCGTGATTATTGCGCGTGATAACGCCGCTAGAGATATCTACGCGCCGCTGATAACTTTCATCAGAGCGGTGTACTCGATCCCAGAGCGTTTCGTTCCAGTAAATCGTTAAAAAAGTTTCAACGAAAGCACGTTGAAAAGATCTATCGATGTGAAATCGATATCAAGGAAAAAAGCGTGAAAGATATCGCAAGTATTTCGAGAAATTTCGAGAAAGGAACAGACATTTTGCATGTTACGTTTCCAGCCTCTTAATAATACGAATACGCGAAATTAGGTAGATGTACGTGTAATTTCGTGACTGACTGTACACGTACAAGCTTTATAAGCTGTTACGTTATTTCGCGAAATGTAAAAAATGAAGATACATTATGAGAAAAATGAAGGAAAAAAGAAAGAAAAGAAAGAAAAGAAAGAAGGTATGATACACGATGGCGGGTCCAACTGCCGGTGGACAACCCGTTTTTCAACGTTGCTCGTTCCAAGCGAATCGAACGTGTCGCGCGGCTCTTGAAATAGAACGCAGGACTACTACCTTGCGTTCCTCTTTTTAATAGATATCGGCGAGAACTTTTCTCGCAAACCGATTACTTACTTTTCTCTCCCCTTCCACCTGAGATCGATGGGAAACTTTTCACCGACGGCCTTTTCCACTGCCACTCGCATCGCGATAATTTATGAAATTTCCCTTCTCTTTCCTACTTTTTATAGCTCGAAGGGACCGAATAGATCACAAACGCCGGTCAGAGACGACGTACTCTCACCATTATTCCCAGCATATTATCAAGGAAATAACGTTGGTCATCGAGGAAATTGAATTTTCGTTCTGTCTGTCGATTTAAGCGCTCCTTCGTGAATCACGAACGTTCATTTAACGTAGCGTCTCTGTTTTATCGCTAAATTCAATTAGTCAAGTTAAGCGTTTGTCTAGAATCATCTACACATTATTTTCTTCGTCCTCCTGCTTGTCCATTTGATATCAGCCTTTTGTTTCACGTATCTTCTCCTCGTTTTCTCCAATCTCCTGCTTTAAATTATCTTTTATCTTCTATCATATTTATCTTCTCCACCTTCACAGACGTATTTATGCGTTGAAACTCGAAACTAAATCCAGCAGAGTTCACAGTTCGCGCACCATCGATTTTCGCGGCAAACTGGTATTTCCCTACTTTCCCGATAAAGATTTCGGTTATCGGTATATCTGTGCAGAAATTTGTATGTAAATGGAAAAACGTTCTGCCGAATCCTGCCGAAAGGGAAAACTTTGATTCTGCGACACGTAGCGTCGTTGGCAAACACGTTGTTCACGCCGTTAGCAAGCACTCTTTTACCGTCCCAATCTCTTTTACAGCTTTCTTGCTGATTAATCCGACACTTTCACGAGAATCGATGTAAATGTAACTGGAAGCAGTGGTGATGGTAGTAGTAGTAGTAGTAGTAGTAGTAGTAGTAGTAGTAGTAGTAGTAGTAGTAATATCGGAGCAATTGACAGAGAAACGTTTTACGATAGAGTGCAAACAAAAAGATAGGTGAGAAAAGAGAGTCGATGCAAAAAGCTTTTCGCTGCTATCTTAGTTCTATTAGGTTGTGAAATATCCACTAAATGGTACTTTAAATATCTTTCCTTATAAAATAGAGTAGAAAATAATATAAATATACGAAGACGAAACAGCGGGAATATATGTAAATGAAAAAAGATCGTTCGGTACGTAGTTTAAACTATGAAATCGTAGAGAACGTTGTACCGAGGGGAAAGGTTCGTGACGGCAGAGGAAGGAAGTTCACGCTTCACGGCGGGGGAGCACGACATCAAACTTGCTGATCAAACTGGCCAGCGAAAGCTAATGGAGCTTTTGATCAAGGCCCATAGATACCGATAGCTTAGCCTGCCTTTTCACGTTTAAAACCGTGTAACTGCTCACGGTGCTAGAGTATAGTACCCTGGTCGAATGAAACGATTCTGTCAAAATATAATAAAATAATTAATTATATACAATGTCTGTAAAACGTTTTTTTTTACAGAGAAAATCGTCCTGTAAGTTATTCTGTAAATAAAAAGATCCTCTTGTAAATAAAAAGATTCTGATTTTTTGGTCGACAACTGCCCGTCCTACTTGCGTAGGTGGTCATCCTCTACGAAAGTACCGTACAAGCTGCTTACTCGTTAGTACGCGGTAGTCCGTTCCGTTATTTACATCGAATCGAGCACATTTCCACGCTACCTGTCACCTGTCATTCGACGTATAATAGTACTATACAGTGTGAGTGGAGTTTTATTAATATAAAAATATCGAGTAACATTCGGTACTACAAAGTTATACCTCGAGTTAGACGATAGGCACGCTTTTTCTTTTCGACGCGCTCATGCACTGACCTATTTTCCTCGTACTTTTCCAACTGCCTGACTCTTTTAATATCCTTTAATAACGTGATTCGTTCGGCAGTTCGGCTTGATCGATTCGAGACAGCGATCGTGAAAAAGTGTAGCGAACGTAAATACATAGCGTTTGTAACGACGAATGAAAAATTTAGTTCGAGCCTGGTTTATCGTCACGGTGGCCAAGGAATATCGGAATGATTCGTCTATGACCTGGTTGTGGTTGCGCGAGAGAAACGAGGTCGCTCGTTTCCCGTAAGCTAAGCCGATGAAACAATTGAATCCGCGATTGAATCTCACGAGAAAACGATAGGATCCGATCGATCGAAATGGCTGCTAATTGTCCCAAGCTATTAAACTTGCACGGCAGACTAATTCCTTTGAGGACGAACGTCTTCTTTATCTTTAATTAATCAACGCCTAATAATCTATCCCCTTACGGAAATCGAGATCGGATCTTGCCGTCCATAATGACCGTGTATGTATAATTGTTCGCCGGATAAGCCCCAACGGAAGCAAGGAGAACGGAATCGTTGGCTGACACGCCATTAAGCGAAACCTCAAACCTTACGGATCTTTTTATAGGGGTTAGGTTGCGGTTAGGTTAGACTCGCTTCGGATCGAACGTGTTCTCTCGCACAGACAGTTTCATTCCGTGGAGAGGAACGAAGAGAAATCGTTTCCAAGGGACGCGAAAATAAAAGCGAAACAAAGCGAACGAATTAGGGAAACGGAAAAATTAAATGGAAGAGGAGATCGTTCTTTCGCCTTTTTTGCTTTCTTTGCGTTTTCTTAAGCAAGTTTCTCGCAGATTTTTCTCGTCAGTCTCGTTGGTATTTCGCCAAGGAAAACAGAATGGTAACGACGTGGCCGATTTTAACGAGTTTCGTTCTCTGGTCATGCCGTTGCTCGCGAAGTTTCCGGCCGTCGAACATATTATAAAACATCGGACTCGTGACTCGATTGGAAAATTTTATCGGTTAACGAACAGAACTCGTGTTCCTTGAAACGACTAGATAGTTGTTTCAATCGTTGTCTTATCGCGTCCGGATATCCGGCGAGGTACACGAGACAAGTATAAGTAATATATGATATAGTAAGTTGGGGGATTCGTTATTAATCGTTAGTTTCGTAATCGTATTTAATATTTTTACTGAGATTATTCTGTACACACGTGGCGACGGCAAATCAGCCCACGTCGCAGATGTTATTGATTTTGCAGCGTTCGCACACGGCACATCGAAGGAGCAGTCAGACGCTCTTCCAAAGGGATTAATTTCCCGTGAAATTTTATTAACCACTGCCGAAACTGGTGATAATACTCGTGTGACCGATCGAGTGTTGTAACAATCGCATTAGGATTAAAAGATTACCAAAATGAACCGTTTTACGATACGCGTGTTTATTACTATTATTTACTTTTTATTAATGAAATCCAATGATGACGATAACGTGGTTTCGCATCGCACCATTACAACGTAATGCAATAGATAAAAAAATTAAGCTGATTGACTCGTCCTGAAACGTAGAATTTTCGATATCCAGCTGTGCGAAAGATTCAAGATCGATCAACCTTTCTCGGAGACGTTTCTTTGGCAGACTGTCGGAAATGTCACATATGAAATACATATGTATGCGATCGTGTCTCATAATCGGCGAGTCTCGTAACATAATTTCTAAGCAAGTTTTAGGATGTTTTCTACGTAACGAACGTATCATTAAATTATATTAATATCGCATATTCCTATAAAAGGTGTACGAATACGTTTGCCAGTCTGTGCATATTTGTAAAACGTTTTTTGCTCGAGTACACTTGGCTCGCCTGACAAAGTATACTGACAAAGTTTGGCTATTAAACTCTGTGCATAAATCCTGCCTACGTATAAACCGCTCGTCTCCCAAGTTAGTGTAAAAGGAGTTGTACAATAAAAAAAAAAAAAAAAACTTTGAGCTGGCCTCTCCTCTCCTGATCTTAGATCAGCTTCCATTTTATCAACGTTTACCGCTTCGTAAAACCATCGTGCTACATAAAAAATGTCATGTTCTGTTACCAGTTTCCAGCAGAAGGAAAGAAACTTCTCGAAAGGGAGGTAGGGAACGAGGACCGAAGAATCAGAGGGAGTAAAAGCGCGCAAGTCGATACGTAATTTGATAACTCTCGGCTTCGAATTTTATCACGATCTCGTGTTCCATTCTAGTTCCACTCTACTTCTATTCCCCTCTGTTGGTCTACTTGCTCCGAGTAGCTAATAACGCGCGCCAAAGTAGCTGTATTTACACGAGATTTTTCGATAGCTTCGGTTTTTCATGCTTCCGTCAGCCTGTCCGATTCTCGCGCTGGTGGTTGACAGAACGGATAATCGTCTGTTTCGGCCCGTTCCAGTTGAAGGTCCCCTCGCGAGAACGAGAGAAACACTCGTCAAGGTCTGTCGCTTCTTTCGCACGTATGATCGAGGATGTCGTAACCACGTGGCGAACTGTCACGTTTCTTCAATCTCACATTTCCACGAATATAAATTCTAGATAGGAAAGAATTTCTCACACCGAGAGATGTATAGCCTAGCGTACGTATCTACTCCGTAGCGTGCCATTTATGACAGTGAGTATAAAAGTAGCACGTCCGCACAAGCGAAACACTCGACAAGTAGAAGAAAATATTGCCACAGTGGTACATCTAAACGGAAACAAGTAGAAGGTGAATTCTTGAACGAAAGAATGTCCCTTTATCCATTCGCTTTACGGTTGTTTCCGTTGCAATCTTACTTCCATATAGGGGGCCATGGGAACGCTATGTTCGCTTTAAGGAAACTACGTAGACAATGTAAGAGGACACGAACGATCCCTGAGAAGCAGCAAAGACGTTTTCTCACAAGAAAATATAGTATATCGAGTTTCGAATCAGCAATGTCTCTCTTTTCCCCGTCTTTTTCTTCTTCTAAATATCGTCAGCTATAAAACAGCCAGAGTGCAATGTAATTTCGTCAAATCGAAAGAGAAAGGAGAACGTTTTCGAACGACAGACTCGTTTCAACGATAAACACACAAAGTATCTACGTACTCGGTTACATGCTCATCCTCGCTGTATACGCGTTGATGTTGACCCGCTAAAATCATCTATATTTAAGATCATCGTCCATTCTTTCGATAGCAACAGCATTTCGTAAAATAATTTGTACGTTTTCACGCTCGAAACGAATCGATCGATGGATAACGCGCGATGTACAGGAAAGCGGGGCAAGATTAAACGTCGATACGATCAGCTGAAATTGGCCCGAATGCAACAGAATGCGTTTCAATTCGCCTGAGATCTCTGGTAAGGGAAATTAGAGCGGCGATGAGAGAGATAAGGGAATGGGACGCGATTGTTCGCAGTTGCTCGACCAATTCCGAAGAAAACGAACGGCGAAGTCAGTTTCCCATCCGTACTGAAGTGCTTCCCGCGCATTTGGTTGGGAACGCGGAAATCCCCGCCGGCTTCAAAGTTAAACGCGCTCGAGATCCTAGGAACGGAACGAAACGGTTGAAAGGAGGCGCGGCAAATAAAGGCTCGATAAATCGTCGGTTAATTGCCAGTTTGTCGATGTCTCCGCCGGTGTATCGAGGCTCGAAGCATTCTTCCAACGATTTATGGCCGCGTTCTGAGAGCTTTAACGAGGAGAAATTGAAAGATCTGCGCCGGATGGCGCGGACTAACACTCGTTCCGGTCGCTTATCGCGACGCTGAAACGGCTGCCAACAACTGATTGCGAAACAAATTGCCAGGAACGAAGTCGCGATTTACGAGAAACGGTGAGATTATTCCACGCTGCTTGCTAAACTTGTCGCGTGTTTCTCCTTTTTCCGTTTCTCTTCTTTTTCATTGCCCCTCTTTTTTCCAGTGAAAATAGAGTTCGGGCGCGGAGAAAAATGGCCTTCGACGTCGACATAGCGCTAGTGAATGAAATGGTGAAGCGGAGCGAGACTTTTCGTTGATTCGAGCCAAGTTAACGACGACAAAACGAGACGGAAACGAAGATAAGCAGGTTCTTTGGAAAAAGCGCAGTCTACAATTTCTCATCGTTCTTCTGCATTTTCAGTCGCCTGATCTTCCCAACAAACGTTTGAAACAGGAAAAACTAACGTAACGTGGTATTAAAGTAACTAGCATTTTCATAATTTGTCAAGTTATCGCTAGCGACGTGACTATTTATGCTTCATACGTGTTCCAAAAGTAGAACGGTCGAACGTTATTTCGTTCAATTTTTCAATCGATTCGGATTTTCAGATTCTAGATAGAGTGAAACGAAGGCACCAAGAGAATGAAAGTGCTGTAAATCGATCGATAGATATTCAGGTTTTTTATGCAGGTCGGTTAAACATATATCGGCTACGAAATTGCATTCAGTCGTAACGACGCTTGTTAACAAGCAGGAAATATTGATTTCTACCAGATACATCAGAAGATACGTCGATACAAAGTGAGCGATTTCAAATTGCCAGAACTCTCGAGAGGATCTGACAAACAAGGCGTTTCGAACAGCAACTATATATATATATAGTCCGATACACGTTTAGAACAAAAATAACGCAGACGCGTGCCATAGAGAAGCCATACACGGAACACGGAAGTACAGTGTCATTGTGTCAGTTCAGACACGAAGCTTAACGAAGCTTAACGAAGCTTAACGAAGCTTAACATTCGCAAAGATTTTCACGAAACCCTAGAAAATATATTCTTACGTTCTATGCCTGCCATTTCGAATCTATCAAACCTTTTTCTATTACCTTTTTCCTTTACGAATACGAGTAAAGAAATAGAATTTAAGCGACTTAAGCGCTATTTGAATATCCGCTTATCGTTAGCTATCAAACAGGAGCGTCTGACCCAATATCAACGTCTTTCACTGCCCGCCAAATCGATTCCCTTGCGACTATCCGAATAGTGTCCGCGGCCAGTACAAGAAGAGAAATATTCTCAACTATACATGTATAATACTGTCTATATATTTTTCGCAATTCACGATTCTTCGTTAGACACGTAAGCGACGACGAAATTATCGAAAGAATCGAGAGAAAAGAAATTGAATAGTAGCGAAAACAGCGACGAGTCACGAATCAGAAGCAATCGGTAATAGCATCGTTTTCAACAAAAAAGGAAAAACAAGAAGGAAGAAAAGGAAGATCGATAAATGCTCGACTCAATTTCCAGGACGTCTTTTCGCGAAACGATGCAACAGTTTGCATTTGATTTGCATAATGGCAGTAGGATTCGGTTGGCGATTCGCCAAAAATTCGAACGACGATCCGAGTCCGTGTATTATTGGAGAACGAAGATAGCGAGGATGGCGAGCCGGGGCATAGTTTGCACAGTGAAATTTGCACGCTCTCAGCGTAGATTGGTCGGTTCGTTATTGGCAAATACCGATCTGTTTGTTGCGCGTTCGTTTCGTTCACAGTTCATCAGGACTCGTATAAAATTATTTGTAAGAAAACGTCTCCTTAGGCGTCTTCTTTCGTTAGAAACTTATCGAGACAAAGAAATTGCTATTGGTATCGGTAGCATTAATTTTTGAAACAACACGATTTAATCGATAGCTGGATAAGACAATTTTTCAGAAATGCCACAATACAGATATATAATATAAATATAATAGGACATATAGAGCGACATAAGCTGTCGATAGAGGAATTTACTTTGGTAAGATAATACGAGGAGATTCGTTGAAGTTGCGAATACGTATAGCACGCGAGTTTCAAGTTTCAAGTTTCGCCGTGTCAATGTGTGTTCTGTATCGATCTGTAAAAATAACTTTGGATTAAAAGATTCTTTACGGTAACGATTTCTTGTTTAAGGAACAATCTCTACAACTTCTTATTCAATTTCATCGATTTCAAGTTGAAGTAAATTTGAGAATGTACGAGGTAGCCTTAGCTTTAACGCGTTACCCTCTTTTATATTATTCGTATCGTTATCTATTTATCGTTCCTATCTATGCATCGCGATTTAATTCCCGTCTATAAACTCTGCAGTTTGAACGAACTTTAAATAGCATTCTCAGGAAAGAAATTTTCTAATTGCTAGATTGCAGAGAATGCTTCGGTGCGAAGGTGAAAATTGCCACGATTTAAATTCCACCGAGTTTCCAGAAGCGAAATTAACAACACCGAAGGATCGCGTTCATTTACATTTTCGATTAACAACGTCCTTAAATAATCGAAATGACGCGCACAATTGTATCTTTGACGTATAATAATTATATCCTTCGTTTTTCAATTTCGTAGATGGACGATTTAGAAACGATTCGTTCGTAATAAAAACGATCAAGTTCTAAACATTTTGCAACGCTGAACGTTATACGTTTGTACAGCATGTGTATTCCGAGCATCGTGGAATTTATTCATCGCGAGTTTTTGGCTTCTAATCGAACAAATGGTCGATTCGCTTCGTGTTTCCAATCGCTGATTCCCGCTGTTCTCTTGCTTTTTCCCTTTTTCAACAAACAGGATACGCGCCAACGATCGACAAAAGCGAATTAGATAGAATCAATCGGATAACATCGGGGTAGTTTCGTTTTACCCTTATCGATTAGACTGTAAGAAGGAAAACGCGTTTCGGCTGTTCACCGATTGAAAAACCTGTAGAAATGCAAGAGTAGAAGAGAGTCGGTCAACCGTAAGCTTGTAAAAATGGCGGGAAACAGATACGCGCAGGATGGTGAAATACGACAGAATCGTATTCCGTTTAATATCTAAAAAATGGCCAATTAATAACGACAAATTGCTGGCATAATACGAATAACGCAGAATACTTGCCTCGAAGCAATTCGATCCGGTTACAACTTTAAAACGAGATCTCGACAGCGTAGTTTCGCGATTATGTCCGTTAACGAAATTAATAATGGCCATGATCCGGATATCGCGCAAATTTTCCGCAAGAATTCACCCTCGCCCCGCTCGATTAATCCGTCCGACACGTTGTCAGGTGAAAGGTAATCGCTTATCTAGTATACCTGGCTTTCACATGCTTCGATCGTCTCTCCCTCTCCCATATTTGTTTATCGATTAAAGCTTAACGCGTCGTTACAGCACGCTCTCCATTAGCTATACTTTCGTGTCATGCGATTGCACATAATCGAGCGTTTACATAGCGGAGGAAGCGGCCACGGTCAGACCTTTGGCAAGGTTTACCACGCTATCGTGCTCAATTCTACCAATTATGCGAAAATTTACAACCTTCGGGGGAACAAAGTTTCGTGTTCATTAAAACTCTAAGATTGAAAAATGCTCCACTACCGACGATACGTTTAGTGAAATATCGCTGCTCCTGCTAGCGAGTTTCCTTCCTCTTTCAGCTTTCCCTTCCTTCCAATGCACTTTTTACAGCTTTTACTCGAGCGAGCGAGCGATACCTTGCATTTCTAGGATATCAAAAGTACGTGGAATTTATTCCTTATTGTGTATGTATATACAATACATCCGTATAACGGATACGCATTAACGTTTGATTGTCTTAACGTTGTTACATTAAATAACGATTATCTTAACGATTGTCTTAGAATTGATTCTTATCGCGGCGTCGTAGTATTATTCATATCGGTTGAGATTGGAAATATTCATCGTGTAATAAAATATATACGACCCGTGCACCGTGACAGGATATTCGACCAAATCAACGAGAAACGATTAGCCTAGTGACGGCAAAATCTTCAACGAATTTTTACTCGTCGGCAAGCAATCAGTCATTCCGAATGAACGTTACTTATTAACTCGAGAATTTCGCTACGGCCCGGTCGTAACCGCGTTTCCTCCGGCATATTTTCGGAACAATTTTGTTGTCGCGCCCCAGTTCCCCATTTCCGCTCGTATAAATGTAATTACGCGATGCGGAGGATGTGCAAACAGGAAAAGCTGATGTGCTTCCTATCCTAGCTATGGGATTCCCGTAAGCGGTTATTGCCTCTTAGACTGGCAATATTTATTTCTGACCAACATGCTTGGAGGTGAGAAATCACACGCCAGACGTTGACAATTAACATAACGATTGATCGTACGGTACTGTAATTAAATTTCCGAAAGAGAATCGTACTTTACCTATATATCTACGATTATGTGACGATTATCTAAATTCGTGAGATCGAAGTAATCGAATACAAGCGAAGCCAATAAGACTTTGCGACTGAAAATCAAATTCTAAGATGGAAATCGGGAGTAACGAGATCACTCTGCGAGTTTCATTTTCGGGAATCTTTGCTGTAGAAAAGTTTGTTGCCGATTAAAACGAAATATTTCTCTGTCCGACTACTATCGACAGTGCCCGAAAGATCGTACGGACTGATGTTTAGATCAGCCTCTATATAAATTTGGAATGTACGTAATATTCGATCAAAATATATAAAATATCTACGGTAGTTGTTACAATATCCAGTACTATCAAATAGTTCTCGATCACACAGATTTTCCTTTATAAATACTCGCAATCTAGCAGGCAATAACTTACTACGACGTTCTTCTAAAATGGGATATAGCAAAGGGGGAAGAGGCGAAGGAGGTGAAACGAAGTCGAACGATCTTGTCGGCAAGTTTTAAAGAAATTTAAAGAAAACCGTGTTTCTCCCTCGTTCGAATACTTGGGATAAACGAACCGAGGAAGCGCAATTCGCGCGAAATCGTGAGACGAATTCAAGCTTCTAGAAGCTTCTAGACTTGTCATTTACATATCCACACTTTGCTCTCTATCCTTATGGATTCGATCCTCTTACAAGGTTTCTCTACACCAGCGACCATCTGCCGTATTAGAAACTGCGATTCAAGTGGATCAAAGAATTAACAGTGGAAAGAAGACATCGTTGCTGTCGCCAAATCCACGATATTAATCTCGATAGTCGTTACGTCAATGCCCGGATTATTATGCAATTTTGAATTTTGAATTCGATGCCATCTCGTATTGACAGGACGAGAACTATGATATAGTGGGAATCGTGGTTTTGATAGATCATTCGATATCGACGATTGGATTGAAATGAATTTTTTTTTTGCAATAACGAACGATCGCCGTGCATAAATGATTTCATACTTAGCCTAGCAACAGCAAATTTCAAAGCTTTCGTTCGCGTTTTATCCGTTTCCTGTCTTGCCTGATAGGATATTTATTTATTCAATTCGTATGGTGGTAATTTATTCGCTCGTTACATCGCAATGACCGCGTGAATTACCCCGTTTACTTCGATTCCGTGTATTTTTGTATCTTTAAATTTCTAATAAATCGTACGTGCATGTACATTATTAACGATACATTTCAAACGTACAAATGTGATACGTCGATATTTAAACGACGTTGAACGAAAAAAAGAAAATCAATAGTTCGAAAAATATACGGGAAAATATAATTTATTATATAAATGAAAAGTTGTTCAATATGGCAATAGTTTGAAATAGTTGCGGTTATTCTCGTATAATAACTAATAACTGTTAATAATTTCATCGTCGCAAGAAACGATCAATTTTCGTACGAAGGCGATAATTAATAGGTTAGTGGAAAGAGGCGAACGTGGACGGACCGATATCCTCTTTCGTGATACACGAGTCCCGATTCCAGCGAAAATCATCAACATAATTGTTATCAAGCTTCAGCGTGCAGCTGCTCGAGTTTCAGTAACGCGTACTCGTTATTACTTTGACGAGTAACATCGCCAGCGAAGATTAACGTTACCCTCGAACGAGTCTACCTTGCCCTTTCACAGCCAGCGAACGTGGCGTGCCGTGTAATCGACACTCACCTTCGATAGGAACAAGTCATTTATTTATTTTGTCACAAAGTTTCACCCATTCCTCTCGCTATAACCAATCACGATCTATCACGAATCATCGTGCTATCTCTCGTCGATTTTCATCGTTCGCAGTGAATGTCGCGCATATCACGTGCATCTATCTTATGCTGGAAACTGGAATCGTGGCAGCAATCCCCTAACGTAACGAGAATCTATAGGTTTCGCTAAATTTTCCTAATATTTTGATCTCGTTTCAAATTTTCTTCGATTAAACGATATTTTCTTCTCTGTGTCTGATTATATCGAGGTAAAAGTTAAGCATCGAATGTAAAATGAGATTCCAAGAAAAATAATTTCATCGCGGAAAGAAATGGAAGTGAAGTGTCGTTGAAAAATGTACGTCGGTTCATTGATATCGATCAAATCTGTTTTCTCCTACTTCCTTAAAAAAATGTGCAATGTGGGTTAACGACGAGCGTGATATAGCACGACGAAAATATCAGCAAGTAAATACATTCATGTATTCACCACGCTCTTCTTTCGTTCCACCATTCCTTTCTCCTGCCGTTCTTATCTATCGATATGACATGACATTTTTCCTGCCCTTTCTGTCATCTGATAATTACACCCGTTTTGTCTCCTATACGTATACGCTGTACCAATTTTATTATTATTCGTTTAAGAATAATCGCTTAATTTTCGAATTATATGACTTTTTACGCTTGTTATCGACGTTTGTCTATCTAAAGTCTAAAATATTTTCCCCACGATTTGACAGGTTCTAAGTGGTATAAATAATAATTAAGAATGAAAAATGAATAATTATATTCAGTTTCATGTAGAGCAAGTTTGTAGGTTTATTGCTTTTGAAGTTTATCGCGTGACTAAAGTGCGAGTTATCGTAATGTTTCATCTTTCATCGTTATTGATAAAATATAATCAAATATAAAATTAAACGACGATATAGATTAGTACGATTAGTACGATTAGACGATTAGTACGTTTACGTTAACGACGTTTTACGCGTACGTTCTTGAGAAAAAAGTAAAATTATAATAAATCGACGTTACTTATTCCCTAAGGAAGGATCTCTCTCCAATTCGATCGAAAAATCCGATTCTTGTCTTTTAAGCAGAAATGAAATTTTTTCCCTATAAGGTAAACATTATTCTTCGGAAGAATCGTGACTTTAAAGGAAGTTTAACACAGTTCCTCGTTTCCATATCGTATTACGAAATCGAGTATAATAAAGGCTACTTCGAAATGTATTCCACGCTACGATCTTTTAGATCTTTTCCACTCTGCAATTCGTAAATCAAGGAAGCAGAAATACTGCATTATCTTTCGGGACACGGTCTACGATGACTTCATTATGCAAATGCCAGCCCGCGTTCCTACTTCCAATCTAACACAGCTATTATTCCATTTTACTTTACTTGCTTTATCAGATACTGCTTCGGCACGATCGTTCGACTAGGCACTATCTTCGCTCCTGTAATCTATCTGAATGGAATGGTCCGACCATATCTACTTATTGGTCCCACGAGTCGGAATATCGTTTCAAATCGTTTAATGGTATTAGATACATTTTATCTTATATGCTGTAAGAGTTTGAAATTGTTGCACGTCCCATAGAAGTAAAAATTTAGTCTATCGTCTATCGAAGTAAAAAGAATGTATAATCGATGTACATAGCATACCTGCGTTAATATAGTATTTTTCTAAAAGAAACGAAACACTTTACGAGATAATTCGACCTCCTTTCGAAGCAAGTAAATCTACAACGTGTCACGTCATAAAATAATAGAAAGTCATCGAGTCTATAAAGGTGTCAACTCGGCTGCTATACTTCCGTAAACTGTTGTGCGAATCGATTGTTTCCATCAGTCAGAAAGTTTAGCGAATCGTTGTGAACGAAACACGCGAATATAGTCGATAGTCGGATAAATCTATCGGCTAACTACGGTGTCCTTGTTATCAACGGCGTTACACGCGAGTAATTGCGCTCTCGATGGTGGCAACGATCGCGCCCGAGCCGTCGATCTGCGATATCGTTGCAACGCTCGAAACGTGTTCGCGCACCACTTTTAAAACGATTTTTCCATATTTCTTCCATCTACTTCTATCTACCTACTTCGAGTAAAAGCGTATAACGATATTTTATGCCAAGTTTCTTCTCACGAATCTGTTCTTCTTCTAAATGAGATCGAGATACGGGAACACGACGCTACACCGTATCTTCGCTCTTCGAGATTTCAAAGAATCACGTTCGAACGAACGATTCGACCAAAAGTTTTCCTACTCGGCGAACGAAACCGCCTAAAACTCTGAAAGCGATAGACTCGTCCTTTTGGTCGTTCAAGCTCCGCCACCGTTTCCGTTTTCCAGTCTCACGTCCACGATGAAACTTCAACGAGCAACTTCCAACGGCGCTAGTGAGAATATTTACCTTGCGAAGGAATCGTTTTGGTAACCAAGGAAGGCCGCTGTGCAGAACTCGCTGGCAAATCGAATAACGAGGAATTGTTGGATCCGTTACTCGTTCCAACGATATTCCGTTGACGTACTTTCACGTTCTTGCGATGTACGCGAGACACGCGTCTTGTCGTTCCTCTAATTTTCACGAAACTCTGCATACGGTCGAGGAAACTTAATCACGCCCAAGGTGATAAACGTGTTTCAAAGTCAACTGAAAATCGAGCCAACGTCCGATCGGTTCGTCTACGATCGTCGATTTTCGGACGCAAAGTCGATACAAGAATTAACAAACTGTCCTCTAAACGACGATACGACTATAAATAACGGAAAAGGAGAAGAAATTAAAGCATCGAAATCTACAAAAGTTCTTCCCTAAAGAAACAACTACACATTCTAGGAACAAATATATTTAAATAACCGTCCGTAGTCAACTCGGACAGTTTACACACCGAGCGAAATTTCAATTCAACTGTTCATTCAATTCAATTCTTTGTAGAAAAGAATTGAAACGGTCAGCGAGTTTCAAGGATCAAATATCGTCAAGGAACACTGATTCAGAATCATAACGGAGGCGGCGAAAACGATTCGACGCGAAGAAGTCTAGGCAGAAAGAGAGAGAGAGAGACGCGAGCTTTTTCAAACACGTGAATAACGAGCGGCATCGATATGTAGGTTAATTAAAAGTCGCTATTGCGAAACCCGACTCGGTAAACGGAGGTCGTCGGCGAACAAAGCACGATGCTTGTCAAATAGTTTCCAAGGAGTATTTCCTTAATTTATCTCCTCTCTTTCTCTTTCTCTCTCTCTCTCTCCCCCTAATGCTCGCTTCATCAGCCCTTGTATCGCGACATTGTTGTCGTTGTTTAGCTCGTTGCCTTCGACCGGTTGTTATCGTAACACCTAACTGTGAGATATTCGGACGAAAATTGGGGAACGCCTGTTGGTACGAATAGCGTGTACGCGTTGCGAGTGGATAAACGTGTTTGAACAAAATGAATGTAATATGGTGGATGTTCCGTTTGGTTCGAATTTTTTATTTGGAATAAACAAGAAAAAAAGGAAAAACAATTCTATCAATTTGATCAAATAATTTCGCATTCGAATCAACGAAGTCTTTTTATGCATTTAGATAATAGAAAATTTGAAAGTGTAAAAATGCGTAAAATGCAGGTAATATGCAAAATACTACTCGGGAGTTTAGTTTTTACCTTAAACTTTAGAAACGTCCTCGGTCGGATATTTTCCGAACAAGCTCGACGATATCGCTTAGAAATTCCTGGCAAAATCAGTGCGATCCTTCAACGAGTTAATGGAGAGCCGTTTAATCCTCCGTTCGGTACCAGCATCTTGCACGATTCATCGGGCTCGATACTATTTCCCCGGAGCATCGACGACCAAATAACGAATTTTTAGATAAGCACAGTTCCGCTGGTATCGAACTGATCGAGCGTGTGCAGTGTGCACGCGACCAAACGCTCGTAACAACGTCGACGGAAGGGAGAGGGGGGGGATTTAATCCGTAATAAAAATGCAATTCGATTTCTTTCTCGATAGCTGGGCTAAAACGATAACGAACACCGGGCAAGATCCGAGCGTTTCCACCTTGATCGTAATATTTTTGTCCGGTACGGTGACCGACGATTCACGATCCCCGTCATGAAACAGGAAAACATTTCGACACCTTCTTACGCAAAAGAATTCATCGCAAAGCGGTTGCTCGATCGGATTTTTTCTTTCTTTTTGGCTCGTATTAGATTAAATTAGATTTTTCCTATGGAAAAATGGAATGCCTTTTTTTTCAACGGTGTCGGCTATGTTTATGAAGGATGGATATAACAGGACAGAGGTTCGATTCGATCCGTAATATTACGTACTAGTTTGGAGCGCGAAGGAATATTTTCAAATTCCTATGAGATGCGTATATGATAAGGGATAAGGGTTCGCGGAGAACGAGTATAACGGAACGGGCGTCCGAATCAGTAATAGTGTGTGGGGAAAAAGGAAAAGTACTGTGAAAAGGACTCGAGTTGAATATTCTTCGATTTTTATGAGAGAGGCGCGTGTAACAACAAGTGGGTAACGGATGTTATCTTTATATCGTGGATGCGCGAGTTATCGTAACTTATTACCATAAAAAAAGGTGAAATTAATGCAACTTCTGGTCGTACGAATCGATCGAATTTATTTTCTATCCGACCAGAAAATTGTATTCAACGTTCAGAAACGTATGCCTGTCACGACCGTAGTGTTTCTCTGTTACGCTACAGTACGCCAAACTTATATTATATATATCAAGTTTCTTTCACAAACGAAAGAAAGAATTCCATAGAGGATCAAGGATAAAGTCGCATATATACAGATTTCTATTTTTTTTTTACATTATCTTACAACTTAACGTCCGTCTTAGAATCTTACGAATTAAAAAATATACGCAACAGGGATCCCATCATTAATATACACGCAACGATAATAAAAGAAACCGCAGTAGGAAAAGATTCAAACTTACTGAGCGACCGAATCAAAGCGACCGAGAGATCGTATGGAATATTCGTTTTAACGACATTGTAAAATTTCATCGTGAATATTCGACCAAAAGAAAGCGGAAAGTAAATGGAAACTTGGAAAGCCTTGTCAAAAAGGATGCTTTTATTACCGTTACTTCAGGATACTAATCAGAAGCTGGAAAACCTGGTATTCAACGCAATTACCCTAGTGGGCTATATTCTTAAGCTGACCGAATGTCGGAGCCGCTCTCTTACTTACAGCTGAAATTGAACTTTGGCTATCCAATTGTGGCCTCGATCTAAAGGATTATTACTTACTTCGTTGCTCTCGTTTCTCTGCCTTTTCCACTGCCTCCACTGCCTCCACTGCCTCCGAACATATAAGATATAAAGAGAGACGATCGAGTATCGATCGATCGGCGATCGATCGGCCGCTGGCTGTACTTTCCGAGTCCATTGGGAATCCGTTGCGACATCGATCAACTCGGGGATTTTTCTATATCGTAACTATATATCGTAAAAATATCATACAATACAAATACGAGTAATGGAAAGTTTATATCGAGCAGTTTCCTTCGTACGAGAGAATTTCTTCAGAAAATAAGAATGTCGTTGGATCGGAGAAAATATAGAGCGACGGTACATTTCTACCAGTATAATTGACACGTCGTGAAACCCCTACTCGTTGCTATAGTTATGCTAGGGATAGGACAATTATTTCGAATTTACGAGTTTGTTTCTTCGAACGGGAGGTGCTTTGCTCGGAACATTCTGCGAGGGAACGAGGCAATGTCCTATGATATGTTGCTTAAAGAGGAAGTCTCCGGCAGATTTCTCTTGGATTTTTTACGTTTCTACATACTACGGTTGCCCATCGTCTGAAAGCATCTGCGATGGGCAACGGATTCTGTACAGCATTCGCGCGGTAAATCTATCTATAAACTTGGCACATCGTAAAATACAGACATCATAAAATCTTAAACCGTTAAGACATTTTTATAAGATTTATGGATATCGCATGTTCAAGCGTGACACTTTGGAAATTTTAATTTTACTATTTGCACCTTGAACATATTGGGTTTTTCAAATATTGTATTTCGTCATTATTTGTAATTATAGATTAGAGCGGCTTGTAGGGGCGGGCGATAGCGATCAAAATTTATTCGATACGAAAGAAAAACATGCAAAAATTAAGAAACTCCCAACTTCTCGATTACAGAGAAATTACAGAGAGATTACAGAGCTTTCGTTTGAAAAATTCGAAAAGTCGATCCTTTCTTATCGAAATTTCGAATCGACACAGCTCCATGCTGTGATATAAAGTATAATCAGTCGGACTTTACGAGAGCTACCAAAGCCCTGCGGATCTTTCGTAGCCGAGGTGCTAATTGAGTTTGAAAGTACCAACCGTTTGAAAGCTTCCAGGCAACGTGCTCAACCGACTTGGAAACTTTTCCCCCTTGGCTATCGACCGACCCTGTTTCGAAAATTCATCGAAGCTTACGCGTAGAACGCTAATCAAACTGCCCTTAAAAATGTCCAGTGTACACGGGAACTTGGGCAGTTGGTTTAACTTTGGTTAGTTAGTTAGTAGTTATATGGCACCCTTGGGCTTTCTAGTAATCGGTAGACCGCGGATATTTATCGCGAATTATTATCTTCTAAGCGTCTAAATCTAATTAAACCAACGTAACGCGAGTAGAAAATTCCTAAATCCTACCAGATATCGTAATAAGCCTCAGCAGAGTGTCCTTGACAACGTACGTCAAGGTGAAGAAGATTGTTGGAACTTTTGCCTCCATTCTATCATATGCGTGCATATACCCTAAAACCAACGTGAACTGATACACGACATTAAATAAAAATAAGGCTAAATAAAAACATAAGAATTACAGGTAATGAATGCAGATCGATACATCGGGAACAAATACATATGTATAATATTTATACAGCCTACTACGATGGAATTAACAAGAACTTAAGAAATTAAGAAATTAAGAAGAAATATTCGTAGACATTGCTTGGAAAGAAGGTTAAGACCGCAATGGTGGCACGTAAAGTATGAGACAAAGTTTGCTCAAAGAATTCAACGTTTCTGCTTGACTCGTTAATTAATTTCGATTAATGCAGAGAAGTAGCGATTCGTAACGTTGATGAAATTAGTTTGAAAAGTTTCGCCGGTAATTTAGCGAGTTTTAGCGTAGCGAGCATCAAAAATTCACCAGGTAACTTGTTTGACTCGAAAAGTTGAAGAGTACCTCTCTCGAGGCAAACGATTCTTTCCTCTTTTTCCTCTTGGCTTTCCCGATGCAAGAGACTGCTGTCGTTTTTATTTTTGTCCTTCACGAATATCGGTCGGCACCCGTTTCCTTTCAGAGAAAATCCTGAAAAACCAGCGACATTGTCATTACATTGCCGATATAGTAACCAACCGCATTATCAATTCCATAATCTGTCTTAATCCTGTAATTTTGTAATCGGAAATCACGAAACTATGTATGATCTTACGATAATCGTACGAAAGAAAACTGCAAATCGGTCATCACATCGGTTTATCACGAAACCGTCGTTACGTTTCAGCAAGCCGAAAATTCTTCAAATCTTCTTTCATTATTTCTTTCACGAAAGTGCTATAATATTCCCGTCGCGTCGCCAAGATTTCGTCAAAGTCTTGTCACTTGCAAAATAGTTTTCTAGCCTATCGTACGGGAAGACGTTTTAAAGAATATTTATACTTTCTCTTTATTAATCCGCTATGTGCAAATCATTTTCATCGTAAATGGCTAACAATCGCGGTACGATATTCCTTCGTTTCGAAGGTGTGAAATAAAGTAGCAAATAATCTTAGACTTTATAAAGTTCTCGTTTTAATTAGTCTCGAATAATAAACGCGTAAGCCTGTGTATATGGACGTCGGTATATATCGGTAATCAAATATGTATTGAAATAATTCCGAGAGAAAGCATTTTCTTCTTTAAATAAACTAACGCACGTCCCTTTTTATACGGTTTACTTAAATAATGCCCACGCCTGCATGATTATTAATTGGTCGATCTACTCCATAAAATAAAGTTAATTGCTCGTTAAATGGAGAAAAGTCCAATCGAATCGAATAATTGGAAATTCCTCTGGAAAATATATCTGGGGCGATGGAGGCGTAAAATTCCAAACGTATCGACATTTATTATACAGAAACGACCCTTACTTTGATCGAGATTTTTCAATTTCAAGCGAATTGTCGTAGCACGGAATTTGAAAAATGCCCCCAAGTAAAAAATAGAGGATAAGAAGTATCGCGCTCTATCGATCGGTGAACTGTGAAATTTTCATATAATAATTACGCCGTTACTTGTTTCGCACGATCGAAATATCTCGGATTTTGTAATTCCTATCGAGTTTTTAACGTTCACACGAGACAGAGAAGACAGTGGGTTATTGATTTGAAAATGAATATCAGCTCTTCGGTATGATAACGAATAATTGGTGAAGTCAAGGTTGCGCTATATAAAGGATGGATCCGTCCATTTATAGGATAATCGAGAATACTTGAGTAAAAATGCATTGTGCCGGGGCATATACGATGTATTGTGGTCGATATACGCCACTCGAACGGTTTCTCGGATAACGTTGGAAATTCACGGCATTCTGTAAATTTTCGATAGGATCGGTGAACTGGGTAACCGTAAGCTCTCCAGACATTTTATTTATGCATTCAGGCATTAATTTGACTTCGTTAGGAACACGCTCACGCTAGCGTCATTAAAATTAATCTTATCTACTTGTAATATCGTGTTATATAATTTTCGCATAAATAAATTTACCCATGTCCATCGATATGTCTAAATCAATTGCTGCAATTGCATAGAAAAATATTTAAGCGTTCGAACGTTTTGACCAGGAATAAGAACGAGATCAAAGTACTCGAACGTTTTAAAAAACGGTTTTCTCGAAACTATCTTTTTCCTTTTTCTTGGTCGTTGCGCGTTCTTTTCCAATAAATAGAATGCTTCGATTTAAAAACCTAGATAGATAAAAAGGGATGTTGGAATCACGTTGTTTCTATCGTCGTTCTATGCCATTGATTCGGCGGCAAAAGTATTTGCGAAAGATTCGATTGCTGCTATATCTATGCGACGTGAGTGGAGGGGCAAAGAATGGACGAGAGATCGATCGGCGCGTAAACATCGTACAAGTAGTACGAGCCAGTTGATAGTCGGACAGTACGGCCATGATTTGTAAATTAAACGTGAGAATTTTCTATCCTATTTCCGATTTTCCGTCCTATTTCGGATCGTCGATCGTCGAATCATCTTAGGTATAAACGAGAAGAAACTTTCAATATGTAACAGTGAGTGGAATTACTCACTTCGTGGCTATTATAGATCTGGTTGCTTAATAAAACGTATCTGATCGTAAGCGCGATCATAATAAGCGCGATACAGTCAACTATCAACTATCGATGGAACGATGAAAATCACGCCTGAGATTATTGCAAATTTGTAATCACGCTTGGTCGCACACCAATTTTCTGTAACGCAGGGGTATTCTATAAATCGTATAAACGAGGTAAGACTTTTATTTTACCATTTCGATGCACGGCCGACACGATGCAAGAGAACGCAATTTTTCGAAACTCAATCTTCGTGGAACACTTTGCGTTTTTAACGCAGTAACTCGATTATTTCCGCCAGGAGGAAATTATCTGCGGCAAAAATGGAAAATAATACAATTAAGAACGAACCTACTTCCTCTACCATGCTAAATCCATAAAAATGCAAATATTTACATTTTCATTCTGTCATAAAATGAAATTAATCATAAAACATGAACGAAATAGAGAGAAAGGTTTTTCGCCTATTTTCATCTAAATTATAATACGTAGGTACATATAATACGTAGGTATCCGGCAATCTACGTTGTCGGTTCGAATTGATAACAAACGAAGAAAGAGGAATAATCTAATTGCAGATCTATTAACGTTAAATAATGAACGTTAAATTAACGATTAATAATTACGATTGACCTGTTTCACATTACTAACTTGACGTAATTATTACCGTCGTTATTACGTTTGATTCGCGATGCTGCCACTTCAAACAGGATACGATTCACCGGCAAACTAATTACTCCACTGTTTCTTATACCTTGTAAAAAGAAGAAGGTGATGAAAGAAAAAGAGGGAAGAATAAAAAAAAGAGAAACTCATTGCGTTATGTCACCTTTGACGAAGAAAAACGAGATGAAACGCCAAGAACCATCGAGAACGCAATCATGGCAACTTTTATCAGGATCTTGGAAGATTACTTTCAGATTTCGATTGGAAACTTTCGTCTTTCATCCGAATCTTTTCTCGATTTCCCTTGCCACGTGGATTGGCTCACCAGCAACACGCTTTTCCATAGATGCTGTTGGAAAAAAGTTTCTACCCGGAGAAATAGTATCCAATTAACTGGCGATTCCCGAACCATCGACCGACGTCTTTCGAATTTTTGCAATTCTTCGAACATACGTTCGTGAATATATTCGCTAGGAAAAAGTTAGCTTACTTTAAGAAGCGTTCTTATCCGATTAAACGCCGATTAATTAAAATAATACCTTATTAGCCTGACTTTGAAATTGTCCCTTCGCGCTGTACGTCAAATTCACATTTTATCCGAAAACTAAACCATCGATCGTTCTACTCGACTCTTAATGTTTTAGTCTGTCGTTGGAACGAGGTCCATCGGTCGAACTCGACTCGAAATACAATCGAAAGATTCGTCCTCGACTTTAACGACGTTAAAGTTTATCAGGGTCTGCGGTAGCTCAGCCCGGACACAGAGGGCTCTTTCTTTGCCGATTCCAATTCCGATTTGCACGCGCCTTTGGCTCTGCATGTTCGAGGATTTCCACGGAGAGCAAAATCAGATCTGTTTCCAAGGCATAGCGAGGTGCTTTGCCGGTCAAAGGAAAAATTAAATCTGCCTCTCCGACGTCTCTGCTTTCTAATTCCACTTCAAAGGAACGCCGACCATGTTGCTCGAACGAAAAAGCTTTCAGATCGATAGGACGACTTTTATTGTACAAAAGCAAACGCTGTTCTATCGTGTCCGGCCGATCTGATCCCCCGAGATCGCAGATGCGAAGGAAAGATCTTGTTTATTCGCGGATGTTCGAGTTTCAAGGGAGAAACGATAAAAGTTTTCAAGATTTGCTTTAACGCGATATTCAGGACTCGCATCTTCCACCGGTTTCAGTTTTATTGAAAATCATCGATAATCGATCGAATTTTTAGTATTCGCGAATTTTCCAGCAACGTTCCAAGCTTTCCAATCAAAACTTCTAATTGAAAACTGCATAAAGTTCTAGGAAACTTGTCGTCTTTTCAATATTTTTCTCGTTATTCGAATATTCTATCACGATGTTGTAATGATTCATCGACGATGCGGCGAATTTTAAAATTGTTGCACAACTTTTTTCTCTCAACTTTCCAAACGTAACGTACCGCTAGTTCGCTAACTAGCAACGAATTACAACGAAACGGTAATTTTATGCGCTTAGAAGAATATTCGTTTAAAAGTATCGTATGAAAGTTACCGGCATAAAGTTACCGCGAGTATTTGAATTTCCGCGGATCGAACAAGCTTTCGTTTTTCCTGGAAATAATTCTCGAAGCGCGTTTGAATGTTAGAGGAAGATCGATCGAAGAAGGAGCGCGATCGAGAAGCGAACAAGAAGGAACAAGAAGGAAACAAAGCGCGTCGGTGACAATGGAACGTCCTATAGTCGGACGCGCTTCGTATCAGCTATAACGGTGCCTATTCTTCTCGGCAGCTTCAGATACGCGTATAATCTGGAAAATAGCCCGGCGAAAGTCGCTCGACCGGGATAATGCCTTAAAACGACAACGCTCGCACGTTCAGCGATACTTTATTTAACGTCTTTTGCAACAAAATACCATATTCGTAGCTAAGAATTTGCAAATACGTTCTTTCAATGTACGATAGACGACGAAACTGTTTGAACAAGGTTTGTGCAAACCATTCATGAATATTACGAATATTACGCGTGTTATATAAAACGTTTGAAAATTTCATCAGGACTATAGCGATTATATGATCGCGATTCTATCAGTAAGCTTTGAGACAATTCTAAAAATGTATACATAAGCTACTTTTATTCAACGGGACTACTTTTAACGCTTAAAATAGCTACGCATGGTTCCCTTATTTTATTTTCCAGACTTGCGTATGAACAGAAATATGAAGCTAGGACGTTTGGTTGCAGGAGCAAAGTGGCGGCAGCTCTCTTAAACAAACATCTGCAGATCAATGGGATTTCGGCCGGTTTGACCACGCTGCCAACTGTGGATCAATCGTCGCCGGATCCACAACCAGAAGATCCACCGATCGCCAGCAGCAGCAAAATGAGGAGGGAACGAAAGGCTGCGAGAACATTGGGAATCATCGTGTCAGCGTTTCTGGCTTGTTGGCTTCCCTTCTTTCTCTGGTAAATTTCTCGTTCTTGCTTCGCCATTGTCGAAAATTATTCGGTCTTGCCGTCACGTTCGTCCATTTATCCAGAGAACTGCGGTACATCGAAATACACTGCGTCAACTTACACCTTCAACGAATTACACTACGCCTTCGAACATCTTATAAATCTACAATCTTATAATGATTTTCCTGACATTTATACCAAATATTTGATCGTGCTTTCCTCCATCTAAATGTACTAGAATATCTTCTATAGCGAATATGTGGTTACGCGCGTTACAATCGAGTTACATCGCAGCAAGAAAATTCTTACCAAAGACGTGTTACGATGAAACGCGAGACACCCATATCCCAAACTTTTCCACGCTTTTCAAGCGGCAGAAAACCTGATTCCGCCCACCGGCGGTTTCCTTGCTATTCCTTATTATTCCTTATTATTCCTGATCCAATTAACTTCGTTTTAACGAGATCCAAGTTAAGCCGACTTCCTGCTAATTGGCAAAACTCATTTGAATATATTAAGACGAGCATTAAACGTCCGCGTGGTCTAAAAGGACTTTGAAACTACGATAGTTCCATCGAATTAACCGGAATACGATTACGATCGCGTTCAATTGTATCTTTTCCCTTTTTACTTGCCACGATTTTCTAAATTTTTCTTCGATCAAGGAAACAAAAAGAAAGGAAGGAGAAGAAGAAGAAGGGGAAGAGGAAGAGGAAGAAGAATATTAAGTTTGACGCGTTTAATGTTACTCGTCGTGTTCTTCGTTTACGGCCTTGTGGCTACTGTATAACCTGACCGTTACGTCATTAAAAATATTCCCAGTAGAAGAAAATTGAATGAAAAATACGCGGAACACGACCACCGTAGAGATATCGATTGTACATTTTTGTCTGTAAAAATGAATTTGATTAAGATAAATGTTTTTTAAGCGGACGTACCGGATATTTTCTTTTATTTTTATTCAATATTCGAACGACTATGCGCTCTACGATATGAAAATAAAATAATGACTCGTTAAATGGTTAAAAACGAGCGTGTTTCGCCGTGTTTCAATGGAATTTTGCAAAACAGTTTGGAGAATCACGTTCCCTCGGAAATTCTATTCCACCGCTGAACTTTCGCTCGAACGCCCTGAAAACGCTATTTTAAAATAGACCAAGGTAAAAAGTAGGTGCTTGCGATTCAGTGGAATTTCGATGGGCTAGCCGGTCGTTTGCTCGAACGCTTTCGATATTGCGGTGCATCCCAAAATTCCTAAGGGCTTGGTGACGCGATCGCCAGCCAGGGCTTGAGAAAGGCACTGGCAGCACCCGATCGATAACGTCTCTAACCCGTAAAAAAGAATCTCAAATAGTTTGCACACGGCGTTTCCAACTCGTTTCCTACTCGTTTCCTACTCGTTTCGCGATATAGCAGTCGCAGGCGAATTTTTGTTCAAATACTTTTATACTCAACGCGTTAATTTGATTCGCTTTGTCGGTATCGACCAAGCACTTTTAAAGATCGCACTTTTAAAACATGATAAATGCTTTCTGTTCCATTTTCTACCAATCTTCCCGAAGTGACAATTTTCCAAGTCCAAATTTCTTTTTCCAATTAGCAATTCTGCGGGATTGTTCGTCTTTTGTGCCATCATCGCTGTTTTCGCTGCTCTTCAATTTCCCTTTAATTCTTTCGACAATTTCTTCGTTACATACA
This sequence comes from Bombus cullumanus, assembly GCA_014737535.1. NCBI lineage: Eukaryota > Metazoa > Arthropoda > Insecta > Hymenoptera > Apidae > Bombus > Bombus cullumanus. The sequence continues at coordinate 136,884 of JACXIX010000064.1, read as the reverse complement.
TATATACATACACAGAGAGTATAATACGGTTAAGTAGGTATATCTCGAATATTTGGTTTTTTCTTCGCTCTCCGATATCGCTGGAATAAGAAGTTTTTACCTCGCTGGTAATTTACACAACGAAGATTCTAATGTCCGTTTTTCACGACCACTTTGCCAGTCTGACTACGACGCTATCCTCTCGTCGCCTGAAATGGTCAGTATCCTAGATCACGTACGATACACACGCGCATATCGCCGTCGAATTCTCGGCCCAAGAAGCGTCACGTCAACCGTCGTGCGTACGTCACGAATAATTTCTGCAGCACGCGTACCGGCCACGTTTCGGCACGATTTAGCGACGCTGCAATGCCGGAAATGTCGCAGCGATGCTGACAAATGTATTCTGGCCTGTTATCATGGAACAGGAGAGGGAAGAGCCACGGCACATACCAGCCGCCAGATCTGCCGGTCCCTTTGTTTATCGAATTTTCATTCGAAAGCTCTATTGTTATGCGCGTTCCCGTTCTCCGTGCCACTGTTCGAGCTCTCTTCGGTTTGTCAGAGTGTAGCTTTTAACCAGAGAGAGAGAGAGAGAGAGAGAGAGAAAGAGATCTTTTCGAGGCGGTTTTTATTTATATAACGGGTTGTACTTTGTCTTTTTCCCCTGTGTAATTGGAAAACAAATGTCAGAAAGAAAAAGGCAATACGTAGCACAATTGGCAATAAATATTCGCAACAGACTCAGCTTCCAAGTTGCAGCTACTTCGGCTCGGATAAAGGCGTTTTTAACCTTTCTATCGGTTTCGCGAGTTATTCTTACATTCTGTGATCAAAGTGGTAATTTGTGTTCTCAAATTGTTCCCAATGAATACTCGATTTCAGATTCGATCGGTTCGATGCCCTCGACAAATTCGGCAGATCTAATACGGTCGTATCACTAGCAACCTCTTAAAAATGATCATCCATAATACTTACCGCGACCTTCAACATTTCCAAGTTTCCCTCGTACTTAATCAAGATAAATCGATCACTTGGATACGAAATAAAAGCGACATATCGTCCCGTCGCTAATCGTTCGATGAATCATACGGATCCTTACCTGATCGAGAAATCGCACCTATCGAAAGAAATAATAGAAACGACTCGAGCAACGCAACAAGTGACTGCGATAAAATTAGATAGAGTTCATTCGATCGCAAGAAAAAGTAAACCCGCGATCACTTAGTTGCCAGCCCCATAAAATTCGTATTTTCACGAACTTTGCAAAATGGATGATAAATTGCTTCCTAAACAGATATTCCTCTCGTTTAGCAAATACTCGAAGGCTCGATATACTCGACGTATTACGGATCTTTACGTATCTTCGCACGTTTTTATCTATTTTATATACATTTTAATGGTTTGGCAACTAAGGAATGCGGATTAGTCGGTATTGGCGTTAATTATATTAAATAATTATACAGTATAAACCTATTCCGCCGTTTCAACTATTTCCAAGAATTGCTAGAATCGCCAACAAGCGATCAACTATCAACGCGATGCGAAAATAAGACGCCCAAGGTTGTAAGGTAACAAGGCACTTAAACGTTATCGTTAGGAAACGCAAGATATTTTTTACGTATAAGTGGAACAAGCTACGCGATATTTAAATCATCCCCTCTTTTACAAAAGAAGTACAGAGATGTCCGAATATTAACGCGAGTACATAACCGTATATTCAAGATTTTTTAAGCGTTCGAATAGACGGCAACTATCGAGGCTGAACAGCCGTTTCGCCTATTCAGCCGACAGGAGGAAACGAAAAATCGTCCCGATTTTCCGGCCCATGCAACCATTTTCTTCCTATGAATCGCAATTTCCACGGCAAACGTTCGTTTCCCCGGTGTTTTCAGCCGTCTCGTCGAATCGACGAAAGTTATCGCGTTGGTTTCTTGTCTATTTGCCTTCGGCTACGCTCCTCTCGAGCCTCCCCGTCCAACTTGTCACCCACCTGTGCAACGTTTTTCTTCGCGCCACTTTGTTTCGAGTTTCTCGCTTCGCCTAATGGAAAACGTTCGTTCTCGTTTCGTGGAAACGACGAAACTTTTTCGTAACCGTCGCCGATAGAAATCAAACGAGATTTAAGCCTGTCTCTTTGGAGAAGAAAATCCACTGCCACGTTCCGCTGGTTTTACACCGTCTTTCGACAAAGAAAACTGTGAATTTGTTTCGAGCGATGCAGTTAGTTTCATCGACGGTCGAAAGACGCACTCGTACTCTTTCAGTGTGAATCGTATTTCTTACATTAGCTTAAGGAAAGACGAAAATCGATAATTGCGTGCTTTTAGTCAGCGAAGAAGGCTGTTTATTTATGTTACCGCACACGCGGATTTCATCAACTACTACGACAAAAATGGAAAAAAAAGGAGCAAGTCGATGCTGCAGCAACCGGAGATCCAAACAACGGACATTCGACTTGGGCTCGTTGATTCTTCGACGGTGTTGGGGTAAACGGGTGAAAAGCGTACAGCGACTGGACGAGTTAATAAAGCGAAACGTACACGGTCTGACGAGTTGGCTGAGTGTGCGAAATCGCGGCATTTTCCTGTCGACCCCGTTCCACGGCAGCGTTCTTTCAGCCTTCTCTCATCCTCGTCCTTTCTCCGCTTCTTTCATCCGCCCGCTTTGACCGTCGTCGGCAACCGCGAAATAATTCTGTGCCGCGTCTTTCTTTCCAAAACTCGACGAGGCTTTCTCAGCTGTTCCTCTCCGGCCTTTTCATCGGATTTTTACAACTCGACGATTCCTCGTTATTGATCTTCGGCGTGCCACGCCGCGTCTTGTTTTCTAATTATTATTCTATATTTCAAGGAGAATAATACAACAACGATCGCCAAAAATACGATACAATTGTAGATAAACGTAATAATTTGTAATTTATTTAACCTTAATTTATTTAACGAGCTGCGTCGAATTATATTCTGTTTGTGCGTGCTCGAAGCCCTTAATCGAAAACCCTAAGCCGTCGTTTCGAAATCAGAAGGTTTTCAATACAGTTCTTCTTTTTTTTACAGCACGGCGACTTAAAACGTCGATAACAACGATATTTGTGCAAATTTCAAAACTTTTTCGCGTTATGTATTCTTGCTGCGCATAGACTTGGAGTCAGAGCGATCTACGAGTTTCAATTCCTCGTCAAATCCTTAATAAGTTAGCTGTACGGTAATTAAAGCCAAACAGAGATTTTAAATCTATCTAGCGGAGGTATTCTTGATCGCTGCACCGTGGACGTTCACGTAGATTTAGACTTTTAAGGCAATAAAGAAGTATATAAGCGAAGAAATAAAAGCTAGATATAAAGTTACGCACCATTTTTGAAATTTTACGACAAATAGTTTGCTTTAAATATCTCGCGTATCTAACTTTCCCACAATAACGTAAATTTGCAGAATAATAAACAATCGATCTTCTTCCCACGTACGTAGATCGATAACGCGGCGATTTCGTTCAAGCGTCGAACAGGGTGCTTGAAGATCTGGCTTGTTACTGGAAAAGCGAGCACTCGACGAATAGAATCGAAAGAGAAAAGAAGAAAGGGGATGAAAAGCTGACGATTCCGCGGGATTGGAAAAGTTCTCGAAAGCTCTCTCGTAGAGCCTCATTGGGTGTCACGGAGAAGAAGTCGTTTAACGAGCAAATCTTTTTTTCTTCGCTGGCTAAAAGAAACCCCGAAGCACAAAAGCCATCCCTCTCGAATGTGCATCGAGATCGCTAGAATGGATTCAAATTATATATCAGGCTGGTATATCAGTTTACACGTATTTCCTATAATTTTTATTATATTTTGTGAAACAAGTGAATTTCTTAAAACGCTTACGCGACTAAACTGCGTCTCCAACAGCCAAGCAGAATTCGATCGGTCGTAACATTTCCATGCGCGCTCGGTTGCCCTTGCATTCGTAAGATCGATACATCAATCGTGTGCACCACCTTAGCTATAGTCCGAGTTAAAATTAAACAACAAAGGGTGAAGGTCAATTGTTTTTCCAAGCAAACTGGTCGGACTTTTCCCTAGGAGAGAAACGAACCGAGTTCGTGTTCATTGTCTGTGCATGTTAACGGTCTAATCGTCTGGAAACTTTTCCTTTCTCTACGCTTTCTCGTCATAGCCGTTGTTATTGGCTCTTTCTCTCCCCTTATCATCACGTAATCTATGACATAACGCCGATTGAAAGCCAAGGATGGTTACGTATGTATGCCTATTATGTATTCGACATATTCATTCTCTCTCTCTCTCTCTCTCTCTCTCTATGAAACAGACAATTATATTGATACGCGACAAAAGCAAAGATACTATAGAAAATGACACGTTCGTCCCGCTCGTCGATAATTCAAAAGTGACAAACGAACCAAAAGAAGCAAGAAAATAACATCAACATGAATTTACAGGAGATTGCACCGAGGTACGATTCAACGAGGACGAATGAAATCTGGCTAGTCTGAAACGTAGCTTCTCGTAAATTTTAACTTGGTTAAGTAATCAAACTCTCTGCCGAGTCTGTGCAGACACACTCGTGTGTGGTACGTTTAAAAAGAACATGACTGTGACGAGCGACTACGCCCGAGAGAAAAACTTTCGCGAACATGCAAACGGTCTCGGCTTTCATATTCCGGCTATGTTTTGCTCTATCGATCTAGACGTGTGCCGAATTCGCAAGAACACATTGAATTCGCGACACAATAATGTCATAGGGACGACGAATTTCGAAAAAATGAGAAAGAAAATTCCACGTTTCCCCTCTTCCTTATATCTCTAAACATATAACATTACCCTTCGTATCTCGTATTTCGTTTCTCGGTAAGGCAAACTCTGCAAAAATCCACCAATCACAATTACGTAGCGAAATCTCACGCGTAAATATTCGTTTCTTCTTTTGTCAACAGGTACATCATCACGTCTCTGTGCGACAGCTGCGAAAGCAGCGATTCAGTGGTTGCAGCGGTGTTTTGGGTGGGTTACTTTAACAGCGCGCTGAATCCCCTCATCTACGCCTACTTCAACCGGGATTTCCGGGCGGCCTTCAGGAAGACCCTCGAAAGCTGTTGCGTGGCGATCGGACCGGTTCGCGATCTACGCCAAGCCCATCGGAAGCAGGATCTGGTGCACAGTAACGCGTCTTCGGAACTACACGTCAACAATCAGTTGAGAGCCAGTGAGATGACCAATGTGCACATCGAGGCGTGCATTTGATTTTCCAACCGTTCCTCGAACGTTCGCGTCTCAACGATCTTCTGAACTGAAAAAAATCGTTTCGAATCCTACTTACTTTGGACTGGAAGCTCGGATCGTTCGATCGCTGATCGTGGCAATCACCAGCCACGACAGCCGAGTAACAGCATCTCGGTGGCCAATTAACAAGGCCAGCACGCGACACTCGTTCGCCAATTAAACGATGGAACAACGCGCAAGACCTTTTTTTCGATCGGCAATTAACGGTCGAAGCGCAACAGTCGACGAAGCTCGAACGCGTATCTTGATCCGTCGATCGATAAAAAAAGCGCCAGTCTAAAGATAACTTTTTAGCGTAAATCTGGGAAATTCGGTGTATCGTAGTGGATTTTGAAAACGTTTCTATGTTACGAGCCTATTTTCAAGAACGAAAAAGGCTGCTAAGAGATTTATACCGTTGACACGTCGTGATCAAAGTTTCCACTCCGATCAACCCCACTCGAAGACCGTTAGACTTGCTGCTGTGTTTTCTCCGCGTTTTAGTTGGGATTCAGGGTGCCGTGGACACGAATAAAATTGCGCGCTATTATGCCAGAGTACGAAAGACAGAACATTTTAAATAAATCTATTTCTAAGCTCGAAACGATATGTAGAGGTGCAAGTGGTGGAAGAAACTGATCAAAACTGACGAGTTTGCCAATCTGTTACTAAAAGTATTTCTTTTATTCGTATTCGATTTTTTATCGTTATTCGTTAACTACGACGTTAACTACGAACGAAGAAGCGTCCTGAAAGGAAATCTTCAATGCGGTCAACCTATTTTAAGACGCACTGTCGTCTATTTCCACTGTGTGGCGGTTTTTCAAGTCCATAAATAAGGCTGCTGCCTCCGAGCAGATGGATGATCTGACTTCAGTAATACTTTAAGATTGGCCCGATAGATAGAGGCCGTGCGAGTTCGTTCTTGCTTCGTTCCACTTTCTCCAATTTTATTAAATCGCTTGCTTCTTTTCAGCCAGAGTTTCCTATTTCTAGATGCGAAATTTGGACGAAAAGTCAGAGTTCTTATACAAAAGCTTTTGTTCACAGACGAGTAAGCGATGCCGAGTCAACTAGCAATTATTAACGGTGCAAACCACCTTTTAATCTATCAACGAATGCGTGTAAACGGGGATAATTTTGTTCTGTTTTTAAGCTAAACAAGTCTTTGAATCTAAACGAGTAAGTAGTAAAGTCGGACGAGTCGATAGGTTGCTTTTACTTATGCTGGAAAGCATATTTTAATTTATCAAAGAATGGACATGGACGATTTAATTGCTTCGAGCGATCGATGAAACCCTGCTGTCGCTCGCGCGATGAATTTCTTAAAGCCAGGCGGAAGCTCGGAATGTCGCGTAAAGCGAACAGGGGCGCGATTGTGGTCGGTGAACGTCGCGTTCGAGCATGAAAATTACCTCGGGTGTAAAAGTGCTCGGTACCGGGGCTCGATGTTGACACCGGGAATTAAAGGATAAACAACGCTAGAGGAACGCGGACTACCCCGAAGAGATTGCGAAAACGAGCCGTTTACTTGACCGAACTTGAAAGAAACAAACGTTGCTTCCTCCAACTAAAAGCAAAGAAATAAAAGTAGCAAACTTTAACGAACATTCGGACAGGTTATTTCGTTGTCGAACGTGGATAAAGATCGGAAAACGATACATTACGATACGTTCAAGTTGGAAAATTTGAGCGTTCTTATCTCAAGAAAAGCTCTTTCTCTTTTTAGTTCCAAGTTCGTACTCTAAACTTCAATGTTTAAGTTGCATAAAATTTGTAATAATTTGAAATAGTCTACGAGTAGCGTAAATATCTGCTATGAGAACGATTAGACTGTCAACGTAGTACGAATGCATACAGCTGTTACGATCAAATCAGTGTACACTGTGTATACCGTTTCTGTTTCAAAGGAAATAGGACAGAAGTTTGCAGAACGTAACGAATAATAGAATATTCGGATAATTGAATGTTTGAACTGTGCGGTATTCGGATAACGGAGGTTTTACTCGCGTGTGAAGGTGTGCGCGAAATCCAAATTGTTTCGACCCGAGTGAAGTCAAGTAGAAGGTTCTCTATTCGACACTGTTGGTTTCGTCGAAAATTGAGAGTATCCGAATCGAGGCCGATAACCGATTCCATTAATGACGAGAGAAGCGATATCCAGTGTTACTATATGTTACTGGAATTAGTCACCAGCTATTTACGGTGAAAGAGAATTTACTGTGACCGTTTCTGTGACCGAAAACACGAAAAAGTGAAGGGAGGAAAAAACAGATAAAGTATATTTCTCGAGGTTGTTTCTTCTCTAGTTTTAACGTCGCTTCAGCGTCAAAGGCCAATTAACAACGCTATTTAAAACTACAATTTCTGACAGAACTTTGTTTTGTTTATTGAACTCTCGTCTGAATTGAACGCACTGTTCGAATCGAGAGGCAAGAAAGTTAAAACCGGGACACAGTTACACATACAGATACGGAAAACGGAATAGCGAAAAGTATAAAACAAACTCTTATTAACAAATTGTTCCGCGTCTCTGGTAAAAGGAATCTCTGGCACAAATTATCGAAATAAATTTGAAGGTTCGTGCGAAATCACGAATAGAAATGTCAAATATTTACTATACTACGTATAAATTACTACGTAAAATCAGGTTTCTTTAAACGGTACTTGCAACAAGTAAGCGTATACGAATTTTCATTTCAAATTCGGCATTAAAATATCTTAATGAAACTACGATTATTAATTCATCGATTGACCCATCAAGGTCCATCGTTGCATTAACGCGATACGTTAATAAATTTGCGATCTTTCTTCCGTTCGTCTAAATTACGTCCGAATTCTACGTTTCGACGTTGCACGTACGAAAGAACGGCAATTTCAAACGTAACGCGATTAGGCAATTAGAAAAAGGCAATTAGCTAGGCAATTTTGTTCAAATAGGATCGTTAATTTCTAGAATTTTTTCTAATATTTTCTTATCTCATTCTCAGTACTATATTACGGCTTTCTGCGAACGAGAAAAAATATTTTTACATCGTATTTGTCGCGGGGCAGGCAGATTGGCTGGACAAACGATCTGTATATTATAGATCGTGCGAATGGTATTCGCGAGCTTTCATTTCATTGCGTTCTATTCAAACAAATTTAGGAAATTAATGGAGTGCAACGCTCGTTCAGGGAGAATACGATTCCGAACTTTGACATTTGGAGCGGATATCCGTTTCGTTCTGGCGATCATTTTACAATCAACAGAGTTTTCTCGACTTTCGTTCGTTCACGGTTTAATTAAACGGTAGTCACTGGTAATTTTCACGATAATATCAGTCTCGATTGGTTTTCCGAAAGGATCTATTTCCAACCTAGCGTTTGTATTAATTTTCGTTTTCTCTGCGTTGCACCATACTAATTATGTCGAAAGAGAATTTTTTTTCCAGGGAAATTTTCACTTATTTATTCCGACTTTCATTTAAACCTCGAACCTCTATATTTCCATCTTGCTTTTATTTTTATTTTTAGCAAGCAAAGACTCGCAAGATTTTAAGAAGGTAACCGATATAAAATTCCACTTGCACTCTCACTTGATCAACAAGATTCTTTTCGATTTCATTTTTAATTCGATAAAACTCTTCTCTGTAACCACGAGCTAACATTAAAATAGAAAAAATTAACAAAAATATACTCATCGTCGTGTACGCATTACGAAGAAATTTCGTGTCCACGAAATCCTAGGCCACTCGCGTTTAAACTGATTTCGATACGATGTAAATTATTATGTACGATATCTGACAGACAAAGCGACGTCCGATTATCTCGATTGGTCGAAATTTCGATTCCCAAGGAAGCCCGAGAGGCCCGTGTGTCGATTTCCACGCACGTTACCGAACCTAAAGCCATACTTTCTTCCTCTTTTCCTGTTTTCACAGTGGAAATCTAATAGCGCGTTGATAGGTTGAGCAATAGGTAAAATCTATGCAAGTCGTCAACGATATATCATTTTACCTTGTAGAATACTTGTATTCTTACTATTCTTGTATTCTTTTATTACCAATTTTCTACGTATCCTCTGTTACTACTATTTAACAATTTAACGATTGTTTAACAATGGCAAATTTTGAAACAGCTAATGATTAGCCGGTTGATGGTGCAAAAGCCAACATATACAGGATGTTTTCAATGTTTCCAGAACAATCGCGGTATCGTAAGCTACATGTGTAAATAAGGAAAAAGTATGAAAATTTGCTATAAATGGTTAATTACCTCGTATTAAACTTATTTTCAGGCCCACGGATATTAATAACAGGAAATATGGTAGATTGCTTAAAACGTATATTTACTTTTCTGTTACAAAGAACAACGCGCAGCTGCAAACATCAAATTACTTTACATGGCGATGCGCAGACCTATTTCGAAATTTTGTTTAACAATTCGTAACATTCACATATTCTAAATGTATAATCTCGATCAACCGTTTAAACGCGGTTCGATCTTTGGTGAAACCGATCGATAAATCAAACGGTAGAGTATGTGACCCTTCAACCATGTACAACAAACAAATCCCTGTCTCGTGATAAATATTTATCGAGAGAGAACTTGGTACTTTTGTTAGAACGATAGCGTTTCCGGCGATCGTTCACCCGTGTGTGTGTCGAGATTCGCTGCTTCCAATCCCTACGAATTTCATCGTACAGCGTTTCGATGTACGTAGCTGTTCGTCAACGCGAAACAAATTCGCAAACTGTTGTCGCAAAGCGAAGATAGTTTGAAGATCACAGACGAAAATTACTACAAGCTTGTTTCGCTTAATTTTGTAATTTTAAATTACGATACTTTGGTGCTGCAAAATTATCGTAGATAAAAAGATCAAGCAATCTTTCTCGAACGTTTGAATTTTATGACCAGTTTCTATGCATTTTCGCGGCACAAAATATCCCATAAATCCATAAAACTTTCCCCTCTATTTATACTTTTAAACTACATACTTGAAAGTGTTTTGATGAATTTTTGCAGAATTTTTTACATGTTTAAAATACGCGCAAGTCATGCGAAATCTAAGCGGTATACTAAACGGTATCTTTAATAGGTTTAGTATTAGTAAGGCGTATCTCAAAAAAAAAAAAAAAAAAAAAAATTCCTTCGGTCTAAAGATATAATATCGTGACGAATAATTTACTTACGGCTTTCGACGTTAAATATCGAGAACCCGATAATTAAACAGTCAGCTTTGCGCAATATAAGATTTGTTTACCGCAAGTATTGCGGTAATATAGTCGTCTCGGAAAGTAAGTTAACGCTCGTGCTAAAAGCTTACACGTAAAACAAAGAGTTGACTCACTTTCCGAGAACTTACCGTACGTTTACTTCACGGCACACTGAATTAACGAACTCGATCGATCGATTAGCTGCCCTATCGCGTAAGAAAAACCGAAACGATGTGATTTTGTCGTGTTTTTCCCTTGTGATCTTCGTACCGGAGTGAAATTCGACGTTGTATATTATCAACGTATCGTTATTTGGACACTATTGGCCGTAAGTAATATTAGGACATCCGCTGTTATTTCTTTTATTTTCTAGTTTAGATAACGTGACATTGTTACGATCCTGCTGTTCCATTCGCATCCTATCTATTACGATTATTCAAACGTAAAATATCCGATAAAATAGAATTTGTTAGAGTTGTTCGATAAATGTAGCGAATAGATGCCCTAATATCTCTATAGCCAGCAGTGTACGTAATTTGCTATTTAAAAGATGATTAAACCGGCTGTGCTACGTCCCACGATACATAATCTGTGATATTTATTTGAAGAATTTAATCCTTTGTTTTGTATGTAATATCGGTATATGTAAGTATATCACGAGGCACGTTCGTCCGCTTTCGATTCGAATCATGCTTTCGATTTAATAAAGGCAGATTATATTTGTAGATTAGTAGACTAGTCTGAATTTTCAATTCACTTTTCAATTCACAGTTCTTCCGACCGAGGATCATTAAGTACAAATCACCCATAGTATTATAATATTTGACATTCAACAACCTGTTACAGCAGGGTTACAGGACAATGCTGGTTCAAGCGGCTGTCGGAAGGATCATAACGTAAGACTCTGATTACCGAAATTCGTAAGAGAGCGCCATCGAGATTGGCCGAATATTCGAATAAAGGAATATTCTCGTTTTTCCCTCTACCAATTATTTGACATTATACGTTATATATACGTATATAAATAGCAGAAGAGATAATACGAGCGGCGATACCAAAGGTTAGAATGTAACATTAGGTCGACGGAAAAATTCCATCGCTCTTCTAAGAACTAATCGGCGTATTAATAACTGAATTATATTCGTTTTAAAGCGTTTCGTTTAAAGCGTATCCTCTATTTCGTATTTTTATCAGCAATCAGCCACATGGTTAAAGGGTCAGAACATCGTCAATTCGTTTTACAGTATCGAGATGTAACACGATTGCGACTTAACGCGGTAACGTACAACGTGTAAGGCAAGAGGAAAAACGTGAAGTCGCTTAAACGTTAATCAAATGAAACCAAGATTCGATGCTTCGTCGTTGTTCTTATCCTCGTTCGGTGAGTGACGATCGGAAACAAAGGAAAAAAAAAACAGAAAAGAAAGGAAGAAAAAGAAAAAGAACAGGATGTTCAAGTATGTAAACGACAATAGCGGTCAAGAACAATTATTTTATTAGTTCGATTCGATTAATTAGGTAATTGTTAATCGTAATTGGCAACCGTGCGTGAGTTTAGGTGAGACGTGGTGAACGATGGTGGTGATGGTGAAAGTACGAAAGAGCGTGTGACGTTGTTTCATTCTGTTTTCTTGTAGCGGCCGATAATGTTATATACTCGTGTGTGTGTGTGTGTGTTTGTTTGTTTGTTTGTTTGTTTGTGCGCGCGCGCGTGTGTGTATATACACGTATATATAGGAGAAAAATATGTATACAAATATATGTATGTATAAATATATCAGATGGTCGTTTGAAACAGAATGTGCCGAGCTACGAGCGTAGGGCATTGATAATAAAATTTTAAGAAAAGTTATCCGTGGGTTTGTTTATTCGTCCATATGCGAATAATAAAAAGAAAGCAACGAGCGTTAACATTTTATAAACAGAAACTAAGACGGTAAAACTTTCAAATCGTAGAAAGTTCGAAAGCAAAATTTCCACGTCGAATGTACAACACGTAAGTGGGTATAATTGTGGTTACTTATGAATGATTTCGATCCAAGTAATACGTATTTATAAGGAAGGTAAACAGCTATTGACAGGCTGTTTCGTTTATCTTAAATTGGCGGTGTAAAAAGTTGCATCGGAATAAACTAAAAAAAAAAAAAAAAAAAGAAAGAAGAAGAAAGAAAGAAAAAATGGAACCGGTTTAAACGATCGGGCTGGTAGCTAACCGATTAACCGGTTAAAAGATCGATGATAGGAGAAACCAAGTATTAAACTCGCTGTTTCCTTACTTCCATTATCTTTCGTTAGTATAACAGTGTCCAACTGGAAAGAAAATTAAAATATCGTAAAATCAAAGCTTCTTTTTTCTACTTGCGCGTGTTATTTTTACGAGCGTACAATTTTAATCAAGGCATAAACTTCGTATTACGAACGTTGCAATTCGATTCACCGAGCTTGTTTCTTCACGCTGATCCGCTCTTCGACTATTCAAACTTTATTTTCTCGATAAAACTGTTTCACGACGTTCGTCATCGAGTCTCGTTACCGATATAATCGGTAGTAATCGATCGATTTTACAATCGGGGGTACGCGTTTGAAGAAAATTCGATCGACTCAAACTATTCTACTTGCTCGCTCGCTGTCTCCGCTATCTTCGAACTATCGACTAGAACGGCGCAGGGCGTTCCGGGTTTACCAATTTCCTCGAATTCTGCCACGTGGCCGATTAAGATTTTCCAACTGCTTGCTCGAGATTCCTAAGCGCTGCTTCTAGAATACACGGAAACCTTTATTACCCGTTTCAAGCAGTTCAAACTGTCTCGCGTCCAATTCTCATGGAAGTGCATCCACCTCGATTCCACGGGAATTTGGGTCGCGTTTCACCCGAATGTCACGCAGCACCACGCTAAGAACACCTTGTCCGGCCAAGCCAGCTATTGACTCGTAGCCGAATAACCAACAGAGCATATTCTCGATCGGTTTGTACGCGTCGACGTGACACATGGCGCCAGTTACAGAAAGCGGCGGAATTTCGCGTCTAGTCAAGTCGTCTCTGGAGGCAACCCTTCTTTTGCATGCAAACAACTGGCGGCTCGCATCTGGCATTGTCGCGCGTTGCAACACGTCGCGCCGCTAGTCCATTCTAACGGTGCACGTTAAGTTGCTTTACCGTTAGTTTACCGAGGCGAAATTCCAGGCTACGCAACGTTCGAGACAAACAGGCGGACGGACAGACAGACAGACGGAAAGCTCTCGTCCGAATTGTCCTCGATTGCGGTTTTAATCCTCTTGAAATATCTACTAATATAGCTGATTTACAGCACGACGAAAGTGTATTTAGAAAAAATTTTATTTTGCCCAATTTACGAAGCGATGTCAGAGAAACGATAGAAAGAGAGAAAAAGAGAGAGAGAGAGAGAGAGAGAGAGAGAGAGCTTGTAAAAAGAAATACATCCTTAATTAGCCAAACGAGGTATGCAGTTCGAAATCATCTGTTCAAACCTGTCCACCTCTGGCGGACGTAATATCTTCACTTGGCAAACTCTGATCGCTCGATAAACGTTTAGAACGAAGTAGAGAGCCGAAGCAAACGCGAAAACGGTCATGAATAAATCGGCCGAATGGATTGGCCACCGCGCCCCTTGTTTCGTCCCGTAATCAAAATAAATATTCAAACGTGCAGCCTGTGTCGCGATCGACAAAAACGCGAACAATTTCTGGCCGAAAGGTGGGAAAAATTCATACGAGAGGAACACGTGGTTGGGTATTCGGGTCGAAAGCTGTTACGAATCGATCTCGAAAGAACTCACGCAGCTCTCTGCGCGGGTTAACCGAATCTCTTAGTCTCAACGACTAGGTTAACGAGCTCGTAACCCACATACCGCATCTGATGCTACGGTAAATTAAAGCGATTATCGTAATATCGCATCGAACTGTCGCATTTTAGCAAGTCGAATGGTCTGTGACCACCCGGTGGTTTATCGAGATATTGTTTGGCCAATTTGTCTTCTTTCCACTTCGTCCACAAAATTCTTTCCACCGAAAGACGATCCATGCGATACAACGATACAGCGTATTTGAAAGCTAAGAATAAAGAATAGACGCGAGTTTCGCAAAGAAGTTTCGTTACACACGCCATATAGGTCAGCGAGGTCACGACCCAAATTGCATTTTCACGTTAGCAAGGAAAATTCGCGCGATTAATTCGCGCAAACGGCCACCACGAGGTCGTGCAATTTCTGTTTAACGAGTTACCGAAAATTTCGAACCGACAACCGCGCGTCAACGATATTTCTTCAACGTGCCTTTCAAACCTCAAACTTGTCAACTTGACACGATGGAAATGTGTAAAACGATTCTTAAGAATCGTCGATTCGATTCAATCTATTTACGTTTATTCGATTTACCACCACTTTTTAACGTCTAACAACATTTCGTCTTCCTCTAACCAATCTTAAAGTTTTCGAACGCTATTTATAACGATATTTTATTTTATTTTATTTTATTTTATTTTATTTTATTTTATTTTCCATCTTTTAAAAGCGTTACGGCTCAACCTTTAAAATTATATATAATGCCGGAGGCAGTGCGAGCGAGATAATTTCCTTCAACGTTATTAGCTACGTTCGCGAACAATTTGCCTGATTTGGCACGAAATGTTTCTGCCAAGGTTTTTTGTCAAACGGACTGCTGCCTATATAAGAAATATCTACAACGATGTTTCTAGTATTGACTTACTAATTACTTATTTCTGTTAAAAACAAATTATATTATATTTATATGTACAAGAATCAACGCTCCACCAACCGATGCCAATATTTCTCTTTTTCAACCTTTCCGATCGTCTCTTCGATCGAAGAGATTACATTAAATAGGTCAAATTACACGCAAAGAGAGAGAAACGAAAACCTAAAGAAAGATACAAAGATTATCGCTCTTCTCACCTCTATCCTCACCGGCTATTCCAACTCTGAGAAACTATCGTACTTATCATCTTTGCAACTACAATATTCCAACGTTATAACTGTGACGCCTATGTTCGATCTGTCGAACTCCGACTTCCACCAACTTGAGAATTCAATGAACTTACAGTCGTGCCATACGCTTCAAGTTTCCTTTACGAATTAGCTTTAAATATTTCATATAAAAAGTATTCATTCCTATTTCGTATTTCAACCGTCGGTCCGTCCATATCCATTGTAATTTTTCCTGACAGACGATGACGAAACGAATATTTTATCAATATCGTTTTTATTACGCTGTCAAAGATTCTCTATGCTCGAAATATGCTCGATCAAAATATCGGTCGTAGTTAAACATATAGTGTACGTGGTGAAGATTGTCAGTAGATTGTCAATACAGGTAAACGAGTGGATAAATCAAAATTAGAATCGCCACTTTGAACGGAACTATTCTTATCGACTGAAGACTAAATGGAATTCTGCGAAGAAGGTTATCAAACTGTAATCACCGACCAAACGTTCTTAGTAATCGATAAAAGCTGATATTATTATCTAATATGGAAAATTTCACGTTTCTTGCTTGTCGATAAGTGGTAAATTACCAACGATTATGTAGCCATCGTTGATTATTGACCAAGGATAAGATGTATCATAGGAGATAACAATAAATGACAATATAATAATAATAATAATAATAATAATAATATAAATAACAACAAAATAACAATAAGAAAAACAGATAGATATAACAGGCAGTAAAAGTTAGAAAGCAAGTGATTTTATAATAATCGGTTTTTCTCTCATCTTAATATTCAAATCAAATTTTCAATTTTTAATTCAGTTCAAACTAAATTACTTAATATTCTTGCTGTCAATTTTCCTAGTTTTGCCTAAAAAGATACAAATGATTCTCTATTTCTCCAAAAATTTATCAAGAGTACTTTTTTTTCTTCTTCCAAATCCAACTCTAATCCAATAAACGAGTTTCCTTGAAATTTACCAATTTACAGAAAACACATCCCAGTTACACGTTTAAATATCTCATAGTATCTTATATATGTATGGCAAAGGCTCAAAAAAAAAAAAAAAAAACAAAAGAAGATCAGACTCAGGTGTACGTTATAAGGGAACGAACGTACGGAATTACCTAATACGCGAAATTAGCAAGAAGCATTGTCAGAGATCTAATTTCATAATTCTTGTGTTCAGCAAGTATCGCACAATGTTCGTTTCAATGAACTGCGCGAGAGACTGTGATTTCGATTGACATGACGCAGAAAACGACGTGACTGGCAAGTGTTATCTTAACTCTCACGATTATGTTTATATTTCAGGGAAACCTAAGTATTCTAAAAAATATACAACACTAAAAATTTTCTTAAAAAAGTTCTGACAAATGCGGCATCGTACTCTAGCAACGTTATCGTAGATTGTAGATTATTCAATACGTTTTGCATATGTTGGACATTTTTATCTCATAAATCAGTGTTAAAACTTTAAAATTTTGTTTCACGATTTTCCAACACTGTTTCAATAGAAAATTCGTTTAGCAACGAAGCTTCAAAGTTTGTTTACTTATTGATCGTCTTAATTAATAAAAAATTATCAGGAAAATACAGAGACACTTACATTCTTGAATTCTTGGAGAAGCTGGATCCTCTTGGCACAAACTGACTCTAATACCGTATAATTTAAATGAAATTGAGCATCTAAGCAAAAATAAATACATACAAAAAGAAAGAAAATTAACACGTCTGTGAACGATCGACTAGCAAACGCTGACTCTAATTTCACGTATGGGATTAATTTGAGTTAAAGAATATCGTAAATTTCAAATGAATGTGTACGTAAAGTCAAAACAATCGCTTAATTGTATACCAAATCACCGTAAAATGAAACCGTAACTGAAATGAAAACGTAATTTCAATTTTGAAAGTAGCCAGTATAAGATATCGATAACTCTAACCTCTAAATACACAATCAAAAAAGGAGAAACAGAAGATAGTTGCAAAAGCTACTTAATTCCGAAATATAATGTTCAACAAGTTATTAGATATATAAATACAATTAATAATAACAATATTAACGATGTAACTAGTACCGATAGTAACAAAATAGTAACGGAAATATTACACAGTCAATATGTCACGCACCTCGGTAACCACTAATCTCTCCCGCTACCGCTATAATACCGATATAACACATTCTTGCTTTTGCGACTCTAACCTACTCCAGTAAATTCGTAAGATCTTGTAACATTAAAGCTATATCGAAAGAACCTTTAAATCTATATTATAGAAATCTTATAAATGGATGAGAACAGGAATAAAGGATTTTAATTATTTGAAAAGTTCAATCTGTTCATGTCAAACTTTGTTCGTGTATCATCTTTAAAATTCCAAAGGGAACGCGTTTGTTATGAAGCGTTTCAAGTGGCGCTGCACTTCTGCAATGCCAAAACTACGATTACATAATTCAAATTCAAGTTCGACATGTTATAAATAAATATACTATGAATATTCCAAATTTATTGTACACAGCATAACTGAACAATGTATACCGATAAATTGAATAAAACGAAAGCCATATAACTATCAATCTATGGTTGTAACGTTTAGGTACATCTATCTATCACAATCGATAAATTACCAGCCTATCCATTATTTTAAGCCATTTTTGGCGGCCATTATTATACGTCACGAAATCCAAGAGTCCAGTTTCCGGTTGTGAATGTAAATGTTGGGCACGCGCGTCGCGTAAATTCGTGAAATTTTACAAAAACTATGACAAATTCGGTAATTAATAATCCGCAATTCTATGAAACTCGTGCATCATAATGCGTGTATTCCATATGATAGCCTTGTGACACGATGATTGTTAAAAATACGAATTTAAACGAGTAGGAAGTGATTATGTGACAACGGTCGTTCGACGCCATATGTACAATTAACGTTTTAAACTGGTTACGTGACTTCTACCGAAGATAGAAGGAAAATTTTAGGTAAGCTCGTTTCATATTTGCCATTCGGAACATTCAATTTAAGCGCAAACAGTGACAACAAAGCAGCACAGAAACTCGAATAATATTTGTTTTACTTTGTGAGGAATGTAAAATATTGAAAAATGTAATTCATGTTACGTCACTTGATGAACTTGTCGAAAGACTATTCCCCTACCGATTTTGGTTAATTTTGAATATATTATCGGGGCGAGACTGTGAGAAACGCCTGTTATAAGTATTATAAACTCGGTAAAAAATGAATATCACCAATGTATTTTGCGTTTAGATTAGGTTTTGTCGATCTAGAAGTTTCCAAGACATTTACTTATTTAAATCCGTAAAGTACGTTACAAAGATAAAGCGATCAATGGCTGACGAATGTAAACAGATCGCCAAGCGGCGAACGTGTCGTCTATGTTTGGGTTATATCGCAGATACACATATATTGGCAGGATTCGGTGTCCAGTACCGACAGCTTTTGGCGAATATGTTGGAAACTAGAGCCGGCAAACGGTTACGTGTATAGCAAAAGGTTGTTCAGAAACACGCCCCTGCCAACAAGTTAAGAAATCATCGAGATCGTCGAGGGAGTAGTCTTCCGACAAGTAGACCCATCATTTTGGTAGACATTTCACAGATTACAAACGGTAATTCCGATTACCAGTATGCAATATTATATAAGATTTTTCAAAGATTCCCGCTAATAATAAGGTGACAAAGAAATATTTCGTTCATGTGTCAACTATGTTACGTCATGTATGATTTTATTTAAATGTCGAAATATTCAAAGGCAATATATATATATATATATATATATATATATATATATATATATATATTAAGTGAGAATTTTGTATATTTGTTATATAAATTTGTTCATTTATTTCAAAAGTTAACGGTATTTTAATCTTACATCGTAATATGAAATATCGTTAAAACTTTCACGTAGATCTAATTTGAAACTTGCTAATTTCATTAAAAATATTCTGAATGCTAATTAAAGTTTAAAGATCGAAGTTCCCCCTGGATCACAATCCACTGCATTGTTATAACGAATTAAGATTTCGAATATTTTCGTTGAAACTTGGATTCAGTTCAAACCGAATGTTTTTAGAGAGAGAGAGAGAGTTAATATTCAAAGTTTTGTAGAACTATGTCGAATTTTAAAGGATCGTCATCAAACGCTGGAGTTTAAAATCTGACCTTACACATTTTCAATGTCTGTTCTTCGCATGTTATTACTGTGTCAAAGCATATTCGATCCTTGATACCGAAACACTTTACATTTCGAATTCGTTACATTAGGTGCATACTTAGCATCGATCTTCTATTAAAATGCATTTGCATCTTGAATGATCAGCGACGCTAACTTCGACCATGTATCTTAGAAAGTCAGGTACATATTAGCCCTTTCAGTAAATAATGATTCAATATTTGAATTATTTGAAACGAAACGTATCTATAGGAAAGTTTAACAAATTGTATTTATGTTTGTAAATCTTGTTTCATTGTACGTCTTAGTGATGTTAAGCAACAGTAGATTTTTTTTTTAGATGTAGAAATACTAAAATATCAGTACAAAGTCTTAACATCTATAAATATGAAACTCCGGTAATCCAATTAAAAATTATGTAAATGCAAGGATTAGTAGCATCTATGTAAAATTATCTATATAAAAATCTATATAAAATATAAAAATATATTATAACATTAAGAAAGCCAACGAGATCAATAATCTAATTATTAATCTATACATTATGTATATGTATGTATATGCATATGCGTAAGAGTATAAAATTAGAAGAAAATCAGAACAAAATCAAATAAAAAATGTGAAATGTTAAATTAAACGAACTTTTCGGAATACGACCGATAGATTCATTTCGTGGCAGTTGGTCTCGAGTTGGATTCGAGTTGACAAGGTCAACGTTGCAGGCGGGGGTTGACGATGGCATCGATTATGCACTGGTGACCCTGATTCTGCACGAAGCAGCGCTGACTTTGCCAATGACGAGGCTAATCGAGAAGAGGGTTAGGTCCATTGCCAGCGAGCCGACTCGTTCTCGTGCAGCAACTGCATCCAACTTCTCTCGTATTCGTATTCCAGGGTTGCGGTCGTTCAACGCGCAGTTCCGTACGTTTCCGGTTTATCGACGAGTCCTTGCAGCGAATATCAAGGATTTCGCGTGGGATGGATGTTAATAAGTTTCCGAGGAATGCCGGAATACCGGGAGTGATATTTTTAGATATCCAGAGAGATGGATTTTTTTCACGTTTAAAGACGATTCTGGTCAATTTTTTTCTCATTAAATGTCATTTCTTTCTGTGATTACATGCTGCATATTTGCAGAATGGGGTTCCGTTTTGTGATATTCTTCAGTTTGAAAAGAGTAGATATCGAATATAAATATATATATATTTTGCAGTCTCTCATCCTTTATCTTAGAATTTTACGTGTGATTAATTTCACTGTTATCCATGTTATCATACATCAACGTAACGAAATAACGAGTCATTTATTATTCAGATGATAACAGAAAAAATAACAGCATCGTTTTAATGACACTCCTCATAGCGCAGTTGATCGGCGTTAAGGGGATTATTACTGGCGAGCACAACATTTAAACTGAAAATGATCGTCGCCTCTGTTTGCACGTGAATCTGAGCGCTATTTTAACAGGACTTTGTCTGTTTGTGTGGCGAACCTTTGTTAAGCGTGAAATAGACACTACTGCTGCTACGTGCCTGCTCGGACTGGATGCCATGATGCATCCTCTGTTCTGCTTGCTTCTCTCGTTATCACACTTAAGGGACGCTGCTGATTCTTCTCCCGATTCTTGCTTAATTGACACTTTTCCTATATTTTGAACAATATCCTCGCTTTTCTTAGAATTTCTAAATATATTCACTGCTACGAGAACTTGCATCATTTTATGTTGAACGTTGAAAGATAATTTTGACCTGTAAAAAGATTTCACAATTCTCTTCGATATATAACGCCCGATATTCTCAAAGAAATTCATTATTACTCAGTGAATCGTATAATTATTACTGTATTTTCTACTAAACTAAACTAAACTAAACTAAACTAAACTAAACTAAACTAAACTAAACTAAACTAAACTAAACTAAACGAGTTTTATTTATCAAAACTTCTCAACTCTTTTACTCAGACTCTGTATCTATTACATATCTGTATACATAATAATTTTTGGCACAATTTTATTAGTACAAAGTGTTACTAGAAAATTGCTGGTTTATCTTCTATCTTTATTTCACTTGCGTATTCAAAGTGCAAGCCTTTTTGAAACGTGCTGCCTTCTATCGCATGTTTGGAAAACTAAACTAAACTAAACTTGAAATATTAACCCCTTGAAATATTATTTCCTCGAAATAATATTGTACAGTATCCTCCACATATATCATGGTTTTTGCGATGCAGATTCATAAGGATAATTCGATATTTCGTTAGAAAACATTATCGATCATTTTGAGTCACGCACAAGCATATTTCTCTCGGGTAACGTCGATTCAGTGGATCAGCGACATAGTTCATTTCCACGAATCGATTTGTCAAATATCATATTACTAGATTTTAACGTATCAGAGGATTTATAGATCGAAACGATAAAATAACGTATTATATCGTACGTCGATGGTTTAAGAAACACAGATACACGATACATATTTTCAGCTTTGATTACAACAAAACAAAATTACGTATTGCGGAAGAAATTGTACGAAAGCGTTACTCGTGCTCGTACAAGTGAAATTTCGTGAAACGGTATTTTCTCTCTAATTATAAATAATCCGGCAAACCGGCCTCAATCTTCATTGCCATGGGGAAATTGGTATAAGGTATTTTCAAAACAAAATTAACCTTAGTATTTTAATTATTTTCGAGACAATTTTGGAAATAGTGAATATCTAAATTATGTTACATGTACATATACTTGTACCTATGTATATTTATACCTTTTTTTTATTTCTTATTTCTATTAAAAATATCGCATCAATGTCTTTCGTCGAACGACTCGAGGATCTTATCTTTTTATATTTACCATGTTTCGTGTTGTTTCATTGCACGTACAAGTCGCGAAGATTCTGCGGGCCAACGGGATTTCTACCGGCGGAACGAAAAAACATCGCGGTAAAAGTTTGATGAGTTTGCAACGAAGGTAACTCATTGTCAGCCCGAGGCGGTGGAAAAACAAGCGACAAACGTAGCACACGATTTTCACCTGACGACAACTCGTTGAACTGGCAGCGAAACTTTCTCATGAAATTGAACACTCGTGAAACCGTAGATTGGTGTAGGTGATTTCTTGTAATAATATCGTGCAACTTACCTTCCAACTAAATAAGAAAGAAATAAGAAAACTGGAAAATACTGGGGATCAATTCTTCGCATGCTGAAGATTTTGGAATAAATTCTACATATATTTTAGTCGATATTTCCTATTTATATTTCGTATATAAACAACTGATTTTCTTTTCTACCTTTCTCGTATATTATACTTGTAGGAAATATCAGAGATATTTTTTAGTCGTTGCCTATTAATCGTTATTTATGCTTTGTCGTAGAAAGAAATCAAATGAACCATCACACTGATGCAAGTTGAATTCAAATACTTTTAATAATTGATAATAATTAAATATGCACATACATATATAATAATAATAATAATAATAACTATGCGAATGAAGAAAAGATATCGCAAATATAATATAATGATTTATTTACAACGAATGGATTGTACAGATGTTGATTAAACAGAAGAACGATGATCGTTTAACGCGAACTAATCACAATAACGTACTATAATCTAAACAACTCAATAGTTAATTTGCCACTCTCGTCACAGAGGATCCAACGCTCTCTCTCCCTCTCTCTCACGCGGACCTGCCTGTTCTAGCATCCCTTTGTCTTTTCTTAGGCCCATCACGCACGTGTTCCGCAACCACTCGTGGCCAGGGTCACCTAGGCCTTTTCTACGAAACTATTCAATTGAAGGACCGACGACACATTGATAGGCCCGACGGCGCCTCCGCTCTCGCGACATTGTTTATGGTTTACTCGATCTCGATCTCTTAGGCCTTTTTGTCCACCATACTACATTATAATAATACAAGAAATAATAGGTAGTATATTTGGTAATATTTGAATTATTAAAATATCCAAGTATCGATCATGCAGGTTAATTTTGACCAACAACCAGTCAATTAATTATATATACATATATTAGATACGATTTGCACGACATCCAGCTATTCGCGCTTGTAATACACTTTCTTAATAAAAGTATATTCTCTACACTAAAAGTGTTTTATCGTTAAGAAATGTTATAATATTTGCTTGATTATGTAGAGATTGTCGAGTTTAGGTATGTGAGATAGATGTAAAATGTGCGAGGAAATCAGACAGACGGATAAAAACTTACACAGCCTCGTTTCTTTTCCTTATATTTCGCACGAGTTGGCCAGTTTCAGTAGTACAAGTCTGCGATTAGTCGGATCAGCCGGGTTTCCAGGGAAAGAAGTGAGACGTAAAAGAACGAGCCAGGTAGTTTTAATCCCTGTAGGCGTTCGTCGGCCACTAAAGTCTGCAGAATGAAAAGCAGCGGAGCGGATCAGGGAGTTTGGAAAAATTGCCGGTAGGCCGCGGTCAGTCCCTACCGATCTCCCTATTTGAGGCTGCTTTATATAGAATTTTATAAATTAACTCTATAAATTAAAAATGGAGGGCCCGTGTTATCGGTAATCTGCTGATAAAAGTTCAAGATCCATTGAATATGCTCGAACTTTATCTTCTTTAAAACGAGGCCTTGAACGAAAATGTTTCGATTTATTTTCGCTAATCGTTATCAATCGAATGTCTCGGTAAGCCATTGTACAAACAAACACCGTTCGAAAACGCCTCTCCTCTTGTGAATCTCCTCTTGGACAGCATCCAGTTAAACTCGATCGCTGAAGAAAAATCATCTCGCTCGCTTTTACCAATTAACCTTGCACTTGCCAGCGCGACGCTTATCGCCGTGAAGAGGATGCCAGAATCCCTCTACCACGGCCTCTGGCCGCCGCCCCTCTTTTTCACCAACGGAATGACTTGGTGCATCGCACCTGAAACCTGAAACTCGAGGGAGGCGGCGGGTGGGTTGTTTTCGACGTCGGTGGCGCCTTCCACGGCCACTGCTCGAAGCGATCGGTGTCTTCCCGAAGCGGACAGTGCGCCCTGACCCGTTGAAACAAGCGGTTGGCCTCGTGGTACTATCCGCGATCGCGTTTCTACACAGTGTGCTCGAAACGATGAATGAAAATGTACCGTCGCCCCTACTCTTAGTGCCGCAAGGGTTAAACTTTAACGCGACCCGTTCACACACCCGATGACCTCGTGTTTACGCGTGAGTTTCAAATCCAAAGTCGTCGGTTTCACGTTTACGTTTTATATCGTTCGTAGATACATCGTGGTCCACCGCCAAACAGAACTAACAAAGTCTAAAGGGCTACTTTTCTGCTCGAGTATTCGTTCTTCGTCGTTCTAATCGAAGAGGATGACCGTGCGGTTGACCGATGTCGAAGCGAACCACAGACGTCGTCGGGAAGGTCAGTTTTCGGTTGAAACGCGGTAAAAGTGTTTCGGGGATGTTCATTTCGGGAAGGTGGCTTTGGAAGAGTGTTTTTATCGGTGTTTGGATCTCGGTATCGTTTCTGTGGCGTTGAAAAGCTGACGACTTTGACGTGGACGTTTCACTGCAGAGATAATACGGTGTTTATCGTCGAGAGGGTGAGTTTTCGAGGTTGCTTCGAGTCTTAAGCGATGTTCGTAAGAGGCTTTGGGGTTATGATTTTTATTCGTTATGGACTAGCGGGTTCTTCGCGAGACGAAGACACAAGGGTCGGTTCGAGCATTATCTCGTGCTACTAAGAAATTGTAATTTGCGAAGAAACCGTTGGTACAATGCGTTAGCGTAAATATTTTCTTGCCGAGATCGATAATGTATTTATTATACAGGGATTGTTTCAACGATTATTTGGGAAAGTGCCGTAATGATCATTTTTATTTGGGTCGGTGTTGTAACGGAAATATTTTCTTCCAAACGTAACTACTAACGTGTTCCTCGTGAAGGGGATGGATTTCAGAAGTTGCTCCATAAATTATTCTTCTCATTCCTCTTTCTTTTTTCCCTTTTTCTCATTTTCCGAGGCTGGAGAAGTTAGTGAATTCCTCGTTTTAACGAGAATATTTTTCTACACAGGTGAATACACTGATTTAAAAATTGATGGAGAAAGTAACGGCTCCGAGTCCTAACATGAACATGCTTGCACAGATAAATTAAGTACTCATCTCGTTAAAGTAAAAATCGCTTTTAGGAACAAACTTTCGAAATTGTCGACAAATTCCAATTGATAATTAATTTCATTTACCATCTTTCCGAGATTTATTGATAATAAATGCATAAACGCGGACGTTTGTACTCTGGCACCTAATACTAGCATTGACGGATTTTTTAATCCTTCGAGGCTACTTAAGGTTGGTGCCTGGTTTCCTGGCTACCTTTTCTTTCGTCTTCCTCAAATACAAGATGTCCCTTATAAAATTTTCAAATCGAAAATATATAAAGTTCGAAAAATAAAATACATTAGTTAACTTCTCGAATTATTCCAATTTATACAGTATGTCTGGCCGTTTAACAGCTAGATTCTCTGTCAGTGTATTTTACATAAGGCATAATCAAGTAAAAATGTGTTATATGATCATAGGTTGTCTGAAATTGTATTAAACGGTTATAATTAACATAGGAAATAGGAAATAGGAAATAGGAGATAGGAAATGGGTACAAAAAGGACGATATGTACTTTGATCTGCGATATTATCTCTATTTTATTTAAGCCGTAGAACTTTTATCGGCGGATAACTTTATAAAAGAGTATTAACATGTGTGGTTAAATAACGCGAGTATTTGATTGGATCATCGAGATATAATAAAATGAAAACCTTCGTTTTATTATATTAACAAATTTAATTAACAAATTTTAGAAATAAAATCATAGGACTATAAGTTCAATCTCGTATCGCTGTCGGTTTTGTATTGATAGGAACGGTGAACATTTTCAAACGTGCTATTAATGATTATGTGGATTGTAATTGTAAAACGATTCTCACCTTGCAAGCGTAATAACCGCAAGTCTATTATCTTACATCTTTGAATTTCGGCAAATTTTAATCGATACATGGAACATCTAATAATATAATATAATATAATATAATATAATATAATATAATATAATTTTAACGTGCTTCTTCTTCGTAATACATATTCCGCAGGCGATGAATTATGGGACGCTTGTTTTATAGATTTCTGTTGCCCGGTATAAGCAGGACAAAGTTGGTTCAGTTGCTTTGCCATCGATACTCGTAAAACACGATATATCTTTCCTTTCTGAGAATGCCTTGGTGTCGCAGTCGGATAAAATATGAAAGAATTATAATTTTTAGATGCTCCACCATCCAGGTACACAAACGAAGAAACGCAAACACTGTTCGAAAATTCTACGTTCAAAGTTTTACGCTCAAAGGAGAAATTTCTTACTTTTTGCACGTGTAAAACACCACGATTTTCCACTCGCGGATTGTCATTTTAAAAAAACATGTGAAACACACGGCGATGATTTTACAGGTTGTCTGGTTATTTTATTTTGTCGCGTATCGAGTATTATCTTTGCGTATAAAACATGAAATAAATACTTGCTGCACTTTCGTTCGATAACGCAAACGGAGCAAAAGATTTTCTAGTGCTAAGTTAGTTTTCGCGGTGCTTTGAAACGCGAATAAGCCTTGTTTATTCTTCGAATTTTAACGGCGCAGCTGTTAACTTTATACTTTAACCGCTAGTTGGAAATTTGAATCGGCTTTGTACCATTCCCTTTATCCGTTTCTGGATGCGACTTTAGTCTCGTGTCGATGCCGCGTCGATGCTTTCCCAATCTTTTGAAAAATAGAAAATAAAGCGGACGAAAATAACGAAAACGTATGAAATAGGCAAAAACAAAAGGTTAATAAAGCAATGAAATTAGCGATAAACAAAACATGCAAAAATATTTCGGATAAGTTATTTTAATAGAAGAAAAATTTCCATACATTTCCATGTATCCGAGTGTACGAGATCCATGTATGAGAAAATACAATATGTACTTTTACTTTTCTTTTCTTTTCTTTTCTTTTCTTTGCGTTTGACAAATAACGTTAAAGATCAAATGTATACGATATTTCGTAGTATATACTTTAATTAATATTAATTTAATATAATTAAGGAATATACAGATAAATTTCGATTAATTTTCCATTAATAAATGCTAGGGCGTTAATGATCGGTAACGCAAGATAACATAAAATATTTTATGAAACTTGTTAATTTAAGACAAATTTACGATATTTTCAGTCACACTCACCTTTCTAATTAACTCATAAGATATAAAATAAAATTGATGAAACGTAACAATGCTTTTCAGCATCAAGGAAACACCTAGATACGCGATACTTTGATTAATTTTTCATTGCCGAATATTAAAGTAGAAATTATCAGCGATATGAAACAATGAAATGAACGAATAACGTATATAACGTATCGTATAAAGCGCTTGAATTCAAGAGAAACTTGCGTTATTTATACGTATAACTGAAACATGATATTTGCAATTATTTGTCTGTCTAATCGACGAATAGAGTAAAATGGAAAATTTACACGATACGATATCTAATGATACATTTTCGTATCAAATTAGTTCATGGATTTAATCAAAGTACACGGCTGTACTTGGATACTTAAATTTCCAAATTTAATAAACGATAAATCGTCAAATTGCTATTTATTTTTTAGTTAATTGGTTTAGTTAGTTCAGAAAAGGATTAGCTGTTCGATGTTTTTTTTCTCTTCTTCCGCCGAGATTCAGTCGAGAACGTGCATCGCTTGAACAGCAATCTATGCATAAAATGACTGTGCTCGCCGTTTTAAGAAGACCTTTCGTTACTAATGGCTGTCAATAGTTTGTGGCTGGTATAGGTTTCGAGGTTAAGTGCCATTGATCCTCGATTTTTCTTCGTATGTATTTATGCACTACGAACGACAAACACAACTGTTGTCGTCTCGGAAAAACGCGACTCTGCTTCCATGAGACGAAGATGTCTTTAGTTGCTTGAAAGAAATGTACGTGTTGGACGAGTTTATAACGTGAAACAATTTTTTTAATAAGTCTCCAAGACTTTGTAGATAAGAGTAGAAATACACACTCGTTTCCAAATTGACGTTCTTTTTACTACTATAACGAAAGGATAGCGAAAGGATAGCGAAAGAACCTGCGTTTCTTCGACAACTAAATTTTACATTTTCACGAATTACTCTATAGCTGATTATGTTAATTATCTTACACGGCTAACTATTCCTTTTACAAAGGCAAAAGAAGTACAAATAACGAAAAGTACAGACAAATAAGACATAAATCTATCGTAAGTCTTCTGTAGAGTAACCTTTTTAAAATAATTGCACGCTATTGTATTAACATTATAGAACGTGCTAATACACGTGCTAATACTCCGACACACAATGACAAATTTGACAAACCCGTTGTTCGAAGATTTTATTTTACTTTATTCGTAGG
This sequence comes from Bombus cullumanus, assembly GCA_014737535.1. Taxonomy (NCBI): domain Eukaryota; kingdom Metazoa; phylum Arthropoda; class Insecta; order Hymenoptera; family Apidae; genus Bombus; species Bombus cullumanus. The sequence continues at coordinate 107,850 of JACXIX010000064.1, read as the reverse complement.
AACAAATGTGTTTGTGAATGAACGCTAGCGTCACGCTTATCGCACCTACGCGATTAAGTGAAAAGAGACACGTTTGTATACAAGGTATCCCACTATTTTCCATAGCCAAACTCTTTCGATATGTACAAGCGTTTGTTCGAAACTTTCTTCTAATTACTCTAAAATAACTAAACGACTAAAGTATTTCTTTACAACGTACGTTTTTATGCCTACAACATTTTTATGAAGAATTAAGAATCGATCGTGTCGATTACTTTGGTAGTTGTAGCGATGCGAGATTTGAAAAAAATTGCGACGAAGAGAAAATAATGCTTTAATCTGCATGATGGTCCAATTTTAAATCACCAGACGTTTATCAAAGTACTGCGATTAATATGCGCGATGAATAGGGATGAGATGAATTTCAATTTCAATCGAGTCAATTCCAATACAGAGGTTACATTTCACGGAAACTCGATTACTATTTAGCAGAGATGGTAATATTCGTTTCTGTATTTACAAAATACACATTCGGATTATGAATCCTCCTTCTGTTTTCAAATCTCCTAACGAGCGTCCGCAACCTTCGAAAATCCTACATTTATGTGTTTTAACACTTGAAAGTAAGATCATAGATGTTTGACTAGATCGATCCAACCCGTCTCTATACTTTATTATTCTCTTTATTATTATCATTTTCTTTTACGACGTTACGTATACGTAACGTGCATAGGACTACGTAACGTACGCAGCAGATTAAAATCAGTTGCCGCATCGGTCGAATATCTACGTTACGTCTTCGCACGCATACATCTGCTTCGCATAATAAATTACTCAGTTGGCCGAGTATGTATTTCGTTGATCGTTCTTGGTGGCTCGATTGTATGTACGTATTATATGTGTCGTATTATATATTTGATAAGATCAACGAATAAATATATGTTCTACTTTTCTTTCTCGCAAGATTCGAAGTTGTACGGTTGTAATTGTACGAAAAGGAAAATGGAAAAGAACTAGAACGTTTATCTTGGATTAAAACGGAACGGAGTGAAATGCTGTTTCGTCCCGCGTCGTTTTCACTCGCAGAAGTAAATTGCCTTGGGCTCGAATGCTTTAAAATTGAAATTGAATTTTCGCTAGGTCGACGTTAATTAACATCCTGTTCATTTCGTCTAACCAGCAGCCACCCTATTTTTCGCGCAAGAAAGAAAAAAAAATGGATTTGGAGTAAATTGTGTCGTTTGCTACATACGTATGCCCGCTGAATCCGGAAGAAGCATGCAACGACTATGTTCCGTTTTCGCAGTTTACTCTATTTTTTCATTTTTCCCTGCCTTTTCAAGAGTCATCAGTTCGGTTTCAGTCATTTTAGATGTTCTTCTTCTTGCTCGAAATATTTTACTAAGAAAATTGCGATATCTCGTTCTTATTCGACTACCGCGAATTATTTAGTATTTCGTAGCTTTCTAATTACTATAACGATTTATATGTACGCGAAGAATTTTTTCATCTCAAGTTTCTCAAGATGGACGGATGCCTTTACCAATATATATCCGAAATTCTATAAAATTACAGTTGAAGCACCCTTATCTGCCCATACTTTCCAGTTTATTGTAATTATTACTGTAATTACTATATTTAACTTTGCTAACTATATCTAACTTGGTTAATTATACTAGCTAGTAAAACTCGAGGAATTTAAGAATTAATTATATTATGCGATGAAAGCGCCACGGATGCGTATCGCATCAAGAGTAGTCTCTCGAAGTTTGTCCAACGTTCCATCCTCTAGCCCGAAACTTGGGCTGTATCTACATATCCATTTAACCCATTAATTTTACTCATCTCCATATCCCATTTATCAGAAGCAATCGCGCTTTATCTGAAAATCAATTCATCACATTCTACGTATCGTGCCATACCGTCTACCGTACCATCATCCAGCTTTACGAGTCAATCGAGCAGGAGGTGATAGTGGATGACGAAAGAAACGTTTCGAACGCCTCACAACGAACAAATTGGATTACATTGACTATTTTTGAATAATGCGCTGCGATTTCTCCCTATACTTGGAGGGATATTTTTCAGAGTTGCCCTAAAATGTCAAGCGTATACAAAATTGTCTATTGATAAGAAAGAATAGTTTTAACCGTTTTAATTTAAATAAAACTTCTAAATAAAGTACGTCTAGCCGGGGCAAATCGCTCCTAATGGAACGTAGGTAAGCAGGAGGTAAAACGCGTAAAGGTCGCGAATCTAGACGAGGGTTCCGGCATTGGCCATCGTGGAACGTGGCCATCGGGGTGAAATCGGTGAAATTGTTCCACGATATAACCCTTCTATATCGCGAATAATTTTTATCGATCGGCACACATTTCGTCTCGTTTCTTTTCTCGTGCCCTTGTGTCCTCGTGTCCACGTGTCGCGTGAGTGACGCGTTCCGTTCAGTTTCCACGCTTCATCTCTGTTCGCTTCGACCCCTCTCGGCCCGCCAGACAGTGATCCTACGGTCGCGAGATTGGATTTTTCACGATTTATAACCGCATCGATTAAAAGTTTGACCGAGTTTGAGTTCACCAGCGGGCTTTTAAACGTTGTCGAACACCGTTGGAATCGTTTGCGGCCATGGTTTCCAATATAAGCCAAATTTCACGCAATCCTTGACATTCGTTGATATCAGTTTCGCAATTGAAAGCGATTTATATCTTCTAATAGAGATACTGTTTCACGCGTATCGCGCGTAGATACGCGTAGATGTACAGATCTTGTACACATCGGTCTCTCGATCTATGTAGTTTTCGATACACGGATCCACGTGTATCAAAATAGCAGTACCGATATTGGATGCTCGAGTTTTACTTCTTATATATCCTTATAGTACAGCGACTACTCGGCAAGTAATTGAAACTAATATTTAGATTTTTGCGCGAACAAGCCGTGTTTAGCGAAACACCTATTTCCGCTGCCTATCCAAAGTGTCCAATCGTCGCACGACGAAAGAATTTCTCTCGGCGTTAACTGTTGCTTGGAAGACGTTAACCCGGTTCTCAGTTTAACACGAGCCTATGGATGGATGGTCCATGGCCATGTCGTTTGTAATTAAAGAGCAGCAGCCCGGAATTCGCCTCTCTCTTTCGTTATATCCGCTGACACGTGGAACGAAGCGCCTCCTCGTCACCATGGGACGAGGAAAAGTATTTCATCGCCAGGCCGGGCGCCACGTAATTCCGACGGCCCTCTTGTAATCTTCTTAGCAAATAGCTCCATCTTGGCGCAATCGCTTTTTAACTAGAAGCTACGGCTCGACCAGCTATCGAACCAACTTTTCCTCGGCTATAGCGTCTCCGTTTCGCAGCGAGGTCCTCGAGATTTCTCGTAGATTTCTCATCGATGAAATCTGTAACCGAGAGTCCACGAAGTGTGAATTTGTCGTTTACATGGAGTTGGCATTCGTACCTTGTTGGATTGCTTTCTCACACCTAAAGGCCGATACGTCTTTGTTCGATTGTACGAGCTTTTAATAGTAGCGTTTGTAGCGAAAGTATGTTCCACTAAGAAATTAAGAGAAGATCTCGAGCGAAAGAAGGAGTTGTTAAGGATATTAGGACATTTAGATAATTTTACATGGGCAATCTGTCCAGAGAAATAAGAATAATTTGAATAACTTTGTGAGATTTTTTACTTTTTAAATAACTTTCTTTATATCCATCGAATATTTGGTAATATTATATATGGTAATTAAGAAATTTTATCCAAAACTTTTCATCGTTCTAGTCGCTAGAGATAGATGGAACAATTACCAAACTTGCAACGAACATAACTGTTCGACTGTAATTTATCGACTGCATATGTCTGAATTGCAGGAACTAGGCTGCGAATCAGAAGCAAACGGCATTAGGATAAAACCTTGTTCCAGCCATCGTTTAACTCGACAAGTTGTCACGCGACTGTGTAACGCGAATTCTAATGTTGTACAGTGGAGCGCGTGTGATCGTCGTGAAATTAAACGTGGAACTCGACGAGAAAATGACGCTTCGTTAAGGAAACGGAGACGTTCGAGCGAAAATCTTGCAACGAAGAACGCTGGAAAACGCTTTGGTCAACGATGGACTGGATTCAACGATCGTGGTCGATCGGCACGAGTACACAGCCATTGAGCAGGATCCTCTGTCGTACCGGTAATCGTATAAAAACACCTGCTGCCCAAAGAAGATCTCACTCGAGGGCCCAGAAGGTACGTCTACTATCCATCGAGGAGTATCCTGAATAACGAAATCGATATCGACGCTCTTAAACGCTCCATGGCAAAAACGAGCGTTGTACGCTTAACCAACGGGAGAGAAAAAAAGCCGAGAAAATTCACGTACCGTTGATCGATTCGCCGGAAGCGCAGAATCGATACGAACACCCTTCTATACTGTCTATGTATCCATCGGCCTCAGATCGAAGTGGAAAAAGGCAGGGGCAGTTAATCGACGGTAGCAGATGAAAAAGCAGAAAGAGAAACAGAAGTAACCGAAAAGCTATACAGGAATACGCGGTATCTCTGTCCTAAATTGACAGATTATAGGCTATTGCGATAGGGTATCGTAAGGCTGAATTCGGATAAGAGGCGAGCATGGTCCGCATGGGCAGGCGGCATTCTTCACGGCCATGACCGAGTGAAGTAGCCGGGGATCGTCAGACACGTGGTCCACCATGTTGAACGTAATGGCAGCGGTGACGACAAGTCTACCTAGCCGAGTAGATCCGACACCGACATCTTCCAGTAATACCAGCGCCACATCGAGCACCGCGCCGAATAACGTGACGTCAGTTCCTGTGGAGAATCCAACGGTTGAAAATCTACCCGAGAACGTGAACGTGTTCGTAGTTGTGATCAAAGGTATCATTATGGGCAGCATCATCACGACGGCAGTGTTAGGTAACGCTTTGGTGATCGCCAGCGTGAGAAGGCACAGAAGATTGCGCGTGGTAACGAACTGTTACGTGGTGAGCTTGGCAGCGGCTGACCTCTTGGTGGCCATGTGCGCGATGACGTTTAACGCCTCGGCTGAATTGTCCGGAGGCAAATGGTTGTTCGGTCGGTTCATGTGCGACGTGTGGAACTCGTTGGACGTTTACTTCTCCACGGCCTCGATACTTCACCTGTGCTGCATCAGCGTCGATAGATATTACGCTATTGTCAGCCCGCTCGAGTATACAGTGATCATGAGACAAGGGACGGTGGGATGTATGCTGGGTAGTGCATGGATTTTACCGGCTTTGATCAGCTTCATACCGATCTTCATGGGTTGGTACACCACGCAGGAACATTTGGATTACATGGTGAAAAATCCGCAGGTAAGCTCGATATTCTTAACGATTCCACGATTCTTCGATTACTATCCTGTGAACATCGTTCCTTTGGATTCTCCTAATTTTCTATCCTTTTTCATATATTTCAATATGATCAATATGATCTCCGACTAGGAAATTTCTCGTGTTTTCTAACCGTTTGAATAATCGTTACACGCAATAAACTTAATAAGTTTGCGAAACATCAACAACGAGAGTTTTCTATATAAGGATAATGCGCGAAAGTAATACATTTTGTACAACGATCGTTCATTCGCATAATGCAAGATGAATCTTCCGGTCAACAACTAGATTCCGTAACGTGTCTAATAAGCGTTCTAACCTCTATAGGAAATTGTGAATACCGACTATAATTCCTCGGGGATAAGAGGATTTGCGCAAGAGGCTTTTCCCTAATTTGCATACGCATATGTTACGGTCAAATCGACCAATCACGTCCTTGACGTGGTCCACGTAACTTGCACTGTTGTTTCCTTGATTGGCTAATTTGGTTATGTATAGCGGTCGATGCATCATGGGAACACCGTCGTGAACGCCCATTGTAAATACAGAAGTTGCGGCGATTCAATGCCGGAATATTGAATTTACAGTAGGAAGGATCAATCGTCGTTTGCTCTCAGCTCGTTTATTCGTGGCTTTGCCAACAGGTTTACAAACTCTATATTCTTCCATCGGTCACAGGTTATCCAAAACGATATGCCTCCTTTTTAGATCGTCAGCAGCTATATCTAACGCAATTTCTAACATTAGATTAGAATCGAAGATTACAGTCGAAACGATTGTACGAAAAGCTTGTAGGTGGGAAAAATGCACAGAACTAGAAATATCCAAGGCAACAACCGATTATACAATGTCTTACGTTATCTAGGCGCGTGTCGTTGAAGAAAGGAATCGCTCCATTTTTAAACTCTTGTATAGCTGAATGTCCCGTTTGTTATCTTTCATTTTCTCCAGGCGTAACCGTTTTCTTACGCGATCGTTATAAATGGAAATCTCTACTCTCTCTTATTCGAACGATCGTATCGCGTTTAAGGTAGAGATTATTCGGGTAAAGTAACGCTTCTCGAATGGAAATTGCATTATAAAAATAGAATCGTTCGTTAATCTAATGCAACGATTCCCGTATTCGTGATAAAAATGTCGAGTGTCCATGCCTGTTTCGCTAGCTGGCTGGCTGGCTGGCTGGCTGGCTGGCTGGCTGGCTGGCTGGCTGGCTGGCTGGCTGGACAAATCCAATTTAAGAGTATCTTCAGCCGGCTGTAATAAAAATAAACCACCGTGATATCGACGAGTCGATGCTCCATTTGCAGTTGTAGTATAATTGGACGGGAGAATTCCTACCGCTAGTATTAAATTGCAGTTTCCGGTTTCGTGGAGCGCTAAACTTTTCAATGCTACGCACTCAAACATTTCTGATTACATGACAGAATCGATACGTATACCGGATTCGTTGTTATCGTTATCGTCTTTAAACAGTAATATCTCTAACGTTTTCTACAAAATTATTAAAATCTCGATTCAATCGCTCGATAACTCTACGCACGATTATTTAAGGAACCGAACAGTTGGAAATTTGTAAGATCGCTGTTTCTCAAAATTAATCGAGGAATTCGTGGGTCAGTGCGCATGGAGAATCACGGAATCGGAGTTTAGTTTCAGATAGTTACTTAACTATTCGATTGCTTATTTAACAAATAAATAAATATTTACAAATGAAATTGTATCGTGCATTCCTCTATTTCCTTGCTGCATATAAACATCTCTATTAGTGGAAATTGCTAATAATGTTAAAATTGTGTGAGCAAAATGTTGAGCGCATATCTAGTTGTTGTGCGAAAAATCCAATTTTTAAATAATTACAATTTATTTTTCAACGAATTATTGCAATTATTCCGAACTGCAACAATTCATAATTCCGTGTAACAACGTCATTTAACAAGGTTATCGCAAATACGATCCCTCTCGTTAATCGTCTGCTCAAAGATTAAAATAGCGTATTTTCTTTAATTAACGCTAACTCGAAGCGCGATTAGTCGGAGATTGGCTTCGTTATTACACGACTTTAATGCAACTTAAGAATAATACGATACATTGTTTCAAAATGAAGTTTACGTAAGCGCGGGGAAAGGTTTCATCTCGTTATACCGCAGGTTTTAACATAAATTCCGTCATGCACGACGGAAAATGCCATCGTCAGGCAAAATTGAATCGAAAATGTCGCTTTAGCTCTTGGTAAAAAATCAAAACTAAGCGATCCAATAGTCTTTTTCCACCATTATGTTTTGTGCGTTGCGATACATTTTTCAGCTTGCCAATGTTTCCAATATGCCAATACCGAAAAGATGATCTAAGGTTCAGTTTACTTTCAAATAGGAAAACATTACTTTTCTTTGCTTCACTCTGATACACGTCATGACGTAAATTGCGAACTTTCGTTTATGCGTATGTATTATAAAACGCGCGCTATGACTCGCACACAAGTATTTTACCGATCTTTTGTTAGCTGTTAAATCATGTTTCAAAGTATTACGAAAACACAGAAACGTTTGTTGAAATATTGCGAAACGCGAAATCGAATTGCTTTCAACATGTACGATTCAAACTGTATTTTGTTCGTTTGAATTTTGCGAAAGCCAAATGTTCTCCTTGTTTCGCGCTAATTTGGTCAAGTTAATACGTACGAAGCGAAATGTTGCACTTTGGGACGTTAGACGTTGTCTTGAGAATAGTTATCGTGCCGGTTAAGAGAAAAATAAATCGCAGCTCTTTGAATAAAATAGTACGCGACAATCAGCTATCTGCAATAAAGACGAACGAGAAGTTGAAATGCTGGTATTAAAAGAATAAAAGAAAATAATTGTTTCAGTGAGAAAGTAACTATAAAGAAAATACAACGATACTTTTGTCGAGAAACATGCTAAATTCTATGCTAAATATAATTTTTGTACGACTGGTTATATTATATAAGCTTGTAAAAGACTGTTGCAAGATAGAACTGTTGCATCAATCGATAGATTCAACTAATCTAATACATTTTTTTACAACAAACTCTCAGAAAATTATTCATACCTCGTTTCTATCGGAAAATCTTTGCTCCTAGCACTTACATCGTTTAAGTTTCACTTTAACTCGTCGAGTTCTAACTAACTTGAGGATATTGGTAAGCCGGGTAACGAGTTCACTCGTCTTTCCTAGATAACGAGTTAATAGGCCACCGTGTAATTTATCCTGTTCGTCAATCCCGTCATCCCACGGGAGCTGCAACCTGGAAGCTGTAGCTTGTAGGCTCTAGCGTTGATTACACAGGCGACATAGGCGACATAGGCGAAAGCCTCGGGAATCATAAGTGTTCTGACTCTAGGGAATAGTCACTGCTGAGAACACGCGAATCGTTGCAGCTTTTCCGTATAAAGTCCACTTATGCATAAAACTGTAACGGCATACATCGTTTCGCTTAAGGCAAACCACGATATTTCTGTCGTTCGGTTAGCAACTTTAACCGGATTCGCGATCTTACCAGTTTCGCTTGTTTCGATTAAAAAACGAACCTCTGTATTTCATCTTTTATATGTTTATTTCGAATCTATGTGTAAAGTGTCTATCGATAAAGTGTAATATTCGTTAAGAAACGTATAAAGCGAGCAACTTGGTTACCTTTACAACAAAGAAACCTAATAAACGATAAAAGTGCGCTTAAGCCGAACGAGCGAGAAATAGAACGAGAGCAAGAGTATTCCTCGCGCTGATTTATCGCGTAAACGGTTATCAAGCAACCTGTTCGTAAATTACGTTCATTTATGATAAGAGCATATAACAAATAATTGATTTTGTTGCGAGAGTAGTATCACTTTCCGCTACTACTATCGAAAGACGCGATGAAAGTATCTTCGAAAGTTCGCTCGTCCTCGTCGAGTCTCGGACAACCTAATTCGTGGTCAGTTCTCCACTTTGAAACGATCGTTTGTCAGGCGTGGTCGATCAGGTTAAAGTCGCAAGGGATCGTAGAGCGGGCGATACAGCGTATTGGTGTCGTTGCAGGTCTGCTCGTTTGTGGTGAATCGGCCGTACGCTGTGATCAGCTCGTGCGTCTCCTTCTGGATCCCTGGCTTGGTGATGATAGTGATGTACTGTAAGATCTACAAGGAGGCGGTCAGACAGAGAAAGGCGCTCAGCAGGACGTCCAGCAACATCGTGCTAAACAGCGTGCATCATCACAGGTCCTCGACCAGACAACACCATCATCAGCAGATGCTGCTTCAAGCGGCGGCCGAAACCGGTGAGTTTGCACTATTACACGTATAACGTTTTAGCGTAGGTAACGTTAGTTCCGCTTCCGCTTCCGCTTCCGCTTCCTGTTCCCGTGTTTCCATGGCTAAAATGGAAACATGTGCCTGTTATCTCAGAGAAATCATTCGCTTCGTAACAATCATGGTTTCTTCGGTTCTTTCTTTTTCACCATCCACGTCCTCCTCCCCCCCAAATAGTACGAAATATATAACAGGTTTCTTTGGGCATAGTCTGTGTTCAAATATTTTAAACGAATCGATCCTTTCTAACGATTAGAAAAATTGACCCATGATATCGAATCCGTTATAGCGATTCGTAAGGCGATCGACCAAAGTGATTAATCGAAAGAATAAATATTTCAACAGTATAATAACGTGAAAATAGATTTAAGAAAGGCGAGCTCCAAACATTTTCGCAAAAATTATGGCATAATCTTGCAGTGGTGTGTGCGTGAACGAGTTTCTCAAAGAGCGTGGTTTCCAGTTGCCGAACAACGCTGACGTGACACGACGTAAAATGAGACGGGGATCGGGGAAGGCGCGGTTTGCCGGAAACTAGATTTTCTTTCTTCGACATTCGCCATTTCTGGCACGAGCCGCAGTAACTCTGCGCGCGGCATTACACCTTAAAACCAGATAAGAGGATTTCGTGGGAGCATCCGTTGCTTTCTTTTTCGTTCTTGCGAAGGTTTGCAATGGCGACGCAAAGACACATAGCTGTAACATAGATAAAAAGCTGGAGAAGCGACATGGAAATAGGAAGAGGCCCCTTGTACCCTCGTCTAATGACGTAGAGTAAATAAAGTAGAAGGCTCGTTCGTAGAGTAACTACGCGAGTATAATTGTACGCGTCGGAACAATGGCGGGCTGTGAACTGATTGACGGAGGAAAGGAGTTGCAGACCGGACAGACAGATCGCAAAGCGCGCGACTATCAAGGGACTGTCCCTTCTAGATATGACTCAATATCGCGACTTTATGTCGTCTCCGACATAATAAAGGTCACACCACGACCCTTGAACTTCGTAAGACGGTAGACGCCCGTACGCTACGGCTGACCGTGCGTATGCGGTTTTGTCGCGTCCGACGGTTGGACCACGATCTTCGCTTTACGTCGGATGTAAGACAACAGCTCTTGAGGATGATTGTTCGGTGGCCAAAGCACCATTCTTGCTTCTCGTAAGACGGAAGACAACAGCTACCGACGAGTGATTCTTCGCATCTGTCCCGGGGTTGATCGCTCAACACGAGGGTGAAGGTTAAGAGTAAAAAGTTTGCTTCTCTTACCGAATAATTTATGACTCTGTTGGCCGTTGGAGAGTTTGTCGGGCCTAGACACCCCTCGTGGGGCCCGCTCGGCGGCAATGTCGTAAATCCTTGCCCGTTTCGACCCGTTACAGGTCTCGAACGATAACACGGATCAACGAATGGCGCGAGCGTCGTGCATGGCTGATTAGACATAGCTCTCGCTATTTCCATCCGCTATATCCACTTACACGCTAACGCGTGACTACGAGTGACGTACTCTATCTTTGGACGCGTCAAGTTGCTTATTTTGAATTCTTCGTTATTTTATTACACCATCGAGGAATCAACAACGTTCGTATCATTTTTATCATTAATCGTTTGTCATTTATCGAGGAAAAGAAAAGCAAATGACGAACGCCCCCACATTGGCGGCAATCGACTGGAAAGAACGCAGAAATCCAGCAATTTTTATGGTTATATTCGCGTCTTTGATCTTCTTCGTTTCAACTTGTAACGCGCAAATTGTTACGAAGCAGGATCGATCGAAAGGATCAAGCAGAGATATGCCGATTTTGGGGTCGATGAAAAACACCAAAACGTTGAAGTTTACAATCGCATTTTGATCGACAGGCATTGTGGTTTATACAATTAAGGTCGTCGATTGAAAGCGGTCGAAACGGTTGAACCGATTAAATGGGATTTTGCGGTCTCCTAATAAAATCGTGGTTTTCCGCTATTTTCGTTTATATGCTGGACAATGACAATCGGCTTCGTACGGCTTCCGGCTATTATAGACGAATGGAGAGGCTGGTCGATTTCGAGGATCCTATAGAAATGAGATATTTTAAACGCGGTAAAGACATACTTGAAATTTCGTATCTAGTTGGGAAAGAGTGTATGGGAAAGTGAAATTTTAAGTAATTAATATCTATGCAAGAATATATAAAATACCCATGGTGTAGTTGCCGTTGCAATATCTGGTACGTAAAACAATGTTCTGCTTAGATTCCAATTTTAATCATCGTCAGAAAAATATAAATTTGCACAAATTTACTTGTACTCGACACGAAATAAAATTCGTACGTTATAAGATTCGGTATCGTAGAGGAATGTGTCTCAACTGTATACAAATTGATGATTTCTCCTCTTACGACTTCCATTTACCGTCCAATTTACGTAAATAATCGACGATAATAGGTGCATATTCGTATAATAAGCACCGTAAGTCCTCTGGAACAAAATTGTGCGAATCGTATTCGCGCACGATGAAACGGGTGTTTTGTTTCTGGCTGACAATGAGTGGAAAAGCGCTGTAAACGCGAGCGATGAGGCATGCGTGCTATTCACTGATCCAAACATGGCTGTTGTTCGTGGGTGTCGAAAGGTCGGTCACTCGAAAACAGCATTAGCGTAAACTGAAGCGCGCGGTCGTCGCGAACGTGTCTGTAAAAAATCGCCGTCGAAAAGTTGGTTTATTTCTAAAACAGTTAAAATTCTACCGATCGACGAATCGCTCTTACATATATACATATGGTGTTACGGTTATACAGTCGTTACGATGAATTCATCGATCTGCAGATCCCTTGGCGTATCCCTTTCCCGCTTGGTTTCCCAGCAGTTTGTTTTTATTGCGTTTTACGCGTGAAAGGTTTTTGTCGCTATTCATCGCGTTTATATCTACGTTATCTTTTCCAAAGTGCCAAAATCCTTTTCTTTATTTTAAAAAGATGTTGAAAAGGATTTATCGGTACATCGGTAGTTCAACAGATTTCTTTTTTTCCCCAACAAAAATAGGAATAAGTACAATTTTTAGTCCATCGTAATTTTACTTAATAATAGCTTAATAATTTTGTAATATAATGGAGTTATAACGAGAAAATCGAGACGATAATCGGGGAAAACGTAACGTAGATTTTGAAATAACGATGTTGGCAATTTTCCTTCATTTAGCACCTTCTCCTCCATCTTTTATTTCATTATTCCCGCAACAGAGGAACATTCGCCCCATTCGCCCTTTCTCTTCTCCTTTTCGTACCACGATTTTCAAAATTTACCATTTCCGCTTCGTTCTGCATTATCGCATATACAGCGTAAGTTGAGTTGGAACTTTTGCGTTTCCGAAAAAATTCATTTTATCCTGCTTTCTCATTTTTCTCGTTTCAATTAATACTCCACGATGAATAAACGATTCGGAAGAAATGGAACACGAATCCTAATTCGATTCACTGTTGGAAATCTTAATTAGATAAGGAATTAAAAGTTTCCTACATCGGTACATATACGTATATACCTTCTCTGCCTTTTCTTAAATTTCCGTTAGAACGACATTATTTTCGAAATTATTTTACAATCATTTTACAACTATTTAGCAATACGAAAATGTAGAAGCATATGATTCTTCTAGTTCTTTTACAACTATATGAATTAGAATGTTCTTGTTATTAGGCTTATTTGCATAATACCGAACGAATGCTCATTAAAAATCTCATACATTTTAAAATTTCTAAAAAGTTCGCGTCTCGGAAAATGTATAATTTCGAATACGTTGGAAATAAATCCGAATACGTTTTGGTAGTTGGTCGAATAATGACATGTGTACGTATTACAACGAGTAAAAGTTCTATCGCGTAAGTAGTGGAGTTAGAAGCTACCGAAGAATGTTCGCGCTATCGATTACACAATCGAGAAGTACGAGTTTACAAAGCTCTTGGAAATGACTGCAGATTTCACTGAAACTAACACTTGTCGGTTTACGAGCCACCAAATGGATAACTCTGTAACTGTACGTAGTTGCGGAACATGTACGCCACGCTGTAAATAAAATTGAAGTCGACAAGACCAGACAGCAATTGCGATCTAAACCCGAATATCATTCGATGAATTTTCACACCTACTGTAAAATTAACTTTCCTATTATTTTTCAATTCAACAGATAATTAATGAGATTTTACACGATCTCTAAAATTCATTATCTATAAAAAAAAATTTTGCCCGATGGATAGAGTTTAGACTGGTTTAGGTAAAGAGTCACGGGACGTAACTGACGGCCACTCCAAATCCCCAACAATCGTAATTACGTACAATTAAACGAATAAATAATCGAAATGAATAACAGGCGAAACAAACGAATGATAAATTAATAAACGTAACAAGTATCTTCTTTTTATCTACATTAAAAATGCATTAATAGTTAAAACACTAACTAAATTTTGTTTATCGAAAAAAGAAACGCAAAGAAAAGCGTTACCTCTGTGTCTAATTTCGCATCGTTGTTTCCTTCTAGCCGTAAGATGCAAATCGAAAATCGTTAGAAACTACGGATAAACAACATACTGGAGGGGGGGGGATGAAGCGGTTGAAAAGCACAAAGGGTAAAGGAGCCGTGCTCGATTCTGCGTCGCCTTTAATGACCAGTCATTAATAACAGCACAGTACGTGCGGGAAATTTACGAGCGCGTTTGTTCAACTGCAGTTGCAACGAAATTACGGATCCGCTACAAGCCGCCCCTCCACCGTTCTTGATGCGCAGAGGACCGCCGGCCAGCTGACCTTGACCCTTAAACGTATCCTGTCATCGTTGGAATTTTGTTCTGGTAAAAGTTGGGAGGAGTGACGATCGAGGGGAGGAGGCTAGCGGCGTGCGTTATAATCTTCGCTTTTGTCTCGTTGATGTTTCAACAATTTTCGATCTTCACGGTCTATACTTTCACAATGTTTACCGGATAACACAGTTACGCTTGTTTGCGTTTCGATCGTTTTTTCGATGCCAACGATCACGTTCTATATACGTTCCGATAGGATTTCTTGTGCCTCGACCAGTGGCCTTGACCTCGCACGATTCCACATCATCGGCAACGTTCGAGCTGAATGGTGGTTAACAGATCGAAAACGAAGGGGTGGGTAGCCGTGGAAGATCAGGGTGACAGTTACCGACCGGGTATTTTTATTCTTGGAACGTTGCGAATGCAGTTTTATCGCGGAGAGACAAGTTGTTTTTGGTTACGTAAACAAGGAAATTTCCGCTGCATGACTGCATGACGAAGGAAAAGTGGCTCGTTATATTCTTGTCACGAGAGCTGCAATTACCCTCCCAATGTTAACTCTAAAGAGCATGTAAAGATTAACCCCACTACTTTCTTTATCTTCAGATTGTTATTTGTTCCGTTTTGCTCTTCTTACGAAAAATGTTTCACAACTTTCATGAAATTTCTTCGATCGACGATACTACAGTTGAACGATAAGAAACGAACTAATTGGCAAATGTCCTTTTATTTCCCTATTATTATTTATTCTCTTTTACTTTTGCTTTGAAATACGTTAACCTCCTTTTAACAATTTCTTTTTTATTAATACTTGAGAACGAACAGCACTGTCACTGGTTTTTAATCATTTTTATATATCTACTGCAACCTTGTCTATAATATTGTAAATACTAGTTTAATAAACATTTCCATAGTATTATATTATATATAATAGTAATGGCTATGTTTATTTCTCGGTCAAAGGAAGAAAGAGAAGAAGAAAAGCTATTGCAATTTCCTTAAAATTGGCATAAATTACATACATCGGTTCCATCAACCCCAATAATTGACCAAAGCCTCGGAGGGAAACTTGTAGTCTTTAACGCAAAATGAAAATGACGTGTCTAAACGACACGAATGAATTAAAACGTTTATATATTTATAGATAGATAGATATCAGTTTATGGCAAAAAAAATGAAAAGATCTAACTTGAAAGCATCGAAATTTTAGATAGCCTTTTCGCTCGTCCTCGAGGTTGAAGTTACGGCAAAGAAAATGGTCGCGAGTCAAAATGGTCAGCTTCCGCAATAATTAGCAAAGCCGTCGACGGCAGACGTTTAAAAAATGACGTGATAAATTAAGGTTCGGTCGCCTTAGGAGAATGGTTCTACGTGAATGGTTGAATTGGTTCTACGTGATTCGTCGTTGTTCCGGCGAAATCTCATGCGTGGATATCGTTCGTCCGCGTATCATTTTTAACACGTTCTCCGGCCTTCCATCCGTTTGGCTAATAATGGAAAATTTCATGGCACCTATTATTTTACATATTTAATATTATGTCATTCGTGATAGACCAGCAACGTCCGTTTGTTTCCTCTTTTAATCTGTTATCTTGGCTTTTGCATGACCAAAATTAACGATTTATTTCGTTTTACATATATTATTAAGAATTATCAGTTATAACATTATAAAATACTGAAATACGACAGTTGCGTAAAAGTTACTCGTAACGAAATAAAACTGGAAATACGTCATGATCGTTATTCTCATTCTCCGAGCTGTGCAATCTCAAGAGTTGACATTTGCGTCGAGCAACCGTTGCTTTTATGACGTAAATACAAAATAGTACGATATTAACTTGACGTATAAATAAGATTTAAATTTGCTTTAATATCATTATTGTTAATTCAATCTCTCGAAAGTTTACCTGAGATTATTTATTAGAAACGTTAATTTCATATTAGTAAAATTATAAAAGACGATTAACAACGCCTGAAACATTATATTTCTACGAGTGAAAAATTAGCAAACATCGGTGTAGAGGATTGTAGGCAAACGCAGTTGCTACCGTTCCAACGATTCCATCTTAAAGCGTTCGTTCTGTTACGTAACGATCAGCGTTACAATCAGCGTAATAAGCATAATTTACATGTTACGTTCTCGTTACAATTTTTCTTTCAAGAATATTTCGTAGCAACGCTGTCTTTCAGTTGCACGAGTCGACATCGACGCAGTGAACACGGTTCAAGATACTATCGATGTAATTAGCAACATTGGACAGACGTATTATTACAAAACAGCGTGCGGATACAACGCCGTTATTTCCATAATTGCACAACTAAATAATTACTCGTGCACGTGTTGTTGCAAAACAAAAAAAAAAAAAAAAGAAAAAAGAAAGACTGAGACATATTATAAAAAGCATACCGTCGGGGCAAAGGTCACGGTTTGCCGTGGCTAATTCGTGCTCACGCAAACCCTTTGGCTGGCAGCGTATCTACGAACCCAAGGCTCTGTCTTACCAGTGATGGATGTTGCGAGGGCCCCGACTGGTAGCGACGATGTTGCGTCTAGACTACCTGTAGGTTCCCGAAGAAGCTAATTGGAGAGAGCCTGAAGAAAAATAAGATAAATAACGAACGTTTCAACAATGCGAATAACTTGGACATAGTCGATACATAACGTATCAATTTATCGCAGAGCAACATACACGTGTAAAAGTCGCGTAGCGTTCTACGTGTTAATAGCGCTAAATGCTGGCTAAATTGCCCGGGGAATTAAATTGATTTTGTCAAGAGACGCTGGATGCTGCTGACCTAGGTCTCCCCAGGGTGATGTTGGCGTACGAGCAACGTTCCTACACCGTCCAGGATAAACGGTACGATTTTGAAAAGTGGTCCCGTTCTATGGGTAAATGGGTGAAGATGTTGCAGCCGGATCCGCGTATAATAGCTGCGCTGGTCATGACCGTATGACCGAGTTACTTCGCGCCAGGTATAGGCGTGTTAATCAAGTATGAGAAGAGTTTCAGAACGTTGAAACTTAACCGCGAATTATGAACGCAACAAGGAATTTGATACGTAATAAAGAAAAAAGAAGATAAGTCGATATCGTTCGTTTCTTGTTTCGATACGATACGAAAAATTGCGAAGAACACGAAGAAGCAGTGTGTATATATTTCGCTTGATCTCGTTAATGTTAATCAAAAATTTCGAATTTTAGCCATTTATCGTACCATTTTGTTGATTTATCTGTCTAATGCCGCGGGACAAATTGAGTCGGCAGTTTTCTCACCGCGACAATCATCAACCTTTCGACATCGAGTCGAACCTCGAGACCAAGGCTTTTCGGTGCGATCAAGACCAGGTTTCTTACTTTGTCCCCGTTCGCCTCTATCCTCCACGGTTGCGTAAGCAGAGAGGGTGACATAGGCCGACAGGAGGCGCTCTCGATATTTACAGCGGACTGTTTTCAAATATGTATATCGCTTTCTACTCGAATTGACAAGTGGGACGATCGATATTCGGCGCTGGTGCCGCGGGACCCCTCTTGCACCCCCTCTGTCGCACCGATGCCAGGTTCCTGCAATCGCCAAGCTTTTACAAGTACGCGAGCCTCGCGAGCCTCGCGAGCCTACGGAAATCAGACCGGCTCGAATCAAACATCTGCATTGACTTACGAAAGTACTCGAATACTTTTCACAGGAAACTTGTCACGAATATATCGCGTACGTTGCACGAAAGTTGTTGAAATTTCGTTAACGTTGTAATCGAAACAGTGGCTGGCGAAAGCGCCCGATCACCTGGAAAAACTTTTCACGATAACTTCAAAGCCTTAGGTAATGCACGCGAAGCAGAGAAAAAAGATTCTAATATTATATTCTTTGTTTAGAATCTTTTGCGATTTGCTTGAAAAATATGACCAGATTTATACCATAGACGATGAAATACTTGGACGTGTATAAGTTCCTTAAACAAAAATTACTGTTAAATCAAGTGAACACGTGTAAACGCAGAACGTAGAACGTAAAGAAACGTAAAGAAACGTAAAGAAACGCAAGGAAACGCAAAGAAACATAACAAGAAAAACGTAAAAAAAGACGTAAAAAAGAGAAAAAAAGAACAGAACTCGAGCGTATCAGAGAATTGTGTTCGTGCGTGTTGCTCGATCGTTGGATATCGAAAGGCTAGAACTTGCGCGATCGAAAAATGTTTAAATAACTGAAAGCTGTCAGAAATGATGTTTAGCGGATTAGTCGATTTATCGATTTTAATAAGCGGACGTTTCAAAGCGGACGTAAGCAAACCAGATGCGTACTTGATTTCGGACTCGTTTTGATCGCGAAATCGCTCGATACTTTCGATATTTCCACTCTTTGAATCGATAATATCGATTGCATGTAAACAGCGATGGAATATAATCAGCGCTGCTACGATCAGCTGAAATTCCCAACTTATGAATTTTTCAACAAGTAGAGTCACGTGAGAGGATCGTACGACTTGCCGCAGATCTGTTCAGCCACGGCATTCTGAAAAATTGATGGATATAAGTTGTGCCGGTATTTGAAAAATTGTATCGAGCTATTTACGCGAATTAAAAATGTTCTTTAAGAGAATAGACGAGATTAAGAGAAAGACGAGAACAGAAAAGACTAACCAAAGAGGGGTTAAGGATGGCTTATATTTAATTTTCGCAAATATTTGACCGCAAATATTCGTCGCAAATATTCGTCGCAAATATTCGTCGTCACCTATTCGATCGAATGTAAGCGGTGTAAATACTTTCATCCTTGGCTTTTTTCACTGTGCAGGAATCATCATCCATCGGGTCGTGCACTCTCGAGATTAATCCTCACCTTACGCGCTTCAGCTTGAAATAGATGCTCGTTAATACGTGAGTTAATACGTGTAACAAATATTTCACGTTACATTTCCATCGGTTTTATCATTGCCTGCTTTTCCTAAAATACAGTCTGTAATGAAATATCGACGAAGGAAAGACGGTAGAACCGATTATCAAATCGGTTCGTCGAATAATCATCAATGAAAATACGTTTACGCGAAACTCTTACATTTTTTTTCACTTTCGATTTTTATTTCGCTTTGTTTCTCGATCGTTCCGTGAATCGATGTTCCGATAATTGGAACTCCAATATAATACAAAATAACTCGATTCTATGAGAAAACATTCTCGCGATAAAATTAATGCATCATTTATTAGGTTGAATCTCGAAGGAAATCGGATCGTCGGATGGTGCGAAAAGAGTCGAAAATAAGTGGCAATGCTGCGCAACACGGGTCACAAGCTATAGGAAAAGCTTAAAACCGCATTCGTTCGTTTTATCGGCCATCTAGAACGTTTCTTCGTGCTGCAATGTCATTATTGTTATCGTCGGAACGTCGGCCGAGTAGCCGTTCAGTTTTCCCAGACAATCGAACCGGACATTGGTAAATGAATTATTAACAAAGCGTTCCGTAAGTGGATTAAACGTTGTTCAACGAGACGCTTTAATCAGATTAAAATCTTAAAAGCACGGGCAAAAGTTTTTAAACGAAACCGGGGGAAAAGTAGCTAACGCTTTATCGGTTCAGCGTGACAATCTCTATCGAACACGATGTACAGAAGATCCGTTCTTGTTTGCCCACGGTTTTTACAATGCATTTTCGGCCGATTTACGCGAAAACTGAGAAAACGGAATTCCACGGTCTCGCTTATCGCTCCCTGTTGTTCTATTTGTTCGATGCGAAATTATTTAAACCAGCGTCAAAATTGTTTGCTAATAAATCCAAGCGGAGGATCATATTTCAGAAATAATTTACCCGACAAATATTTGATGGTTCGTAAACTCAAAGAGAACTGGAGAATTTGAAAGCGGAAAAATTAAATAACGCAAAATGAACGAACAAATGAAATAAATAAATGCGATATCGATCGCCTCTGTGGATTAATTTCAGGAATTACAGAAGCTGCAATTGCGAATAATTACAAAATGTAGTTGTGCGAGATGAACCGATCTATAGAGTACGTGATTACTATATCCAAGCCAATCGTCAGCACTTTATTCGTTGGCAGAATAAGTGAACAAACACTAGCGGGAAGATGGTTTGATATTCCCCTTTAACCTTTAAAATTCTCTGTTAGATCAGCATCGGCACTGCCGGTGAAGACGAAGAGGAAAACGAGAAGGATGGGGACGAGAGGTCTCGGTCGCGGCCGTTTTCGACCTTATTAGAGCGAATACGTACACGACTTTGGACCTTGCCACCACTTTTCCCATCGACATCGAGATTCCTATCTTAATCGTCGTTTTTACGAGCATGCAACGTCGGTCGCGAGCTCGACCTTAAGCTCTTGTTAAGTTAGCGGCGTACTCGCACGAACGAGGATCCGGGCTCTCGAATTGCGGATAATTCGAAGCGGAAATAACGCGTACGTGGATCGAAGCTGCTTTTCCATCGAGAAAACGTGTTGCCCGAATCGAATCGAATCGAATCGAATCGAATCGAGCGAAAGAAACGGAGAAACTTTCATTCACAGCGTGATCGTGTACGGTTAATCGAATAGGGTTTCTCGTCGAATCATCACGCTAGAAACCAAACAAATGAAATATATCAGGCAGCTGTTCAAATTCTTCAGAATCAAGTTGATAATCATTTACAATTGGTAACAATTGCTTATCTAACACAATTTCATCGTCTTCTCAATCATCGAATCATCAAACACACTTTTTTTTTTATCCGCTGAAAGAATAAGGCACACTGGGTTCGCGAATCGAAGCAAGTCCGATCGAATCGAATCCGTCTTTCGACGTTGTTTAACTAACGTCAAACGACTGTGTTTTAAGCACAGTGCGATTAGGTTGGCTGGGGGAACGTTTGAAGCCGACATTTGCGAACTTTTTTACGAACGTTCCTATGCACGTTTCCATACGTTGGATCGGTTTAGCTCGACCTCCAGACTCCTTGGCGCTATCGTGCCTCGATACAAGCTTCATAAATAATCAACTTTCCACACACGAGTCTATACCGTCATGTCGGAGGTAAAATTCTGACACTGTGTGTGAAATTTTCAACAACCATTTCGGTTTCAAAAATACAAGGATCATAACAATGCCGAATTTTCATTTATTCTAATTCAGGGAAGAATTTAGCAACCATCGAACTGTCGAATTCTTAACTCTCGTCGAGGAGAATTTTCGAATTTTCTTATCTTCGAATTTTCTTATCTTCGAATTTTCTTATCTTCGAATTTTCGAATTTTTGAACTTTTGAATTTTTGAACTTTTGAATTTTTGAACTTTTGAATTTTTGAACTTTTGAATTTTTGAACTTTTGAATTTTTGAACTTTTGAATTTTTGAACTTTTGAATTTTTGAACTTTTGAATTTTTGAACTTTTGAATTTTTGAATTTTTGAATTTTTGAATATTCGAATTTTTAAATTTTCGAATTTTTGAACTTTTGAATTTTTGAATTTTTGAATTTTTGAACTTTTGAATTTTTGAATTTTCGAATTTTCGAATTTTCGAATTTTTGAATTTTCAAGCTTCCCAGTCTTTCGACTTTCATATTGTTCTGAATTTCTGAATACTCGAATTTTGGAATTTCCGTGTTTCCCAAATCGAAATCCCAGCTCTCTGGTTTTCTACACTTTTATTTGGATATTCAAAGTTTTACGCTGTGCAGCTCCTGGAAGCTTGCCCTTGTATACATCTGCTGTTATCCTCGGGGTCTTTCAAATATTTCGCTTGTATGCTTCGAAACGTTTGTAAGATAGCGTTTTGGAGAAACTGCACGAGTTAGCGGTAGAAAAATTCAAGGTCGCTTTATTGAAGAGAGTAGCATTGTTCCATCGGTTCGACCTCGTACACTACGCAACTCGGATGAAAGAAAAAGTCTGTTTACTTGTCGCGACGCTAAGCGATCTTAAAGGCGACGTTCTCCGCATTAGCGAGCCACGCGATCGTTCGATCGATCGGATCGACTGGCGGTGGACAAGGCCGGCTCCGTATCTCTTCCAAGTATCGTTTCGACCGAAACTGGAGGAACAACGTAGCTCCCGTTGCGGCTGTTGTTTTCCATTTCGTGGAATTATCATCGCGTTGCATCGATTTCGCAGTTGGAAAACGAAACGACGTTAACGCGACCCGTTCATCGTTCAATAGCACTGAACAAGTCACAGTTATTAATCTTTTCGTGCTCGATGCTATGTGGCAATAGCACCACGATTATTCCATCTAATTACTTACTTCCCAGTCTTTTTCAAGTATGACAAATTATATTCGACATATTTGTTTCGCTCTACCCACCACCGATAAGATTTTGAACTTTACAAAACATCAAGCTATCCGATATATAGCAATATAACGATAAGAAAGGAACGTTCCCTAGAATAAGAAAAGAATTAAAATTCCGAGATGTTTGTTACAAACTTATAAATTCTTGGAAATTTCTCGTTTATACGGATGTATAATAGTTGTCTTTTCAAATAGGCAAGGCAGCTGCAATAGTCGAATAGGAAAATAATTGTAATTGTTGTGCATTTACCGTGTAGAGCAAGTAACAATTTTCGTATGGATAGATTCGATGGCTGTAGATATTATACATTTGATTTACGCGAACAGCAACACTCGTCGAGCAACTAGTTGTTGTACCGTACATGTATTCTACATGGATTCAATGGCTTCCTGTATAGGAAAAACAATAGCCATTCTACTAGTTTCCTGTACAATTCCATGTACAAATAGATTTCCATAGGATTAACGACTATGAACAGGTTATACTTGCTCTACATGAATAAGAATTCCTATATAGGATGAAACTGCATGTATAACTGTCGTTGATAACCATCCGGCTAATTCTATCCAGCTAGTCTATTTCTGCCTCTATTTCACTGGCAGTAGTACATGAATTTTGCCAAAATATACGAGTTCATCGTAAACTAATAATTGCAAGCTTACTACCTATGTTTACTTTATTAATTAACAAATAATTACTAATTAATAAACTATACAAGTGAGTTACCCGACTCGGTTTACTTTAATACATCCTTGTTTACACCAGACCCGATTTACAATCGTTTGGTCGAACAACTTTGTCAAGAAGCGGCGGAATCGTTTATCGCAACGAGCGATCCAACAGGAGGATAGAGCATCGTTATTCTTTTCTGAAAGGACAGTCGTTTTCTTTGTTTCGAATGCGCAATTTCAGTCTGATCCGTTACGTTTCTACGCTCATCTGTGATTCCAACACAAGCAAAACCATCGAAACTGTGCTTGTAATCGTTTTATCGTTTCAAAAGGGATGCTAGTCGTGCTGGAAAACATCGATCCTCCGCCAACGAATGAAAATTTCATAGTGAAAAAAATTTCGTCGGCGAGTTGATCGGAAAATTCGATTCTTTCGATTCGGAACTGGACTACGCTTCGACTATGTGTTCGTTCTTGGAATTGGTTCGTTCGGACATGGCTCGTTTCGAATACCAAGATGGCAAACTCGAAGGAAACTTTCTCAATAGGGAGTTGTTGATCACCACCAGTGTCCGTCCAACGGGGTAACTCTGTTTGTTTGTGACTTTTTCGTGGACACAGTTGCTCGGTATATGAACGAACCGACCGGGACGCCGCTTGATTTCGCAAAAGTTGACTGCTTTGCGACGGATGGCATCTTCCAATGATACGTATCTCTGTACGAGGAAGCTCGTCCACCGAGACACGGTCTATTCTGATTATTCGACGATTCTATTCAACGAAGGATAAACGCGTTCAAGTAGTAGGAGTTAAAACGCGTTTAAAATGCAAAAGGTTTCGTATATTTGGCAATAGAGAGGTATGAATTAAAAGGAAAAGCGCGTGCGAGTTGGAAAATAAGCAACCTGTGGTATTTTCGACGCCTGGAAATATCAAACAGACGATATGATGCCGTGAAAGCGATAAAAATCACAGGCCTATTATACATCCTCTTCAAGCCTTGTCGCGTCACGGGCGATATTTTCTCTCCGCGGCTATTTCGCAGACCCTGAAAGGAAATCGAGAGCTCGGGTCTTCGTAGGTCACCGTTCAAAGGCAACCCTGAACAAGAGGGACGCGAACGTCGAGGGCAACGCAGATAATATCGCGTCGGCGATCGATCGTTGGAACGCGAAAGTCATACGCGGTGACTGGAACGTAGAACGAGCGAGAAATATGAAGATAGGGCACTCTAGAAGATTATTCCATGATAACATACGTCTTTCTAATCGCTACGAGCTTCGAGATTTACGACATGCCGCCCCGGCGCGCCACGCCGGCAGCAGTCACGTTCCGCTCTAAGATCAATTTTCGTTGAATTCCAGCGAAACCTGGCTGGAAAAACGTTCCGCAAGTTTTTTCGGCTCCTTTTCGATCCCGGACTGATCGCTTCGGACCGAAATTCAGTATTCATGATTAATAAACGAATCGTATGGAATATTTTCGCCCCATATATCCCCCATATATATCTTTCGTATAATTGATACAATTTTTCTCTTTTCTTCAAACCAGTATCATCCTATAATGGGATTTGTTAAAAATTCAAACAATATTCAGATATAACTTCCGAGATAAAGGAATAAAATAGTAAAGTGATATTTATCTTGTTCATATATAGAAGAAATGTTCATACGTAGTAAGATTATTAGATATTAAGTATTATATTATCACATCGTATCGTATATAACATACATTTAATATATAATACTAATTGACACGTGATCTTACGTAACCTAAAATTTGACGATAAAAGTTTCGCATTATTCATTCGTTCAGACTTTTCGCTGTTTTCCATTTTTCTATTCGATTTGTGCGAGGATATCCGTCAATTTCAGGAGAAAGGCGTGGAGCCACGTATTTCACGACGCAAAACGATTAACTCGTAGCATGTCGCTAGTATTTTCCGCGTGCCGAGTGTCACGATGCGGAAAAATTGAGTGCTTTCACTGTCGACAGGTGGTCGGACAGACAGTTTCGTGCGACGCGGGCATCCACCATGTGTAACGCAAGGTGGCTAGGCGTCCTAGAGAAACGTCGTTTTTTGTCGTTTCCTACAAAACGGAGAAGCAGAGATCGTAACTTTCGCGAACGTTGGTTTGGTCGTATTAATAAAAAAATCGACGCATTTATTTTTTCTAATTACGATAACAGATTGCGGAAGATTCTCCGACAAAATGTAATTTACGCAGTAAAAGTTACAAAAGAAAATTGAAATAAAATGTGCAAGCTGAATATATCAAACTGAGTTGCAGATGGATGAAAATCTCCAAATATGTATTCCTCTTCGATCAGAAATACAAATATGAATAGAAGAGAATTCAATAATATTAATACAGATATTTGTACAATATCGGGGTTGTATTAAAATTAGATTTGTCGATTTTTATAAAAGTGTCGAAAGCATTCGACGATGAAACGTACAATTAAATAAATTAAATAAAGTGGCTATCGTACACGTATCGGACAAATAAATCGCGGTGAAACTTGATGAACAATTTCATCAAATAGCAACGGTTAATCGCGTAGAAATTTGGCGACGCAAAGCGCCGTACACAATTATGGTGGAATCGTTCGCACCGTACGGCCGATGGCAATTCAATTAATTTAAAAGGCCGTCATTGTCACAAGGTGGCTTTGAAAGCGACCACGTCGTTTCCGATCACATCGTAATGCCGGTTTTATTAAATGTCTAGCTGCTTCGGTGCGTTTTGTTTAATTGGGAATTACGTGACTGGGGCGGGAGACTCGTCGATCGATTATTATTTCGAGGCACGATCGATGATCCTAATTGGGCAACGATTAAACAAACTTCGTCTTCCTTCCGGCCAGTTCCTACTTAATTTTTTCTTTTACATCGTCGCTCTCCCTCTCCCCCCTCCTTTCTCTCTCTCTCTCTCGTTATTATTCTCTCATCATATTTCAAATTCTGTTACTTAAGACACAACGGAGGTATAGTAAATGGTAAATAAAAACGACCAATTTCCGAAAAATTGAGCAATTATTTTTATACATTTTAAAAATAAATTAAAAACGACAATTCTTCGACAACCAAGTATTCTGCATTTTCTTTTCTCACCGGCCATTTTTTTTCTTTTCGATCGAAGGAACGAGATTTGAACAGGTCGATGCACGAAACGGAAAACCCGAATGGGCATATTCCTATTGCATGCAACTGGCGTACGCGAGGCTCGTGTAGCGTCGCGGACCGTGAAAAGCATTCTTCCGGCGAAAGTGGTGCGAAAAGTGCGATTCTTCGAGCGTCGGTGCCGCATTCTGCTGGATGGTAACATTCGTATTTAATCCATCTTTGTGACAACACGGAACTGACGCGTCGCTGTAAAAGATGAAAAAAAGAAGCGCAAGATTTAGATTTTGCCTTGCGGATCATCGAAACGCCACCGCTGTGCATTTCCTTTCTCTTTTTCGTTTACTCCATTTATTATTGCACGTAAGCATGCTACTTGGATTAACTCGACGGCAGCGTCGGTGTTTCATAGTTTGTGTTGTTGCTTTCGGCGTTATGAAGAACCGCTTTCTCGTACGAACCAGTTGTTATCGGCAGGTTTATTCTTTATTTTTGCAGTTACGCCTGAAAGAAGAGACGCCTTTTTTAAAGTGGAAACGCTTGGCTCTACCGGTCATTTTTATTATTCCATTAGTAAATTGGTGTGTATTATTTTTGTTAATTACGCGGCTTTCTTACTTATATGGTTTAGTTGGTTAGTGGGCCATGTAAATGGAAATGTCTAAATAGAAAGCGCGCTATATGAATTAGACAATCGTTTTAGTCGGCTAATTATCTTTGAATATCAGTCAGTTACACGCAAAAGGATTGAGAACAGATCGAACACAGGCATATAAATGAAAGGGTTGCGATGCGCAAATCTTAAACCTTAATTAATTATTTTGTCTGCACCTGGAAATACGAAATCTCGAGATGTCGAAGAAATACAAACAGAAGTAATAATCGATACAGGGTGGGCAATATCTTTTCATTTTAAAACCTGTTCTCGCGTGTCGCGCGTACGGAAGCCACGCGATAGACTATTTTTCAGACGGACGAATCAATCGGTTTCATTGTTTTTACGGCAAATAGCCTGTCAACGTCAACAATGGATTTCCAATTTTTCGACTAGGTAGGTTGAACCAGCTAGCTTCTGCTGCCAGCCAGCCGTCTCACCCGTCGTTTCTCCTCTTCATCGAGCTCGCCGATGTTCCGGAAACGATTGAAAATCAAAATATAGCTGACCGCAGGCATCCGCAGGCATCCGGTCAATCTTGCTGATTAATCATTCGGGACAGACCGAGCGTTTTTCCTCATCATCGTCGAATCGCTTTTCTATTGTTTTTCTCCTTCTGGTTAGCGAAACTCGATCGACCGACTAAGACCGATCAACTCGATCCCCTTGTTTTCCTCGCTTCTTCTTCTTCGCACTTCCATATCCCCTTTTCGATATTTTTCTTCGAATTTTCAAAATCAATTTAAGATTTTTTAAAATCAAATTTTAAACTTAAAGACTACCGTGTTTGAATAATATCCGTCGATGTATAATATTCACGGCGGATCATACGTATAAAGCGGAAAAGAAGAACAGGATCAAACGAGTTGGTAAAATTGTTGATGCGAAAGGGTAACGGTTTATGCAAAATATTTTTGCGGTTAAAACGAAGGAAATGCGTTCTATCTAAACAGAAATTTCTTTCATTCTCTACGTATTTGCTTAACAGGCAATAGAAATGAAACGAGACCAGGGGAAAAAGTAAAAACAAGCGCAACATGGTTTCGAAGAACAGTCTATATAACTGATTCAGAGATGTAAGGATATCGTTGATGATGACATTTTTAACGACCAAGTAGGTCGTGTCAGGTTCAGCGTTAAAGCAAATATCAATTCACAAAGTTAGATAACCGTTTAAACGACTTTCCTTGCCCCCTTTGACGAGTATAGACGTGTAATAATGGTATTTTTATTGCGCGTTTACTGCTTTCAACTGCATTTATAGGACGATGGTCATAAATTTCGTTTACTGCAACGCGTTATTTTTACTAGCAATTTGTCGTTTTATGGTAGCGAATTATTATCTGGCATTTGCTGATTTGCCACTTTTTTTCTCTTATAACTTTTCTATTCGCCGTGGCTGTTTCAAAGAAATTTGACAAAGTGCCTGTTGCACAATTTTTCTCCTCCCCATTTTCACATGGAGTATCATAGAGGCAAGAGAAACCTGCAACTAAATTTCTCGAATGTTTTAACATTTTCTCCGGCCGTTGAAATTACACGTTAACTTCAAAGCTAGTTAAACGTTGGTTTGAAAGAGAGAAGAAGGACACTTTACGAGCAATAGAATTACCTCTGCGGGTTATTTTGTCAAAATTATGATACAAAGTATCAAAAAGAAAGGGAACAGAGGCGGAGGAGGGGAAGAGGAGAACTCGAGATTTTTTCACGATTTCACGTTGCAACGCGCAGCGATGGAACAGAGAAGTCGGCTCCACATTGCTAGTGGAGATGTTACCGTCGCGGATTCGAAACACGAAACGCATATTGCGGCGTTCGCTTATCGAAAAAAAAGCGTCGATACGAATTTCGGTCGCGTACAGCCGATGGAGGCATTCCGCTTTACGGTGCGTGACCTAACTTAAACGTATCGACAGCGGCACGACATACGGAACACCGGGCGCCTCGATAAACGTCGTTCAAATCGAGCACACCGATTTTCTCGACTTGTTCGATGCTCGGTTCCCACAAGTCTCCTCGATACTATCGTGCGTTACGCTCAGAGAAATCGCTATGGTCGAAGGTGAGTCGAAATTTTCGATAGAACCGACCAGCGAACATGGCGACGTTGGATTTTAATTGTGCAAAAGTATAGATCTTTCGATCAAAATCCAATACTCTTGAATATCGATGAAAATATCGAGACGAAAGACCTGATTATAGGATGTTTACCTGGAAAAAGGGACGTTTCATACGCATCGACCTAATATTGGAAACGTTTAGTGTAACAGAAATTCGTACCAATAAATTATCAAATACGAAATGAAAATGCCGATGGGCGAACAAATACGAGCATTTTATTTAACAAATACATCGAACAGTGTTGTCCCGTCCCAATAAAGCAGTACGTTTCTATTCGCCAATCTGATTAACCCTTCGTATTTCGTTCCATCTGGATATCTTTCTCCTGCCCTGCTCTTCTTTTTTACTTTCCCTCGCGGCGTAATGGCAACTGGGTCACAGGCCGAAAATATCGATGTTCCATAATCTCGTCGGTGAAAAGGCTTCGCGTTAGCGAGAGCCCCTGTGCACACGACCGAAAGCTCTCTCCGCGACTTTTGCTGAAACTCGACCGTCCTTGACTGAATCGAGCCGCCTGGTATTCGTCGTTTCGCGTTCACGGCCAAAGATCGCCGACTCTCGAGTGCATCTCGCTGCTCGAAAATATTCGCCCCTCCAACTCATCGGCCCCTTCGTCCCCTTTTTCCTCGCTAGATATCACAATGGCTCGCGAAAATATTTCCACGACCTCGGAAACTTTTTACCAGTTTAAAGCAGCTACGGAAAATACTACGGAAATCCCATTAGAGACACGACTATCGCGTACACCTGCAATTAGCAAAAGTGTACATCAGCTTCGACTTTTCTACAGATTAGGTGTACACGTGTCGCATCGTGCTGCGACCATCTATCTATCTATAAACGCGGCATCGGGCTTTAGGCTCGATATTTTATTAGGCTCGATACGAGGTTCGATCTTAGGTTCTAAGAATCGGGGCGCCGACAAGGGGCCCAACGCTCTCTCTTCGTGCACGTGAACTGCTCGCGTTCCTGGTTGAACGAAAAATTCACGGTGCGGTATTTTCACCTTTTTTTCTGTATCGTACAAAATAACAAATTCAGACTAGATTTTTTGTACACGTCCGCTACAGTTAGACGAATACTCGCGTTTATTTAAAGTGGCGCTCGAGGGTTGTTGAGATTTTGTAACGACGGATGGTCGATAAAAGATCTAGATGAGAGCAGGTGAGCGGGATAATTAGCGAGAGAATGGAATTCATTGCAATTTTAGGATGTACGCGAGAACTGTAGTAGCTCGAGGGATAATTGGTGCATTTGGTGTTGTGCGGTGCTAATGGGAGTAAGCATTGTGAACGCGTAAGAAAATAGTCGCGAGAACAGAAGCGAAACAGGATCGAGTAATAGGATTTCGCGATTTTGTCTTTTTAGTTTATTTACATCGATTTACATCGACTTTGACAAAATTCTCATACTGGTACTACGAATCGACCAAAACTGCTCCATTATGATAGGTTAGCGTACGTTATGCTTTTCTCGCCAAAATAATACATTTCAACGAGAAGGATCGAACAAAAGACAGAGAAACGACGAAACGAAGCAAATTGATAGTAAAACCTAAAACGCAGGAGATTAAGAAACCGGGTTGATGGTGACAATGATGATGATGATGATAAAATAAATACGTACGTAAAGTTGGCCTATTAAGAAAGCAGCAGTGAAACAAAAATGAAAGTAATTAGAGTCAAGTGGAAGATGATCGTGTAGAAGGTGCAAGACACTTGTTACGAAGCTGTTGGTGAAAAGTTAGTGAAAATAAAAGCTATACCAACACAGTCGTGCATAGCCACTTGTTTTTTCCCCGAGCGAATCCCTCGATATTATATATGGAATCCTTGACCTCCTCTTTCACGTTGTTCCTCTCTCTCCCACGCACAACCTTGAGAAGAAACATCTGAAAGAAGAACAAGTTACAATAACGCCCAGCGATCAATCCTAGTCTAAATCTGCCTAACACACTTCATCTTTTCTCATTTGTATCCATTAAAACGTTTAAATCGGTCGACACCGATTACAGAGTTATTCGCCTAATATTATAAGAACAAAGTATACTGTTTAATAATAATTTGCGATTACCTCGAACATTTACGGGAAAATGGCTCTTTAATGCCGTTCGAAATATTGGCAGAGTCTACTGTTTCGAGAGAGATCACGTTTACGTTCATCACGATATTATTTCACTCGACGATTATTTGAGAAACATTGCAACTGTAACTTACACAATATGTTTATTACGCGGCTATCAACGGCTATTAACGACGATATAACGACGATATAACGACGATACAACGTTATAAATAAAGAAAGAAACTCGATTATACATATATCGTATACATATGTTTATGCCTCTTTAAAATCACGTCGTTTATGATAGATTATTCATTTCAATTTACTAATATCTCATCAAAATTTGATTTACTCTGATCCGAAAAAGTTTCAGAAAATCAGAAAACCGTTAGGGAAATAACCCCATCTCTTTCCATCGTTTTCCTTTTCGTTCGAATATCGAGCGATCAAAGGATCGAACGAATGAATCCAAGTATGTTCGTCAATTACACGCCAAAGAGTCATTGCCAAAATTGTTTGGGGCGAACCGTGAAACACCGCTAGGATTGATCCTCGACGCGACTTTGGCCCATCCTCAGAGAGATCTTATCCAAGTCCGGAAAAAGCTTCGCCCTCGACGTAGCCAAGCTGCAAAGAGGGTAGAAATCTTGAAGTATGCGAATGGCTAGATAGCATTTCGAATGGAATCGGGACCACCCGTTTCTATGTCCGATATCGTCGAACAGCAGTTACTGTAATGGCCAGAATACAAGGCGAGGAGGACAAGGTGAGGAGGATGTTCATGCAGGCTCGAAAACCGATTGTAAAACGCGCTCGTAAAGACCGTAACATCCTCGTCGTCTTACGGGGGTCGTTCCTCCACCGAGCTTGTTCGCGCCGAACGTGATTGGAATATAGAATTTCTGATTTTTTATTCAAATTTTTTGCTTATTTTACATGTAATAAGGGTGAAAGTGCGACTCTGTTTTATACGTTATACACGTGGCTTATACGGTGTTTCACCATCCCATGGAAACATTTCGAAGGAAACCACTGGAAAAGACGATAGTCTTTGGTTATGATTCGTAGCAAATGCTTCTTTATTCCGTGGAAATTTTGCTGTTCGACGACGAGAATTTGTACAGGTTCGAAGATGAAACCGGCCTATATTTCCTGCCATCTGCACGCGTCTTTCCTCTTACAGCTCTTCGAATTCGTTTACTCGCACTTAAATATCAGGATTAATTACTACAGAAATTTTCAACAGTCTGGATGTATCGATAATTAGTACTTAGATAATTAGTACTCGAAGATACGTTTGCTTGTTTCTAGAATTATCCACTATATTATAATATTCTAACGATAATACCGGCGAAAAGTCAATACATAGCAGCTTTAAAACTACGTAAATCGTACATTAACGATTTTCGAATATTTCTGTATCTAACACGCTACATATTCATGCAATACATATTCGTATAGTTAATGTATACGTACACATACACATATACATATTCTTACAAGCTTGCAAACGATCAAAATGCAAACGTTCTACATGCTACTCCATCAAACTTACGTCTTCTATTTAAATGTTCTACGTTTACTTCGTTCTAATCTTCGAACTAATTTTATACGCGATAATTCGATCAAACTAAACGAAGGAAAAATACCGTTCTTCGATACGTTCGATCGATTCGCTTTTCGACCTCACTACCGGCAGAAAAATTGGGAAATGGCGAAGGGATTCGAATCCATTTGTATGACGTCGTGAACGCCCACCGTTTGACCTCGAGCGTTGCCATCTTTTAGAATAACGAGCAGCTTTTGGCTCGCGAATTATGACGGGTCACGCGCCCATTCCAAACGATAATAGACAGCCACGCGTGTAATTGTAAGACCACCCTTTCGTAGGGTGTCGCTTTTCAGGGCCAATCTGAAAACAACTACCGGCCTTGAATATCTTCTGTTACAAACGCTTCTAAATCGTGATGCACTCTTCGTTCTTCGTACAATCCTATCTTTAGGCTCGACCACGTTTGATTATTATTTGCGTAATCTGTGTCACGTTTCACGTTGTCACGTTATCACGTTATTCCTAACCTAACCTACAGATTCGAGATACAATGGCTCGCGAAACTATTTTAATATTTATACAAACTTTTTACCAATATATTATATGCGGCAAATAAAACATTTTTTGAAACTTTCTTAGCGTTGTAACGAGATTTGAAAATGAATCGGAAAACAGAGATTACGAAAGCGTTTGAGCCATTGAGCGAAAGTATCCTTAACGCCAAATTCTACTAATTCTACTAATTCTACCGATTCTTCTTCTTTGCGGTAAATAACTTGCAAGTTGTTCACATATTTCCAGACTGGTTCTAAATTTTATACTAATATAATCGCGCGATAGTCGTATCTCGTCGCAGTGGCAATGAAATTTCCACGCTGTTGGCAATGGAAACTATCGAGAATATAGAGGCGACGATGTGCGCCACGATATCCACACATCCACGATCATTGTCACGCGGGGGTGTACGCGTTGCACAATCCTCGCAACAACTATTTGAACGTTGGCGCGTTAATCGTTCGGCTGCGACGAGTGCTCGCTGTATGACCCAATTTCCAACACGTTCGACTCGACCTAGAGTTCTCCGTCGGCGAGCCTCCTGCACTCTGCATTGCCGTTGGATTCTGGAGCTCTGGCGGTTCTGGCACGGCCACGAGATCGTGCACTTTGGACCGATGCCAATGGCCCTATTACACAATCCGCTTGCGCTCCCCCTCCCTCCCCCGTGTAGAGTTCTAGGTTTTCCGCTGAACTTGATCCATCTCCTTGTTCCTCCCTTGCCTTCGCCCTCTAGCTGCACCTGTCATCTCAAATCCCATTGCAATCACGCTTCCCCAGTACCTTCATATATATATATATTTGAATTACTCGTTACGCTTTTCTTATCGTTTTTCTAAACATATATTTATATACAGGCTGTTCCAAGGTTCAGCAGCCAAACTTTCTGGGTATATATATTATATCGTGTATTCTATGGGTATAATTAAACAAAAAGATGTTATATAAACGTTAGGGGTTCAACGCTAGCATGCTAAACAGTCATAAGAGAGAAAAAAAAGCTACAAAATACGAAGAAGAGGAAGGTCCGCTAACTGCTATAAATAATATATTTACCACTGCTTGGATCTAGATTATCGTAACTGTGTTATGCAGATGTTGCTTCAATAATTCAATAATTCGATGATTTAAGGAACACAACGTTCTAATTGTATTAAATCTTTAGTCTTGAGATATTTTAGCTTCGATCGTTTAGAAAAAACCGACGCTATCGTGACAATTTACTTCGCCTAATAGATAATTAATCCTAAATACTCTAACTAATTCTAATAAACCGCAAGTAATTTCCTGTACTTGTCACGATCGATATTTCTTTCAACCAGGAGAGAATATCGCGGCAATTGCGAATCAACGAAGAAAAAATCGAATGAAATTCAGCGACTCGACAACGCGTTTCAATGAATTAACCGTGTACATTAACAAAATCTCATTCACCATGTAGCAAAAACACTGGCGATATTGATTTTATTCGTTGGACGAGCGCCAAGTATTTTCATTTTCGTCCGCGTTTGCCCTCAATCGTCTGGTACGGACGTTGTAATCCAAATAACGAGTGGAAAGCTTCTCGAGGAAGGTGTATTTACACGCGTGTCTAGCATTTCCAGAGATCCGTCGGAAGGAATATTCTTAATAAATAAAAATTTTTTAGCCGGGAGTCTGCCCTGGCCAGGAGAGCTAGAGAAGAAAACCAATATGTACAGCGAAAGGAGAAAATGGAAAAGTTTCCGAAGAAAGAGGAAATTGCCTGCAGACTTTGTCGTCCCTTTCGTGTTCTTAGAGAGGCTGGTTCTTCTACTCTCGCCACGAGTACACGTGTGCAAAATTCTCTGGTTGAACGTGAAACGATGCGCTTGATCAAAGAGTGGATTTGCGTTTGAATATCTCTTCCTTTTCGTCGGACTGGAGTTATCGAGTATAGGGTTGAAACAAAGGACCGGTAATACGGAACGAGAAAATCAGCTTTTCTCTCTTTGCTTCTCACATAATTCTCCATATGAACGCTAGTGTGATTTTTTCATGATTTTTCTTTCGCGTGACTCTGATATTGGAACGTTAGTTTGTACCATCGATATTATCGTACTTATTCTATATTTCTCCTTTCCAGTTGTTCCAAGGATAGAAAGTTCATAGACTAAATACGGTAAACACCGGAGGACGAAGAAAATAATCATTTTCTCTCTTATTCGTGTTTTAATGTTACCATTGTTGCAATTCGACTATTTTCTTTTCAATTATTCCCAAGCTAAAGATTAAAACGTATTTGCTCGGTCGAAGAAGAGGATCGACAACGAAAGCGAGCATCTGGAAAAATTAGTATCTTTTAAAAATTATATCACGTTTCTCGTCTATTAGTTTTTGATATTGTATGTCTTGTTCCTGGTTACTTTGGAGTTAGTCCAGTGGTCCGGCTAGAAGCGAAGAAAGGATAACATAGGATTTGCTTGTTCTGAAGTTGCAGAGTCGATGATTAAAGCGAGAAGCTGATAGAGAAGTCACAGATATCAATTTCTCTTCTTTCTTTCGTATCGCAAAGTAACTTTATATCTTTTTCGACCGAGTCAGAAAATCGACGACAGAAGCGAAATAATAATAATAATAACGTGAAACAATCGATTGTTTCTCTTTCGTTTTATTGGTCTTTGCTTTAAATGGAAACATGTGTATAGTAGCAAAAAGTGGAGTGGTACTGCGACAAGAGATCAACGAATTGGCTACTTTTTTAGTCACTCTACCTACGCTGTCCAATTTTCTTTTCTTTTTTTTTTTTTTTCTTTCTTTGTAACGCTAATACCATTGCAACGCGAACATTCGTTCTCTTTAAATATTCTGATATTACAAAGCGAAGAAATGGTAAAGAGATTGGACAAATCATTCCTTTTTCGCTTTTTATTTCTCTTTGTAGTATTAGTATTATCGTAATTCCAGTATTTCTTCCTTTCGGTTGATCTAGAGTTACAAAGCAAATGGCCGAATCCGAGCAGCGATAACGAGGACCGTCACTCTGATGAAAATATATATCGCGGTCAATGATCGCGAAAAAGCGTTTTTTGTGTAATTTTCAAAAACATCGAAGAGCGAAGAATGTTTCGGACATATTACTCTTTTATACACTCTTTTAAACTCTTATTATATACTCTTTGAAAGATTTTGCCCAAAAAGCGGATGAGTAGTAGTGGCGCATGAAAATTGCAAATTGGCAAAATTATTTCAGTTTTATCGAAACATTGGCACGACGAAGAAATTTGAGAAAACAGTTCAAACGTTAAAAGTAGAACATATACGATATAATGTCACAAGTGTTGAAAATTACCACGATTTACCAGCGAGATCCAATGAATGAGAAATGAATCCTGAAAGCGAAACATTTATGATAATGGTGAGAAAGACGATCTTTTATTCGCTAGAAAGTACCGTAGGTCTAGGACAGAAGAAAATCATCCGAAGAAGCCACCGCTTTGTTGGAAAGTCGTTGGTTGGTTGGTTGGTTGGTTGGTTGGTTGGTTCGATGACAAACGGCGTCAATGCGAAATTGGAAACCGCGTTTCACTGGCAGTGCTCGCAAATTTCCAGCGATTATTTATTGTTATTACCGCGGTTTCGTCCGCGTACAGCTGCCAAGCATGCTCGAGACCGTGAAATTCACGATGAAACGAACGACTTTAGCCTTGAACCCCACGGGATTTTCAAACGAAATTCTGCTCGAAGCGCCGTCTACATTGGTGAAATTACCACTGTGTAATCGAGGAAGAAACGGAATTAGTTTGCAACAAGATATTGTATTTGCGTTTGTCGACGCAAATTGCGAGTGTTTGAACTTTGGAACGATCAGCCGTTGAAACTACTATTGTCGGTTCATGACCAGATTCGAAGTAGCTACGCTTTCCTTGTAAAAGCTACTACCTTGACCTATTTACTCTTTCATATCCTGACTTTTATCATGTAAAGTGATATTTAATGGAAGCATTACTAGCGATTGAAGCAAATTAAAATGTATTCGGAGGATTATATTAATATGAGGATGATATGATTGAATATAGTTTAGTCAAGCACCAAGTTTTAATAGAATATCAATGTTCTCTTCTTTTCCTTTTTTCTTTTTCTTCTTCCCCATTGCTTCACTAAAGAGAGCACAAAAGTCTCACAAATTAATAATTTGACTTGTTATAACTATAATTTTCAGTGTAAAATTTCGTTATTGGATGTGTTTCGCATGTGTTTCGCATGTGTTTCGCATGTGTTTCGCATGTGTTTCAATGTATATAGATGTAATTTACGTAGATGTTGAAGATGATACCAGGAGAAGGAGAGTGAAAAGTAAGAGGTGAGAAGTAATAGGACCAAAGAAAATACCGTACTGTGTGCGATACAGATCAGAGGGCGGTGTGGTTGTTACGTAAAATAAAAAAAAAAAAAAAGGAAATCGCAGATGAAAAGAAAAATAAAATGTAAAAAAAATAAAAAGAGAATTTATTTTTGAACACTTGGTTCGCACAAATTACGATTTGCTTCTGTACTCCAGTCGTGACTTTCCAAGACCGAAGCTCTTACAATTTGACTTTCGATCGGATCTGTTTCGTTTTCCTTTGTCACCCCTCAATATCATCCCCCCTATCCACGCGTTTATTAGGCGTCCGCGATCATTGCCACGCACGCCTTCTTCTAGAACATTCGGCGGAAGGACCGTTGGGATATCGATGGCTCATTAGGCACTTCCGTGATATACATTCTCGCCGAGTGCCGCCACATCTTTATCTCCATCATCAGTCCATCGGATTTGAAGTGTGCCGGTCGTGACATAGTTATGGTTTATAAGAAATATTATAAGCCAAGTCCGTCCTATGATCTCCCGAGGGCTGGAATTGCGATATCTATCTATCTATCTATCTATCCATCTATCTACCTGTTTCTTATACACGAACAAAATATGTTACATATAAAGAAAGACTTAAGGTAAAAGATTTATAATCTAATGATAGAACCTAGCAATGTAAAAGTTACTGTTAAGGGTACTCTATAAATAAGAACTTGATATTCTAATGGCTATATTCGTGTAGGAGGCTACATTACGTACTTGAAGTAAAGTTACCATTCGAAAATGAAAAGTAACATTGTAAAAAATAATAAAACTAATAGCCGATTAATTTATGGATAACGTTCGTATGTCACTGAATGTTCACTAGGTGCTTTTAGCGCACTCGTGATAAATAGATGTTTCAATTAGAATGATTCTTAAACGGCCGTATTAGAAGGGAAATTCGTTGTTAGAATGTTAAAAGGTTCAAAATTAGCGAGTAAGCACCGTATTTAAAACATAAACGAATTTTCCTGAATAAAAAGCACAAATAATGCGAAGTGTGTTGATCGTAGCACAGTCTGTTGTATTACGATTATTTCTATCGGTACCAAGCCATATACGTATATCGTTGATCGCGCAATTGTAGCAATACCGCAGTTGCATCGATACCGGGATGAATAACGTCCAATTAGCAATGAGCCAAACGATTACCTTCTGATATCCTATAATAACCATATCGAATTACCAGTTACTCAAACGAACAAGTTTACCAGAAATGCGAAACACGAATATCCGGAACAATGGCGCGGAGTTAACATCCGGTGCCTTCGCGTCGCGATTTGCTTAGTATCTGTAATTACGTGACGTGACTACGCTAATGCGTTGCCTGGATACTCCGTCTAACGGTGACGTATCTATAATGCAATCCTAGTAATATACATACAGTCGAATTATGACTATGCGCTAAGTGCGTTGTTCGCTGATTCGGCCGTCGTGTCTCGTCCTAAATATCGATAAAATAAAGGTCTCTGTTTGATAAACCGGTGTCTCGATCGCGCGATTCGCGCGAATTTCACTATAATAACTTTGTTAAAGTCTTTCCACCTTTCTATTCCAATATTATTCTCGTTGCCACAAGCGGTTAGCTTAAAATTAGCAAAAAATTAGCAAAAAATTGCTTGGGAAATTATTATAAATAAGGCAATTAATAATAATAAAATGGATAATATTGTGGTAAAATATCACTAAATAAATTAAAGTACAAACTCCAATGATCTACTTAGGAATTTATCATTTATCCAGTCTCTTCTCACATGCCTCTTTCCACAGTCGTTTTCACAAATTACAGGAAATTTTCCTCGAGATCGTTACAGACTCTTTACCTTTATTGTTAGGAATATACGAGTTGCAGGGACCAAGTTACATTTTTATCAGCCACACGAAAGAACCATTAGAATGTCAACTACGTAGTGCCTTTTTCAGTTGTGTTGTTTTCGGATTAAAAGAAAGCAATTTAAAGTTGAAACGCTGCATACAATATGCAATAGCCGGGGTGCGCCTTTACCGTACTTTTCTCGGAGAATTCCTCCGTGAAACGATCGCGGGTGCAGAATGGACAAAGAGACATTTTTATGTCTTAAAGCTGCAGATATACGCTTACTGTTAACGATCGGTCGCTTTTTAAAACTTGCTGAAAATTCCACGATTTCCTAATATACTTCTCTGTCTAACAACTCATCGTTTCCCTCAGGTTTTCTTTCCTCGCCCTGGATATTTAGGTTTCCTTAGCTGAACTTATTTATATCATGTTTTTTGGAAATAGACTAGAAATTGGCATTTACAGTCGATCAGGCTTCGACTAACCAACGAAGGATAGGTGACTACCTACAAGGGTAGCCAACGCGCGTACAAGTAAGATAACAAAACCATCGAATAAAATACAGCTACAAGCTATTTTTAGACGATCTTGACAATCGATACTCATCGTAGATCTTTTTACGAATGGTGTATAAAACCGTCTTATGAATGGCGGAAAAGGCTGTCTGAACAAAAGGATTAACGAGAATTCGAGAGAATCCCGGTCCCTTTCGAGATATGTGCACGTGCACGCCGATCGATGGAAATGAGTCAGCCGAGCTCTTTCCTACATAGGTAAATAGGTTAGTGGCATTGAGCGTGCGCCTTTAAGGCTGCTTTGCTCTTCCTTACGAGCCGCTTAGTGAATCGATAGCGGGAGAAAGCGGAACGTCTCCTCTAACGAAAACTATGAATCCGTACGTGTGCACAACTGTGACGGGCCATCCCCCTTCGTTCTTTTCCACAACCGTCGTTGCCAACTTCTTACCATTCGGTAATGAACTCGTTAGAACGTAATTTTAGAAACAAGCTTTGTACGTCTGGTCAGAAAAGGTCAGCATTTTCTGTTTCTATATCATCGACATCCCTGTTGCTTTTCAAATAGAAATCCAGACATGCAGCAGCTTTTACTTAATTAATCAGCCTATACTAAAAGTCTATTTTTAGTAAAATCGATACGGTTTCGCTATATGATTTTACTCGTAATCATTTTCATACTGTTTCAAAACAAATCGAGGATTGTTCTCCGTGCCAGTTCCATTTCTATATCCATTACCTATATCTGTTCAAATTGTTTCATTGATAATCTTAAAGTTAATTTTTATTACGATATCGGTACATATTATGTATGTAGTATATTTTACGTATAGCGTAGTATATTTATGGAACGTGATTGGTATTCGCTTGCGAGATAAGAAATGTGAATGAACGCGATCGATTCAAACAGAAATGGTGTTAGAATGCTCGCATAAACGACAAGAGCGATATATTTAACAAACAGGGAACACAACGATCAGATACATAAAAGTATTCGTTTCGAAATTCAAAGATTTTCTCTTAAATTGTTTATTTGTTAACTC
Source organism: Bombus cullumanus (assembly GCA_014737535.1). Taxonomy (NCBI): domain Eukaryota; kingdom Metazoa; phylum Arthropoda; class Insecta; order Hymenoptera; family Apidae; genus Bombus; species Bombus cullumanus. The sequence goes on along the minus strand of JACXIX010000064.1, from coordinate 66,689 downwards.
GGTTATTAATAATGACATTGAATATTCGAAATAACGTTTGGTAAGAATTTAAGGTATTTATCAATAATAATGTCAAATTTATAGAAATTTCGCTCGTACTCCTGAAAATTACGCTAAAAATTACGCTAAAAATTACGCTAAAAATTACGCTGCAAAGTATTCCGTTCGAAGGATTTATATAAAAACAATTATGTGGAAACAAAGGTGTAGCAAAGGTAGTTTAACATCTGCAAACAGTGTAAAGTAATGAAACATACAAGTAGTAGGAGGTAGCTTTACTGGAATAGAATCGTAGCAATTTGACGGGTCGATGAAGGAATTTCAGGTGAAAAATGCAGAATTTCGGGGGAACATAAGGGGGCGAGATGGTTAAACGAATTAGCTGGCGCGGAACACGAAGGGAATCGAAAGCGGTGTGCACAGCCTTGCCAGTTTATAATTAGAAATTCTCGACACGATTGCAAATCGTGCACGGTTACAATCTATTCCAGCCCAGGGTGTATCATCGGCTGAGCGGAAGTTGGCTGAAATTAGCCAAACGGCACGATAAATTACGTAACGTCGCGCCTATTATTAGACTGTTCGACGTTTAATTAAAGGTTTAAAGGGGGCCGCGTTCTTGCGCGTTAATGAATTTAACCGGTGAAAATCAATTACCGAGTGAGTAGTAGATACTTTAACGAGTTACGAAACTTTTCGCTAAGTGGCTATTTAAGTTTCGTAACCGTGCCGGCGATACACCACTACCATACGATTTTCGATTCTACCTCGTGGAAATCTTCATTGATTTTTGCTTCTTCCATTTCTTCGAACGTACCCTGTTCCCCTCCTTTCGCCCCAGCCATTTCGTTCGTAGCTTGATTTACAGTCACTCACGAAAGTATTCCAACACTTGTAAAGATCTTTTACGACTATATTATCGGTTTTATAGGTTGTGCGAAACATGTTGAAATTAGAGAAGCGTCAACCTGATCTGGCGATCCATTCACCCGCTTTGTTCATTCCATTCCCCAATCTAATTAAAGAACAACTTGCGCTTTGTTCCGAACCTGCCAACTATAACGTTTACGTTATAACAACGATCACATTGATGAAAAGTCTTTAATCTTGGAATTCCATTAGCAGCACGGTCCCGATCGATACCGTCCATATCAGCGTTTACATATTATCCATTACCATCGTACAAGATCAGATCTCATTTTCACGTAATTTTCGTTTAATTCGCGCAAAAAATAGATATAATAATGCTTGCTTCTAAATATAATTGCCAAGAGCAACCTTTTTAAATACTTTTAAATAATTCTATATAATTATCATATTAATAATTATGTAAAAAATATCTACTTGTAAATAGTTTATTCGTAAGCGGATTTGTCGAACCATCTTTCTAACTTCCTACATCCATCTTTATCATTGACTGTCACGAGTAGTAGATTCTTGCACGCTAAGGCAGATCGCTCTTGCATCGTGGATAGACGTTACGATAGAAATCGCGAAACTAGGCGAGGAATTCGTTCCGTTGATTAGGCGAATAATGCCTTTGTCGCTGCTGTTAATCGGGAAAGATTATGGTCCGAGCTGGACCTAATGAGCGTAATCCTCACGACGTATTATTCCTGGATGTTGATTCTGTCGCTTATCGATTGCTTTCTAATTACGTGTTTCGGTGATTCGGTCAATCCTGATCTAATTGGACGAGCTGCAGAGGGAAGCTGCACGATCGAACGGTGCATCGCCAGTTTCAATTTCGAATCACCGTCTACGATGCACGATCGTTACGGTTATAAAACTGCCAGGTGACCGTTCGGCGATACGTATGTAAGTAATTCGAGACGATACGTACAGAGTGTTGCGCACAATGTGCTTTAGGTTAAGTTTATTTTACGTACGAGAATGTAATTTTTTACCGAATTTTCTATTCTAATTCTGGACTAAAGTGAAGTAGACGATCGACAGAAAGTTATTTTACATTGGAAAATAAAGGGAAAACGCGTTCGTTTGTTCCATCGCTGTATATATCTTTTCGAAACGAGTCCTCAAACGAAAAGCGTTATTCTCCCCTTATTATCGCATCTCTTCTTTCTCTAATCGGTTGACCACGTTATGCACGACACCCTATACAAATATAACTCGAAGCGATATTCCCCTTATAACACGGTTTCCCTTTTTACGACTCGATAAACTCGGCTAATCCTCGTATAACACGAATCTTTCCATCATCGTGGTGGTTTTCGTTTTCATCGAAACAGCGAATTCCCCTTGTATACGTAATAACGCGAAATCTGCGCGTTTCACAGAATCGATTCTCAATGATTTTCGTTATTTCTAAATTTTGCTTAACACGGTTTCGTTGCAACACGGAACGAAATTGCCCCAGTTACTTTGTTCCATGCTTGGACGAACGATAACCAAACCACTAAAAACCACAAATACTATTAAAAATTTATTTAAACCATCGTTAAAACCACCATAAAATTACACCTATAAAGGTAAGACGAAAATAACCGAGATTGGAATTTTCTTGTTCGCGTGATGATCGCTTTCCGCCTATCTCGCTTCCCCTTGTTCCATCTATTCTCTCGTTCGGTTCGTCGAACCGTGCTGCTTACGAGAATTTAACCCCGAATGGCTCCCGAATTTGGTTGGATTAAAGCGAGCGTTACTGCAACATTCGTTATTCGGATTTAACTTTTACTCGTGAAAGCAGAAATGGAACTATAACCGGCAGCTTTCGACGGTCACCTCAAGTATTATGGATTAGACAGGATTCGTAAGATCCGGTGTCATCAATCGTCTATCCGTCGTTAACACAATCAGCCGAAAACGGAATCGTGTATCGAGCGCGATTCCACACAGCTTACCGTACGTTGCAACCCAAAGTCACGTCCATCAACGCGGACGGCATATTAACGCAATTTATCGGATCATCGTGATTATCCAGTGATGATCGCAGCCACAAGCCCGCTAATACCCAATTGTTCTGTCAAAGTTGCGATAACCCGCCGCGACTACCGACTCTACTCCGTAAAGGTACGAATCGACCCTGCACCGTTAAAAAGGGTTATCGATCGTTCGATCGCAATGTCTCCGGCTTTTCACCTACCTTGACCTTTTACCTTATTTACCATATAGAACTTATTTCGGACATGTCGTAGCAGAAATGACAATTTGGAGATCGTTATTCCGCCCGGCACGCGCAACACAACCACGCGAGGTCTTGATCGGTAAAGATTACAGCACCAGCGTGAACAATGCTACTTTCTCGATAGTACGTTGCGCTTTGTTCAGACGTTTCGCCAACATCAATGTGTTTGCTAAAATATCAAAACTTTCTATTAATTAAGCCAAGTGGATTTTGTTAAATACGATTTTGTTAAATTCGTCGGTAGCGAACAAGTTCCATTTATATACCTGGCTCTACGAACTTTGTCGCCATCTTAACATACTTGCTGGAAACTGAATTTCGATTTCACTTTGCCTAACACTATCGCCTGAAGAGGATTTGTTCGTACGGCTTAGATCGATCAATCGGCATTTCGATCGATGGTCGTTTCACCCTTGGTTTTAGCCTCCGTTGGATCTTGTTTTAGGATAGTTTTAGGATAGTTTTAGAGATGTAGACATTCCCTTTTATTATCACGTTGCATTACGCGGAAGGCATTCACAAAAGCTTTTCATAACCAGCATTACGTTGATCTACGTCGTTGAAGCGTCGTACAAGATTTTCATATTCTCTATGAAAGGGTTACATTGTTAACAAGAATACGGCTGGCGATACGAAAGTGAAAGAAAAGTCTAGCTTGTGGCTGCTGTTCTACTTTCGAAATTTGTCGTTTATACGCGACTGTTTATCTTGGTCCATTGTTACGAGGCTTATTCACGAGGCTTATTCACGATCCCGTCGTTATTGCGTGGGTGGATGACAGAAATTCACGGAAGTCCGTTCGTGAGAAATACGCGACGAAGCTCTCGAACGAGGAGTACAATGGACGCGTGCAATCAATTTTTTCGGTAGTCTGCGTCTACGAGTGTCTCCACGTGGGAGCGTTGTACATGTATAATGTATATACGTCGCGTTATCATCGCCATTTTAATTAGCTACGTAAGAGAACTGGTAAAAGAATTGCTTGAAATCTTTGCGATTCTTACTACTTTGGAGATTTTGAAAGTTCGATTGCTGCCCGTTGAAAAGCGAAGCTCTTTAGAGTTGTACAAATTCTTAGATTTTAACGAACTTTCGAATGTTTGGTGAATATATCGGTCAAGTTTTCCAAATTTCGAAACTGTTTAGAAATCATCTGTGAAAGAATGCTTTTTCCCTTTCATTCCGCGAATCTTTACCAGAATTGTAAGGTTTTTCAAGTAATTTTGTTTCTTCTTGCAACGATCGTTTAATTAATTAATCCGTAATCGATACCCGTTTCCAACTCATTCCGAAAGTTACATTTTATTCAATGAATTTATTTGACGAAATACTAAGTAAGAATGAGAGCACCGAATCGAACGATGAAATCTGAGTTGAAATCCGAATTAGCAACAAACTAACGATACGAACAATGAAGATTCCATCTTCAAAACGAACCGAGATACTTAATTAAAGTAACCTGGTGTTTAAAAATAGCTTGGAGAAAATCGATATTTCATGCATATGGCAAACCTCGTGCAATACTACATTTCATACGTCCGTAGCAAACGTTTTATCACGTACGTATTAATTCTGGTTCCGCTTTAAAAGAATCTCGATGAAACTTCCTTCCATCGATTCGTTTAATTCTCTTTTTGTTCTCAAACAGAGTGATCCACAACATCCGGTCCGTTTGATCTGCACAGAGATAGGTCTTGTTCCACTTACAATCGTAAACCATTCGAATCGATCGTTCTTATTGTCAGCGTTATCGTGGCCATTAATCAAGGATGCCTCCGCGAATCTTGTCGCATTCATTGTTCCCGTGAGAGTGACATCGTTATCTCATGGTCGCGCCCTGGTCGCGCCCTGGTCGCGAATCATGCTCCACTTTCGCGCTTTTGTCCAGAAGAAATCGTTAAACGCGGATGTATCGTGTTCGTGCGGCGTTAATTTGCGCTGACGAATCTCTCTTTCGTCACTATTTTTTTTCTCTCTCTGCGTTGATCGTTTACCTCGTTATCTTACCTCGGCCGGACGACGAAAGACTCTTCTTCTTTCTCCAAGAGTTACGTAGATTTTTTCCCTGATCTATTTGCGGATTCGCAGAATCAAGTTCTTAAAAAAACTAATAGGAGCAAAGGTGATCGTGCGTGTTTAAAGGTTTTCACTCGCTTTTGAAAATTTGGCAAACAGATATAGAAATGTTTACGAAGGAAAGAAATATTTGTAGATTTCGCAAAATTGGAATTACGCTTAACGTCTGTTTCTTAAATCTTATTTCTATCTTTCGAGTCACTTAATCGTGCTTTAATTCCATATTTAATCGTATTTTCTTACATCTTTTCGTTTCCAGTGCAACGTTCGCCTTAACGAAACCGAGAAGAAAACAAAAACTACAGAGTCAGTTGTTCCAATTTTACTCTCCAATTTATACTCGAACGAAACGAAAAAACGAAAGAACGAAAAGAGGTATAGAGAGTTGCCCTGTCGTGAGAAGGTTGTTACCGAGGAAAGCATCGTCGCCAACAATGGCCGCAATTAAAAACTTTCTTCTCTCAACTTCGTAGCAGTCTTTACGTGTGGTCTGTTACGCAATCGGGTTATACTACTTAGGAAAAAGTTTCCGCTCGTGCAAGCAGCGCATCTCCGAGACTTTTCCTTCCGGCTGATCCCGCCGAGAGTTACGACACTTCCGATGCATTCGACGATCCCAAGGCAACTTGTACTACTCGAGCCAACTTCCGCTCGCTAGGAGAGCGTTCGCAACTTTCTTCTGCCGGCTGATTCCAGCCCGGTGAGTTACAACTTTGCACTGTCCGCTCCGCTATCGAATTTCCACGTTTAAGTAACGTTTCTTTCTTCTTTGCTACATGGGAAACGTTTTTGCATCGGCAACTTGCCTGCAAACCGAACTTTCCTTCTGGTGGTTACGAGTGCCATCGAGTTACACCACTCAATTAAAGTTCTCTTTTATTGTCGCAGAGTTATTCGAAGGCCACCGCTGAAAAATATCGAATCGCGTTTCTTGTCTCGTATAAAAAAACAAGTTTAAGATACGATATGAAAAGCACACAGGGAAAATGTACATTCTCGTCGATCTTTTGATTATAATTAAACAGCAAGATCGTAACATGGCAAAAGTGAAAAAAGATAAACAACCCGTTAGGTTCAAATAAGATAGTTAGGTGTAGACAGAAAGACAATTTTGGTATCGTGGCATCGATCTACTTGCTACATTTTGCTAAATTTTCACGCTGCTTTCCTGCAAAGAATAGGAAATTTCACTCATCGTTCCTCTGCTTGTAGTCTTTGCACGTCGTCGATCAATCCCATATCAGAATTTGCCTTTTTATCTGACGTTGACATCGATTAGGTTATGCGTTATACGTGTTTTAACGATAAACTAACAATAACGATAGCTTTTGAAATTGTGTTTCTCTCGTAGGAATTTTGCACGATTACCTCGATTCTTCAAGAATTTATACAGCATTCTCTCAGTTTTCGATCATACTGCGATCTTAAAGACCTCGTACACGTAACAGGCATTCTTGCCACATTCTCCGAATCGGTTCTCACACGTTACCTATGCTCAAGCATAATTCAAGCATTCGCTCGCTTCTAAATCACAACAAATCCTCACACTCGTAGTATGTACAATTCAAATTCGCTATTTTCTAGAAATCTTCGATGAGATTCCATTGTCAGGTGTCCGTTGAAACGATAGGTCATACTACTTGAGAAACGTCTGTCCCTAATGATAAAATACACACGTGTATGAAAACCACATATTCAGTGAAAAATACAATCACTCGGGGTTTCACCTGTTAATCGTGCCGAAAATCTCTTAATGTTGAATATTATATTATTATGTTAAAATATAATATTATTTTAATTTTATATTTCAAGGAGGTGTAGAACTTATAATCAGAGAAGGAGATTTGATATTATATCAATTCCAAGTTGTCCACTTTGATACAGTTCTAGCACTTTTAACGATGAATTTTACAATCGCCGCTATCCCCCCCCCCCCAACTCTTATATAGCACGGTTAACACGTTTCGCGTTGTATCGAGACCGTATTACAACCGTGTATATCGTGTTAAGGAAAGGATAGAGCGTACTATTATTTATCAAATGTTTCTGCAGTCGATCCGACACAAATATAATCGTATATTTTAATATAAAATTTTGTCACTTAACGGACGTCGCGTTTGTAAGTATGCAGCGTGAATACCGCAAAGGATTACAGCTGCAGACATATTAGTTTCGTTGATTAACCATTATATTCGTCAAATTGGCAAAGACCTGCCCGTTTCCGATAATACGTTTAAGAAACTTTTTCTTATCGTCTCGATTGAGAGACACAGCAACTTGGACTCGCTGTCCGACCTAATATCCAGTTATGTTTGTTGAACAAAGTTCTCTTCGTGGGTAATACATTTAGAAGACACGCTGCTGATCGATCCAACTGTGATTTACTACTTGGATAGAGTCTATCGGAAGTCTTTTCCACTGGTAACCAATCTAGAAAGCTTTTCCATTGAATATTGCGAAATCGTCGATAGCGTGTCCGCCGAGATACAGGGTTATACTACTTGAACGCTGTTTTATTCAACAGTAATACATTTTAAAATTGCTTGTATCTACCTATGTCTGTGGGTCTCTGTCAGAATTTCCAACTATGCCGTAGTTTTTAAACATGAAATCAAAGAGAATCTAACATGTAAATGAATACACATACGTTATACAGTTTATTTCAATTCTTAAATATTTTCTTAAATATTTATTTAAATGTGTTACGCGAATATTTAAAAGTATCGCGCGATATTTTACATACAGAAGGGAAGAATGAAATCGTATTAATCCAGAATTGAAAAAATGATACGAAAATTCGAGAAATCCTGCAAAATGCATAAAGATTGTTTTACTGCTTCCGAATTCGATCGATTCCCCCAACAAATGGAATAGCCAGGGACGCGATTATCTTTCATCTCTCGACAGAAGATAGATCACTCGTTCTAACGAATTCGTAAGAAGCTCGAACAAGCATCTCCTAATTAAAATTATTTAACATTTAACTCGATGTCTCGAAGTTGCGTCGAAATTAAAAATAATTTTCCATTATTTTCATTTTACCCCTTTATGTTTGAAAATTATTTCGCTGAAAAAAAAAAGAAAAAATCATATTACAGCTATATTTAAATTTAGATGTTACGATGTTCAAAATATCATAATATCATTATATTTTTCAAATCGAATAATAAACACATCTTTTTCGCGCAACTATTCATAATTATTTTCCAAATAACACAAAACAGTAGGTACACGAAGCAAAGACGGTAATGTCAAATCATGAAATACGTTAATTATATAAATCTGCAGTCGGTGAGAAAAATAAAGCAGCGAATGCGTGATGTTCACAATCGTTCGATTTCGCTGTTAAATGTTATGTGATGACACGCATCAAAGAGGATATTTTACGTTTCACTAGTAGTCCCTTCTGGAAGAAAGATGTATTTCTCGTATAGATATCTCCAGATAAAGTATAGACATATCCTATAGCTAGACGCGGCCGCAAGAACCCGACCGTAGCAGAAAGAGTAAACGAGCGAAAACTGTGCGCTAATTGGTGCGGAAAGGAGGGGGGGGGGGCTGTCCTCCAAAAGGTTTATGATACCCGATGACTGTATGCAAATAGACATTCTTCTTTACAAACCTTGACCCTGTCACAAACTCATCAAGCATAAAATAGAGGACAAGTCTCCAACAATTCTCGACACAACTTCAACTTCGACTAAACTACTTCGTACGAAGATATTATTATTATAGCGGATTAAAACAAGGTTAATTAAATTAAATCGATGTCGACATGAAACAGCAACAACCAACGTGTGCCACGTTCTCGTGGAACGAAAGGGAGCAATACCCGGACAAATGGTGAACCAAGCAGACTAACTACCGTCTCTCAATTCCGTCGAAATGACGCCAGTGACGGGACAATTTGTTCGATAAGTGTCGCTGCGACTGACAGCCGTGAAATAGGCCGATAGATTGGCTCTTCTTTTTAACCTTTCCTCCCTTTATTTCGTTTTCTTACAGCGAAATACGAGGGATACTGTGTAAATGAAAACCGTACCAGCGTACTTTTACAATATATTTTCTTCGTAATTGATTGAAAATCGAGTCCCCTCGGCGATGAATTATCTCGCCTGCTGTACAGGACTCGACTCGTATATACGTAACAGATACGACAGGCTATTTTGCCGAATTTGAAGGTAGCGCGAGCGAAAGAGGAAGAGGTCCGGGAGTCGGTTTAACGGAAGGAAACATGTCGGTTAGAATATGTTTGACGCAGCAACGGAACTTTTTTGCTTTCAAACTTTATCGTATAAATGAAAAACAAACGTACATGCAAATGTGATTTAAACTATATCGCGTTTCGTCTTATTTCATTCACAGGAATTATTTCCGATTACTGTTATTTAATATCCACGTCATTTTTACAAATACGTACATACAATCATATCGATGTATTTCTAAAAAGAATTTGAAAGACTGAAACATTTAACTGACAAAAATTGTGGAATAAATTTAATTGGGTCTTTAATTGAACGAATTGGGTGTTTATGTAGAGGAAGCGGAACGATGCTAATACACGGTATATATAATTTTTGTATTATATATATATAATCTTTTTTCTTTTTGTTTGTTTCTTTTCCCTTAATAAAGGCGAAAGTGAATAAGCTATTGCGTTACATTTTACTGACATTTTACAATATGTATCCTAATCTGCTGAAAAGATTCGCGAAACTAACGATTTTACCATAATATGTTACATTTAAGGCGTGTATATGTAGACTTTTGTGACCGATTGTATGCGAAGATGAACACGAAGAACACGAAGATGAACACGTAACCGATTAATTTGAATAACCAAAATTATGCTTATAAATCTAGTAGTTGGAATCGCTACAGCGAAAGGCTAAAAAGAGAAGCAGAAATTTCTAAAGGAATGAGAGCTTAAAAGAAGTTTATAACAGCGCTGATAGATGGATATCGTTGACAAGTCATTGCGTGGCAGTTGGAAAAAGAAGGACTCGGAGACAGAGAGCGGTACCACGCGATATATATATATATATATATATATATATATATATATATATATATATAGAGAGAGAGAGAGAGAGAGAGAGAGAGAGGGCGAGAGATAGATAGAGAGAGAGAGAGAGAGAGAGGAAGACTGAGACGTCGCGAGCGCGAGGGGGAGAGGCCCGGCGCCGCGGCACGTCGCGACGCTCAGTCTACCGGCGTCGTCCGTGCAACATGAACGCTTCGAGCTGCTACTTTGCCGGTTAAAGTCGCGTGGAACCTCGATGTCTCACGGTCTCGATGTCGACGCGCGTCCTTACAAAATACAGCTGAATATTTTGTGCGCCATTTTGTGAATATTTTGTGAAATGCGGTTGTGCCGAGAACACAAGTTGGTTCGTTCCGATATGACGGAGAATTGTGTATTTTCAGTTTGCGGTTCGTTTTGGCGTTTTGACACAATCTTAAAATGATCTGCCCCTTCACTGGTAATTTGAGGCGTGAATTTTTGGTGAACAGTTGCGCTCAAGATACACGCTATTTTTATACGTATAGGGAGATTTAGTAAACGTTGAATTTTACTTTTCTCTATATCGAGCGAAATAATTATATTCACCTAAAAATCCGGAGTCTTGAAAATATTTTTAGAAAGCCCAACCTTCTTTCTTCTATTCTTTGGCACGTTGCTCAGAATAATTGCGGACGATTTTTAAGAATGGATCAACTTTGCTTTCCTGGCTCGTGTTAGGCATCGTCGTCTATAAAAGCACAACAATTTTATTGAAATAAGAATAAGATAAAATGAGATTATCGAAAATGTTTCAGCGCGGAATCAGCTGCGATCAAAATGAATATATGACCTCTGTTGTGGTTGGAGTTTTCTAGTGTTAAACTCGATATATCTAAATTGCCAGTACAGCGAGGATTGTAAAATTTATGCTTTTAAAAACTGGGACAATGGTTTTTTAATTATCGTATTTTGATTCGTCGTAATTCGAAGATGGAATTTTATCACAAGTGGAAGAAAACCCCCTCTTTCGAGGGGAGAATTTTTCACGAAGAAACCGAGTTATCGAAGTAACGAAGAATTTATGAAAAGTGGACAAAGCGGTAAAAGCTCTGGAAATATTTTCACCGACGCGGGTTTCACGTTGCTTCTAGCTTGTTTACTTTTTTTTCAACGACATCGATTCGTGTCGAAACACTTTGCTTCGAAAATTCGTGTGGGACGTTTCATTGTCAGATAAATATCCAATATCGTCTGAAATGCGATCTCGTTGAGTTATTCGTTATTTCTAAATTCTCGTGAATCAACTATATCATATATTTGTCAACGACTATTTCTGCAACCTGTTCCTTTATTTAGAAATCTTACCCACTTTGCTATATCGCGCAACTTTAGTTTACATCGCCAATTCGTTCCAACCTACCCCGCTTTTATTTTAGTTTACAAGATTTTCTCTCTTTCTCTCTCTCTCTCTCCCTCTTTCATAAAATTATGGATAAAATCGTGGATCATTAATAATGTCTCATTCATCGAATAGATAATATTTATGGCATATTTCTAATATTAAATATAAATGTAAAACTTTTCTTTTTTATTCATTATAAATACGGATCGTGATTCTTTCTCTCTCGTTCGCATTTCTATCACGTATATATGAATAGCGCGACATTTTAAAATTGCATCGTCACTTTTATTAAAATTCTACTATTCATTAGTCAGTTGGAAGTAAGGACGTGTTTGCTTTTCCAAAATCATTATATACAAACAGAAGAGAACTCGTTCATTATCTGTCAGTAAAATTAGAAGCACGTTTTCTGATATATAAATAAACCATTCTGTAATACTTGAACGACTTTTTTCTCTCATTGTCTAAATTTACTACCGTTTCCACTACCGTGGAAAAAAGACAAGATTCTGAATTTTTAATTTTTTACTACTATTCACTAGCAACAAGGTTATTCTGCATAAATTTGATATTTTCATAAATATTTTACAAAATGCAAGACATTTTAATTTCCAATGCTTCATTGGAATGCAGCCAGCGCCGCTTTTTTCCCCGAAATCTACCACTAAATATAAATTAACGTTGCTGTTCGTACATGTGCAAATATTTTGCTCGACTATTAATATATATGAATTAGCGGTACAATAATGATATAATAATGATTATAATGATTAAAATGATCAAAAGAAAGACTTGGCATCATCTTACGTCGTACGAAATTCAAATAGTTTACTTCAAACTTCAAATCTATGATATATGAAAATTAAATACACGGCTCGTGCGACTGTTAACCAGTTTCAAATATTATTGCTAGAATTAACTGATAGTAGTCTATCTATCTATCTATCTTGCATCATCTTAAACAGAGTGTGATAATCAGACGAGTCGAGGATAACGAATTTCTTAAATAAGAACATTCTTCCATAACGTTTGAAATTGCAAACATTGAAGTATTAGTCGGATGAAGCAAAAAGTGTTAGAATTACGGGGGCCGATGTTAATTAAGTTAAGCTAACATAACGGTTAAATTGACATTATTCGCAGCTTACAAAACGTTATACATTGCCTTCTTCAACCGTTTCGTATTAAGATACTTGTTCTTTGCCACCAACTGACATAAAAGAAGTCTTGGTTTTATTGTCATCTTCGTTTGGAATTTCGTATCTATATTACATTCTCAATACAATATCGATAAAAAATATGTTTTACCGTTACCGAAATGTAAACAAAAAATAGATTTTAATGCTCGACTCGGGAGAGGTCGTTTCAGTTTTACTACGTTTACGAGAGAAACATGAACATTTCGTAGCACTTTGCAGCATTTCGTAGCATTTCGTAGCATTTTGTAGCATTTCGTAGCATTTCGTAGCATTTCGTAGCATTTCGTAGCATTTGATAGCATTTCGTGCGTTTCATTCGAGAGACGAGTTCGTTTCACGCGTTACGCGAAAGACGAGACGTATGCAAACGCGGAAGTTGTGACGCGTTATATCTGGGAATCCAGGCAGACAGAAAGTCCAATAAACGTTATAACGTTATAAGGAAGAACAGAGGACGACCGAATGCAATATTCCGTGGCGTCAAAAGGACGTGTCTCGTATCTTTTATCTGTGTAAGATTGCAAACTCCCCGTCACACGAGTTTCATACAAACTATGACTGTTATTGCTACTGTTTCACCGAGAAACGAAGGAATTTATCTAAATGTACCCTTTATAATTTTCTATTCAGTGCGGAGAGGAATATTTTCAGATAAACCCACGTTATGTAACATAATATTACGACGTGAACAGGAATATAATGTCTTATTACTAAAATAGTATGTACCGAGAATATTTTATTTTCCACAAAGAGAATGTAAACAGACTGGAGATTTTTCCCTGAAACGCTTACTTGCAGTTTTCGTTGTAATAAATTCGTTGATTGTAAACACAATAAAGAAAAATATTATTATTGACAGAAGGATTTATGAAACAAGTAGAAATGTTCTTTTTATGCAGCATAAAGAGACAGTCAAGAACCACTTGTTACGTATAAAAAATGAAATTTCATCAAAAATGGGTATACAATGTTTGTGCGAATAGCCGTCGATAAACGCGTACACTATACACGTTTCGTCCACAGCACAAGATATTGTATTCACACGCCAACGAACGTCTTTCTTCCATACGAGTCACACGAGCTCGGTTTCCCAGTTTTAAACATACATCATGCTTCACGATTACGCAAACCGTTCTTTATTTTTCCGCAAGTTCGTCGTTTGATCGTGAACAAGGACGTGTGCATACGATTGCGAAAGTACGTAATTCATTGACAGAACGACAGGGACTGGCACGCGTACGTAAGAGGCTTTATCGAGAAAATAGATCCGTGTCGGTCGATGGTTAACCTCTTTATTGGTGAACCGACTGGCGTTCGTTCCGCGAGTGCGTTTCATTACGAACGCTCGCACCGGAATCGCCTTGGAAATCGTTGCTGTAATTCGAGCCTTCCGGATACAAGTCGTGTTATTAGAAATTATAGCCCGACATCATACACACACACACACACACACACACACACACATATATATATATAGTTCGGCGACATTATTAGCCAATTTCTTCAGAATGTAAATAATGTCGAAACGCGCTATCGAAACGCGTTTGACGATCGCTAGATGATACGTATCTGTACAAGGTGATTCGCGTTATTGCTAGACAACGTGTACAAACGTTTTCTCATAAGTATGTATCCGATACGTATTAGAAAATGACCTTTTCTCGTTTCGATCGATTCATACTACGTTGTAATCATTCATTACACATTCCTGAATATTTTTCATTGCACGGTACAATTGTTCTTTGTTTGATTTACTTATATGGTATAAGTAACGAGCGTTAAAGCGAACTACGAATGCGATGTTAACGTATTTCATATGGAGAACGGGAAACCTTCATCTTCTATGAACGTCAACGACAGGAAACGAGAAATCTCGTTTTCAAGCACACGCCAGATTTTCATACTCATAATTGCTTACAATAATTAATCGAACAAACGTTAGTTAGGCCCCGATAAATCTTCCAATAAGAAAAGAGAAGGAAGAAACAAAGTGCGTGGATACACTTGCGAAAAGAATTGTGTCACGCAACGATAAATCCTTTTCAAATATTTGTGGCTTAGCACGCTATCGTAAATGCTACGTAGACGCTACGTAGACGCTACGTAAACGCTATGTAAACACGTAGCACATAGGTAGTAGATATGTATGTATGTATGTATGTAGAAATTTCTTCTTGCAGTTGTTCTATGCAGTTGTTCTATGCAGTTGTTCCATGCGGTTGTTCTAGGCAATTGATGCTTTGCTCGTTGTTCTATGATTTCAGAATCACTCTGTACATGTACTGCTTTCGCCTCGTACATCATCGATAATTCACCGATCATACGTATCGAAAACAACTTGGAAAATATCGGCGTACAAAGGGGAGCCCCAGATTCTAGTAATAAGTAAATTACGATCGTAATATAACGAAAAATTCTACTAAACGTTCACCCGCTTGGAAATTGCCGTTTTGGTCCGAACGTTGAGGACTGACTGTGACAAACACCGGCGCTTTATAGGTCTTTAAGATGGGTGTTTGTGTTAAGGACTTTTCGATGGGACAACGTGTTTGGGTTAACTTCCAACTCTTAGTAATTCTCCGATAAATGGAAGATTGTAATACTTTGTTGCTTTGATTCGCAAGTGATTTGGTCGATGAATTTCTTATGGATCAATTTTCAAGCTTCGAGAAAGTTTAAAAATTACACTTTGACACATGAGTTATAATTATCGGGTTTATGCCACGTTAAGTCTTTAGCAGGCAAACGAATATTCTCTTTGAGTCGTTCGTAACGTGAAATGTCATTTTAATTTACGCAGAAGTAAAAAAATCACACCTCACGTTTACACGACTCGCCTGAAAAATCAATTAGTCATTATTCTAAGAAGGCATGAGTTCACTCTTCGGAAGAATGCACGTTGTTACGATTACGTAAATATTTCTACGTTTGCAACTTAAGTATTATCATTTCGTTGAATATTCAAATTATACGAATCGTTTGTTGTTCTTCAGCTTTTAAGGATACCTCCTCGTTCAAATCATTTACATTCTCATTTAAATGACTCGTATGAGAGATTATTTTGACCGTGATGAAATAAAATTCACCTATGTATAGAGAGTACTAAAGTAACGTAGCAGTACTAATAAATATTTCTTAATATGTATCTCGAAAGCTAACAGTTTGCCTCGCTTTCGAAATCGTAATCCTCGAGGCACGTAAGCTTTCGATCACAAGGTATTTCAATTTTCGCACGCCACCCTGCTCCTTGTCCCAATAGCTTTCTTTCGTCCGTTACCGTAGAAAGTAATGCCGATATAACTCGCGCGGATAAAAACAACACGAGAAAGAACAAAATAAATAAGTTAATAATGATATCACGTTATGACGTTACGTGAAATACATTGTACTTGTATGGGGATAAAGCTTAGGGTGGAGAATCACGAAGAAACACAATATCGATGAAAATCGATCAAACAGACGGAAATACGCGGATTTTGCGGCGGTTGCACGTCGCGACGTATTCTACGATTATCCGGCCCGATTCAGCCTTATCGTCCCGAGCGATTTGCATACGCAAACGTCTGTCGGCATCCGATCGCGGCCACCGTGTCGTCTCTATGAATATTGCAGTATGTAGATCCAGCCCTCTTGAACTTGTTCTACCGTCGGTATTATTTTCTCTTTCTGCCAAGTCACCGTGCCTTTCTCACCCGAAGGTCGCTCTTTCAATCCCTCGAACGCGTTATTCGTTCCCACGTCGCCAAACGAATGCACCGATCGCCGGTCCGTCCAATTTTTCTCCCCTCGAAGCAACTTAATGGAAATTTCACGAAACTTTCTACCTGCGCGATAAGTGATTTTTAAGAAGAGGCCGTCGAATGCGTTTTGTTGCTTTGCGTTGTGGGTTTGCCAAGCTGAACAACGAAGAGGAGAAGTTATTATTTCGATGTATGTAAATTTACGTGGCCCGAACAAAACCACAAAACGAACAATTCTGAACGTTAATAAATCTTCTTTCGTTATTTCATAAGCGTTCATTTCATAAGGCCAATCTTATGTCGTATTCCTATTAAATCGAGTTTCGATAGAAGAAGGGTAAACCTTCTGTACTAAAAGTAAATGGAGGTTGTCTCGTGTTTTTCTAAAGAAGACGCGACGCACTAAAATTAGGACCAGTTTCGTAAAAAGCAAATACACGTTTATAGCTGAATTAGTCGATATTTTGCTAACGCAATTCTTGTACATTTTTACAGCGAATCTCCCTGAAATCGAAAATTCATTTCATCTTGAACGGAATAACGTCTCCTCTTCCGTCTTGCACCGGTAAAAATAATACAAGAGAAAAGAGGTGGAAATCAGTAAAGATAAGACGTGCATATTAGAAATTGGAAAATTGGAAGCAAGTTTTATTGGTTTTTGGGTTGATGTGAAATTTATCGGACAAGCGGAAGGTAGTGACGGAAAGTGAGACGTTGAGAAACGTCTGCGAAAAAGAAAAGGTGCCGATTCATATTTTCCAACTTCTTTTAACAACTTACCGTTCCTCAAGTTATCACTTTTCCGAAAGCATGATAAACGTATTTAGGTTCGTATTTTATACGAAGATGTCATGTTTTCATTATTTCCAATCTAAATCAGATTGGTTAATTACGCGTTCAATTATTGTTTACTTCGAGTACGGGATTGCCAATCGTCGTTAGATAAGAACAGAATTTTCTCTGCAATTTATTTCCACAGATATATTGAAAATGTTGTCTTAAATTCCAAAAATAGAAATTACTCCTACATATTCTGCATGTCCACTCTTCCATAATCAGCGATCTAATCTTATTGAATAATGCGTTTGATACTAGCATTGCATTCATCATGCCTGATGATAAAAGCTCTCTTCGTATTCATAAGTTTCGTCAAGCATCGACGCGACACACGAGTTTCATTGATTGATGAGAACAGGCGAAAATTGATTTATTAACGTCGAATGACAGCAACTATTCGCTTCGTTCGTTCGTTCCATCTTCATCGTTTATATCCAATGCTCCGCGTTTCACACAGCGAAGTTGACTTTCATCCTGTCTAGATCGTCGCGCTTTGATATCGTCAAACGTACTTCTCCTACAGTTCGAAAGACTCTTAAATCGCTAAAACTAAAAGATAAAGCTTAAAAGACAGGATCTTCGAAATTCATTACGGTAATGGTAACGGAACACATCGCTGTCGCGATGATCAAAAAATTTTTGCCACGCGTTTCCAGCATATCCGGAATTCCCCCTACTTTCTTCGTTTACCGCCCCTTTCCCCCTTTAAGTTAGCCTTATCCAAGCTGCGTGATCTCGTCGTCGAAACGAACCAACATTTTAGGGCTCTTCTCCCGGCCCACCGAGTTCAAGAACAAGCGATTCAGCAAATGTGGATTGTTTACTTGATTCGACCATCGTTTAGTACAAGTAGTTGATTTTATGATGATATTTGATATTTTTTTGGCATAAACGTACGATGAAAATGTACATTTGATAAATGTACGACAAAAATAATCGGAATTCAGGATCATTGTGAACCTATTATTGAGAATCCAGTAATAGTAACCATCAGAATAGTAACCATCCGGTCTCAAATTAATTTATTGAAACAATTCTCTCTATACAGTAAAGTAATGGAATTGCAGTATCGCTATGCAGTTATTAAGAGTGCTAGATACGGAAAGGTGTACAGAATATGCACGCAATGTACGTTATACGCGAGCGTGCAAAATGTCTGAAATGCCGGAAATGTCTGAAATGTCTGCAGTAAAATGCTTGTTGTAACATTCAAAGCGTGAAAATCAAATCTCTCGAGGGGTTCTGTTTCTCTAGCTGTAGTCATAGAAATGTGCATAAAAAACATCGGTAAAATAATTGATTAACGAAGATAATAACATTTCCGTTTCCAATCCAAATTAGCATACGATATATTTAAAACGATAATCAATATCGATCGAAGGCTATAAAAGAAAGAGCTTTGGAAGAATCTGCTAAATGATTACGCTTTATATAACGAAATAAGATTAACAAATTCTCAGACAACATTGCAATGTCCCGTTTGCGTGAAAACGGAGGGCCGTTTCTTTGAAAACAGAAAAAATCACCGCGCAATGGAATTCAAAAGATGTATAGAAATTTTCAAGCGTAGTTTAACGCGTGTCGCGTGATCCTAGCCTTGTCGCGCATCTGTTCGCATCGAGGAAAGTGTGTCTTACGCAAACCGATGTCCCTGAGACAATGTTAATCCCTATTTATACCTATAGCGGCTACCAAAGGTATTGTCACGCTTACTGGCTTTGTTACAACGTTCGCGTACTGATTAATTAAATCCAATTTAATTTTCTACCATTCATTTATATATAGTATCATTTATATATAGTATCATTTATATATAGTACCATTTATATATAGTATCATTTATATATAGTAGCAGGTTTATATAACTACAGAAATTTGATGTTGAAAATGAAGTATAAAACCTGACGAAAATCTACAATCTACGATTTCAATACATATATAGCATAATGCATGTTTGTTTTCTAATTCGTTTCAACGTCACTGCGTAACGCTACTCAACATCGATTGTCATTGGCGACACTGTAAATTTCACTTTAAAATATAGTAGTAGTAGAATATACTGGAATAGAGAGGGGGGGGGCAGAGAGAGAGAGAGAGATTCATTGTATACATATATTTATCCCTATCAGTTCTCCACTATTATTCCAATCTATTCCATACATTTATCATCTTGCTTTCGGCCTTGTCTTCGCAACATGTGTTAAGGATACTCGCGACGATGTTGAGCAGATGGTTCGTGATTTCAAGCAGCGATTTCGATCGAATCGCGCTCATCGACCGCCGCAAGTGGGACTCACGAGGATCGTTCAAGTTTTGTCCAAGCTTAAGGGGGAAGCGATCGATCTTCGATGAACGTCAAAGGAATTCCTTCGAACGCATCAAACCCATTACATCAATTACAACTCGTTTTATTATTTATTTAACGTATATACATATAATATAGAAAATAAATCTTCCTTCTTATATTTCGCATCTTTTGCTCAGCTCACGCGCAATATTGCCCCTTTTACCTTCATTCTACGTATTTATTGTGTAGCTTTTTTAAGCTCAGCTGTGTAGCTTTTGCTTTACTTTTTCCTTGCTCTATACTTTTTCCGTATTTATTTCACTCGGTTTAGTGTTTTCGTTCCGCGATATGTATATTGCCTTCCCTATATTTCGTACATCTTGTTCCGTTTAGCTCGTGTAATATTTTTCTCTCATTTCTATTCTTCCTTTATTCTTTTCCCACACTATATATACGTACATATTTCACTTTTGTTTCGCCTCTTTATTTTATTTTCAAAGCCAATTTCTGCCGTCTGTCTATTTTCACTCATTATTTCAACTTCATTTTTAGATTAAAAGTACAGCTATTTAAGTTTTCTTTCAATACTTCCAATTTAACCTTCTTTTACTTTATTTCAAATATTTGAAATCCATTTTCTATCGCTGATTTTTATGCCAAACAGAGGCTGAAAATCAAAGATCATAAATGCATGTTCACACTTGAGCGTTTGAACCTACACAGTAGAATAGGTAGAATAGGTAGAATAGGTAGAATAAGTAGAATAGGTAGAATAGGTAGAATATATATCTATATATATATATATATAGGTAGAAAATATCTCACGAACATGTATTGTATACCCTACATAGTTTACTAAGATGCGAAAAGATCGTAGCAAGGATATGGAATTTACACTGTACTCTGTTCCAATCGCTGTCCATCTGCTCGACAAAATCTTATCATTCTCGCAATATACAATATCCCGAAAATTTAGCCAGTGGCGAATTACAAGAAAATGTAGCTATGCATTGAGCAACAAAGACTCCGTATTTCATCGTAATTTAACCGGGGAGTTAACCCGGTTAACTGAGTCTTTCTCAGTTAATAGGTTCAAAGAGAAGCGGAAAACGAGATAGAAACGTTGAACCTTGGGTGGTGGCGGCAGCCGGTGGCCTTTAAATTATAGCCGCGATCATGAATATAGGACCGAGCTGATTCCACGAAGGTGAGGGAGGAATCGTTGATGGGGTACATCTTAACGTAACGACCGGTTGCTTGATGAAACGTTAATAACAACTACATAGATTCCAAGTAACGAGCGCCTCGTTTCTCTGTCTCGTTGAGCGAGCTAAATAAAAAGCGTACGCTTGAAAAGCAGATGTAAATGTAGCAGTAGTTGAAAGCGTTGCATACCTTTTAATTATCTGAAAGACAATGAACGTTCAGCCGTTTAATTTTCTATTTTCTTAATTTTCCTCATCCGGCTTTCCTTTTTCTTCTTGTTACTTTCAAGTTCAAATATTATTTAGTTACTTCGAGGTGGTTAATTCTGCATTTCGAATGACTCGATTAGTCGCGATTCGTTGATGTGGTAATTTTAAATAAACCACCTCCTTGGTCTTTTCCATTCGTTAACGAATTACAAAAATGTCGATACGCAGCATTCGCGCTATTCCTTCCACGTATCTTCATTGAAAAATCAACTCGTCTATTCTGCTATTCGTGGAATCTGGCGAGGTGCACACGAATACGTTTCCCCATTGTGTTTTGGTATTGCACGTCGTCGTAAAGAAGAACTGCTAAAAAGAATGCGACGAGATCCAACGAAATAGAACACAACTAACAGGCTAATACTTGTATATAATATTATAAATACTATAATTATATACATTATGTACAATTCAAGTAGCTACAATTCAATTTTTAAAATTACACGAAACGCTAACCTTAGATTTCAAATTTTCACGATGGATGAGATGCCACGATATTCGCTTCTCTGGAGCAATCGTGTTTGCCAACGTTTCGTAAGCATTGCTGTCTCCGATCATATCGAGCGATGTTTCGGTTTCGATGTTGGCTGATCAAACTGATGACTCACTCAACTCGAAAGTTCCAACCGGATGCTCGACCATCCGCTAGATCTAACCGGAAATCGTTTCATTTGATTGGCCAATCGGATTAAAAAAACCGAGAAGGTGGGTTGTCAAATCGAGTTGATGTTACTATTCCAGTTGTTCGAACGTTATTAGTCGTTGTGCTATTAGTCCTTATGCTATTACACGAACAAACGATCGAGTCGGCGTTCGCCGATTTATTAAAGTAATGGCAATTGCAATTAAATTAGCGCGCTCAAAGCAACAGTGTTGATAAAACCTTCTACCTCTTTCCAGGAAATGGCTAGAATTAGAACAGGTTAACCGAACCAAACTAAGCAAACGGAAAAAGGCAAAAGAATTTTTATGTACTTTAGAGTTATCATGTAAATTGATTTTGTCTGCTTTATCTATTAGGAGCCCCGTTTAAACGAATTCTTTTTACTGATTGCAAAGGAAAGAAATTAGTTTGTATGTTAATGTATAATAAATGGTAGAAACAACACGAAACCAACAAAAGTTAACTTTGATTAATTCGACGTAGACTAATCAGATTACAGGCTTAGATCATAGATAGCATGATCATAGTACGATCATAGCACGATCATGGCGAATGTAGTGAAGATTCAAGGTCTAGATCAGTTGACAGCATAGCAGATACCACGTGAGAAATGCGCGTTCGAAAATGGAGATGCGAAGCTTCAATGGGCGTAATTAATGGCACACGAAATGCCGTAGTTCCGGCGGAAACGTGAATAGGCACACGGGCGACGTGGATATCGGGGGGACTGGCTCGATTTCCTGCGTAATATGCTTGTTCGATGGAGGTTTATCGGCGACCGAGGAACGATGATCCTTTTCTATCATCGTTTCCCTGGAAATTGACGATTCTTTGAAAGTATCAGCGAAAATTTGGTGTAATGGGAGTAGGTTGCCGTGAGTAACGAGAAGGTATTCGAACGGTCTATATTATATATATATATAAATTATATGGATTGCGATTCGTTGAAAGTGGCTCACTAAGGTCTTATATTATATTATAGGTCTTATATTATGCGCATTATCCGAAACTTTTCGACACTTCGTTAGCATTGCTACGAGTTAAAAAGTTACGAGGTACTTATTTTTCCTATTACTCAATTTTTCTGTTGTTTTGGCAACGGTTATACGACTTGATAAAATTTACTTCTTTGCCCTCTACAGTTAAAGACGGTTAACTGCGTTACACCTGCAAGCTTACTAGGCTTTGTCTTCACACTGTACTTGTTGACATTCTTGTAACCGCGATGAATTCGAAGGAAGCAAATTATAACGTTCGTTGCGTGTGGTCATCGTGAGAAATTTGATCATCCCGAATGAAACTTTTAAGATGAGACGATAAAAGACGATAAAAGACGATAAAAGACAATGGAATCTATAGCGTAGCGAATTTTGTGTTAGTAAATTTATATATAGGACAGGTATATCAGACCACCAGAGGACGAATACGATAGATTGTTAGTACATGGCCGATTAAATTAAACAGGTTTTATTAATAATCAGCATTGACTAACAGATTTAACTATTGCCAGGAGGAGTAACACCATTGACTATCGACCCAGAATTGTTCGACTCTTCCATTAGGACCCGGCCTTACATTTCTTATTACTCCTCCTTTATCGATACGGCTAGCTAGATATGATTGCATCTGCCTCCAGCTGACAAGTTCTAGATGTCCGATTTTGCGTTTGACACCTGGCAACCTGGGATTATGAAGTTCGCTCGGAGAATACGGTTCTAGGTCGGGGCGAAGGATTTTGCAAGCTGGATTCTGCCTTTTCCCTAGTATGGCAGGTGGTTTCGGGCAATGCTGTTTCGCATGAACTACGTCAGACCCGCCGGATGACGAGAAGCCGGATTGTTTGCGGATAGAATGTTTGTGTGGTTAGACTTACGGTAAACGGTGCGAACGATAAGTTGCGAAACTCGGCGAGTTCATTTGGGACAGAAGCAGAAGTTAGATCGTTTGGGGCATAGATCGTAGTGAAGAAATTTCAGTTGCTACTGCATTCCAATTATTATATCGTTGTCGCTTTCTCTCATCCTTATTCTTTCGCATATTTTCCATGAAAATGTTAGCCAAATTCTTCTTCTACAACTTGAATGCTATGAAAAGCGATTCTATCGTAGTAACTGACTACAGGTTGCTGGTATCGGGTGAAGTTGAAAAGAGTAAGTTGATTTTTAAAAAAGGTAAGCCCATCGTAATCAACATTCATTAATTATCCATTAATTCGTTATTAAAATATTAAATATAATAGACGTTGTTAAACTAATAACGATAGTACGAAAAGTACTCTGTTACCCCAAAATTTCCATCTCGGAAAACTGTCAAACTAATCGTTATCGCGTTACATACACGTATACACGTATACACATATACACATGAAATATCAAATATTCATGGAAGAGACCGCAGAGAACGCCGTTTCTTCCGCGTAATTCCACTTCAGACGAGTATATACACTGTTGGAGGCCAGGTCGTTGGCTGTTTGCGTTTTGCTTCGAATACCCGAAGAGAAAGACGTTTTTCGGCCAAGCTAAATATATGCGTACAACTTGTCTCGCCCGGTGTTCCAACCACCGTTGTTTGCTTTAACGTTAAAAGCGTAACCTGTCGCTCTGAACAGGAGGAACGTTTATGCGAAAAGTTTGCACGCGCGTATCCGCCTATCGTACATCCGGCTATCTTTTTCCTCTTTTCTTCGCGTGCAATTATCTTCCAACATAGGTTCGCAGACGTTCATGTTGCCCAAAGCACGGAATTCACGTTCCTAGAAGTTTGGTTGTAGAAATATTAAGACAAGTGTTTCCCTTCGTCGCGAATGAATAGTTCTAATAACGTTGCGCACGAGTATCGAGCAAAGTATCTGACAAATCGAATGCATGTCGTATATTAGTTGATCTTGTCTTTTCTTTCCATTAATTACAAACTGTCTGAATATTGAAAGACGACGGTATCTGGAGTTCTGTTCAAAACGCTTCTATTGCTGTCAAGAATATTAAGATTGTGATACTTATCGTATCTTTTTTTACTTTGTGTCGTTTCAAAGGGATAATCCGTTCCAATTAGTTACGATATTCGTTATGCTAAGTAGATCGTTGTGCTAAGTCGTAGAAAGAGCGCAAACGAATTTAAAAGATCGTTTAAGAGATCATTTTGCATAAAAGAACATCGTATAAACAGAGGGATTCTATTCCTATTCGGTATTCATGTACTTAACAATAGTTTCAAGTTTTATCGGGGTTGTATCGATACTTTACGATACTGATACGTATACTTTTCTTTCTTTTTAATTAATTATACATTAATTATTGAAACGAAATATCTATTATACGAGTTGGATATTTGAAATTATAGTAGAAAGAAACGATAGATGTGGTATATTTTCCGCCATATTAATTTCTGTAAAATCCTATCGTATTAATCACGAGATTAACTTTATTACGTGACAGTAACATTTGTTAAGTGTTATTACGTCTGTCGAAAAATTCTTGCCATTTCTCATGTTCATAGACTTTATACGTACGCGTGTACACGTTACCATGTGTTTCCTTCGTTAACTTGAGATTTAATAACCGCTATTATATACGGCCATGCTTCATCCTCCCGGCAATTTAAACTGTTACGACTATGCGAGCATTACGAATAGAATCTATGTTCACACGACGCTTTTTACTCGGAATTACCTTGCAAACGATCTCTTAACTTTTCCATTCGTTCAGAGACGCTCGCTACGCACGACCGGCCAAAAGTTCGGAATCATATATTTCGTGGAATCTAAGAGTCTAACCGTTGATCCGTGTGATCAAATAACGGAGGATCTAACGAGAATGATTCAGAAAATAGAGATTTATCGTCTTTCTGGTATCAGACAAGAAATATTTTCTAATCGATAAATATTAATAATTGTTTTAGATTTTAAACTTGTTGTTGATATTTGTTCCACAACAATTGATTCGTGACTTCTTTCGGGTTTCGACGGTGTTGAAAAGACTTGAACGAAACAGTCTATACCCGTGATTCTTTGATCCGTCATTGAGACTAATAAAAATCTCTTATTTAGTTTACTCAAAGAGATACCGCGCAGAGTCCTAAAACAACATCCCAAAGACCAGAGAACAGAGAGACCAGAGAGGCATCAGCTGGAACAAACTCTATCCACGAACTTGCCCGATCAGATCAGCGAACCTAAAATCTCCGTAAGCATCCGTGAAAGCTCACGGGTAGCCTGACTTTGGCTTTTCACTCGAGAGCGCGATGCACGTCGATACCTCTTCCGCCAGCTGTCTTCCACCTTGGAAAGCTCGAAGGCCGTGCTCGTGTTCCAACACTTGAAACAGACTGTACCTGAACGGTTTCCAGGCGTGTAGCATGCTCATAGGCAGCGAGCGCTGGAATGGAAGTCGGTGAGCCAGCGGACGAGGACGTGGACCGATCGATAGGCAGGCTCAGCACGACTTGCGGCATCGGCCGCCTTTCAGAATCGCTCAACTCGAGCGTTCGCGACACGTTCGAAGCGACCACTGCTTCTGCAGACACTTACCAGCTATCAAACGTCATCTGGACGGCGATCAAAGGCGTAGCGATTGTCAGCATTATCGTCACCGCTCTGGTAGGGAACGCGCTGGTGATCGCCAGCGTTAGAAGGCATCGGAAGCTCCGAGTGCCAACCAATCGATACGTGGTCAGCCTAGCAGCGGCCGACTTCCTCGTCGCGGTCTGCGCCATGTCTTTCAACGCATCTGTCGAGCTGACTGGTCGATGGATGTTCGGAAGGATCATGTGCGATGTGTGGAGCTCGTTGGACGTTTATTTCTCCACTGCCTCTATCCTTCATCTATGTTGCATCAGCGTGGATAGATATTATGCTATAGTCAGGCCTCTCGAGTATCCTGCCATCATGAGGAGGCTCACAGTGACTTGTATGCTGGGCAGTGCTTGGCTGCTGCCTGCTTTGATCAGTTTCATCCCTATATTTATGGGATGGTACACTACCGAAGAACATTTGGAAGAGTTGAGGAAGAATCCTCAGGTAGAGATATTCGATAGCTTTTTTTCGGCATCTTTATTTCGGCTTTTGAAAAATGTAATCCTTTTATCCGGTAGCGAAGGTTGGATAAAGACAAATTTTCCGTAATTATCTAGAAAGCTGTCGCCATCTTGAACTTTGATGACCTTTTTAATACGCGCATGAATGTTGGGGGCATGATTGTGGTGAACAACTTTCTCCCAATCTCCCAATGCAATCGCTGCTATTAAATACCGCTAACGCGCAATTTCCGTACATAGTATTACTATAATGCTGTACATGGTATCCTCGCGTAACAGGTCGGTACGACTCGATAGCCTAATAATTTTCATCCTGCATTCATGTTAAATAGCGCGTATATCGAGTTTACATGTATGTTCGAAGTACTACGTTTAGGTATTATCGAAGTTTTGAAATCGCTTTAAAATTCGTTCCTCGCTTGATTCGAAATATGACAGTTTCGGTCGGTAAGATCCTATCGTACTATAATAACTAATTATACGACAATCAACAACGGTAGAATACGGTATCGGTACTCGTCCACAAACATACTACCGACTTCTACTGACATCACCTGTACTAGTAACTCTGTAACAACTGTACTAGAGATCAGAGATTGGTTTCTTTTTCTTTCCTTTCCTTTCCTTTCCTTTCCTTTCCTTTCTTTTCCTTTCTTTTCCTTTATTTTTTCGAGCAGTGGAAACGCATTTATACCCACCAAGATGATATTGAGCAGCGTGAGTTCATAATGTGCGCGTAACACTCACTAAACACATTATTTCTTTGCTTTATCGTTACTTTGGAAGAAACGAGGACGGCTTAGGACAGCCTGGAACAGTTTACACAGCCCTAAATGCATTCTGTATACATAACGATCTCTGTATAACGGACAGCCGGAAAGATGATTAGGCAAAGGAATGGGGTACTGATTGCTTATTTCTGATAGACCTGACACAATCATAAGTGACGGACAGATAGCGGTATTGTGCATCTACGAGAAGAATGTAAGACAAGGCAAAGGAATTGGTTATTTCTGAGAAACCCAATAAAATCACGCGGATAAGCACGCATATTGACCGAAAATGTTACATATACGCATAAGGATCGTATAGCATCCCGCTAATTATCCTTACAGCTCATCTCCGCACGATAGAAGCGATTGTCTGTTTTGAAGCGACTTTCATTCTTATCTTCCCATCGTATAAAAATAAACGCTGTAGAACGACCACAGTATTATGAGAATTTGAAGCGGCTGAACCAGGATTCCTCAAATATTGGATGATTTTTTTGGGAATGTGTATTGTTTTCCTACTACAACCAGAGTTGGGGGAACTCGATTGCCACTTTAGAAGAGTGGAATTCTATTACCTGGTGGTGAAAGTCGGAAAAAAAAAAGATTTTACTTCTGAGAAATGGGATTGTTT
The DNA here is from genome assembly GCA_014737535.1 of Bombus cullumanus. Classification (NCBI taxonomy): domain Eukaryota; kingdom Metazoa; phylum Arthropoda; class Insecta; order Hymenoptera; family Apidae; genus Bombus; species Bombus cullumanus. Next base: position 38,427 of record JACXIX010000064.1, on the reverse strand, counting down.
CTTACGAATCTGTATGTATCTGTAGGATTGGTTAGACAGGGGAGGAAATTAATTATAATACCGATGATTAATGACGATGAAACGTCAAGAAAGAGTCGTTCGTCGAAGTTTGTTGATTTTTACCGCTTTATTATATATTTTTATATATTATATTTTGTCCGCTTGAAATATTTTCAAGATGAAAAGCGGTCTTGTCGCTCTTGTCAATATAATATTTTTCTGTTTATTTGTATTCTACGATTTCCTTCCTCCGTTTCCAATGTTTAATCTTAACTCTTAACGTTCGTCAACGTGGTAAGTTGTCTTACCAGATTTCTATATTCTTGTCTTTGCCCGTCATAATATCTCATCTCCAACTTGTACGTTAAATATCTTCTCGCGTCTATAAATTCTCCTGTTCTCCCCATTTTTATCCCTCTTAACTTTACTCAGAACCTCTCAGCCCTCCGTTCTTAAATCAATTCCGTCCAACGTCTATTTTCGATTTCATCGTTCTCGGTACTGTCAACTTCCTGTTCCTTTACTTTCAATTTCATTACTTCAATAATGAATTTTCCTGTCTTATCTTTAATTACTTCCTTACCATTAATTCCTCTCTTTTCATTTTCAATTTCCTCTTTCTCATTTTCAATCTTTTCATTCCCCCTTAATCTTATTTATACTGTGATTTCTCCCAATGTTACAAGTATTTCTTTTTTCTCAACGCCGACTTGCTACCTTCTGTCAACTTTCGTTTTATCGTTTCTCGTGTATTAATTTTCGTTTCCCTCTCACGATATTCCATGAAAGGTTCCATTAAACGTTCAATTCGTACCTATATCAAAGATTCAATTCTTTAAACGAATATCTTAGTAGTAACTATACAAAATATTCTGCATATTTTAAAGTAGATTTTATATCGTTATATTTCGTTAACAGAGAATAGTTATCACAGCTATTTTTGTACAACCATTCCACTTTTCTACGGTACATTGTATTAAAATTCCTCTTTTAACACATTCCGCACCGGCCACATAACAATACAATTCCTTTTTACAGCAATTCTTTTACCGGCTACAATTTTTAATTGGAGTAGAAGAATTTTATAGAGAACGATAGCGAAATCTTTTACTAACACGTATTTGCGTTTACTAGCACGAAATGATTAAAGATGTTTAAAAGAAGTCGTACGTTATTTACTTTTTCAGCGCGTATTTAAAAGAAAAGAAAAAAAAAAAATTAAAAGATCCCTTTACCAACACTTGAAACGAAACAAAGTCTTCTAGTAGATGGAAATATTATAAACTAAACTATTTATCTGAAAAATGTTATAGTTGAATCGAAATGTCGGGCATAAACCGCCATCAAGTCTCCAACTATGAAATCATCCTGTTTTTACTTTTCAATCAGCTTCATATCCTTACAATAATGAGCTATACAGGAATGCGCCCCGGCTTATGTTCCCTGGATCATCATTTTTCACAATCAATAAAATATCCAAATACGTCGGTTAATAAACATCGATATTTTCTACTATTTTCACGTTCAACGAAATATATCTGCTCGTATTTATTTATTTTTCTTATAATTTTATTATTAGATGTCAAGATGACAATAGCATTGGATCATGGTCCTTTCATAACTGTAGTAGTAAAAAAAAAGCATAAAAAAAATAGCATGGTGTTTATACACCATTTTCCAATAATCGAAGCTGCGGTTAATAAGTTTCTGATTAATCGAGGTTTTACCGTAAAATACCGCCGTCGGGGAAAGGAGCTGAATGGCAGGACGAAATATATTGCTCCGATAATACAGCAGGTACAATGAACCGTTCGCACAATGGACGTTCCGTTAATCGAAATTCTCCCAGTGGTTTCGACTTTCATATTTCTCTGTCCTTCGAACAGTAGCTCTTCCATAGTCTATGTCCTTACAGCGGTTTCTACAGACTTTATCGATTAAAATATCGTTGCATCGTTCGGTTTCAGTTTCTTTTCGTACTATTTTTCGTACTGTTTTTCGTACTGTTTTTCGTACTGTTTTTCGTACTGTTTTTCGTACTGTTTTTCGTACTGTTTTTGATGAAATATCGTTGCTACTAAAATTGAAAGAAATTCTTGAAAGAATTAATAATACGAATTAACGTATCTGAAGTTCGCTGATCGTCCAAAATAGAGCTAACTCCTAAGCTAATCGTCACTAAAATTTGTTTAAATACTTTTCCAAGCCATTTCTGCTCTTTCGAAGCCAGAACACAGAAAGATATGTACTACGGACCAACTTGAAACGTCGGAACGTTTTAATGAAATTACGTGACCGATTCGTCTCGCTATTAAAAAGAAAAATGTTTTAAGATTAAAGAAAAGAATTTGATCAGACTCTGCTTCTTTCAAAGAGATGCCAAACTTTCTCGAATACGTTCCAAATAGAAAGAAACTTGTTGGAAAATCCACTACGAGTTACTCAAATAAATTTATTTTAAAAATATCTTTCCTTTACGATTATATACATTTTCATAATTACTTATTACAAATTAAATTATATAGAATAGGAGCGAAGGGTGTTCTAGCTTAGCCACGATCAATATTAACCGCGAGTATATCTAAACGTGCGGACAAAATATATTTTCATCCAATTAGTCAAAGATTCGACTTCACCACCAGAAACGAAATAAAAGATTGCATTAAAAAATCTGTCACTTTCAAAGTTCTTATACAAACTCCAAGCAAAATAGTTTATTTATTTCTTTAAAAAACACGCAGATATAAAAATATTACTACAATCAGACCTATCCTTGAGCTCCTATGTGACAGACTCGATCCTGCGATCCTGCGATCCTGCGATCCTGCGATCCTGCGATCCTGCGATCCGGCGATCCGGCGATCCGGCGATCCGGCGATCCGGCGATCCGGCGATCCGGCAATTCGGCGACCCGCGATGAAAATAACAACGACCTATAACAATAACGTCCAACCTTCGATTAAGTGCTTCGTAGAATATAACGCAAATTCTTAAAAAGAAAAAAGAAAAAAAGAAAAACGTAATACAAAGTAAACCACGAATTCCTCGAAATTCCCTTTATTAAAAGAAAGATTGACACTTTGTGCGTGTGTCGATGAATCAGGTGTGCAAGTTCGAGGTGAATCGACCGTACGCGGTGATTAGTTCCTCGGTTTCCTTCTGGATCCCCGGTCTCGTGATGATCGTGATGTACTGCAAGATCTACAAGGAGGCTGTTCGTCAAAGGGAGGCGCTCAGCCGTGCCTCCAGCAATACCGTCCTAAACAGCGTTCACTTGCATCGGGCGTCCACCTCGAGACATCATTCCAGGGCGTCCCATCAGTTGTTGCTGCATCCGAGCGACGCCAGTGACTTTGACAGACCTGTGTCTTACAGAACCGCCGCGGAGTTGAACGTGGAGAACGGTGAGTGAACACTAGTGAAGCGGCTAGTGAAACATCAAAGTTTCCCCTCTGCATATAAGTACTAGGTCTTTGAATACGGACGGTATGTTTGACAGGTTTAAGGACAGCCTCGGTTTAAGGACTGCACCGAGCTTACGGTACGGACGAAACATGTTATTAGTGTTGCAATCAGCACGAGTGCTGAAAATTTGCTAATTTAGAATATAAGTACGACAGGGCTTGCATTATCCAAACTAATTGCTCAGAGAAAAGTCGGATTACTGAATTTTTCGGATAATAGAACGAGTAAAATTGCGACTGCGTTTCATACGAAAAGTGATATAGATCACCTACGTCTCTACGTTACAATACACTATTGATAAGTAAGTATTAGGACACTTTTGTGCATCATACCGTCTGTACCACATACGGTCGTTTCTATTGCTAATTGTTGCGAATACTATCGATTCGTTATTACTCGTCGCTGTTTTCGCCGCTGTTAAATCTCCTTTTGATTCGTCCAATAATTCATATCACTCGTATGTTGAATTGAAAACGATAACCTGATCGAGGAATATACAGAGGGTATGATATAGTTAACTATGTATATTTAAAATATTCGTTTCCTTTTACCGTTCGACGTTGTTCGATTGTTGTTAATAATCAAACGTCCGAATAGGTTCCGAATATACTGTATCAGTTTCAAGTTTAAGCCTTGGCATCTGCTGTACGACGGCGATAAACTAACGGACTGACTAAAGTAATGGACCACCAAGTAATGAATTGAACATTCGTCACTGAGTATACACATGATTCTTCGAATGGTACATGATAAATTGATATAAATAATAAATAAATGTACATTTCTCCTAGCACATTGCGATGCATTCTAGACATTCTAGATAGATTCCTTCGTAAATAAATAGTGAATAATTATTAAACATACCGAGTTTCTTCTAAACTAAACTAAACTAAACTAAACTGAATTGATATTATAAAAAAACGAAATTAGTATAAATAATGAATAAATTTGTCGAATTTGTTCTTGCGATTCAACAACTATTTCCAAAGACTTCAAATACGTAAATAAATGTAAATAAATAATGAACATACAAACATTTATTTCGTCTTTGATATACCATCACAGGAAGATAAAATCGGTATAGATAATAAATAAACTCAAATTTCATCGTTCGATTTTAGTCGCTAATTCCAATCATTCCTACAGAAATAAGCGAAAAAGTACTAAACATGTGCGAGTTTACTACAAATAATTCATGGATTTAAGTTTTTACACAGGAATAAATATAATATACAAATAATAAGAGTTTCTCTCGCATTGTTTCGTACGTTTTCGAAAACTCGATCATTCTTCCCGGAACCTTGCTAATAAAAGCAGCTTATTCTAGCTTTAGCTGCCAAAACTGTGTCACGTCACACTACCAGCGTCAACAATAGCCGATCGTCTATTTCCGCTGCCGGTGTCTTCCCTTATTTTTATTCAATAAGCTCTCTTTCTTTTCCTACTTCTGGCGAAACCCAATATTCTTGTCGCCTTGCACGCAGGATCCTGAATTCGCGTTATTTATCGATGATCGTGAATAACGCCAACGTTCTTCACCCCCTATCTTGTCACCATTGCTGATCGTACGAAACAAAATCGTAAATCTGTTGTTTCGACGTTCAACGAGTCGTACATTATAACGTGAGATTGTCATTCTGACCGTTTCTCAATTGTTTGTTAGCGTAGGTAGATACGATAGACATCAAAGAATTTGCTTGCTCGAGAGAGAGAGAGACATTTTACATCCTTCTGCATATTATATACCACGTTCTGCGCATTTGTACATCTTTAAATTTCCCATAAATAATACATACATGTCTACGTAAACATCTACCGATAACCCATGAAATTACAGTGATCGCTGTCAAAGTGTAATCACTGTAACAACAAAAATCTTCTTGCTGAAGATTGAATTCGAGCGTTTCCTTTCGTTTTCCTTCGAATCTGCAGTTTCACTCTTGACGGAACGTTCTTCCGAAAGAAGATGGCATGCACGCGGACGGGCAAACGTTGGCTCGCTTTTAATATCGAATGGAAATCGCAGTCAAAGCGAAGGGGAACGAGAATAATCATGGAACGCGTCGCTGAAAAAGCGTGGGGCCGCAACTTTCGCCGCGATTTACCACTCGTGCCGTAATAATACATTCCAACGGTACCAATTATGTATTGCTCGATCAGAAATGACGTACGATTGATGTCGAAATTACCCGGGACTGATACCACATGTAATTTTTCCATCCTTCCATATCCCTTTTTTTCCGCTGCTTCGTCGATGGTTATGCCACTTCGTTTGGAATAAAAATCAGAACGATCGGATCTTGTTCCAGGCATATTGCTACCATTTATACAGGGTGTCCTGCGCATCTGCTATAAGGTATAGCCATGGAACCGGTAGGGAACAGAAAATTAAGCAAAACTGAATTAAAAATTAAAAATTAAAACTGATTTCGGATGTATGATCCAGTGCGATTCGCGTTGCGTGGGGCAGCCTGTATCGTCAGCATATTGTTATCGTTAATTTAAAATAAATTCGTATTACTACTTGGAAGCTATTATTCATGTAAAAATTCATCACATACTACATACGGAAAAGTATTAACCTATTTATGTGGAAAATTAGTGTGGAAGATGTTTGAAATTATAAACATACTGAGATTAAAATATTTTCTAGACTAACGATTTCGTAACCGTTCGCTTTTCACGCGAACCAATTTTTTATACAGTGGCTATACAATGGTTTATCAATAATGTGCATGCTCTGTTCATAATTACACGTATATCAGAATATAAGAATTTTCATTCATTTCTTACATATTTTAAGCTGCTTGATAAGTTTTATTACTTTATATTAAAATAATGGAAATTTGATTTATTTTCTCCTTTTCTTTTCTTTTTTTATCGTAAGCCATTTCCAAATTTTCCGATATATATTTCTCAAAATATGAGAAGATCCGCATTTTAAGATCCGCTGTCCGCTTTTACTTATCGCTAGTATTATTAATTATAAGACGATCAAAATAAGAACAAACGCCTTGTTTATCGACCCTCGAATCGAGTACATTACCGTTTTAAGTCATTTGCACAGACGTGTATGTGATCGGCTTAATGCGCCGTGTCGCGACGTTTCGTGAACGTAATTCGACGGGCAGACGGGTAAAAACGTTTTCTCGGTACCGACACCGACCGCATTCAAGGAGAAACTCGAGCCCGATGGGAACCAAGTCGCCTCGCAAGGTGCCAATCATTGTAATGGAAATAAATATCCCCTTCAGCTTGTATGTACAGCAGTTGGATAGTTTTTGGACGAGCTGTTGCAGTTTCCATGACAGTATCTGGCAGGCGAGAAATTTTGTCTCGGTCGTCACGTCGATGTATTTACGTCTAAATTTATTTAGATTAACGCCTAAATTAACGCCGCTGGGATCCGAGCACAGCAAAGGCCGACAAAAGAAAAAAAAAAAAAAAAAGAAAAGAAAAAAAGGAACGAACGACAGAAGGCGATTTAGTAGCGGTATGTCAACATATTTTCGCTGATTTATCAGCGTTTGCGTTTCTAACGACAGGGGAAGAATGGGAATTATGGTATAAGATATTAAAGAATACAATGAAAATGTTTCCTGTCATTTCGATATTATCATTTAATCACTGCTTGTGTGAAACTCACTACTGCGCCTTTCACCTATTGATATCGAGTCCATTTTCAATTACAACGATTTTCCAAAATATCAAAAATAATTCTAACTACCATATAATTGATAAGTAATTATGTTCTAGTAATGCAGGATAATAAAAAGAATTTTAGCTAATGAAACAAATGTAGACTGGAGACACATGGCGGAATCACGTCACAATACATTCTCAAATAGGAATAAAAGTATTCTTAAAAGAAGAAAAGAAATACTCTTTTCCACTAAATGAAATAGCCCGTAAACTGGGTAGAAAGAATTGCGGCTAAAGGATCGTTCTTAAACGTCAGAGTAGCCGCTATCATCTGCCCATTATCCGATAAATGCGGCTGTTTGTCCCTTGCTCGCCGTCCCATGCTAGATTATGTTACAGTTTCAGCCACCATACGCGACAACGGCAACCTGTTCCGCCATCGCTACTGCGATATTTTACGCGGCCGGGGGTCTCATTATCTCGGCAATATTTAAACCGGTGATGTGGTCCCCGCCGCGCGATAAATCGAAAACACTGCACGTTATATAAATACAGCGAAGTCGACTGGTGACAGCGATGCATGAATCTTCTACGAATGATCGTCATGATGGAGAACAGCCAGACGGAAATGTTGCCAAGACTTTGCCATCTCACGGTTTATAAAGCGGTGGAGCTACTTAACGGTACTTCCAGTGAAATATACTCGCATGATTGTGTAAAAAATATTTTTCACTGTCATTTTCGACGTCGAACATACAGTGACGTGGTTATATTACTATTATTAAGTATTTAAGAGTTCCCCTCTGTATTGTATACTGTTGCTCGTCTCGAAGGAATTAATATATTTCTAAGAGAGATTTAAAAAAAAAAAAAAAAAACCAAAACATTGAATTCATACAAATCTGGGGATTAAATTTACAATATCCTAAACTTTTTAAACGTCGAACAGATAGTTGGACATTACCGATGTCTATTTACGTAAGGCATTACGTGGGGCTAATTTTCGGTTCAGTCATAAGTTACCGTTTACTTGGTCGTTCGATCGTACACGTATCGAACACAGCGCATCACAGGACGTTTTATGGACCACGATAAACGTCGTATCACTCAAAACCGAAATTGTTATTTGTTTAGATATTATTGCCTGAGAACATTTATGTCTCGTAATACCGAGCGTATAGTAAACATTAGGGTTATTGATATTACTCGGATTAAGTACTATGCATATCAAATTTAGGCACATTTTTGATCGCAATTGCCGTCGTGCTTGCTGGCAATTGGTAATCTATGATCTCGATGAACCCTGCCACCGGATCCACGATCCGTATTTCCACGATAAATGGGAGGTTTCATTCGACTTATTCGTACACCGTTGTTTCACGACGCAACTTCTATCAAACGTCTTTCATCATGTATCTCGTCCTCTTTGCGAACTAGAAGAATTTCTTTCGATATAAACGTTCGTTCGACGCCCATAAATAACGAGATCGCCATAACGTGGATCATCCCTCCGAAAGATACATTTCTCATCGATCATACCGAAGAAACGAAAACCGAAAACCCCAATATTTTACATCGAAAACATCCCATATACGTATATATGTACATATAGGTACTATGTACGGACTATGACCATAAACACGAGCACTTTGTACGAGTGGTTCCAATATTGGAAGACCTTATTCTTAATTTGCACGATATCGAACAATATCGTACAATATTTAATGTTAATTAGATCCAAGTACATTAAATTTCGTATCATTTGCAATTGGCAGTACTGTCATATGGCTACTAACTACTAAGAGCTTGATGCTGTGAAAATGATGATGTATAGAATTTGATTAGAAATCAGCGTTTCATCGAAGCATAAGGATGCGTGCTAATACTTTTTCTAGACACTTAATTAAGCGAGTAATTTTTATTAATCATCATATAAATAGCATCAAAACAAACCGAGAATCCTGTTCATACAGCATCGTCGTGATTCGTCAATCCTTCCCGCAGGAGTCGGCGCGCTTTTTTTCACGTAAACGTCGCAGATTTTTATGAGCCGAGAAGCCTATTTAGAAACTGACCCAGAAAGCGGGCGCACAAAGGCGACTAGCCGTGCATACGCGAGACCTTCGTGAAACTTCCCAGATGGAAGCGGAGAGAAAAAACAGATATAGTGGAGAAGGAGAGGAACGAAGAAAGCCACAGCGAAATCCTTGACGGTTCGATGAACGTTGTGCGATACACGGACGGCACGTTTGCGAAAATACGCTGCGAACCTTTCAATTCTTCGTACGCTGCATCTTACAAGTATGTATTTGGACGCACTAGCCAATTTCTAGCAACAACACATGAATATTAGCAGCATATACACGTATTCCTTCTATAAAAAAGAAAAAAAAAAAAGTAACAGGAATTTGTAGAAGAACAACATTTTTTCGTCCGAGATTTAGTTCTCCGCGAGAAGGACGAGTTTGAAGATTTGTCCGAAACTATACTTAAACTTGGCTAATTACCGTGGTATTGGTAAATAATCGACAGAAAATTATGCTGTATGCAAAAATAAGAAAAGTTGGAAACGAGTATAAAATAACGTAATATAACTTTCTGTATTCGTTCGCATCGATGATTAACGTAGCCCGGCATATCGCAGTCCGAAGAACCATTTTTACCGATTCCCTCGCGTAGAACGATATAAGCCGTACTGCATCGACCCATTCCCGGGATGAACTTCGAAACACACCCGTTTTACTTCTTCGTTGTCGTTCCAGTGTCGCTCACACCGTCGTCGGCGAGAACTCCGACACCGCAAGAAAAATATTTCCTTTCCCGCCTTCCTTTGTTTTCCCACCACCGATTGATTCTCCGATCTCTGCTCTTTTATTCCATCTGCTCTTTTGGTTTAGAAACGAACTTGTCAAGTTGCTGGAATAGCGGTAGTGTTTTAACTTTAGGTTTCAAGTTTTAATTTGTGCCGAGCAAATGCTGCACAAATTGGGGATAATTACTACAACTTTCGGGGATGTAGCGAGGATGAGTCGGAGATTATGACATTCGGGAATATTTGGATTGAATATCTGAGATCGATGTAGAAATTTAGCTTGGTAATTATTGCAGGAAATCGAGCAATTTGTCGACTTTTATGAACAACTTTCTATTTGCACCATCCTTTTCCATCTTGCTGAAAGAAACTGTAGAATTATTTATAAAAAAATTTAAAAATGCATACAGGAACGCTGAAACGTATAAAACGTCCCAAATGTAATATTCCGTATAATATTTAGGGAGCAAAATGTATCTCTTGCTAGAACTTGTTTCTTTATTCGTAGCCAGAAGAAAAGAAAAAGAAGAAAAAGAAAAACAGAAAAAAGAGAAAAAATAGCGTGGCCAGGTTCTTGCTTATTTTCCATTAATTACGAATATTTTTCTCACAAATAAGGAAAACGACATAACAAATAAGAAAGAGAAAGTGAATAAATTTATTCCAAATAAATATCCTATTACTTTGAAAGGTATCACAGAGATTTATAGGCATAGATAACGAGCAATTAATTAAACAAATATTATCGTTACATGGTAGCTCATTATAAATACAAATGATATATATCACTCGCAGACATTTTGCGTTTTCATATATGCTTTAGTTACATATTATATCATTAGCTTGTAATATACATCGTCGAACTAATTGCATTAAAGTAGTAATTAATATGGAAAGTTAAGAAGCCTTATGCAAATAAATATGCCAAGTCATCATACAATTTCCAAACTTCTAGCCAAATATTTCTAAGAACGATTCCTACCAATCGATTCTAAAACACAAACACAAATATAAAAGTGACATCAACGTTTCAAGATTCACGTCTGCAATTTCCTCAAAAAGGGTATCGTATTCCAAAAATGTACGATCCAATTACTAGCTACCCATTAATCTACGAACAACAAGTCACTGCCATAAAATAACCACAAAAAAACTGTACCTAATCCGTTTCAATTCTCGTTATACAAGTGATACACGACCATCGACTGAAATCGACCCTCGAAACAAGCCTGCCCATTTCCAACCTTCGTCCGTAAGCAGAAAACGACGGTTGCTCGAATAATTAAAACATTAATAATTAATAACATAATTAAAACATATGTAACACCGTGACAAAGAAGTCGGAAACGACGAAGACGAAGAATTGCCGGTTCTCTTGGTTTGGAACACGGCGTCTTACAGAGCGGATACGAAAGATGATTCTGAAGAACCAGCTGCGAATGGCAAAAGGACCGGGGGGGGGGGGTGAGAGAAGTGGTATGAACGGGAGGAACGCGAGAAAGAAGGAGAACAGGGGTTGCACAGGGATGCGCGGCGGTGGCAGGGATTTGATCTCTCGCAGGCTGCGGTGTAGGGTAGGTCAGTGAACGCGGTTCCAGCAGGCAGCTCCAACGGGAACACCCCGGGACACCCTCTCGCCCTCTTCGCTCGCTCACTCGCTCGATATCTGGAAACGACGTCTGCTGCAAGCTCCACAGGAAAGAGGGGAGGAACGCTAGAATCCATGGATAGAAATAGGCTTGAAATTGAAACGCTTCGAATCGTTTCTACGACGTCGCGTGCAATTAGAATGTGTCAATTAGATGTTTAGGGATGAAGAACGGACGAAGAATGGACGAAGAACGGACGAGTGGAAACGATTAGGATTTGGTTTGCATTAGCCTCAGAGTAGTTTAAATATGTGTCGAAATTTTGCCAGAGCGCCAAGTACCGGCGTTCTTTAAGCTAATTGACTCGCTTTAATGTACATGCATTGAAGCGATTATTTAGATAATTGGATTTTCTTTCGTCCGCCTTGTAACTTTTTAATGTTGTTGAAATTTCACGTTTACTTCCAGGGAACCGGTTTTTTTCTCTTCTTTTTTTTATTCAATTTTTCTTTCTTTTCTTCTTTTTCTTTTTTTTTTCTTTTCTAGCAAACACAGCGATCAGGGATTAGAGAAGACTCGATAGGCTCTGAAAACGTATTTTCTTCAGAATTGGCGAGGGTTCTTCTCAATCTTACGACGGGATATTATCCATCTCCTCGAATTCTAACAAAAATAGAAACAAAATAGACGATAAATCATGAGTAACATAAATTATTTTTATAATATCATTGTAATATTTTTTCTATTTTTATTACCGATGCATTGAGATGATGAAAAGTATCGATATCTCGATGTGTCAATGTCTTCTACCTTGCGTTGCCTCGTGAATGCTGCGCAAACCATTTTTCGTCGAAGCTTTCTCATCAACGTTATTTCGTATTCGATATTTGTAGCATTCAAAATTTCGAAAATTAGTACTGGTTTGTAAATCTAGCGTAAATCTAGGCAATAAAGCGTCGTCGGAAATCTGACCTCGCGTGAACGAGACCTATTCACGATGGCAACAGAATAAATCTCTGAAATCTTTCAAAGGCTCATCGCATTTTATTAGAAGTATGAAGGCCATCGTGATAAAGGAACGCGGCTAGAAATGGAGAAATAACGGCGGTCGCCGCTTTTGATCCCACCGGATCATTTATGAATTGGGATTTGAGCGAAGAAATCGTAGGCGAGATAAGATCTTCTTTTGAAGAACACGTACGCTGATTCTATCGACGAATCCTGACGTAAAGAACATGGGTGAAAGGAAGAGCAGCAGGCTATCTATGAACGATAGGCTGAATACAGAATAGGCTTTTGAACAAAAATTAGGCCATCCGACGAACGCACGGGATAGAGAAGTTTATAGAAACAGAGCTGGATGAAGTGATGACGAAGGTACAAGATCTGCTCCATCTAGCTAGATTGAATTTACATAAAGAATAAGACATCCTTCGAAGAAGCTTCGTTTCCGGCTGCAGATTTGCCGTGCAGATTGAATAGTCTGTTAGTCAGGATTTCGATGAATTTGAGAATTGAGTCGTTACAGGGTATGCTGCGAGAGAAGATATTTAAATGTTTTACCAACGGACGACGGACGACATTACATTGAAAATTCATCGTCGTATTCTACACACACACGCGCGCGCGCGCGTCCATCGCGGCCCATACCCCGATGCGGACTATAATACAATATGATAGACGACACCATGGAAAATGTTCGAACAAAACGACTGCGATTTCCATTTACATCGACGCTTCTGTCGACTGAATATTCAGCGTAGTTTTAGGTTTAGTTTAGGTCAGTTTTGGATGCCAACACATATTTCTTTTACATTTAAATCTTGAGTGCCTATCGTGGAGTTAATTGTCAAGAAACCAGCTTAAATTTAAAATTAATCCTCGTAATGCCAATAACGATCAATTAAGAAAACGGCGAACGATTTCTCACGATCGATTTTACATTTTCTCTCGATAGTCACAGCAGACAGTGTCGGATTTTTCTTCCGGTCGAAGATCGACGGGAGATAGACGGTTTCCGTCTGGAGCGTCGACGTGACCGGTAAGGACAGATCGCTCGATTTCTCCCAGACCACCTCTGAGTCGCGTCGTGTCTTTAATAACAAAAGCGGTGAGAAAGAATGACATTAATTCCCAGCGTCTAATGCAATTTGTTATGCGACAAACTACGCCGAGAAAAAGGATTGGGTTTCAAACTCTTCTTCTTCTTCTTCTTCTTCTTCTTCTTCTTCTTCTTCTTCTTCTTCTTCTTCGCTGCTAGCCAATCTTTCCTTGGTCCTTCGTCGTCGAGAAGATTGATTCGATATACGACTCTGTAAAAAGTATCTACCCGGTTTTACTTTTCTTTAAAGGAAGATGAAGGAGAAACGGGAGCCGAAGAAGAGGAGGAAGGGGTAAAGACGAGGATGAGAATAAAAGTGGAAGACGAATCTCATTAAGCTCGCGACTGAAAGCTCTGAAACAGAATCACTAGAGACTTTATTAGCTCAGATTTTACGAATCGACATTGTCGATGTACGTTAATGCGATATTCTTTTCTTTTCTTTTTTTTCTTTTTATTTTCTTACGAACACTCATGGGGATTCGCAGGTTTGAATTCCTTGGTGAAGCTGAACAGCGAATTTTGAGAAAGAAAAAATCTTGTTCGTAAAGTCTTAGCTAACATGAGAGATAAAAAGAGTTTCTGAAAGGTACTTACTTATTACTTCTTGGTAATTCGTGGCTGGGTTTATTTACATTTGTATTTCTTTAAGACGTTCGTCTTGGTCTACGGTGACTGTGTTTATCTAGTAAATTGGTTGAATCGAGCAACAGAATATTATAGATTCTGAAAGTAGAAAGGCGGACAAAAGAAAGTTCGTGGAATAAGAAGTATAATTACTGAAATTGCAATCTTCCACCGTAAATCCCCAATCAACGACCAACCAAATAGAACGTAATAACTCGCACGAGCGTTCGTTCTTCGCATGAATTTAATCGGTCGAGTTCCTAAAACAGGACGTGTCCGTTGAAAGTCGTCGTAAAGTGTCGCCTACCTCTAAGAACCTCTTACTGCTTAATCGACTCGCAGCAGACACGAAGCTCCTGCAGCTTTCGAGGTTCATTCGATCCTGAATAACATTTCGACAATGGCGGCGGGCGCATTAGATATGTATTGAATTCGACGGCCGTCGTTGTGTTTTGTGTTTGCCCCCACCTAACTACTCGAACAATGAGAACCTTGATGGTAATATCAAATAGCTACACGTTTCGAATGTACGATGTGTCGAGAAAGTGGGAAATGAGTAAGTATTCCACTTACTTGCAATTCTTTTTGACTGTACGCTTATACGATCGATATCATTCTTTAAATTAGTGTACCACATTTCTAATAATAAGAGATCGGTAAGAAATCGTTCTGGCTCTCTCTCTCTCTCTTTCTCTCCCTCTTTATCTATCTATCTATCTATCTATCTATCCATTTATCTATCTATCCATCTATCTATCCATTTATCTATCTACCCATCTATCTATCTATCTATCTCATCTAAAAAGCTCGAAAGTGCTAAACGGTGGAGACAAGGTGTGGACGATCGGCGTATCTGTAAATATCAAAAGAACTCGTGCCGTACTTTTGAATACATGTATAATGCTATGACTTGTAATATTTCTAATACAAATAATTAATTATATAATTGATTATATGATTTTATTCGCGTTCTTCAGCTTTCCGTAAAAATCCTTTTGTTTAGTAGCTTAATAATTCACTAATAGTACTAATAGTTTTTCCACACGAATAATAGGTTCATAACTTTTTACAAGTCGATGTATGTCTCGAAAAATGTCCATTCTCACAACACATTCACAAAGATTCAAATTGAAAGTGACGCGAAATTTACAACAGTCTACGGTCAGAGATGATTGCCATGTTTGAGCGAATGATTTAATTTTCCACCGTCTGGGTATCAAATAACAATGACACTTTTTAGATATTAGGGGATTTTTAGGGTCGCCGAAGCTGAAAACGAGGGTCGTTTTCCAGAGAAATAAGGCGTACAAAATTTCGATCCACCTGTTGATGTGTAACGCTCTCCTGGCTTTTGACGATAATTCTTTTAAAAATCGATATCCTTAAGCTACTGGTATGTTCGTTACTCTGCATGCATTTGAATCGTGGATATCGGATTAGGTTTTGGTTATTTTTTATTTTCCGTTCACGACGCCGTAAGGTGGTGGCCAGTTAGATGACGATCTTTTACAGAAAGCGGTAGGCGATAAACGGCGTAATTGGCATTTGGAGCAAACTCAATACATCAATGATATTCAGTTTTAATCGAGTTATAACTAACAGACATTTCTTACAGCCTGGCGTGTATGCATTTGCGCCACATGGTTTTCATCGGATGGATCGGTAGAACATCCAAGTTTGTCCAATTGTCATTTATGCTCTACGTACTATACGCTATGGACAAAATTGTGACGCTTCTTAAGCTGCTTGGCAAGCAATACTAACGCATACGCTGCTACCGGCGCAAAATTATTATTAAGGCCGTGTTATACATGTGGGAAAAAAGTGTTCTTCAAAACGTTGATTTCTATAACGTATTTCAAAATTATAGAAATCAGAGAGGTGGTACCTCTAACGAATTTATCAGATTTCCACTTAGGCTCCATTTCTTTTCACTTATGTTCACAGAAATATATAGAAATGCGACAAAATCCGCGATCCAGTAACAATTATAATTATATTGAAAAAATGTATATAATATTGGTATACATAAGTAAATAAGTCGAAACTGCATTAATCCTCGACCCAACGGAGATTGCAAAATAACAATTACATCGCAACTATCAATTACCTTACTCTACGATTACTTTGCGAAAGTAACAAGATAACCGGCCCACGATCGATATTTGTAATTAAAACAATTTACAAATGCTCGTGCGATTCACTGCAGTCGGACAAAAGCCGACGTGGTAATCCTCGTTCAACTAGAACCGCATATTGTCCGAAAGTGGGACAATGTCGTCTCCTTAAAGTCACGTGCGTCGTGTATCCGTCGTGTCTTCACTCTCCAACTCTCCATGCGTAATTTCGCAGAGGCATACGCGCCTCCATTCGCCAATTACACCACGTTACCAGCACGATTACGAGGACAACCGGACGATCGAATGGTTTTTGCACCGGTCCACAATGGTTACAATCACCTGACATCTTGCAACGCACTCGAGATACGTGGCAATTGAATCAAGGATGGAGGCCATTTAGGTTCTCATATAAATTCGGAGGATTATTTTCTCTTTTTTTTCTCTTTCTTTCTTTTTTTGTTCATTTGGAGAATTTTGAGATTGCAGTGGCTCGTCGGATTTTGCCTTTTGGAGAATGGTGAATGTGTATTATATCGGGTTGTGTAGTAAGTAAACTACGGATATTTTCTCAGATATCCAACCGAAATGAAATAAAATTTGATTCATTCTACTATTCATTCAGCTTAGATCTCTTTGAATTTATTAGGAAACTCTTCTTTTATTTAAAACGTGACTACAGAACATATTCGAATTCGTTCGACGATTTCAACATATTTTTTTTTTTTTTTTACTGCCCAAACAGGCGATCGAGATGTTAGTGCTAGAATTCAGATTAATTCTCAATGAGGTTCGTCAACGTGCGCAACGCACAATCGCGTGTCGTTCTTGCGATATTAAATAATACCATGGACGTGAGGTCGTTCCGATAGAACAATGGACGATAATACAAAGATCCAGTTAAAAGTTGAAAACGATCGAGCGTGGGAGGACTTGAATACTATGCGAAGAAAATAGATGGTCGTGCGGGGAAAATTTCTTCCGACAATAGAGTGTTTCCGTTTGTTCGATTGAACAAATATTTTCCTAAACCAAGGTAAAAATGAAAAACAGTAAGAGACTCGTATAACCTGTTTTAGAAATTGAAGCATCGTTAGAAAATTAAAATCATTCTCTGTTTTTAAACAGAATAATGAATAGAAAACATTTATATGAAGAAAAAGAAGAGAAATCGTTGTTATCCTGCAATAAAATATCGCGAAACAAACGAATAATGCACAATGATGGAAATATTGTGTTGAAATATGGAGACGCGATCGAATATTTCACCGCCATATAAAAAATTAAAACGGTTCGTTGTATTAAATTATAATTAACGAGCGCTTTAAGATCGCGATGAATTTTTTAACAAAAAATGGCAAATTTTCACTCCATTCATTTCATTGTTATAAAATTCTCTATCAACAGTGATATTTATTAAAGTGCCGGCTTTCATGATTTAATTATATCACAATCGTGCATTAATCCATAACTGAACAATTCATTATTCTTCATATTTTGATACTCAAATCGTCAACCTTTAAGTATCATAATTCCGTTAATAGATAATTTTCGTTGGAGAGTAAAATATTCGTTCTAAGACTATAATACGTCTACGATCTAACATCTAAAGTTTAAAAGTCATCGACATATTTATCCGGTTTTACAACTATTGTAGAAGCTAACGCGTCTTTGAAATAGTATTATGCCTTCTTATCAATCAAAATTACCAGTATTTCATACATGTATAACACTGAGTCTTTTCTCGCACATTTTCTTTCTTTGAAACTCTTCAAAATGTACTACAAATTTTCTGATTAATCTGACGCCAGAGACAATTTTGTCACTTCTATTATCTCTTATTCGGCAGTTTTTCAATTAATTTCCTGTTCTTTTCGCCAATATCTCGGAAACTGAGCGAGTCCACCCCTTACATGTATAGGAAGAAGGTTATTCGAAATAAGTGTTGTTGACTTTTACAACATACTCAAAATTCAAAAGTTAGCTTTTCCATAGTTTCACCAAATCATACAACTAAAAATCATTGTATCGTTAATGATTTTCTACTTTAGCTATGAAAAGTTGTCGCTTACCGTACTATCTTTAACTTTAACTGTACCCTTTAACTTCAGTCGCGAAACTAAACGGTATTACGTTATTCGATACGTTAAGAGCTATGTATTAATATAAATTTATATTTTTCCAGGTACTTCGATACGACAGCAAACGAAGAGCTGGAGAGCCGAGCATAAAGCTGCGAGGACGCTTGGCATAATAATGGGAGCGTTCCTCCTTTGCTGGCTGCCATTTTTCCTTTGGTAGGTAGAGACTACGTTATGATCCAAGTAACCGAATTGTAAGATACTTGCCGCACATTTGCCTTAAAGAATACTTGCCTTCTTAAAAGAAATGTGTCTTATTGGCCGGCAATATTCCGGTCATTTCGCTTGTCTGAATCGATAAGTCTAAAGATTCTAAATTAATATCGTGAATATTATGATTGTGAATTATATATTACAATACGTACTACACTACGTACTATAGACATTCTTTTCGTATAAAACACTTGGATACTTTTCTACTTGCGACGCCTCGCGCATCTATCTACTCATAAATCTGGCGTCCAGAAGACCGAGTCCCTGTTCCACATCAACGGACCAAGACTAGACGAACAGTCTATTCAAGACTAGACAGAAACTCCGATTCGTATCGGTCGCGTATAAGCATGGACGAGGTTCGCTAGAAGCTAGAAGCTTCTTCTGTTCAGAAGGATTTCGTTCCGACGGCCAAGTTTCACCACAGTCGGTGAATACTCACGAAAGCTGAGCCAGCCGCATGTTTTATTAATGCAAAGCCGATCTGTGTGCATCTCGAGTCGAGTTTATCGAGAGTTTACTCCTCTTTTCGCATGGAATCCAACTGTTTTCCTGACTAAGCGTGGCGGCCACGGTGTTCCATAGGAAATGGCACTAGCTTCTTACCGCTGGGAATAATACGGCGACCAGCAGTCGTAGGATATTTCAGATTTAATGAAAATCGTCCGTGTCAAACCGCACTTCGAACAGCACAGCACTTGCAGCACAGTTTTATGATACGACTCTTGAATACGTTGCGCGAAACTTTGATTTATCAGTTAAATTAATCGAGTTAACTGTCGTTGATAAAGATCCCGCTTTTGTTGGCGTGGAAATTTCAAGCTGGTGAAAGTTTCGGAATCTTCGGTTCCAAGAGAGTTCAGGCCAATAGTAGTTTTCGTTAATAACAACTACCACGTGCTTAGGTTTAGATTGTACGAAAATTTCTTGTACTAATGAAGTTTATAGTGATATTCGTCTTGGTGGAGAACATCTTTCTGAGATGAGGGAAGTTTAAGAATTCAAAGATTTCGAAGCTTTCTTCGGGAAAATTAGCCACTTTAGATTATTATTATTATCATTATCATCATCATCATCATCATCATCATCATCAAATTCTTCTCTCAAAGCTTAAATAAAAAGCCAGAACCTAATAAAAGTTTTCCATTGAACATTTGATGCGGTGTAACTTTATAATATTGGTATACATACGTCGAAAAGTGAATTTCCATACTATTTTGTAAATTTCCATCCCTTTGGCAAATCTGCAACCTGCAATTTGCAAATCTGCTATCTGCAATTTGCTGATCTGCCACTTACCATTCGCTTCTTTCTCCTTTCCTTCGTGTCCCATTTTGTGTTTTTCTCTCTCTTTTTTTTTTTTTTTTTTTTTTTAATTGGAGCGCAAGGTAATCCAATCTCACCACGAACGATACTTTGTAGAAAAACATCCAACCGACGTATAAATATTCTTATTTTCCAGGTATCTAACGACGACTCTATGCGGCGAGGCCTGCTATTGTCCAGACACGGTGGTGTCCGTCCTCTTCTGGATAGGTTACTTCAACAGCGCCCTGAATCCGCTTATTTATGCCTACTTCAACCGCGACTTCCGCGAAGCCTTCAAGGACACGCTGATGAGTGCCCTGCCGTGTTGTGCGAGCTGCTGGAAAACACCGTCAGAGTTCGTCTAGCGAAAGAAACCCCCGTGAACAGTCGCGTCGAGCAAGCTGTGTTTTGCGATCAAAAAATCGCAAGAAATCGGTATCGATTCATTCGTCGAGGGATCGTCCAACTTGCCGTGATAGGAAACGTCACAATAATGGACCTCGTTGTCTATCGATAATGTAACCAATCCAATCTACTGACTGGATTAATTCGAGAGTGATCGAAGGAATAGCGAAAGACGACGGTACTACGATAAAGAATAATATATATAATATTACTTGAAATTCATAAAGATATCGCTTTTGAAATATGAAGTGAAAAAAACTATCTGACTGGAAACTTTTGTACATCTATTAAAAAAGAAAAAAAAAAAAAAAGAAATGAAAAAATAGTGAAGAAATGATTCGATAAATGATTCGGTGAATCATATTGTGTGGATTATTTTGTAGAATTATTAAAGAAAATGAGAAAACGATCAAGGGATGATAGTGCGATGCAATTTATAAAATATAATAAATAATTCATAAAATATAAAGCTTAAACTCTAATTAAAAAATACGTCTATTATGAGGAATATTCCTCCGAATATCATCAACAAGAAGCAATAGTTTGCATAACAGTTGTCTTAATGAATAAATTTGTTACTTAAAACTATATTTCTTTTATTATTAGTAGACTCAATGGATAGTAACCTCGGAGTATGACGAAAGATGAAATTCTGATAGTTTCTCTTACGAATTCGTGCACGTGTACACTGACTAATTAGAAGATGAAGAAGAACATTAATTTAGATTTTTAGTTTATTAAATTATCATATAAGTTTAATTAGAAGAAGAAACAAAATTTAAAGGGAAAGAAATGTCAGCCTAAATAATTTCCCGTTGTGTGTATAATTTCTTGTTTTCTGTGATTTTTTACCGCAGAAGAATACATTTAATTAAAAGGTAAAAGAAGACAACGAGAAGATTGTTTCCTTTTCGCGAAAAACAAGATATTAACCAAAAGTTCATTACCGGCGAAATTAATGATCGATTGATTTATTTCTTTAATTGGCCCGTCGCAACAGAGAACTTGATTCATATCTTAATTAAAGGCAAGCGGTCTCCTGCAAAAATAAAAGTTTCGATTAGCACCCCCGTTTCTTTCATTCGTTTGATTTATCATTTGCAAATTTGAGTAAGTAGAATTCGTAAGATAAATTCGTGTTACACGAATAAATGGGAGACTGTGTTTTTAGTTTTCTATTAATTACCTGGAAAATATATGTTAAGAAAATGGTCTGTTTTCTGTTATCTTTTCAAAATCCGCTAGTTTTATCTTGCGCTCTGTTTCTTTCACTCTGTTAGGAAGCGTATTTCAAGAAGAACGAAAGTACGAACTTGATCCATTCGCAATGGTCACAAAGTACAAAAGTTTCAGTGATTTCAAGCAGGTGGATGAAAGTGGATTGTTGTTTTTATGAAAACGACAAATTTAGAAATTGGACAGTTTACTTAACTTAACTTTATGAACAAAACATTTTTCTTATTTCTATTTCATTAAAGGAATGTGATGTAATAAAATCTGTTAACTTGCACGCATTGTTGGGACGTATAATAGCCATCGATGGAATAATGGGAACGTCCGTGTGATAAAACCAGCTCATATTCATCGAGCCTAAGCGAGATTCGTGGCACGCGTTGTCTTTGTCGGTAAAATCGATCACGCTCGAACGGCCGTCACGCTTGGAAGATTTATCAGCACGTTAATTAATCGTCGTCAGAAATCTGCGGCCGAGCCACGCGAATTTTGTCAAATTCTAAAACATTCAACGCGGAGAACGAATTTCACGCCATTTTAGACTGATCTTCAAGCAACTCTAATCTCGAATCAAGACCATTCTAGAAACTTCTTGCCCGTGGGTCGCAGTTAGTGGACCGTTGCGGTCACTTTCCTCGAATCGCTAAACTTTGCGCGTCTAATATCGCGTAGAAATTGCGAATTGCCGAACCCACAAGACGGAGTTGCGATTAAATCTATTTGAACGGTTTGATTTCGATTTTAATAGTTCGGCGTAGTAAACAATTCAACGTGACATGGATGCGTAAATGTAAATGACGTACATGTTTTACATGTTATGCACATGCTGCATCAACCTTTAATAGAAGATGATTGCTTTCAGTCCCGGAATAATACATGTGTAATACATATCTTGCCCTCTTCTTATTCATTTCAATGTTAGCTATTTCTGAGAGCTTTTGTTGTACGCTTTTGTTGTTTATCATTCGTATTTATTTTAACGAAGTGAAAAAATAAAGGCAGCGTTACAACGACTTTTTTTTATTGGAATTGTATACAATTAGAGGATTATTAAAATTTGGCAAAAAGTATAGTATACAAGATAGAAATAATAAATGCAGTCGGTTCACTTACCTAGTTTATTTGTTATATAGAAACAATGGAAATAATGGTCGCACATGAGTTATTACGTTAAGAATGATAAATGCGCAGTTACATTTTACAAGACGAGACAAAATATTTGCATATTTTTTCACAATTTTGCGAAAGCGGCGTATATATGTAAATTGATTCAGAGTTCAGAGTAATTACTTTCTAGTAAGGGAATTGACGGCCGTTAGCCTCAGAGGAAAATAGATTTCCGGAACTTTTTAATTTAATATTTGTAAGAGAGAATCTGGTTGATCGATGAAGTTTCACTTCCCAGGATAAATGAACGAGGATTGAACATCCTTAAAAATGCAATGGAATTACGAAACTTTTCTTCGAAACGCATCTCGTTTTCTGTTCCATACTTTTTCACTGCCAAAAGAAAAAGTATTACGTTTTGCGATATTCTCGCGATATAGACCTTCTTGTATACTGTGCCTTCCTTTTTAACTCATTCTTTCCCGGTGACCAACTCGATAGATGTATCGACATCGTTATTTTTTTTAATATTTCCGATTAAATTAACGATTTCAACATTAAATAGTACATTTCGTCACTGGAGTTGTTAAATATCTGCGAAGACGAGGCTAAAAGCCGAATTCCGTCTCTTGGGTTCGATGACACTCGACAAAGTCGATTCGAAGGATTTGGCGTGCAACCGGAAGCTCGTAAACGAATTGGCTGGTCAGTCGAACGAAAGATTGAGACTCGACGCGAGCATTAATAACAACCGGAAACGGGGGGAGAACGACAAGTGAATTCTTCTATGTCTTTCGTCGGCACGCAATGAAATTGCAAATTTCGACAGAGGTTCACGTGCCGGAAACACGTCGCCCTGTAAACGTTTTAAGACTTTATAGATGGGGCTCGTTAAATCGGTATCTTGCGCGCTTTTCATTCGCCAGTCGTACTTTATGACATCTGCTTGCCGGAATGGCATATTCTACGAATTTTTGTTTTATTTTTATACACGACTACAGTACAGCTACCTTTTAGATCAAATGAAAATGTATTATGTGAAAATGTTTTCAATGTTTAACAATAATTTTACGTCGTTTGAGTTTTTACTGAATTTTCTGTCCCTCTCCTAATTTATCGAAGCGGAAAGACTTAAAATATGTTGAGAAATATCTTTTCTGTAATTTCCCTGAAGCAGGACTTGAGCCAGGATGGAGATATTTCTCGGATACTTAATAACATGAGAAACAAAGCGACATTCTCATTGATGTTGTTAAAAGATAACATTCTGAAGAAAAATCGGCGACTCGTTTTGCTTCCAATATGAGATAATTATTAAATTTATAATACATTATGTACACTGTAATACAATCATCGTTGTGTTTCGAAAGTTTCTTCTTCCAAAATGCAGTTCTTAAGAAATGATAAAGCAACTTGTAAGATATAATTATAATACTTTCTCCAATAATTTAGGAGTTACGTAGAAATTCTGTAAGTGTAATAAATACACATTAGGTTCTTTAATGTTGTTGAAAATATATTTCAACGATCAGATTATGTTTAAAAACTGTTCATGCTGTTTGTATATACAAATGTATGTATGTATGTATGTATGTATGTATGTATGTATGTATGTATGTATGTTTATTGAATAAATGACTGGCTTGAAATTAGCTCGCAAGATGTTTGAAATCGCGTTTAATTTGTAAATAAGTTGTCAAACGTAAAGGAAACGTAGGTTAAAGACAAACAGTGCTACCTAGCTGTAATTAGAGAAGAACAAATGCTGTATTACCTGTAACGCGATACTTAATAAAAATGAAATTGTTGCGAGGAAAGAGCGTTGAGCTACGTTTAATAAAAACTGAAAATAGACAAGGTGAACTTTAATCCGTTGAGTCTGAAGTATGTACATATAATAGTTTTTAACCAGTACAACGTAGACCACGCCAAGTCTACATCGTAGAACAAATTGTATAGGCAGAATTCATTAATACCGGATCCTGATATAGCTTATAAATCGATTAAAATTGACATGCTATTATATTAAGATTACTGCTATTATTAAATTATGCTCCTTTATATACATATAGAATTTACGTTTCTCCTTAGAAAGTTATCGCTTGAAGAAATGACAAAATTGACCGATACTCGATATGGTTATAAGAAAAGATGCTAAATTCCTTCATCTATTTTCCATCTTTGTATTATTAGATGATTCAAAAATCAATCCTACATATTTTATTTTAAAGATTACAAAATTCGTTCCCATGACTGATGATTACAAAGTTCGTTTTGTAAACGTAACATCCATATTTTCTCTTATTATAAATAGTTACATATGTATGTAGAGTTACGGGCAATGTACATCGGACTAAAATTCCCAAATTCAATTAACCGTAAGATTTTGCAATCTTCGCAATTTCTTTCTCGATGATAAGCCTTTCATTAAGAGTTTGTATTTACATCTATTTGATGCTTGGATCCTTCAAGATCCGGTAGTAAAAAAGCTCAGCCTATACAAGCTTACGAAACCTTTTGAAGCGATAAAAATTGTGGAAAAGAAACGTACGTATTGCAAGCAACAACAAAGAAACTACAAGTGCACAATGGAGGGTTGAATCTTACTGAACATTCTCTCCATCTATCTACTTACGGTATGCGGGGCCAAGTTTCCGCTTGGTTCCACGCAGTCGAGTTTTTCTTCTAGAACAAGAAAAAGAAAAAGAAAAGAAGTAAAAAAGGAAGAAAACCGGGAAAAAACCGTCGCGAACGCTTCATTTTTCATTCGTATGGCCTATTGTACGCGTCTAGACTGTATAAATGTACTATAGCAATAATTAATCGAGCACTGTACATACATTGACGAAGAACAATTTTTCTCGTGGATGCAAGAATGCGTGTCGTAAGCGTGCGTGACGTGTGATCGTCGTTTTTGTAAGTTGGTAAGTCGTGAATGATCACGGCCAGAGCGTGCCGTGCGCAGCGTTAACTTGTATTTTACGTGTTGCTTATGTGTACACAATTCACTCCCCTTTAATCCATACGCTCAGCGTCCCCCAAGTGAGATTCGTCAGTTATGATTGTTACTATTATTATTATTATTATTATCATTATTATCATTGTTGTTGTTGTTATTGTTATTATTGTTATTATTATCACTATTATCATTATTACTACTACTATGGTATGATTTGCAGCATCGTTCAGCAGCCGAGCAGATCGAGTAAGTTCCCGATGGATTAACTCGCGAAAATAATAAAAGTAATTTTTTAGCGGTACGAAAACAGTCGAGAGGGTAACCGGGCCGATTTTCCAATGTCAGTGACAGCTGTCGGAATGAGTTTAGCAAACTATGGCCAATTTTGCACGCGTGAAACTAGTGCATGCGTGATTAATCGATAGTAGGTAGGTAGTGGTTCGTAGTTTCGATGAACGATACGATGCAGGGTCGTAATTTGAGAAATATCGTAACACGATTCCTTGTCTGTAATTCTCGGATTTCTAATTCTGTTCTCTTGTTTTCGTGCATTTGTTTCATTTGTTCGAGGGGCAAACGATTGCGAGTGCGTATGTATAACGTCGATATAAGAAAGTTTATTTAATCGTTAATATGATTTACGATATCTATTGCATTAACTTCTTTACTGTGTTTGATAGGGATAATTTATTAGTTTGAGAAAATTAACTCTGTCATATAATAACCTTGGTTATTATGTTTCACAGAAAGTTTATTATCTTAGAAATCGAATATTTGGAAATCCTAAACGATGCGGTTTTGTCTGTTCTACTGTTTTAAATTCTAACCGCGTGTTAAACCTAAAAAGAAAAAAAAACAAACAAAAAAGACACTATTTTGAGTTTTTAGATATTAAACTTGACCAAGTTGTATATCCACTTTAATTTATCAGTAACATATATCTGCATGTAGTGTACAATAACATATTTATACTACCATATAGAGAAATGTAATCACAAATAATAATACGCAAAAAAGTTCAATCATATTTCCTTCCTTTTGTTTCACAAACATGTCTACGCGTCTAAAGAGGGATAAAAGTCACCGGTTTTGTTCGCTCGAACGCTGTCACTGACCCACGTATACGTCACCGGCAGTCTCCTCGATTCGCTCGAATTTCCGATTAATTCTATTCGTTACATTGGAATTGTCCGACGATAATGACAATCGCCTAAAACGTTGCGTCTGTCGATTCGACGTCGATATGCCGACAGAGAACCGTGATATTGGAAAGGGAATTATATTTCGAGCAATTAGGCAGCGCTGATGGTATTGTTACACGTGACAATACAAACTGCTGTGCTAGATTTTTCGATAGCATTCGGACAGACATTTTGACAAATATCTATAATTTTCACTTCTTATCGATTCTGCTACATCAATATCGCCTCTCACAATTGAACTAATATTATTTATGAAATTTTATAGGTTATAATTTCCAAGTTATCGATATTAATTTAATAAAATACATTTAATAAAATACTCGCTCGTCACTAAATCAGAGGAAGCGCGGAAACGTATGAACACCTAAGTAAAGTGATAAAAAGTGATTTATAAGATATTATAATTTAGTTAAAAGAAAGTGAGAAAAATAACATCAAACAGGAAATTTATTACTTTGAAAAAGAACTTTAATCGATCGAGAGATTATATTGTATAAAATCGCTTTATCTTTTTATGCAGGTCATAGTAATCTTTGAGCGATATTAAATTTCCGATGGAAACACTTAATTTATGAAATTACAAAACTGAGTTTGCAAGATTACAAAAATTTTCACGGAGAGAATTTCATTTTCCAATATAGATCCAACTTCATCATCCGAAGTAGAATTCTTAACAAATCCGCTTTCAGAGATTTCAAGAATTTCAAAGCTGCTATAAATTTACACTTCCTACAAATATATACTTTGCCGTTCAGTTCTTAGCTTCAAAGAAGCCATGATTCCCGTCAGTCTCTGCTTTTCATCTTGCTACGAATTAGTAGCTACACCTGTCAATCTTAAATACATTTCTCTTTGCATTCTACCTGAAAATTTTCAAAGAACATATTATCCGAATCAAATTTGATGAAATTGCTACTAAATACGATTTTTAGGCAATAATTTACTGTACTTATTACATGATAAATATAATTACAAGTAAATTGTAAATAAATCTTTAAAAATATTAAATTTAACGTTTGTTAAACAATCTCCATTTTTCTTCTTTTTTTTTAGCATAAATAGGCATTATTTTCAATCAAGTGACAAGCATTTAAAGTGTCACTTTCGACGCATCGACCTGATCTTTATTTCTCTATGTAGAATACACAGTGTTACATTGGCCGTCACGTTCATAGATGTTTCTTTTTTTATCGGGCTCTCGTTCGTAGCGTCACGGTTTTAGAGAGGAAACACCTCCCACTCTGTGCAACCGTTATCAAACAGTACGCAGAGTTAACGTCGCAAACTGTAGCTTTCATTTAAAACGAATCGAGGGGAAGAAGGAAAGGGGTGTGATCTTGTCGTTGAGCGACACACGAACATTCCGAGAAGTCAAATTGATCGACTTAATTTTTTATCAATTTTATCAATTTCATTAGCCAGGTACACAGTGAATATTCAACATTCAACATTTCGAAGAACAAAGGACTTTCTTTCATGAATTTATTCATTACCGGCAGATAATCACGAACTTTAAAGAAAATTTCGAAAAATAATGTTTACAATTATTATGTCATTTTTCTCTACATTTCAGTTTATCGAGTTGATCAATGTGACTTTTGGGGGTCTCGTATGATAAAAAGTAAGGCATCTAAACGCTTCGATCGTTCTCGATCTGCATACTCGTATATATATTATTCTCTCTCTCTCTCTCTCTCTCTCTCTCTCTCTCTCGCGGACACAACACACACACACATACACTCACAGTCACTCACTCACTGTGTCCAACTCCACAGTGCGCGTTAGAGATTTGTTTCCCTTTGAAATGTCACAACGACCACTTGATTTTCCTTAACTCTCTACAATGTTGTATAACTTGTTTGTTTATGACCGCATTATTGTATTTGATATTATAATGTTTATTAACTTTGATACTTCATAGATTTCAAACTAAAACGAGGAGCTATAATCTACTATAATCTCCAACAAAATTTCAATCGTAGAGGGTTAATTTTAAATCAGATTAATTATAGTTTTAGTAAATTATACTTGTATCGATTACTTAATTTTTGTATAGCTGCCTGCTAATCTTCGGAATATCATATAGCGCATATAGCGTCAGCATCGACTATGTTAAAGTAATGTAAGAGATATGTGACAGAACGTCTTTAAATAAGTAAGGCTTGGCACTTGTTTCGTAAAAAGAATAGAAAGAAGAAGGCCACGTACAAATTAACAAGAAGTAATTTCAGAGAATAAGAGTTTTGGCGTTTCAAGAGTATGAAACAGTTTATCTTACCAAATTATTGGACATTTAACTCGAAAACAATACATCCACCGAGAAAGAAGTTTGAGTGGGAAAATGTGAGAAAATGTGTGAAAAGTACCGTGGAATTTCGCTAATGCAACACGAATAAAGATCGATGGTATCGAACTAATGGAACTTTAACAAGTTTCCCATACAGAAATTGTTAACGTTGTATATTAAAGCATGCAACATTATCGCGCAGATGAAAAGGAAAGAAGGTGAAGGAAAAAAATATCTGCCAATTATCGTTCAATAATGATGTAAATCTGTTCGTGAAACGAGTAATACAATTTTTCCACCGCGATATATAGTCCTAAATGTTAGGACAACCACCTTGGATAGCCAAGATTCTTAAGAACTCTATTCTACGATCGTTTACAAAAGAAGACGTTAAATATACAATAGAATTTTGATTATCCAAACTAACTATTCGAATAATCAAGTAATTTTGTTTGTATACGAAGTAAGATAATTTATTTTGAACTATTTTATAAAATTTCATACTAAACAGGAACAAAAAATTTTGAATAGAAATATAACAAAAAATACTTTCATTTCTATTCTTTCTTAGAGGTATTATCCCGAAAATTGTTGATTCATTGGTGTTCTGATAATCAAATTCTGTTTTATCTACATACATACATACATGCTTGTAAGAAATATAACTTTCATTTTACGAGAAAGAAACAGAAGAAAAGATATTTGTACTTCTATGTACTGTGCAGTTACTACTCGTGTTTCGTTTACGTATTCCGAGGCGATTAATGTTAAGGAAAATGTGAAATACCATGTAACGCTGTTCCGTGTGATGCCGTGCGAGGAACATTCGTTCGGAACGGGGTTCAATGTTTCGTAAATAGCGAGCGAACCTATTATTCGACGAAAGTATTAAGAGAAATAAAAGAAAATTGCGCTAATGTGCAGCACACGAGTTATCAAAGAACTTTCTTTCTTTCTCGTTCTCTCGTTTGTCGAGTTCCCAGCAATCCTGATAAAATAAACGGCTAACAACGACGACCTATATTCTCTCGTTCTTTCAAACAGCT
Source organism: Bombus cullumanus (assembly GCA_014737535.1). Lineage (NCBI taxonomy): Eukaryota > Metazoa > Arthropoda > Insecta > Hymenoptera > Apidae > Bombus > Bombus cullumanus. The sequence goes on along the minus strand of JACXIX010000064.1, from coordinate 8,173 downwards.
TTCCATCTGACATCGTTCAACGAGACACCGCTGAACGTAGTGTAAACTCGATGAAAAGCTTTCAAGATTTTCATAAATTCTCATGGCTGGCAAAAATACCGATTGCGCAACAATCGCCGTGTAAGATGAAAAGATCGAGGTCAACTGACAACAACTGACATCAAACATCGTACCAAGGATATTTAATAAAACTTTGAAGATATTTCAAAGGAACTTCCCCCCCCCCACCTCCCCGCCAACCTAACCCCCCTCTCTCTCAGTTTCCTACGAAAGGAAATACATATTTGTGATCTTTCATTGAGTTATGTGTTTTTGAAGTTTTCTAAGTGATTCTTAAATGCACAATTATTTAATAATACTGCAAGGATACAATATTACTAGATTAAGATATAACATATAAGGTATGATATTCTATCTACTACATACGTATATTTGAATGCATTTATACTAAAACTAATTTATACTAAAACCTTTTCTTGAAATGAATCAGTCTTTCTGCTTAGATTCTAAATCGTCATTCTTATAAGTATTTATTTTTATGAGAAGAATTTAGTTGGTTATCTTAACACATTGGCATCGGATTATTTGTAAGCCAGTCGGATCGATACTGGGGCCGGAGAAACTTGTCGAAATTTGGCTAAATTATGTTAGATAGAAGAAAAACTGCTACATCTCAACTTTTTATTTATAAAATAAAAAATTCGACATTTTAGTCAAATTTCGCCATATTTCATGACATTCTAGTATCATATCTTACCGCACGTACGTATGACAAGTATTAAATATTTCAATTTCATTTGGTAACACGAATAATAACGTTTACTTACGATTTTACATACTTTTACACGCGCGCGCTCTCACCATTCACGGTAATAACGATTCTATCGATGCGTCGCGAAGAAAGAAAATGAGGTATGAGAAATAGTTGAAAGAGATTTAAAAGAATCTTATTTTGCACTTTTATACTGGATATTATTCTTCGCAAAAATTACGAAAAATCACCAGAGCACTGAAAAGCTTATTTCTTCTCGTACAAATCCATCAACGTATCCAATTTTTGTTCCTAAATACCTTCAACACAAAGCGAAATATAAAACATTTCAGGAAATGTTATTCACGCTACGTCGACAAACCGACAACTTGTTGGAGTTTTCTATTGTTGAGCGCAAGAACTGTTTTCCGGGCGCAAATAACAGGGCGAACAATTTGTTGTTGATTTCCACGCAAAAAAAGCAACCTGACAAATATAAAAGAGCAAATAAAGAACAGAAGAAACGACGAGGTTAGAACAGTCTCTATCGTCGTATCACTGTGTGTATCAAGAGCTTGATAAACACGTCGAGGCCCGCTGTTATTTCAATCAAGAAACAGAAAACCGATATGTTGGTCGTGTTAGAAGAGCCAACTGCTTCCTACTCTAGCGATTGCTAAATTCTTTTTTGTTCGTAGCTTGTTAAGGCGACAGGTCGATGAGGCGAATTAATATCAAGGGGGTAGAATATCGGGACAAGATCAGATGAAACAGAGGTCGTTTGTACAATGGAAGGAGAATAGGAAAAAAATTGACTGATCGATACTTGACCATTACTTTCGCCATCATTTCCATTAGATTCACCAGTCTCTCTTTCGACCCTCCTCTATATATCGTACACAATTATGTACAATATTTTGCATCTAATAAGAGGTAGTTAATCAAATAAATTACGCAACTAACCTAAAAAAAAGTTACATTCTTCTCCACTTTTAGACGTGTTCGCGGTACCAAAGAGTATGTTCGCAGGGCCAGAGGCGGCGAAGGAGTAAAGGCAGGCAGCAGCAGCAACCCTGTGCGTTGGTGAATCGAAGCGGTAACAGAGGCGGAGAAGTTTCGCTGAATCGAGACACGATTATAGTCGGAATAGTCGAAGAATAATATTCAGACCGACTCGAAACCGATTGTTACGAAAGCATTATCGCGATGGTTATCGAAATACAGAAACTGATTGTCAAATAACCAGCATCATCCTGTTCGAGCTTTGTCGTCTACCTAACTCTACTTTTATTACGAAACTTTTATTACGAAACCCCTTCTTTACTGGCAATTGTATTTAATGTGGAAGAGATTTTGGAAAACGCGCTTAAGTAACTCGTGTTGTACACATTCTCTGGCTTTATTAAATTACAGACGTTACGTTTTGTCGTACGCGTAATATCTCTCGGCTGCCTGTTCGAAGCTCGATTCATGGAGCAAGGGAGTTCACGTCACCCTAGGGAAATTTCTCTTAGGAGTAACTCTTTTTCCCAGAAAACGTCCGTGTTTCGTTCCTATTTCGTTCTCGCAACGAAAATTATCACTTCGTAGACCCTCCGAGTGAAATGTCCGAGTGAGGTGCGAATGTCTCAGTTTGAGGGTAGATTTTCATAATTTTACAAACATATTATATTTTTCCATAAACAATTTTTTGTGTCCTACAAACCTTGTGTTGCCTGTTAGAATATTTAATGGGAAACCTATCGTGTCACGCGTACTCGGGAGGAAACAGTAAAGTGGAAGGAAATATAATAGTAAAGCAAAGATTTGGCTCGTTCTTTCCCGTTCATTTTCAACATTCTATCTTTAACATACATAGGTAGCTTCTTTTCGTTACAAACTCCAAGCAAACGAGACCGTCATATTTTAGCGTTTATTCTTAGTAAACCATCCGGATTTGCCATGTGACGTTTGTCAACCTATCCAAAATCATATGAAATTTCGCCCCAGTCCCACTCGAAACGTACGTTTCTACGATAACACGTAAATTCCACCAGCTATTTCTATTTCTATTTCCCTCAATAGTGGAAGGTGAAAAAAAAGAGAAAAAGATAAATTTCTTCCTTCTCTTTCTTTCTGAAGGAAAAAGAAACATCGATCTATCCGGGTCATAGCTGACACGATGCCCGTCCAGTTACTGAAAGGGTGCCCGTGTGCTCCTGGAAAGAATCGCATGGCCACGTCGCGCCAGGTTTAACGTGAAATCGCGCTCCTATCTCCGCGATGTTTCTCGCGTCATTTCTGTTTTCTATTCCCCCCCCCCCCCCC